>OX637578.1:24001816-24702947 GCA_951800085.1 Comarum palustre | reverse complement strand
CCATCCTCAATGCCACTGAGCAATTTTCGTACTACCTTTCGCTCACATCATCGACTTTTCAAGCTTTTGGCAACCATATGTTATAAATTAGCTATAGTACTTGAAGATAGGCATAGCTCGAGCACACCTTTAGTTGTGAAAAAACTTTAATTTAGGGATTGATTTATAGAAGAAATTATTCAATTACTGAAACTGTTTTCAGTATACATGAGAACTTCAATCAACCATTAACTTGATATGAACTCTTTAACAAGCTAGGGAAACCATCTGATAGTTAGATCTAGGACATGGATAGCGAACAGTTAAATTAAATCCACAAAACCATGATAGAACTAAAAACAGACGCTTAGAAAGTTAAAATGCACAGTAAGATTAGGGTTTGTAAACTACACCTGCTACATTGCTGGCAAAAGCGTTGTTGGAGACCACCGATGACCACCGCCGCAGCCTTGGAATGAAATCGCAGACCTTGTGGCGGCGGTAGTATTACTTTTCATCACTCAGGCCCGGACCTAAGCTTTTCAGACCTGAGCCGAACTTTTAAAAATGGGCTCTTAAACTATAGTATTCATTCAAATTTATTTTATCTTTTCAAAAAATTCATGAATTAAAGATATAAACTCAAAATCTAACGACATAAAACATTAGAAATTTTTTTACTTACTTACACTACTCATTTTTTCTAAAATAGTAACTAATGATTGTAATAGAATGTTTGTTTTTTTACTAAACTAATGTGATCACACAATGACAAAAATATTTTCAACCCTTAAAGGTTTAGGACCCTGAGTCCATCGACTTTTGAGACTCTATTCAGGTACGGGTCTGCTCAGGTCTGCATTGCAGCTTTGCGCTTGGCAGATCGGCCTTGTAGTCATAGACGACCTCCCTGCATCGGATCCTAATTTCTTGCTCAGACTACTAGTAACACCAGCACTATTCATCACCATCACTCTTTTTCTCCTGTCATCTTCTCCATGCACTAGTACCGAAGGCCTACTACTCGTATGATACTCTTCTTCTTCTTCTTCTTCCTCGATCTTGAAGTTCAAGATCCTTGTTAATGTATGCCTTGAATCAGCCATCTGGAGGTATCAGCTATTCTGAGATCTCGCTGTCCGGTCAGCGAATTTGGGGTCCAGGGGCAACGCGCCCTGGATTGGGGGTTCGGGGGCGCGAGCGGAATTATTCCCGCGAGCGAAAGTCGGGCGAATGATATTTCTCCCGCGACCGAAACTGCCCCGCGAGCGACAGTCGCGCGAGCGAGAGTCTCGCGAACAACAGTCGCGCGAGCAAGATTGTTCAACCAGTGTCATCGAAGGGCAACGCCCCCAAGGCCCACGAGTCCCTGTTATGCTGGGTTATGGTTTCCTATTGGGTCTAGTATATAGGGTTTAGAGTCCATGTTATGCTGGGTTATGGTTTCCTATTGGGTTTAGTATATAGGGTTTAGAGTCCCTGTTATACTGGGATATGGTTTCCTATTGGGTTTAGTATATAGGGTTTAGGGTTTAGTATATAAACGACCTAAACCTAATTGTATTAAACACTCGGTGGTTGTGTTTCCTCAAGATAATAAAAACTGTTCTCTTCTGGTCGTGGACGTAGCTAACATATTGTTAGTGAACCACGTAAATCTGTGTTCTTTCTTCCGTCCGTTACAACAAACTGGTATCAGAGCCCAGGAGGGGTTCGAATTCTGGGAAGAAAGATGTCTGGGTTAACCGTGAAGATCGATAAATTCACGGGGAGAAACAGTTTCAGTTTATGGCAGATCAAGATGCGAGCCTTGTTAAAACAACAAGGGATGTGGGCGCCGCTTGTGAAGAAGCCGGGAGATCCAGAAATCGTTGAGATGGCCAGTCTGGAGGAGAAGGCACACTCGACAATTTTGTTGTGTCTTGCAGATGACATAATCACCGAGGTCGCAGAGGAGGAAACTGCGGCTGGTCTGTGGTTGAAGCTTGAGAGTCTATACATGACGAAGTCTTTAACCAACAAGTTGCTTATAAAGCGACGTCTGTTCAGTCTGCGAATGGAATCTGGCATGACTCTAAGAGATCTCTTAGATCAGTTAAACACAATTCTATTAGAGTTGCGTAACATTGATGTTAAAGTTGATGATGAAGATGCTGCCCTAATTCTGCTGGTATCTCTACCTTTGTCGTACGAGAATTTTGTGGATTCTTTTATTGGTGGGAGAGATACAGTGACTCTGGAGAAGGTTAGATCATCTCTTCATACTAGAGAGATGCGTCATAAGGCCACCGGTACAAGTTCAGACAGTCAGGCTGCTGGGTTGGTAGCCAGCGGAAGGATGGGACAGGGAAGCTTGGGTGAGAAGAAATTCAAGAAACAAGTTTCAAAGAGTTCCAAATTTAATGATGTCTGTAACTACTGTAAAGAAAAGGGACATTGGAAAAACGAATGTCCAAAGAAGAAGAAGGAGCATGAGAAAGCATCAGGTACTGCTGCTGTAGCAGCAGTTGACATCAATTCTGAAGAGGATTTGGCCTTGGTTGCAGATGCAAGCTGTTAGTTGCCCTTTGGGGGCAACATCTGGGGGTACATCTGGCACTATTGTTGTGTGTCTGGTACATCCGTGTAACATCTGAGGCTGAGGAGCCATCTGGTACATCTGGCACTATTGTGGTGCATCTGGTACATCTGTGTTACATCTGAGGCTGAGGAGCCATCTGGTACATCTGGCACTATTGAGGTGCATCTGGTACATCCGTGTTACATCTGAGGCAGAGGAGCCATCTGGTACATCTGGCACTATTGTGGTGCATCTGGTACATCTGTGTTACATCTGAGGCTGAGGAGCCATCTGGTACATCTGGCACTATTGAGGTGCATCTGGTACATCCATGTAACATCTGAGGCAGAGGAGTACATCTGGTATATCCGTTATCTGGTAGAGAAGTTATTTGTACATCTGTTAGCTGGTACATCTGTTATCTGTGAGAGGATTCAAGTCAAGGTGGAGATTTGTTAATATATGCCTTGAACCATCCATCTGGGGGTATCAGCTATTCGGGGTGATGCATCTGGTACATCTGTTATCTGTGAGAGGATTCAAGTCAAGGTGGAGATTTGTTAATATATGTCTTGAACCATCCATCTGGGGGTACCAGCTATTCGGGGTGATGCACGGATGTACCAGATGCATCACCCCGAATAGCTGGTACCCCCAGATGGATGGTTCAATGCATATATTAACAAATCTCCACCTTGACTTGAATCCTCTCACAGATAACAGATGTACCAGCTAACAGATGTACAAATAACTTCTCTACCAGATAACAGATATACCAGATGTACTCCTCTGCCTCAGATGTTACACGGATGTACCAGATGCACCACAAAAGTGCCAGATGTACCAGATGGCTCCTCAGCCTCAGATGTAACACGGATGTACCAGATGCACAACAACAGTGCCAGATGTACCAGATGGCTCCTCAGCCTCAGATGTAACACGGATGTACCAGATGCACAACAATAGTGCCAGATGTACCAGATGGCTCCTCAGCCTCAGATGTTACACGGATGTACCAGATGAACAACAATAGTGCCAGATGTACCAGATGGCTCCTCAGCCTCAAATGTAACACGGATGTACCAGACGCACAACAATAGTGCCAGATGTACCAGATGGCTCCTCTGCCTCAGATGTACTAACAGATGTACCAGAAGCACCACAACAATGCCAGATGTACCAGATGGCTCCTCTGCCTCAGATGTACAAACAGATGTACCAGATGCACCACAATAGTGCCAGATGTACCAGATGCACCATAGTAGTGCCAGATGTACCAGATGGCTCCTCAGCCTTAGATGTAACACGGATGTACCAGACGCACAACAACAGTGCCAGATGTACCAGATGGCTCCTCAGCCTCAGATGTACTAACAGATGTACCAGAAGCACCACAACAGTGCCAGATGTACCAGATGGCTCCTCTGCCTCAGATGTACAAACAGATGTGTTGGATCCAGAAGTAAAAAGCCCATTTATAAAGGCAAGTGGACCGATGCCTGCGGTCAAGAGGGTCAGAGGACGTTTGGAAAGTCAAAAGCGCTCGCAAGGAGCACAGTAACAAAGTACGCTCGCGAAAGGAGATAATTTGTTCGCAGGGGGAAACGCGCTCGCGAAGCGGGACGTGTGTTAACAGAATACGTTCGCGGTTGGAAAAGCGTTCGCGAGGGTATTATAAGAAATTAGACACGTGGTTGCAGGAGGTTAAGTTACCACTAGAATGGTTTTGGGCTTACATGATTGGGCTTTAAGAACTAGTCTTGCACTACAAGAAGGATTATTTGAGGCTATACCTTGATTCGCAAGGAAACATCTACCCTAGTATTCACTATATAAAGGGTTGAGGTGCAAGAGAAAAAACAAAGACATCTATCAACAAACAGACAACAACTTCGCCACGCGAAAGTCTTCAAGCCTCTCCGGAGCAACCAAGCCTGATCCGTCAGCAACCGTAGCCTGATCCGTCAAGCTGCAAAAGGGACTTAATCCGTTAAGTCTGACAGGTTTCAATCCGTTGAAATCTCTCTACTCCCCTGTTCGATCCGTTGAGCAGTTTTTACTCCCGCAATCAGTTCTGGAGAATCCGTTCGCCAGTTTATATCTTGATACCCGCTGCTTAGTTTCCTTGCATACTAAGTAAGATTCGGCCATCCTCAAAGGTTGGAGAAAAATCCTAGAGGGACTTTTCCCTTGTAGGTCTAAGAAGAGAACCTAGCACAGAGGAAGAAGATCGGCGTCTGTCACAGTCGCTGTGAGAAGAAGTCAGAAGAGGGACGCAAGTAGCATCCAACTTCAAGGTTGTACCTGACCCAAAGGTACTGGCACGCCTAGCACAAATTTACAAGCCGGTTGTTTGAAGGACTGCAAACTCTAGACCAAACATCTGGCACGCCCAGTGGGACCGTGTCAAGATTACAGGCTTCGGCGAATATCAAAAGGAATATCCTTCGTGTTCCAAACCAGAACACGTAGTCGCAAGACCACATAATTCGGCTTACTGTAGGAAGCTATCTGCAGAACAAGCTATTAGCAAGTTCGGTGCCATGACTAACGGAGGACAGTCACAGAACCTTGCTGAACAGGTAGGAGCATTAAGCTCATCATTGGATAACCTGACTAAAGGTTTCCAGGAGGTCCGCGACCGAGCCCGGCAACAAGACAAAAAGGCCGAGATTCAGGACCTAAGGTATGCAGACCTAGCAACTAAGATGAATGAAAATCAGCAAGCGCTGAATAAGAGGATGGATATGTTCATGGAGGCTTTAAATGCCATGAGAACTGAGCAGCTTATCCGCCAACAGCCTCCAGAAGAAGAGTTGCTAGAAGAGGTCGATCACCAGGTGGATAGAAGAACCGTGCACCGGGAGGGATTTGGTCCACTTCGTGTGGGTGATGACCAATTAGCGGTGCACAATAATCAGAACCCTGTAGGGGCTAGAGGACGACAGAGGGCTCCAAGGCAGCAACCACGTCGTTCGCCAACACCTAATCAAAGGAGACCTCAGCTGGACTGGGATGCAGTCCAGAATATGATACAGGAGGTCATAAGGGCAACTCCCGTTGTTGCTGTGAACACTGCATACGCACACCCGTATCCAGAATGGGTAGCTGAGAGTCCATGGCCGGAACATTATCGGCAGATTAGATTCACTTCGTTCTCAGGAGAGGGATCCGAAGACGCAGCCACCCACATCGCAAGATTCACAGGCGAGTGTGGACCATATGGTGCGGACAATGTTTTCAAGTTACGCACATTCGGTGCCTCATTGTCAGGGTCAGCACTGACATGGTATACCAAATTGATACCAAGATCGGTCTCTGACTGGAACGTGATGGAAACCATGTTTAGAACCACATTTGGAACTGTGGAACCAGAGGTTGACTTGTCTTCTTTGACAGCGATGTATCAGCAACCTATGGAGTCATCTGTAGAATTCCTCAAGCGGTTCAAGATTCAACAGGCCAAGTGCAAAACTCCAATCCCGGAGCCTGACTTGATCAAAATCGCAATTCGTGGGTTGGAGAAGAGACAGAGAGCAAAACACCACGATGGAGTGTTCTCTAGCATGGCTGACTTAATGAACAGGGTTGGCAGTTACCAGTACTTCCTGAATGAGCTGGACGAAGACGCTAACAATTCCAGGAACAACTTAGCTCTCATCCCAGGAACGCTGAGGCCCAGAATGCCTCCAGCAAGGCACAAGACTGTGGGGGCAATATATTCCCATATGGATCCCTACTATTCGGCCCCACAAGCTATGCCCTATGCAGACCCATACATGATGGGTTATGAGGAAGAAGTCGCAGCAGTAGAGTTAGCAGGCAGACAGCCTATCAAGTCCCAGGTGTTGAAAATGTCTAAAGAGCCAGTAAAGATCTCGTTCGCCGCGTTCGCTAAGCCGGAGTACGAATCCTATACATATAATGCACACAAGGCACCGGAAATTTTGGAAGATCTGACGGCATTAGGGAAGGTAAGGAATGACTTTGGACCTCCCCCTACACAGGAACAGCTCAAAGGAAAGAAGTACTGCAGGTTCCATAATCTTTGGAACCATAACACATCGGAGTGCATTCGCTTGAAGGACACTATCCAGACTTGGATCAACGAGGGAAAGCTCGGAGCGAATGAAGAAAAGACTGCGGCTTGGGTGGACATCGATCCTTTTCCCACCATCAATATGATTGATTTAGCGCCCTGCGAAGGGAAGAAGGAAAAGCCACTGCCAACAAGGCCGAAGTTCAAAGAATACACTTACGATGCCAGTAGGGCTCATATTATCCTGAACAAGCTGATCATGGCCAACGAGGTGGCCATCCCTTGGGGAGTCTTTCCCCCAGAAGAGGCAATAGCTGGTAAGACCTATTGTAAGTTTCATAACTTGTGGACTCACAAGACTTCTCAGTGCATGCAGCTCAAAGATCAGATACAACAATGGGTCAATGAGGGGTCAATCACCTTTTGTGATCCAGCGGTAGCAGATGTGGCTGTGGTTGATTTGGCTCGGGGTAGCAGAAAACTGACGCTTGACCTAAGCACTATAGCTGGAGAAACAGAAGTTGTCAAACGGAAAGAACCAATGGCAGGTACATCAGCAGTCATGTTGTGTGATAGGTGCAAAACTGAATGTGGCATTGCTAAAGAGCCACAACACAAGCAGAAGAGTGCGGTTGCTACACCCCCTGAAGCATATCAGCTACACAGCCCGAAGCAGATGAGGAGATCAGCAAGCCCTAGTCAGAGGGATTCCAACCTCTACTTGCGTTTACGCCAGGCAAGAATGGAGCAGAAGAAGCCAGTGGTCTACCCGCAGGACGTAATAACTAAGCCTTATATACCACCAGCTTCACGGAATATCCTCAAAGACAACGTCTGGATGGTCAGAGAGAGAGGAAAGGTGGTAGAAGCCACACCCACTCAGACTAGGAACGTGCAGCGAAGATATGGCAAAACCAAGAGGCTTTTGGAGGCATTGGATAAAGGCCTAGTCAGCCCAGACCAGATCAGGGAAACTCCGGAACAGTTAAGGCGGAAGCTGGATTTATTGTCAGCTAGACCTTATTGCCCTATCAGAAACGTTCGCGATACCACCGAGACTTCTACCACGAAACATAGCGGACAGAAGAGAGTCTCGCGAGAAGGAAATAGCGGCGAACGAAAGTCTGTATGGTCAAGGGTGAGCATTGACAAAAGTCAACATACGCGAGAACCAGTTTTGTCACGGGTAGGTAAAAAGGTGGTGGGTGAAGTATCTATTTCCACCTTTAGTAAGACACCTGAGACGTCTCCGGCGAAAAGGGTTAGGATATCAGAAGTCCCTGAGAGCGGAGACAATATCAAGACGTCGAAAACAAAGGTCGAATGGAGACCAAAAGTAGTTCAGCGTCAGGATCCGGTGTCCCAAGAAACAGATAAGGTTGGACCTATGATTGAGGTTGAGCAACAAAGACCTGTTCCAGAGGTTTCTTTAGTAAAGCAGATGGCTGAAGCATTTGCCCGCGTAGAAGAAGAATCAGAAGTCGATATACCTCGAGTCATAGAAGATGATATGGAGGAAACTGAGGAAGATGAAACCGGGGGTATGGACGAAAGTTTGCCGTGTAGCATGCTTTATGTGGAAAACGAGCATGGTGAGATGATTTCAGACCAATCTGAATCTGCTCAGGTGTACGTGACGACCGAAGCTGTGATACCAGTTCCAGAGACAAACACTTATTGCAATATGGTGTATGTCTTACCTTCTATGTATGCATTGGATGAGCCAATTTCGTCTGAAGTCTTCCTCAACATGTCAGAAGATGAGACTGGAGTGGAGTCATCCGTTCGCAGAGAGGAGTTGGCTGTAAAGAAGGATAAAGAGGACATGGACCCTGATTTGAGAAGAAAGTACGTTTTGTTCTCCAAGCCCACATTCGCCATGAGGCAGCATTTGCGTCCATTATACGTATCTGCTGATATGATGGACAAAAGGGTCAGTAGGATATTGGTGGATACAGGGGCTGCTGTAAGTGTCCCTACCGTACAGACCATGAATTTCCTTCAGGTTCCGAAGGAGAAAATTCTAGATAGCAAGATGAAGGTGAAAAGTTTTGCTGGAAACATAGCTCAGACACTCGGTGTAGTGATACTAAAAATTAGGGTTGGCCCATCAGAGATGTATCAAACGTTCTTCGTAGCTGAGTGCACTGCTCCTTATACTATGATTCTGGGCAGAGGTTGGCTTCATCAGGCCGGTTGTGTTCCATCATCGCTCCATCAAGAGCTCGCTATCTGGAACCCAGAAACTGATGAATCTGAAATAATCAAGGCCGATCCTAGACCGTTCTCAGTAGCAGCTTGCTTTGTTGATGCAAGTTATTACAGTGAAGACATGAGGCCTTTAAGAGTCAGTGGCATCACAAAGAAAGGACATCCATATGGGGTGACCTCCACTGAGCTTACGCAATGGGGATTGGCGCAACTTCAAGCAGACGCCAGTAGACCAATCTCCATGGTTTTACCCCGAAACAATCAATGAAGCCACAACTCAGCAAGGAGGAGTTGGAAGCCTACGCTTCCCTGCATCAGAGATTATCTATTTTTAGGCAGGAGCAAGAGGCTTTCCAACAGGTGGCGGCAGTAGAGTGCGTTAACGATGATGTGTTGGAATATTACGAGGAAGAGGAGGAGATTATCCAGGCAGCTCCGGCAGCCTTGGATGATACTCCACCTAAGGTCAAGGATCCAGTAGAGAAAGTCAACCTGGGGACCCTAGAGGAACCAATAGAGGTTGGAATAAGTGTGTATTTGGAGCCTGAACAAAAACAGAAGCTCATTGAGCTACTCCACGAGTACAAGGATTGCTTCGCAGAGAAATACGAGGACATGCCTGGTTTAGCACCAGAGCTAGTTTGTCATAAGCTACCAATCATGGATGGTTACAGGCCAGTCAGACAAGAACCTAGGCGAATGCATGCCGACACAGCGGCTTCAGTTAAGGAAGAGGTGGAAAAGATGCTTAAGTCAGGAATTATTCGACCTACAAAGTATGCCAAGTGGTTGTCTAACATAGTACCAGTCAGGAAAAAGAATGGTAAGATGAGGGTGTGCGTGGATTACAGGAATTTAAATACTGCCACACCAAAGGACGTGTATCCTATGCCCATGGCGGACATGCTGGTAGATGCAGTGGCAGGGCATGAATTGTTATCGTTCATGGATGGAACCGCAGGATATCACCAGATTCCTGTGGAGGAGGAAGACAAGCACAAGACGGCTTTCAGATGTCCGGGATTTACAGGAGCATTCGAATACCAAGTCATGCCTTTTGGGCTTAAGAATGCTGGTGCCACGTATCAAAGGGCGATGAACCTTATCTTCCATGACATATTAGGGAAGATATTGGAGGTTTATATTGACGATGTGGTAGTAAAATCCAAGATTAAGGCAGACCACATAGAGGATCTACGAAAAGTCTTCATAAGGATGCGAAAACATAAACTCAGAATGAACCCAGCTAAATGCGTCTTTGGGGTTCAGTCAGGCGATTTCCTAGGGTTTGTGATCCATCAGCGGGGGATCGAGATTCCAGCGGACAAGGTCAAGTCAGTCATAGAAGCTCCTGCCCCAACTAACAAGAAGGAGTTGCAGCAGTTACTAGGAAAGATTAACTTCTTACGTAGGTTCATCTCGAATTCAGCAGGAAAGATTCAACCCTTTACATCTTTGTTAAAATTGAGGGCAGATACGGAGTTTCGTTGGGAAACAAGTCACCAGGAAGCGTTCGACAGAATAAAGCAGTACCTAGTTTCACCGCCAGTTCTGATGCCTCCACGGCCGGGTCACCCTTTGAAGCTCTACATTTCAGCATGCGAGACATCCATTGCTGCACTTTTAGCACAAGATGAACACCAAGAGGGTGATAAAGTGGTTGAGCATGCTGTGTATTACCTTAGCAGGACGTTGATAGATGCAGAGACCAGGTACAGTGACATGGAACGGTTGTGCCTCGCGTTGTATTTCGCCGGTTGCAAATTACGCCATTACATGTTATCTTTCACAACGGTAGTGGTGGCACAGACGGACTTGGTGAAATACATGTTAACTAGACCTATTCTTAGGGGTCGAATTGGTAAATGGGTGTTAGCTTTGTCGGAGTTCTCACTACAATATACACCTTTGAAGGCACAAACCGGACAAGCGGTTTCAGATTTTTTGCTTCATCATCCTGTGGAACAAGATTTACAATACAGGGAGTTAGATGTGGTGGCCATTCTGATGCAGCCTTGGGAATTATACTTTGATGGGAGCAGTACTGAGAGTTTATCTGGCGCAGGGATATCTCTAGTAAGTCCGCTCGGGGTTCGTCATGCATATTCTTTCCAACTAGAGTGGAAATGCACCAACAATCAGGCTGAATATGAAGCACTCATAATTGGATTGGAAATGTTGCTCGCAATGGGGGCAACAGTGGTAAGTGTGTTTGGTGACTCCTTGTTGGTGATCAATCAGCTTAAGGGGTTATACAAATGTACCACCTTTACTTTGGTTCCTTTTTGGGAAAGGGCTACAGAGTTGTTGGAGCAATTCAGTGATGTCACTCTGGATTATATCCCAAGAGCACACAACGTCGCGGCGAATGAATTAGCCCAAACCGCCACTGGCATAACTTTGGCTGATGGAGTCTGCGAGCGGATTTTGAAGGTGGAAAGAAGGACGTTACCTTCTTTCATGGCTCGAAGGGTAGACGCGGATGAATGGTACGTCGCTACGATAGAGGCTATCGATACAGATTGGCGTCAACCACTCATTGATTACTTGGATAATCCGTCTACTCCAGTTGATAGACAAGTCAGATACTTTGCCACTAACTATGTGATACGAGGTGGCGAACTCTTACGCAGAGGAGAGGATGGAGTTTATCTTAGGTGTATCTTTGGAAAAGAAGCTAAGCGAGTAATGAGAGAGGTACACTTAGGAGTGTGTGGTTCGCACCAGGCTGGACCAAAGATGAGGTGGCTTATCCGTCGTTATGGTTACTTTTGGCCTTCAATCTTGAAAGATTGCATCACCTTTGCTCAAGGTTGTCAGGAGTGTCAAGCGCATGGACCGGTGCGGCATGTTCCAGATGTGCCCATGCAACCCATTATTAAGCCTTGGCCAGCAAGAGGATGGGCGTTGGATTTTATAGGAATTATTCATCCAGCTTCGTCTCAGCAGCATAAGTTCATCCTATTAGCGACCGATTATTTCACAAAATGGGTGGAGGCTGTACCCTTAAAAGATGCATCTGCTCGAACAGTTTGCAGCTTCATCTTCAGCAACATCATTAGCAGGTATGGTATCCCAGAGTGTTTAGTTGCAGACAGGGGGGCAGCATTTCTAGCGAAAGAAACCGAAGACTTCATTGCTGACTATGGGATTAAGTTTCTGCATTCCACACCATATTATGCTCAGGCGAATGGACAAGCTGAGGCTAGTAACAAAGTCATAATCAATATCCTGCGAAAGATGCTGATTGATAATCCTAGAGATTGGCATAACGAGCTTGATCATACTCTGTGGGCATATCGAACATCTAAGCGGTCGCCTACAGGAACCACACCCTATGCCTTGATGTTTGGGCATGATGCAGTTTTACCCATGGAGGTAAGTGTTAATTCTTTAAGGGTTCGCGAACAACATCAGTTAGTAGGAGAGGATTATGTTCAGGCCATGTTTCAGGAGCATGAACAGTTGGATACTACTCGTATGGAAGCCTTAGATCATATAATGGTTGAAAAACAACGAGTCGCTCGCGCATATGACGCCAGGACACGTGGCAGAAGTTTTGGAGTTGGCGATTTGGTTTGGAAGGCAGTACTTCCCTTTGGCGAACACGTTCGCGGCAGGGGTAAGTGGTCGCCTACGTGGCAGGGGCCTTTTGTGATTGACCAGATCGTGGGTAAAGGTGCTTATTATTTGCGAGATTTGGATGGAGAAGTCCATAATAACCCTATTAATGGGAGGCATCTGAAACAGTACTTTCCAAGTGTTTGGGCTTCTGATGATCCTTCGTCGCCACAGATGACAGAACAGCCTGTTTGCCAGCAAGGGGGGCAGAGTTTAGAGCCTTAGGATCTTGTTTGCAGAATTGGGATCTTGTCAGTTTCATTCATGTTGCTTAACGCCTAACCTGGTTGAGGTTTTCGGCTTTTTATGCACATGATAAAACTGGGGGGCAATGTTGGATCCAGAAGTAAAAAACCCATTTATAAAGGCAAGTGGACCGATGCCTGCGGTCAAGAGGGTCAGAGGACGTTTGGAAAGTCAAAAGCGCTCGCAAGGAGCACAGTAACAAAGTACGCTCGCGAAAGGAGATAATTTGTTCGCAGGGGGAAACGCGCTCGCGAAGCGGGACGTGTGTTAACAGAATACGTTCGCGGTTGGAAAAGCGTTCGCGAGGGTATTATAAGAAATTAGACACGTGGTTGCAGGAGGTTAAGTTACCACTAGAATGGTTTTGGGCTTACATGATTGGGCTTTAAGAACTAGTCTTGCACTACAAGAAGGATTATTTGAGGCTATACCTTGATTCGCAAGGAAACATCTACCCTAGTATTCACTATATAAAGGGTTGAGGTGCAAGAGAAAAAACAAAGACATCTATCAACAAACAGACAACAACTTCGCCACGCGAAAGTCTTCAAGCCTCTCCGGAGCAACCAAGCCTGATCCGTCAGCAACCGTAGCCTGATCCGTCAAGCTGCAAAAGGGACTTAATCCGTTAAGTCTGACAGGTTTCAATCCGTTGAAATCTCTCTACTCCCCTGTTCGATCCGTTGAGCAGTTTTTACTCCCGCAATCAGTTCTGGAGAATCCGTTCGCCAGTTTATATCTTGATACCCGCTGCTTAGTTTCCTTGCATACTAAGTAAGATTCGGCCATCCTCAAAGGTTGGAGAAAAATCCTAGAGGGACTTTTCCCTTGTAGGTCTAAGAAGAGAACCTAGCACAGAGGAAGAAGATCGGCGTCTGTCACAGTCGCTGTGAGAAGAAGTCAGAAGAGGGACGCAAGTAGCATCCAACTTCAAGGTTGTACCTGACCCAAAGGTACTGGCACGCCTAGCACAAATTTACAAGCCGGTTGTTTGAAGGACTGCAAACTCTAGACCAAACAAGATGTACTAGATGCACCACAATAGTGCCAGATGTACCAGATGCACCATAGTAGTGCCAGTTGTACCAGATGGCTCCTCAGCCTTAGATGTAACACGGATGTACCAGACGCACAACAACAGTGCCAGATGTACCAGATGGCTCCTCAGCCTCAGATGTAACACGGATGTACCAGATGCACCTCAATAGTGCCAGATGTACCAGATGCACCATAATAGTGCCAGATGTACCAGATGCACCATAATAGTGCCAGATGTACCAGATGACTCCACTGCCCCAGATGTTGCCCCCAAAGGGCAACTAACAGCTTGCATCTGCAACCAAGGCCAAATCCTCTTCAGAATTGATGTCAACTGCTGCTACAGCAGCAGTACCTGATGCTTTCTCATGCTCCTTCTTCTTCTTTGGACATTCGTTTTTCCAATGTCCCTTTTCTTTACAGTAGTTACAGACATCATCAGATTTGGAACTCTTTGAAACTTGTTTCTTGAATTTCTTCTCACCCAAGCTTCCCTGTCCCATCCTTCCGCTGGCTACCAACCCAGCAGCCTGACTGTCTGAACTTGTACCGGTGGCCTTATGACGCATCTCTCTAGTATGAAGAGATGATCTAACCTCCTCCAGAGTCACTGTATCTCTCCCACCAATAAAAGAATTCACAAAATTCTCATACGACAAAGGTAGAGATACCAGTAGAATTAGAGCAGCATCTTCATCATCAACTTTAACATCAATATTACGCAATTCTAATAGAATTGTGTTTAACTGATCTAAGTGATCTTTTAGAGTCATGTCTTCTTCCATTCGCAGACTGAACAGACGTCGCTTTAGAAGCAACTTGTTGGTTAAAGACTTCGTCATGTATAGACTCTCAACCTTCAACCACAGACCAGCCGCAGTTTCCTCCTCTGCGACCTCGGTGATTATGTCATCTGCAAGACACAACAAAATTGTTGAGTGTGCCTTCTCCTCCAGACTGGCCATCTCAGCGATTTCTGGATCCTCCGGCTTCTTCACAAGCGGCGCCCACATCCCTTGTTGTTTTAACAAGGCTCGCATCTTGATCTGTCATAAACTGAAACTGTTTCTCCCCGTGAATTTATCGATCTTCACGGTCAAGCCAGACATCTTTCTTCCCAGAATTCGAACCCCTCCTGGGCTCTGATACCAGTTTGTTGTAACGGACGGAAGAAAGAACACAGATTTACGTGGTTCACTAACAATATGTTAGCTACGTCCACGACCAGAAGAGAACAGTTTTTATTATCTTGAGGAAACACAACCACCGAGTGTATAATACAATTAGGTTTAGGTCGTTTATATACTAAACCCTAAACCCTATATACTAAACCCAATAGGAAACCATATCCCAGTATAACAGGGACTCTAAACCCTATATACTAAACCCAATAGGAAACCATAACCCAGCATAACAGGGACTCTAAACCCTATATACTAGATCCAATAGGAAACCATAACCCAGCATAACAGGGACTCGTGGGCCTTGGGGGCGTTGCCCTTCGATGACACTGGTTGAACAATCTTGCTCGCGTGACTGTTGCTCGCGAGACTCTCGCTCGCGCGACTGTCGCTCGCGAGACTCTCGCTCGCGCGACTGTCGTTCGCGGGGCAGTTTCGGTCGCGGGAGAAATATCATTCGCGTGACTTTCGCTCGCGGGAATAATTCCGCTCGCGCCCCCGAACCCCCAATCCAGGGCGCGTTGCCCCTGGACCCCAAATCGCTGACCAGACAGCGAGATCCCAGAATAGCTGGTACCTCCAGATGGCTGATTCAAGGCATACATTAATAAATCTCCACCTTGACTTGAATCCTCCCCGAATGGCTGGTTCCTCCAGATGGCTGATTCAAGGCATATATTAACAAATTGGGTTCTTTCTTCCGTCCGTTACAACACTCCTATTTCCTTGAGCTTTGTTTGGTTCCATTTTCGCAGAGAAAAATAGGACTGGGGGAGGAGGAGCAATAGAGATATGAGATGGAGTACAAGTCCAGTTAGAAGAAATAGACTTAAAGAAGAACCTTGAGATACAACAAGAAGGTGAAAATGAAGGAGAATTATTAGTGAGGACCACAAGCTTGTTCCCTTGTTTTCTTCAGTTAGGTCAGTAGTGAGGATCCGACTTCTCTACTTGATATTTTTTTGTTTGGATTTGCTTGGATTTTAAAACTGTTAGATTAAATAAAGATGACATCACAGTACCACATTGTACTCAATTCAATGGTTTTAAACCATCCAAGCAACAAAAATTCAAGCAAGCAAGGGATCGATCATGGAGTTCATTTTTGATCGATTTTTAGAAGGGATTACTTGGCCTTGATAAAGATGACATTTCTACTTAGTGGATAAAACCCGCTGGGTAATACCCATCCACAATGTCTCATGGGTAGTTACTTACTGTTATTGGGTAATACTTATGATATAATTAACTGGATATGGGTAATTACCCACCAATTTTCAATAGGTAATACCCCTGCCCACCTATTTATCAAAGATAGTGTTCTCATCAATGCAAAATTGACACAAGTACAACGTTTTAAGTAAAGAGTTATAACTTCGTCACTTTGTTCTATCTCTTCTTTATCTCCGATTCATCTTTCAATTTGTCTTTCATCTGCACTTGAATCCAAATTTTTCATCCAATTTATACTAGGTCTTCTCCATCAACCTTCCATATTCCATACAATTCAAATTCTCTTCTCTAAAAGATGAATTATATATATTTTTTTCAATTCAGATCTGAAAGGAAGGACTCCATGAGACCATAAAAAATCCACATTGGATTCATGTTATAGAAGCGGATGATCAAGCCAACTTTGACCTATTGTGTTGGATAAATTTAGAAGAGTTGTAGACTTATGTCGGTTGGTTTTACAGTTCTATTGGGCTATGAAGATTGCAGAATCCAGATTCATGAGAATGATATTTTATATTTGTTTCTTGATTTCAAATGAATCAAGAATAATTGATTCATCATTCACAACTTTATATTTCCGTGGCTCTTGAATTCCAAAACTAACAGTGAGTAGGAAGGAGAATGTCAAATCTACCTTCTCTCTCTTCTCAAATCTAATCTCTATAAGCCAAACCCAGAAGATTGAAAAAAATGGTTGGTTGAGAAATTTGGTCTACTAGAAAAAAAGACTTGACATTCATTTTCTCTTTCTCATAAGGATGAACAATGACATCTTGACAGTACTACTTCACCCAAAAAAATAACAAGACAATAAGGATTTTAGTTTCATGGTCTACAATTTGACGTGAGTTTATGCTGAAAAGTATTGAAGGTGGCAATACGATGAGCTCGAGGAGTGAAGGTTGCAGAAGCTACAGAGCAGGAGCCTTTAACGGTTGGGATCGTAGCTGGGCCTGTCCATCATATTTGGAGGCCTTGTGCGAGATATCAAATGTGGCCCCTAGATTCTTCAGATAAAAAAGAAACAATACACCAAAACTAGAAGCATAATATCACAAATACACATTTATATAAGCAGACCAACAATTAAGATCATAACAATAAAAAAGATAGAAGACCGAAGGTAAATTTTTTGTAAAAGCATATTAGATTGACTTTAAAAACAAATGCTCTGTAAGCATGTGACTTCAAAATGAATGCCCAAATATCTGAAAATCTCAGCTGTTCTATTACAAAGACACATCAAGTACTACAATACTACCAGAATTCTACCAAGATGAAACAACCAATATAATACTATTTTCTGAATGCTGATCTTCTAGCACTGTTAGATGCAAAATCATCAATTAATCTATCATAGTCAAGCTGTTCCAAGAACTCATGTTCAATAGAAATCAAAGCCAAAACATTTAGTCTTTCTTGCGACATGGTTGAACGCAAGTAAGATTTCAATATTTTTAGCTTTGAAAAGCTTATTTCGACTGATGCTACTGTCACTGGAACTGTTAACAAAATTCTGTATGCAAGACAATTAGTAGGATAACAATTAGTTTTTTTTCAAGAAATTTAGTATTGCACTAGCTGAATCTTGCTCATTTGGTAATTTTTTTGTAATAGTTCTAATTCATTAAATAAATCCTCATGATCAAGGTTAGAAGTGTGGCCATTCTCCAGCTTCTTTTCAAAGTTGTTGCATCTTCTTTTTAGTTCATCAGTATCCAAGGAATTTAGCTTCTCTGTTGTGAGTAAGACTCAAATGTCTCTTCATATTGCTCATATTGTTCAAACGTAACCTTCTTTCCAAGAACTAATTGCATGATCAATTATATAGACAAAGTAATGAATTCTGAATGATTCTTGACTTGATTCTTCAATGAGTGGTTCAGATGGCTGAGTTTCAGTGTCAATCTCATCAAAATGTCTTTTATTGTGAATTTTTCTTTTCTTTTTCTTCTCAGGAATCACTAGATCAATATCCAATTCAGTAGCAATCTCTTTAGCACAATTTAGAGCATTCTCAAATTCTTCTTCTCTTTACTCTTTAAAGAAAGTAATAAGTCCCTTCACACTATGCATTGCTACATCAATCCGCATATTTTTCAGATTGTAATTCTTTACTAACAAAATTCACTTTAGCTAAGATATGATACCAGATAACCATCCTTATAATAAACTCAAATTTTTCAAGTTCATACTCTGCTAAACACTTGGCTTCACTTTTAATAATTGATTCTGTTGCTTTCTAGGCAAGCTGATGTAGAGCTTCTCCTATTTCTGGGCAAGCTAACTATTGCCTTCACACTATCAACTATGCTTTCCTACCGTGTTGTTGATAATATTTTCAAAGTGTAACTTTTTTCTGATACATTATCTTTCAAAATATCCCACATTTTCATAGAGTTTACAAACAAGGTACAGATACGTTGAACAACTCCAAAAAACTCTTCTGCTTTTTTCACAAGAGTTTGCAACATCAGACAATGTCAAATTGAGAGAATGTGAAGCACAAGGTTTACAAAATGCTCTATGATTAATGTCTAAAAGTTTTTTGAACACCTTTATGTTTCCCCTTGTTTGATCCATTATCGTAGCATTGCCCTCTAACATCATCAATATCAAGACCAAAATGTTGTAGCACATTCTCCAATTCTTCAAACAACCCTTGACCTGTTGTATCATTCACAACCAAAAACAACATAAAATACTCTTGTACTTGTATTGGAACTGTGGAGACATCAACACACCTTATTATCAATGTCATTTGTTCTTGCTTGCAGATATCAGGAGTATAATAGAGTATTATTGAAAAATACTTGGCTTCTTTTATCTTTTTCAGGACTGCACATTTGATTTCAGCACCTATCAAAAGTATCAACTTGTTTTGAATCTTATGACTGAGATAATGAAACTGAATTTCATGATTTTATTTTCTTCGTATATGCTCCTTTAAGGTCGAGTCTCATTCACCAACCATTTCAACTAAAGCCATAAAATTTCCATTGCTTATAAATCCTCTCATTACTTCTACGAAATGCCAAGCTTTGTTCAGTTCAATATTTCACTACTACAATCAATCTTTGCAGTACTTTCCGCCAATGTTCAGGCTCAACATCTTCTTCTAAAGGTTCCTCCATTAGATGCTCCACATTTTCTTTTAGACCAACGTCTACATCTGCATCTACATCCCGTGAACTTGTGGTTCCTTCCCTTTCTTAAAAACAATTTTTTTTCATAGCTCCTGATTGACTTCAAACAAACTTGTCCTCTTTCTTTATTCTTTTGCGTTTGGAATTACCGGGTGTATGTTTTCTTGTAGGAGTCATTCTAACATTTTCAAAATTCATCATATTAAACAGAATTCATTATAGATAACACATTCAATAGAAATGACTTATAAGAAACTATCCAATATTCAAGAATCAAGATAAATTTGTTGAGCAAACAAAGTGAACTGTCACTTGGTCCTATTCCTATTGCATTCTTCAATTGAATCATTGACTTGGAAATTGAATAAGTAAAGAAAGATGAAAGCAAAAAAACAGAACATGAATGGTATTATGATACAGAGAAACAAAGTACTAAAGACTATGTACACAAAACTTTATTCAAGCACATATTTCCCAACTGTATAAAAAGCTAACAATGGCAACACTGTATCCACTCAACAACGAAGCTCACCCCCTTTTACAAATCAAAGATAAATAAACCCATAAAAAACATACAGATAATTCAAAGACCTCCACACTCGAGTAAGAATAATCAATAGGAAGCCAAGAAAGTATCAGTCTTGGATTTAGAAATTGAGTTTCAGAGACAAACAAGAGGGAGAAACAATTAATCAAAACCCAAAAAACGGCACACAGATATGCGTTTACTTAGAGACGAAACAAGTGAGAGAAATGAAATTGTTTAGATGTGGGCTGTAGTTTCTCAAATTAGCAGGGACTGACAGAAGAGAGAGGAGTCATTGGCGGGAGATGAGAGGCCGGCGGGAAAGGAGAGGACGGCGGGAGACAGAGGACGGCTTGATCGGATCGATTTGGGTCACTGGGTGTTTGAGAGATGTAGAGGCCGACAGTCGGGTGAGAGAGGACGGCGAGAGAGAGAGGTCGAAAAGGAGAGGAGTTGAGGAGAGGCCGGGGCTTGAGAAGTTGAGAGTCAGAGTCTCAGAGAGAAGAGAGAACAGGTGAGACTGTGAGAGAATGAGAGGAAAAAAAACGAGAGAATGAGAAGAAAAGAATATGAGATTATGAAGATTCGAACTCGGGTCACATACACACACATACAATGCAAAAACCAATTGAACACAACTTCAGTTTGTAACATAATTTGTTTAACTCTAAAAATTAGAGGTCCTGTGTGGCTGCACACTTCACACAGCCCACGAGCTGAGCCTGGATCGTAGACGGGGGTGGTGCCGCCATTTCTAATCGGCTCTGGTGGTGCATGACAGCCGTGAAGGGGTACAGTGTAAGAGAAAGGTTGAGTCTGAGTAGTGGTATGTCTCAGTGGTGGTTGAGAGTCTCAGTGGTATTGGTCGTCGGAGTCGAAGGGCCAAATGGGGGTTCATCGGAGTCAGTGACTGCGTCCGGGTGGAACCACTACGGTTCTGGTGGTCTTGGTGTTTCTGAAGGAGAAGGCTAGAAGAATGGTTGATTTTTTATTTTAGGTTTGGGTATCTAGGTAAAATCTATTATTCATGGATATTATTCATACTAGGACTATAAATACATGAATATTTTTAAAATACTCATTACCCACCTATTGTTAGTTTGGGTCATTCCCATTACCCATAAAAAATGCCGAACACATATTTTACCCATGAGTTTTAATGTCGTATCTGGACCGGTCCTTGTTTCAAATGTATTCTTGGAGAGAGAAGGGTTGCAACCTATAGCAATGGCTCAGAACTATAGTATATGGTCCATCGTCAAACCGGCAGCACTAGTACGTACTGATGTAACACGCTGGAGAGGTCGATCAAGCCCGGCCATCTCATATTGTGACACACAATGTACTAGTTTCTAGTAAATGTCCTTTTGATTGATCGATCTTTCTCAAATTGATTTCACATTACTACACACTATGCCGGTGTTAGGCAACAAAGATTGATGATATAGCTAGCTAGCATGAAATTTCAGCTGAAGATTCAATTGGGAAATTAGGTTACATTGATATCCCTTGATAAGAAATTGTACCTAGCTCGTTCATCATTTTAGTGAACTATATATGAGAGATTGTTAGTAATCATTATGTTGCTTAAACTAAAGGAACATAGAACGATAGACAATCTTTTCCAGAATTTGATATCATTCAGGATTTTAGGACATGCATTCTGAGGCCCAATACATCTATATAATTATCAGGTCCATATACGGCCCAGCTAGCCCACTGTTCACCTATCTAGCCCACTGCAAAAAAATGTTGTGTCGTGTTCGTGTCGGATTAATTTTGTTTCTACTATTTATCGTGTCACACGATAATAAACCGTTAAGTTATCGTATGCAAGATGCTAAAACCAAAACCAAACTATAAATTATTGTGTTAACCGTTAAAAACCGTTAAATTAAAAAAAATAATAAATAATTTTTTTCTTCAATTTTTCTGTAATGACAATATTTAAAAAAAAATCAAAATTATAATATCTACGTAAGCTGAAAAAGTCATAATTCTTGCGAAAGAGATGTGATGACTGATGAACAGAATCGGTTGCCCTAGGGTTTCTTATATTTGATAGACAATGAAATGAAAAATTATAAAAATATCCTTATTTAATTGGTTTTTTCGTGTTACTGGTTTAACTCTAAACCAAATCATTATAAATCGTGTTTTTATCGTGCTGACCTTGTATGAAACCAAACCTATAAACCTCAAACCAAATTCTTATAATTTGGCTCGTTTTCGTATCATATTATCGTGTTGTGTGTAATTCTATCAGGCCTACATGTAATGCACTCTCATGCGTTCTTGGCTGGTTGGAAAGATTTTGTCTTCTTGGCGATGTACTGTGATATAATGATAATTTCCTACGTGCTTCTAAACTAAATGCTATCATGATTGTTTTTTTCCTCGTTCCACAAAAAAATTACTGCCTCGATCTAATATGTTTTATTTTTATTTTCAAGATGGGTAGTCTAGTAGAGTTGCAACTAATTTTACAAGGCTTGATTAGTGGCTTTTCCTTAGATTGATTGGCGGTGAGTAAACATTACCTACCATGTCATCACTAATATCCGATGAAAAGGAAGGTTAATCAATATACCAATCACACCTAATACCTTAGGTTTGGCATTTATGCTTGATCATTGATCATAATTAACTTCTAAAACTCACTACAATAAAGTATAATAGATACCCATCAACTGAGGAAAAGCCGGGCCGGGTTGAGAATTGATATAAAGACACCTTCGAGTAGTGGAATAATATATTATTTTTGTATTAATTAAAGAAATAATTGGACGATAAACCAACCAAGTACAAAAATAGTTACTTGATAGATTAATACTCGATTAATTAATAATTTTGTTAAAATAATAATTTTTTTTCAGTTTCGAGTGAGAAACAACATACTAATTAATAATTTGTTAAATTTATAAGATAATACAAAATTTAGAATATACGTACATAGGCCCAATGAATATATAAATTAATAATTTCTTATTATATAAAATTAATTATTTATTCATGAGGATTTCATAAAGAATATGCCAATTGTGACAAGTTTTTTCTTGAAAATTGAGGTCACATTGATCTCTTGATAAATTTCATATCGTACATCCAATCAATTACAAGTTCAACTTTTTTTGAAATAAGGGCTGGTGTTGCTGCCCTCAAGCCTTGATAAATGAAACTGTCAAATATAAGAAAGGGACATTGAGCCTAAACCCCTGATTATAAAGACCCGAAATAATATGAGATACCTTTACAAACTTGTACTCAACTAAACACCAACTAGCAAAGAGTACCGCTCTACTAGCGACTCTATTTGCTTTCACACTGCGGTGACATACTGGAAAGATCGGTAGTTATGCAACATGCTTACACATTCTAATGTCTAATAATTCAACTTTTCCACTATGTTGCCACCAAAAACTAGATACGACGACACTAAGTTTCACCCTACCGTTAGGGGGCAACGACCATTTGACAAAGTAAGGAATTCGTCGCCTACCTAGAGTAGACAAGGCATTAAGAGTGCACAAACAGGTACGAAGCCCGAGTAGCACTACACAACTAATGTAAGGACTTATTGCTCGCCTAAGACGCAGATAAACTAAAAAACATAAGTAAATAATATTTAAAATAAAAACAACCCAGGCCAGGCCCAATAAAAGAGCCCAAACCCCAAGTGTCACTACCAGAAAGAGGGAGACCACAATCAGGCCACCAGGCCCAGTTCAATCCCGTCAAAGTCGCAGTCGCTGTATCCCTCATTGCGCCGCCCAACAACCATCTTCGGTCCAACAACCTTGATCTGCCCAGTGCTCCAAGAGAAACACCTTTTCAGAACAGCTCAGGGAGACGGGTCGACGCCTTCTTCGTTGCCCCAACGAGGAGTTCTGTTGAGTACCGTTATGCTAGATCTGAATACTAACACCCAAAGTCCGCCAGGTTTTCTTGGAATAACCCAGGCTGCGCCACCTCTAACACATCCTCGCTCTAGATCTACCACCACTTCCGACGATGACGCCATTGCAGAGAAAACCAACACCTACCAGCCGCCTTAGTCTCCCCCTTCCTCACCTCCCAACAGTCCACTGCGATATCTCGACAGAAACAAGGGTGTCGATCGAGAATCCTAGCATTACCAGACCCACTCGGTGTCGACAACGTTCCGTTCGACGACGGCTATAGAGCTCGTCGTCAGACATGAACAAAACCCTACTTTTCTCTCAAGCGCGTGCAAGCACGTTCTTTTTCTTATTTATGTCAGATACCTACAAGTTCAACTTTTTAAAATCCACAGTGTGCACATGTTTTATAAGTGCTGCTTGAATTTTCTATGTTATATTCGTACAATGTATTACACATTTCATTTGTCAACGTCAATTTTTTAATTTTTTTTAATCCTTTTAGATGTGAAACCATTTTTGTGATTCTGATGTATTTGAATTTTTTTGTATATAAAAAATAATTTTGTGTGTTTATTGTTGGAAAAAAATAAAAAGTCATATTCAAGTAATTAAAAATATTTGATAAATAAATAAGTTATTAACTTACCGATAAATTAATAATTTATTAATTTATTGATTAATCAATATCTCACTAAATTAATAAATTGTGCTGGTCCTGACATTATTAATTTATGGAGATTTAATTGTAGTACCACACTATCATCCTCATGTCAGTAATTTTTTTCTTCCCATTTTCTATTTGAATATGTACTACTTGTGTAGATAGATGATCATAGATGGGATCGATGTATCCTCGAACATAATTTATAACGTTGATAATGTTATGTTCAAGTTCCTCTACCAACAAGCTCGCAAGAGGAATTCTAGGTGGAATTCCTAACATGTAGGTGGTTTCTCTTCATCTCTTGATATTCCTTCCTCCATTGCTGCTGAGGTTATGGCAGTGATCAAGGTAATTGAGTTCGTTGGGTTAGTGATTGGAGACATATTTGACTTGAAGTGGATTCTTCTCTAATTATCAATTTCATTCACTCTCCCCATATGGTACTTTGGCAACTGCATGTGGCATGAAAAAATTATGTACATCGAATTTCAAAGATGCATTTATGTTGTTCACATATTTTTCGTGAAGGAAATTAGATGGTTGATGCATTGGCCAATTTTGGTGCTTCAAGTACAGGATTTACTTGATTTGATTCATCTCCAAATTTCATTAGTTAATTTTTTGTTAGAGATAAATTGGGTCTTCCCAATTTTCGTTTTGGTTAAATGAAACTTTTCTTTGTTTAGAGCACGGATGCGCTGTTTTCATTATAGTATTTTTAATAAATCTCTTACCTCGCGTTTGGTGAGGTTTAGATAAAAAAAAACTAAAAAAAGCTTCAGGATGCATATGAAATACATGATTTTAATGTATGATTTTAGTGTATTTAATTTATTTAAAAAATAAAAAAAGGATATGGACGTATTTCGAGTTCTCGACACATTTAAGATGTTGCCAAAGCTCGTGTCATGTCAAACTTTACTGACATCATTTTCTATTGAAATCTCATATTTTCCATGATCTTAGCATTGGTAAAACATGAATAAAATTTCTTTAAATCACGATTCGCCATTATGAATATTTTGGGTCCGGTTCAAGGGACACAAATTTTGATATTATTTTTGACATCATTTAATATCCCTTAGTTCTCAAACGATCAAATGGTTGTTATTATATTGTCAGAATGATTTGACAGGTGACTTGGCAAAAAAATTCCTATAAAATTATAAATTAATTTACTAAACAATTTTTTGAATTTCTTTTATAAAACAAATCAAATAAGTTCTTTAGATGACTTGAACTGCAGGAGAACATGATGAACATCTATATCAACGAGAAAATAAATGGTCCAGATTCATGGCAAAGATTGGTGTTCTTCCCTTTAGCCTAAAGCCCCAAATCTGAGTTCATATCAATAATTCCACATTCTTCTCTTAAAAAAATGAAAGAAATATACCCTAGAATATATCTTCTTGAAGAACGGAGATTAAATAAATAGCTTAGATACGATCATATGTAGTTCATACACTCTTAAAGAAAAGCAAAGAACTAATGCCCAGAATTAGTTACAGAATTTACTCATCTGCATATGGTTTGGTCATTAGTTTTGAAGGTAGGGTTTGCTCATGCCCGTATTTAATCTACGGAGGTATATATTAACACGATCGATTTGCAGATTAGTTTATAGAATTTCAGTTAAGAATATTGATTTGCTTGTGTTAAATCAAAGATTTTATGGATTTCAAATTTGATATAACCCTAATTGTTATTTTTGTTTGAAGAGGAGCACAACTCTTTGCCATACACAAAAACATGAGATTTTTGTTCTCATGTCGTTGAAGATTCTCCGTTCTCATGTTCTTCTTGCGAATCTTTAGTTTCACAAGAAAATTGGTGTTCTTCTGGAATTGTTCAATCATGTAAAAGAATTTCTTTAAAAATAAATTGTTTAATAATTTAGTTATATTTTTATTGGATTTTTTTATTGCTAAGTCACCAGTCAAATTATACTGAGAATTAATAACAACCATTTGATTGTTTAAGATCTAAAGGATAAAAAATAGTGTCAAATTTTGTGTCCCTTGAACCGGACCTGAATATTTTAGTGAGAAATTTAATAAGATCTTAATTTTGATTTTGAAACCTTGTGTTATATTTTTATGGGAGCTAGTTTGATAGCTTTTTGGCATGTGTTATGGAAGCAAGTAGTGTTGGTCATAGAGCTTCGCACTTTACTAGTTAAGATTATGGTTTAGATCTATCGGTTTAGACTTTAGAGGCTTGCCTAGGTGAGCACACATTATGTTTAGTTTGCACTTAAATTTAAAGAGTTAAAACCATGCATACACTGCATCTTGTTAACGTTGTGTTGCAAACTTGCAGTGCAGGAGTACGTATATGATCCACAGTTGACCTACATACTCGGGTGCCGACGACTAGTGTGGCCCTCCAAATCCATCATGTACACCTAACACCATCATAATTCAAACCCTTACACACAACTTAACAAGCACCAAGAAATGGGATTCATAAGATAATGCCATGTTCTGGATAAACATACATAATGTCGGGTTAGGTTCAATTCTGGCTAATTAGTCTCACATCATCCCCCAGCCGCCCTAATTAGCGTTTTGGTTTTGTTATTAAACAACTAAGCAAGTTGCTTACATGCATATACATGGTTCTGGATCCACCCTACCCTAAAACAGTAACCTATTGAGAATCACTATATATATATATTCATTCTGTTAACTTCCCAGATCGATAACTTTACGCAGCTGAGCATCTGTATAAGAACATCTCTCTCTCAATCTGGCAAAGATGAATGAGATTTAAGTGTTTTTTGGCGAAAAAATGAGATTTAAGTTTTATCAGTATACGAAGCTGAGGAATAATGATGGTTGTAGGGAAAGAGGAGAAGATCCCTTGGGAGACTACAAAATCCATTTGTTCCCCCAACCATGCTTGCTTTACTACTGCTGCTAACTTTTAAATTTTCAAACCTCATCCCTCTAGCTTTGCTTTTTTCTGAAGAACCTCATCGATGAGCTGCCCACCACATGCTGCTTCTGTAGTTCTGTTCCAGTGCTTGCTACAGTTCTTAACAGTTTTTTTTGTTTTTCTTCTGTTTTTTTTTGAAGTACAATTTCTGCAAGGATAATAGCTAGCCCTCGAGAATAAAACGTGGTGGTCTTTGGTCTTTGCTTTGCTGCATGTTTCTTTGTATTTTGATGTCTCAGATGTTGAGCGCCACATGTTGCTGTTGCCCCGCCCCTCCCTCTTGTCATTGTATTTTGGAACTAAAGCATTCCCTTCTTCCATTTCAAATTGAATAGTTCCCTCCGATGATGCGCATCATCAAACTGATAACAGAAGACCAATTAAAGGCATACACAATGGATGATAGAGTTGGACAAAATATAGATCGTGAAACTGAGTAGAATTAGGTTTCAATCCATATTTACGTTGCTCTGGTTGCAATCAGGGCAGTCAGTACGACAACACTGGACCCAACTACAATAGGGCACAATTTTTTTTTCTGGCTTTTATATAGATGTGTGCTTCTACAATTGTGTAGCCCGTATGACATAGATTTATATATATGACTGTTTCAATTCTTCTTTTTGAAATTTGTGAATTGAGAGACTTAAATTCTGTGTAAAAAAGTCAACATTTACTGTTAATGTTGGTTTTTTAATGAAAACATGACTGCTAGTTTTTTTTAAAAAAATTATTATTATTATTGTTTGTACTATTTATGTTTTTTTGTAAAACAATTTATGTAAATAAATGTAGCTTTAATCAAGTTGAATCAATTACAAAGGTCTCATAGCTTAAGATTATATATATATATATAAGAAATAAAAAATTAATAATATATTTAAAAGTGATGAATGATGGCATATTTTTATTTTTCTCACTGTATTGTCAAATTTCTTCTCTCTTTTTAAATGCTTCCAGAGTCTTTTAGAAAATAAAATAACATATTAAAATCATAAGGGGCACACAAAAAAAATTCACACTGGATCTCTAATTTTTCACGACCGGTTACAATTAATCATTCTTCACATATATCAGACAATGGATATTGTAATTTGGATTGTAATTAGACATTCATAACGTACTTATGCAGCATGGATATATGTGAGGCCGAATGCCTCCATAGATAACGCAACAATAGTTTAATTTTGGTGGCATAGCCACAGAACACGGTCAATAAACAACTTACAAAAAAGAGGAAGTGGGATTTGCTAGTAAGCTAAGACTGCATCGATTATTGGGAGTCTTCCTCTAGGGATTCCCTTCACCTATCTACTCATTCGCTTCATTACCAAAAAAATCTACTCGTTCTCAATGTCTGCAAATTGCAGAGGAATGTTTTACACGTAGAACACTGTCTAGCTAGTCTAATATAATCTCGTAGTCTAGCTCGAATATTGTAGATACTAAAATTTGCTAGTATAGTTTTTTTTTCTTTCTCGAACCCCCAAAGATTCATCCGTATTGCTCACATTACCTCCCGGCCTGTCCGCTCTTGGATTTCGAATGTCGCCAATATATTCTTTCCCACAGGATAAAATTCAATTCGGTCCAGAACCCATCACGTGAAATTTGGATACAAAGCTACAATAATTAAGCTAATCACTAACTTATAATTATTAATCCAACCATCTAATATAATCACACTCCCACCTTCGTTTCACTCTGGTCTGCAACTTCTCTCATAGTCAAGCAAACAAAGACTCACGTCGCCACCTGCTCTTTGTCCTCTATCTCTTTGTTTCGAACTATATTCCCTTTGGAGAAAATGTTAATGGATCAACAGAAGATTGTACTAATCTCTTCAACAACTAACGATTGGCCACAGGTTCACTACCCTTCTGGCCTTCTCTCTTTCTCTCTCTCCCTCAAATTATTTGACAAAACACACATTTCTTTGTTGCTTAGCTTTTTGACGAGAATATTTCTTCTGTGTTGTTATTTTACCCTAGCACACCGCCTTAACTCTCTTTTCCCTTTCTTTCTTTTGCATTTCCATAATCTTCGATTCCAATTTAGATCGATGACGATGGCAACGATCAGAACAACAATAAGGGCGTGATTATGGGTTCAACAACGTTAGGAGCTTCTGGATTGATGGAGAAACCAGGACAAGAGCAACTCCAACAGCAGCAGCAAGCTCTGAAATGTCCTCGATGTGATTCTTCCAACACCAAGTTCTGTTACTACAACAACTACAGCTTGTCTCAGCCTAGACACTTCTGCAAGGCCTGCAAACGCTACTGGACTAGAGGCGGCACGCTTAGAAACGTTCCTGTCGGCGGTGGGTATAGAAAGAACAAGCGCGTGAAAAGACCTAGCTCCACCTCAGCCGTCGATAATAATGGACCTTCTTCTGCTTCTTCGGCTCCCAACAGTGCTAATAACTCAAACCCGAATCCTCAGATTGACTTGGCCTCGAACTCGAATCATCATATGAATCCGCTGTTTTACCAACCTGATCACATGGGGGTTAATATTAATCCGTTTACTACATCCGGGTTTGATCAGTTCAGTGCTCTCGGGTTAGGGTTCGGTGATCAAAGGTTTAATCCGGCGGCGACGAGCAAGCAAATCCAAGATCTTGTGGCCGCTAACTCACTTCATTCTTCCGATCATTCCATTTTTAGTTCCACAGCTTATAGCACAGCTCCAGCCATGGCTTCGGTTCTTTCTTCTAAGTTCATCAACGGTGGGTTTAAAGACGTTAGAGGGAACAATAATCAGTATTTCCAGAACTTGCTGCCCTTCGAGGATCTACAGATAGCAGCAGCTGGCAACGGCGGCGGCGATGCGGTGAAGAAAGTGAAAGTAGAAGATGATGGACAAAGCAGGATGGGGTGGAGTAATAATCACCAGGCTAATACAGAGCAAATGGGACTCTCATCGGATCCTACTCTTTACTGGAGCTTGTCGAATCTCGGAGCGAATAATTGGCATGATCCGGCAAATCTTGGGTCGTCGGTGTCTTCTCTGATCTAATGTCTTTTTGCCAGTTTGAATTAGTTATTCCCTTCTTTGGTTGAAGTCATTTTGGTTCCTAGCTTCTTAGGATTTTAGGTTTTCTTAGTCGGTGTAGGTTTCAATTCAAAGCTAAAAAAACAGAAAAAAGAAAAACAAAAGGAAATCAAGGGTGGGTGGATCGGAGTGATCATGTCAGCAGCAATTGAAGAATGGATCATCGTCATCAGCCTCTTGTTTTAGTAATGAAGGTTTGATCAGAGATCGAAACACGGAAATTGCGCTGAGAGGAACCTCGGATCTTCTCCGTTTCTCTCTCATTTGCCTCGAGCGAGATCAAGTACACTATGAAACCCTATCATCAGCTAGCGTCGTCTTCATGCATTAGTACTCGAGTAAGCTGGTGTTTATTTAAGGTCAATGTGTGTGTGTGTGTATACATGCATGACATTGTGTTTCCTTCTCATGTATTTGTGATTAGGTTGGGGGTATAGACTTGGTGGTGGGGTTTACTAGTTGTGAAGCTTGAAGAAACTAATAATTATTTTACTTTCTACTAAATCACTTTGTATTTCTGATATTATTGATAATTAAGGAGTAGGAGTTTGGATTTGGGATAGGAGAGTTCCAAACTCTTCTAACCATTCACATTGAAAGTTGAAAACTAAACATATCTACGTCTAGAAATTAGATCGTACCGAAAGTAATGTGAACCTCAAGAAAAGTGAGATATTTACTACTTTGTTTGATTAGTCGCAAGTCGCAGACAACTATATTTACATATCAACCTATGGATTTGGATGTGGAGGTACTTACGTTAGTTTGTGCTTGGATTATAGTAACTGTTTACATATTCTGTAGACAATGTCAGTGGATATTCTTGGATAATAGTTCTTAATTACTAGCTAGCTAGAATTTTCTGTGTCTAGCATATATGTGAAAGAGATTATCTTTAGAGTTCATGCATGTCTCTTTATTAAGTTAATAGTAAATTTCAGTTTCGGTATCCGAATTTATGTGTCTCGGTTATAGTGGTACATATACTTTAAAAACAATCAATGTGGTCCATGAACTCCATTTTCGCTACCAACAAAAGGTCCGAGACCAATTTCCGTCATGTCGCCGTCTGTTTGCTGATGTGACCATGATGATACCAGACTAAAAAAAGACAAAATAACAAAAATAGCCTTCTCTGTATATCTTTCTCGATCCGTCTCCTCTCTTCTTCTTCTTCTTTTTCTCTCTTCTGTACTTCTTGACTTCTCTGCTCTCTTAAATCCCACCCAGGTAACTCTATATCTCTCTCTCACTCTAATTCTAATCTCCTCCGCCGCCCCTCTCCTCTTCTTCACCATCGCCTCTGTCCTCTCCTGGGTGGGAATAGAATAGGCTGCAGGCCTGTACTATGAAATTGGCGGGGAAATTGTATAGGTTGCTGCTGCTGTTGCTGTGGCAGCGACCCATGAAAAGCAAAAGGAAATACTATTCTTGAAGAAGGAGGAGAACTAGATGTGATTGGTGATATGTCTGATGAACTACGAGGAGGAGGAGAAGAGATTTGAAATTCAGGGAAAAAAGCGGAGGACTGGTGCTGATGACTACGTTCAGGACTCTTGATCTTCTTAAGAGGCCTACTTGATTTTGGGGCTTCATCAAAAACAGGCTCCCATGGGTTTCTCTCCAAGAGAAAATCATGTTCCTTCCCTCTGTCATGGTCACAATCTTTGCTAGTTTCCATCTGAGTTTCAAAGTTTGATTCACCACTCCTCTTTGCTGTGGCCATGCTCTATGTTCGTTTGCTTGATAACTTTCTCCAAAGCCAAACAAGATTCGACCGAATTTGAGGTGATGAACAAAACAAAGGAAATTCAAAAAAGAGAGCAAAATTCTATACTAGCCAGAATTCGAACCCAAAACAGCACTGTGTTTCCAAAATCAAATGCTTGAGCAACTCATCTGAAATATACGTACAGAGAGAGTGTGTGTGAGAAAGAATATGAAGTTTTTAGGTGACAGAGCAGCTAGCAGAGATGTTTTTGGAAGAAAGACGAGAAAAAAATTGAGAGCGGAAATGAAGTTGAGAAACACAGGTATTAAGAAGGGCAAGAGGAGCCGATGTAGGAGATGATGGAGACGATGGCGAAGAAGAGGAGAGGGGCGGCGGAGGAGATTAGAATTAGAGTGAGAGAGAGAGAGTTTCCTAGGTGGGATTTGGAAGAGTAGAGAAGCCAAGAAGTACAGAAGAGAGAAGAAGAAGAGAGGAACCTCAATCGAGAAAGATAGACAGAGAAGGTTATTTTTGTCATTTTGCTTTTTTTAGTCTGGTCACATCATGACCACGTCAGCAAACAGACGGCGACGTGACAGAAATTGGTTTCAGACCCTTTGTTGGTAGCGAAAATGAAGTTTAGGTACCACATTGATTGTTTTTAAAGTATGTGTACCACTATAACCGGAACATATAAGTTCGGGTAACCAGAACTGAAATTTACTCTTAAATTAATAGAGGGAGTTGCTCTTTAGTTGCTCATTTTTCTCCATATATAATTCATCTAGCTTGCATGTCTTTAGTTCATATTCCTTGTGAACATATATATGCATGATTTCAAAAGACTGATGAAAACAAGACTAAGATGGAGGATGTCTAGTAGTAACTATTAAGGTAGTACATAAGTATATAACTATATATGCAGCTGAAGTAAACATCTCTAATTAACCTCTGGCTGTGAATATTGCCTTGCTAGGTTTGTTTTCTGGCTAATTTGGTCTAGCCTTGTACAAGCACTTGGAGAATTAGATCAATGTTGAAAATTTGGCTTAATCATCACCTTGGATCATATATACACATGCATTTCAACTTGGGACAAGGTTCTGCATGTGTCTCTTCGCTTCAGAATTGATAGGTCGGGAACTTTAAGTTCTTCCGAGTCTTTCTTTGGGTGAGGAATATAATGAGAATCTTTACGTACCTTATCTAGCTCTAGCTGATAAGCCTAAGTGTTACTAGTTTACTACCCCATCCGATCAGAAATGAAAAGTTTTACAGTTTGATTCTGAAGATGCATATATCTTTCCCATGTATAGGTCCATATAAGGATTGATCCAAGTAGACGTCAGTGCCTCATGAACAACAATATTGGTGTATGATCGAGCTTAACTACTGATTTATTTACTGCAACCTGAACATGAACACATATACATATGGAGGTCAAGTTCTTTATGAAGCTGAGCTATATATGAGAAAACTAGGGGTTCTAATTAACCTAGCAGTTGTGCAGCCTGTGCTATAGTAGAAAACTAGTTTCCTGAACGGATGAATCACGACACGAAAAACGCTCTTAAGCGATAGAACCTTTCAAGGCAAACCGCAGTCTGTCGTTTAAGTGCATCTTATGCGATAGAAAACTCAACCGTTATTTTGCCTTCAGAGTTCGTCGCCTTAGAACATCCTATGCGACTAAAAAATTATGTCGCCTTATTTTTGTCGCCCAAGACTCATTCCCCCGATGACAACAAAACTGACGACTTTGAAAAATTAAGGCAACGAAAGTGTCCTCACAAACAGTATCCATCATTTTAGTCCTTGCGACAGAAATAATAACCAAAGTGACAGTTAGTTATGTCGCTTAAGCCCAACACCTATTCTCCCGACGACAACAAAACCAACGAATTTGAAAATTGAAGCGACAGAAGTGTCCGCTTAGGCAACGAACAGTATTCGTCGCTTAAGTTTCAGCTTAAGCAACGAAGACTACAGTTTCCGTCACTTAAGTCCCGCTCAAAATTTCAAAAATTCAAAATCCCGCTCAAAATTTTAATCAAAAAATTCAAAATTTTCAATACAATTTCAACATTCCCAATTCTCTTATATCCTTCCTCAAACCCTCATCATTCCCCATCCTTTGTCGCCCATTGCGTCTGCGCCGAAACCGATGTGGTAGTTGGCGAGCTCTTGGTGATTTTCAGCCTAGTTAGTGGTGGAGCAGCGCCAACAGTCGTCGAATACCACAACCCTCTTATCCTTCCTCGGCTCTCACCATCAACCACAAGCTCTTCCTTAGCCCTTATAACCTCCTCTCTGTACCAGAACCGGCATCGTATCTCCGTAGTATTTGACATCGAATCTTCCCGGCGAGATTTCTCCTGTCTTCGGCCACCGTTTTCTCTGTTTGTGGTAAGATTCTTAGTTTCCTCAACAAGTTCTACAAGCTTGTATGATTAGTTTTTCTGATCAGTGATGTTTTGAAAATTCTGGGTTAGGCAATGAGTTTCCTGATTTCCGGCTACCGACTCCCGCAACGACCTATAACGGTATATGGGCTTCACGTTGTTGGTTTAGGTGTGGGATGAGACTATTGGTTGAGTTATTGAAAGAACAATGGGTTAATGTGATATTGATGATGAAGAAAAAAAAGTGACCGGAGTCGGCCGGATTTTTTGTGTGTTAAAAGCTAAATAATTAAGCGACGAAACCCTTTGGTCTCTCAAGTCCATTCGTTTAATCGCATTAGTGCTTGTGCGGCGAATCACTACCAGAATAAACATTATAGCTGACAAAAAAAACAGACCGACTAAATTTTTTTTCGTCGGCTAATGTCCACTTTAGCCAACGAAATAAAAAATCGTCAGTTAAGTTAATTTTTCGTCGGCTAAAGTGGATTTTTAGCCGACGAAATATTTTTTCGTCGGCTATAGTCTGTAAACAATAGCCGAAGAAATTTTAAAAGTTTAGCCAACGAAATATATAATTTCGTCGGCTAAAAGTCCTTATATTTCTAGATCTAGACAGCAGCTCATTTGAAAAACAAACGGGAGAAAAAGTTTGGGTGTTGGCGAAATTGTTGGGTGTCGTTGAAATCTGTTCAAAATTAGTTTGTAACGCTATATATAGGTACGTATATGTGTATATATTTTGTTTTTGGGTTAATTTAAGAGTTTTAATTTGAGTTGAACTATTGGATTTTGAGTGTGATTGAATTGATCGATTTTAATTTGATAATATATATGAAGTTGTTGTTATTAATAAGTAGTAGTAGATATATATATATATATATTAATTTAATTATAATATTGTGTTGATGCATATATATAGTATGAATTAAGTAATATTTTGAATGATTGATGTTAATTGATATATATATATATATATAATATTGTTATATAATTAGTAATTAGTATATATATGCATGTATATATATATGTGTGTGTGTGTGTTAATTATTAATTTGTTATTAATTAATTGTACGTTAACTGTAGATTGAATACTAAATGATTTAAAAATTTAATTTATTAGTTAGAGTTTATACATATATATTATGTTATATTTTCAGGATATGGATAAAAGTTTGATTTCACTTCCAAAATTGGACAAAAGATATGGTAAAAGAGTTATTATTTTTATTGAATATGTGATGGATAATGCTAATAAGAATACAATTTTCTATTGTCCGTGCACTAAATGTCAGTGTCGCAGCGATATACATCGATTTCCAATTGACAATGTTTGATAGCACCTGAAGAGTAATGGGTTTTGGGAGAAGTACACATGTTGGATATATCACAGTGAAACATCATCAGGGAGTCTGCATGATCATGGACAATTTTCTAAGATGGGCAGTACATCTAACGATCTAACAACAGCATTCATCAACGATATGTTTCCTTATGAGAACGGTGTATGCTCTGAAGGACCGTATATGCCTGGGCCGGTGCAACCCTTCCCTAGAGTTGTCAACACTGCTGGTATTAACAAGTATAACAAACTACTTGTTTTCCAACAGACCCCTGAGTATCCCGGTTTTCGGAAGACGTTCTTGAAAGTGTGATGGACGTTATGAAGATTAAAATTGAGACAAAATCGACCGTGAATGTTGTTGATGATTTTCTACAGTACACTGCTTCGATGCTGCCCCACGGTCATCATCTTCCTACCACTCATCATAAGGTCTGATGTATCTTGAAAGATCTTGGACTTTCCTACATCAAGATCCATGCATACAGATATGATTGTTCTCTTCTGGGGTAAAGATCCAGAAGGGAATGACATTGGTGACCTTGACGCATGTCTGGTATGTAAGAGTGACAGGTATAAGCTGACTCATGCAGGCAATAGGAAACCTGTGAAGGTACTTCGGTATTTCCCTTTGAGGGATAAGTTGGAGAGGTTATACATGTCATCACACACGGCCAAAGCTATGAGATGGCATGCAGATAGGGAATTGCATGGCGAAGATACCCTTATACACCCTGCTGACGGGGAGGCTTGGAAGTATATAGAACTTGAGTTTCCTCATTTTGCATCAAAGGTACGAAATGTGAGGCTCGGGCTCTCATCTGACGGGTTCAATCCTTTTGGTAACATGATTCTTCAATACAGTGTATGGCTGGTGATTTTGGTACAATACAACCTTCCTCCATGGATGTGCATGAAGAAAGAATACAATATGTTGAGTTTGTTGATTCTGGGGCCCGGTTATACAGGAAAGTGTCTTGATGTGTATTTGAGATCCTTGATTGAAGAGCTTAGTTTTTTAGGACGTTGGTCATCCCACTTATGACAAGTATATGCACGAGATGTTCCAGATGCATGTCATGGTTGTTGGTACCATCAGTGATTTTCCTGCCCGTGGGTTGTTGTCGGGCAATGTTGGTAGGGGATACAAGGCTTGTCAAGAGTGCCTTAACGATGAGGGGAGCAGTAGTCATTGGAACAAGATATGCAGATTGGGTCACCATACTCTCCTTCTGTATGATCACGAATGACGGTTCGATAACAAGGCATTTGATGAGACTGTAGAAAACGGTGTGCCTCCTAGAAGATGGACTAGAGAAGACATTTCATCAGTGCTTAATGATTATGATTTTAGGCAGCTCAACAATCATCCCAATATTGTGGCGGCAATACCTGACAGACCCGACATGTATAAATTTTGGACATATTAGAGCATATTCTAGGAACTCCCATATTGGAGTAAGTTGTTGATCAGACACTACCTAGATGTGATGCACATAGAAAAGAATGTGTGCGACAGCGTGGTGGGAACCGTGCCGCACCTGATGATCCATCTTCCAGAGCAATTGTTGCTTACCGGTCCAGTACACTATACTTTGATGTATCCCATGGAAAGGTATGTTTTTTACACCTAAATTTATAATTTACATGTTCAATATATAATCATAACACATTACAACAATTTATTTATAGACAATTTGGAGACTACAAAGCTTATGTGGCTAATAAATCTGCGCCTGAAGGATGTATAGCTGAAGCATATATTGCGCACTAGTGCGTCACCTACATGAAGTTGTATTTTGGAAAGTTGAAGGAAACTCCACAAACCATACCGGTAGATGTATCGAAGTTCAACCGTTCTATAGTCTCTAATGATGTTGAAGTTTATGGAATTTTACCAGACTCCTACAAGTTGCAACCACATAAGCTAGTCATAGTCCATTGATGGGTATTGATTAACTGTCTAAAAGTTGAATACTGAAAACACATCCATTTATACTGTCCAAACATTCAAGGTGATTTCGACTACTACAACAAATAGTTCACGAACTATTTTGACGGCTGGGTTTTTAATTCTTTATTTTGTTCATGACTTTTTCATTGCATAATTATTCATATTTACAATACATTGAATATTTGGTTGCAGATGAACCATATTCAATTTGATGGTCACCCAAATTGGTCAAACGAACTAAGACTTCTAGCGATGAAGCCGATAATGTCAAGAGTTTTATAAGGACTAGTGTTTTATAATGTCAAGATGCCAGTTCGTTTTTACCACATCAGTAAAACAAGTGTTTTATATTGATGACCTGTTAAGGGTGATGCCTGGAAAGTAGTCAACCTTATGCAACCTCGAAACATTTACCGGGTGGCTACACTTGGAGAGGCCGAAGAGGAGGAAGAAGATGTTGGGTATCAAGAGCCCAGTGCAATAGGTATTCCTGACTCCTCTACAATTCGCCATATTTCGTCGGCCAATATTGTTTTAGCCGATGAATTATATCATGTTTCGTCGGCTAAAGCTCTCTTAGCCGACGAATTAAGATGTATTTCGTCGGCTAAAACAATATTGGCCAACGAATACCTAAAGTTTCGTCGGCTAAACCATAAACTCTAAACCTTATACTATAGCCGATGAATACCCTAATGTTTCGTCGGCAATAGTTAAATAAATAAATTAATAATTTGATACCACTCGTTGCGTCTCATCGATTTGAAACTATTTGCAGTTGAAGGTTCGGGCAAAATACGTAATTTAGACAGTTAAATTACTGTTTCTTTGCGTTTAGGGGTTTGACTTACGAGATTGACCGTCCGGATCAAGTCCTTAACGTTGTCGGATGAAGTTGAAAATTTACCCATACACATATTTCAATATAATGATGATATCTGACGGTCGAATTTTTGTTTCACAAGATTGATCATCACAATCACAATATGTCTACTAATGTTGTAAAACTTGTTTACCAAGTGTTAAGTAGATATTCCGTTTCAAAAACAAACTTTACGTAGCAGCTTCAAACGAAAAAAGTCGTGAAATAAGATATGACCGGAACGATGAAATATGTCTACGGTTGAAAGTCACATAATTCCGATAAAGTTTCGGTGCCGATAGTTGTGGTCAATGTATATTATCATTCTTTCTCCCAAAAGGTAGCACTATCTCCGATGGTTATTTTTCATAAAATTTTGATACCACTGGTTGCGTCGGATCAAGTTGAAACTATTTGCAGTTGAAGGTTCGGTCAAAATACGTAATTTAGACGGTCAAATTACCGTTTCTTTGCGTTTAGGGGTTTGACTTACGAGATTGACCGTCCGGATCGAGTCCTTAACGTTGTCGGATCAAGTTGAAAATGTACCAATACACATATTTCAACATAATGATGATATCTGACGGTCAGATTTTTGTTTCACAAGATTGAACATATAAATTGGAAATAAATTAAATGGATTAGTATAAAAAGTACTATAGCCGACAAATTTTAGTAAAATAAGACTAAAGCCAATGAAAGTCACACCTAACAGGCCGACGACAATATATTTCGTCGGCTTTAGTCTTATTTTAGCCGACGAAAAATAGAAAAATAAGTCGTCGACTAAGTGTTAAACTATAGCCGATGATCACTTTTATTTCGTCGGCTAAAGTCATAACCGACGAGTCTTTACCGACGACTTCTTAGCCGACGAATTTGGCTAACAGGCAGACGAAATTTTTTTTTGGCTAAAGTGTTGATCCTGGTAGTGAATATATTCTGTTGCATAACAATATGAATTAAGCGACGAATTTTACCTTTTCTATCGATTAGGCCTTAAACGACCAGCCTTGAGTGACAGACCTTAAGCGGCGGACATTCCGTCGACTAGGTATTTAAGCAACGATTTACTTCTGCCGCTTAAGAGTGTGTTTTCTATTAATGAATATATATTTGCTGCCGCTTCTAGTGCCGTGAAAACTAGATCATTCCTAATGGTTCGCGTACTTCTCTACAAAAATAATGTAGAAATTTTTGACAGTGCTGCTACCATAATAGTGGAGGGGTTCTTTTGCAAAACTAATCCATTGTGCTACCACTGGCCCGATGTTTTCAGATATCTTACACCCTGTTATTGTCCATTGTTTCTTTAAAAAAATCTTCATCTCTATGGGGAGTTCTATAAGGGTATTTTTATAAAGCGAACTGTTTTATGAAATGATTATATAAGTTCATTAATTTATTGAAGTTCAGACCGACATAGATGTATATTAATTTCTATGCAGGTGAGGACACGCTGTTTTAAAATTAAAGTACAAGTCACTTTAATTATTTGGTTCACTTTTAAGTTATATTTTCATATCTATATCATTTAGTGTCTATAACACGTTATATAGATCATTCTTGCAATGTTTCATTTAAATCAATTGGATATCATTTGAGCTTATAGAGTATCATTCCTTTAAGGCATCATTTTTTTACATATATAAGGGATTGACGATTATATTAACTTTTTGATCACATATCAACATCTTCATCATTCAATATTTAGATGCATATATGTAGATCATCTCTGCAAAATTTCATCTAATTTGGTGATCGTTAAGACTTTGAATTAACTAAAATCAAATGACGGATCAAATCTGCCAAACCTGAATAATTCATGCTTTAACTTTTAATTTGCAGTTTTGAGTACCTTAACGATTACCAATTTGGATGAAATTTTACAAAAGTGATCAACTCATATAGAACTAGATATTAAACGGTGGAGATGTGATTTTGTGATAAAAAAGTTAGTGTAAAACCCGATCCCTTATATATGTCAAAAAGTATTCCTCATTGGAAGTGGTTGTATATATATATATAGGGGCTTCACTTTAAAATTAAAGTATGAGATTCCTTATTTAGCACTTTTATGTCAGATTTTCACATCTTTACTGTCTAGAACATTGTGTAAATCATTTATGTAAAGTTTCATCCAGTTTGGATATCATTTGGGTACCAAATTAGATTAAATGAATCAACAGAACAAAAATATGTCAAAACCGAACTATTCGTGTAATTCATGATTACAAAAACTCAAATAATCTTTAAATTAGATGAAATTTTATAGAAATGATTTACACATTATAACTCTAAACGGTGTATACACATCAACTTTACAAGAACCATATATAAGCTTCTTCTATAGCTACTCAGGCTAAGTGGGGAAGTCCACAAAACTCTGGAACATGCAATTATGCTGACCAAATGATGGTGCCCCGAGTCCCACATCGATGGCTAAGTCCACTTCTTTTGGCACGGGGCTTTTTTCTGGAAATTTTGGTCTGCCACTTCTGCATGCTTCGATCGATCTTCATTATAGAAAATGACACAGAAGAAACAACCGGCTTTCACCCATCAAAATCGTGTAAATGTTAAATATGGTGCTAAAGCTAGACACTGGATTGTTCGATCGTTCCCTCATGCATTTGTAAGTGTCACCCAGCTCTTTTGAGCCTTGGAGGATTTGCATGCAAAAGAATTGGAGGAATTGAAATTAAACATGAACAAAATGGTTTCAGTTGACTAGAAATTGAAAAAAAAATGCCAAAATAAGTTTTAAAGTATATTTTTTGTTAATTAGGCCTGTTGTTTGCGACAGAGATCTCTCTATGGCAGACCAAAGATTTGCTTAGCTTTACTCGGAAAACAAAATCTATACAATCATCTCCACTATTAATAAGTAGCAGATCTTGCCGAATCAGGTTCACCTTTTATATATAGTTATATCGGAGACTCTTCTGTGCATCATGGTGTAGGTACACCAGACTTTATATCTGACGTCCGTTTACGGACGTTAAGAAGACGGAGCCATTCTGTTCGTTAGTCATATTAAGACGAAAAAACAAAAGTGCAGTTAAAACGAAATTACAGTGGAGGCAGACAGTCGACCCAAACCTAGTATTCATAGTTGCTCTCTGGCTTAATCCCACGACGGCGGCTCCGACGAAGAGAGTCGAAAGTCTCCGATTCAAAGCTCAAAAACCCACGCGGTATAACCCGGCCAGGGTTCCGAATCCTCTCACCTGGAAAATCTTTCCCGATCGTGAATAATCTCAGAGACTCCTTCACAAAGAGAGAGAGAGGTAAGAAGATTGATCTTTTTTGGGGAAAGGGTTTACCCCCACGCATATTGCTTTCAGTTTTACGGCTTGATCTAGATTTTCAGACTTAAATCGACATTCAATAAATTTTTAGATTTTGCATTGTTTCCTCTCGCCATTCAGTGGCTCGCGCCTCTCTCTCTTCAGTATTGTGGTTAAAGTTTCTAGAGGAGTTCATGTTTGTATGCTAGACTCGACAGTTTCAGATGACTCTAAAATGGCTTGTTTTTGTTTTGGGGGACAGTTCATCAGTTTAGGAAAAGGGAATGTTCTTGGCTTCTTGCTGTAACGTTTATTGGGTTTGGTGGTCATTTGTATCTGATCAAAAGATATGTTGTTTTTCATATGGACGCAAGTGCTTAGTTCGTTTTGGATTCAAAGCGTGTAAGATGAAAATCTGGTATTGTTGAGAGTTCAACTGGTCAGGTTTGCTTTGTAGTGTACTGTGCTAGCTCAGTGATCCTTTTTGTGCTCTACGTTTCTTAGCGTCCTTTGTATGAATAGGTTGCATAGTCTTTTTAGGTCATCGTATTCTTTTTCTTTCTATTATTTTTAAGTTATGCAATTTGTGAATGGAGAATGAAAGCTTTCATGACAAAGAAAGAGACTTGTATTATTCTTTGCTTCAATCTGATTTGGTTATTACACATATTGAATTCCTAGTTGGAATCTTCTAATACAATTCAGAATTCTTGTTATTTTGCTATTGTGGTGGAAATTGATTTGTGATATCATCTCATGATTTTTGGCCTGATGTAATGAGATAATATATACGCATGTAGGTGATGGCGTCAAATGCGGCCTCAAGAGACGACTCTGGCGGAAGAAATAGGAGAAGAAATCTCAGAGAAAGTTTTGCTGTCAGGGAACACGAGACCAATGATAGTCATGGTCTATCTTTGTTGAAATTGGAAGTAGCTGCTGCAAAGTGCGATGTGTGGAGGCTTAAATCAACAGTGGGATGTTTAGTTATCAATTTTGAGACATTGAAACAACAAGTAATTGAAGAACAAGAGTTAGTCTATGAACTGAAAGTTGGTGGTATTGAGGGTATTGTTGGTAAGGTAATACATGATTTGACGATAATGGGGCAAAACACCATGTATAAAGTTGCTGAAAATATTATCCCTCCCATGGAAGAGAATGGTGAGCATGATTTGCTGGCAGACATTTGCATTGACTCACAAAAACAGAATTTTAGTTTCAACCCCCCAATAACATTGGACAGCTGTGGAAAGCAGCAAATCTGGGGGAAAACCCCTGCAAATGAGGTAACATGTTAAACATTGCTAGTCACCAAAACGGTTTTAGCGTTATATGACCTGTTGATACTGAACTGTTTAACAGGTTGACCATTTGGCAGATAAGAGGGAGACAGACTATAGAAATGATAAAAGTGACACAGTGGAAGAGGCCAGACATAGAAAAGGAAACAATATATTTCCTTTGATCGGAAAGATATCAGGGAAGGATTCTAAGGTCTTAAAGTACTTATTTGGGAAGCCAAGGAGAGGAAGACATGAGTCCAGGTCAGTAAAGACATTATAAGTTTAGTTACCTGTATTTGGGATTTTAAGTTGGTCAATCGATGCCATATGAAGTTTAGCCCAAAGTTGGTCAATCTATACCCCTCTTATTAGCCCAAAGCTTAGCCCAAAGTTGACTTCTGACCCAAATACCCAAGCCCAACCAGAAACCAGAGAGGCAGGCGTGCAGTCATGAGCAAGTTGGACTGAGACTAACAACTGTGTGCTGGGACTCGGTGAGCAACTTACTAGTCACGTAAAACTCATACGGTAAAAGCCAATTTCAAAAACATATTTCTTTTTTCTTTTCTGGGTAAGTAAAGAAAGTACATAACTTGGAGGGCCGGCACCCAAGTCCTAAACCCCCTGGCTTCTTTGTATAAACCCAGCAGCTCTCGAGACTAGACTGAAATTCAACCATCGGTGCTACCTTTTTCTTTCCAAGGGATGGGGTTGGTCCCATTTCCCGGCCGTCAGCACCCATCTCCAGTTCTCCACCGCGGCTTCCTCCTCTGTGGCTTCCTCCACCGCGGCACCCATCGTCACCGACAATTTCGCCCAGTACTATGTGGGGTCCACCACGACGTCCTAGATGATGGCGTTGAAGACGCCGTCGCCGGTGGCCCTGGCAAACGCGATGGGGCGGTTGGTCTTCTCGTCTCGACCCAGAGGAGGCCGCCGTTGTGGTCGAGCGCAATATAAACCCGCTGTTCAAAACCGGCGACGCTAGCTTCCGCACCGAAGGCGACGCTGAGTACCCCGCCGTCGCTGATGCTCTCTGTTGCTCGAGAGAGAAGCAGCGCTGAACTCTCATTTGATTTTTTATATATTTTTTTGTATTGAAACTCTCATTTGATGATAAGATTAACCTTTAGTAACTGAATACTAACTTTTTTTTGAAAGTTTACCACGTTTGATCTATTTTTACTCTGTTAATGGGGTTAGTATTAATGTTAGTGTCATTTAACGGTGTTAGTATCGGGGTTAGTGTAATTTAAAACAAGATCAAATGAATGGCTGAGATTAAATTTTAAATCCTGGTGTACCTACACCATGGTGTACTGAAGAATTTTCGATAGTTATATACTGGGTTCAGTACTTCCATTGTATAACACTATAATGGGTTCTTTAACATTAATGTGTATTGGTAATAAATTAAAAATTAAAAGCCGATCACTGATAAATTAAGCAAAATCTGGAAGTCTGGAACTCTGAGTTTCAAGTGTTCTTGCGTTAAAAGCATTTGAAACCCAGTCACAAATAACATGCACAGAAATTATCAGAAGGCTTCTTCTTCTGTATGTATGTTATATGTTCTATAGTTCTATTACTTCTATACAACTGGTTTTACACAATTGTGACTTTTACCCCTAATAACGTAGATAATTAGTACTACTGCGCTTTACTGTGACTGTTTGTGAAAATAGAGTTTAGTTTTGTCGTTAAGGGAATGAACTAATTAATTGGCTTGGTCTTTACTAGCTTCTAATTAAGATTTTCTGAATGTATGATCGTCTCTACAAGTCATTCGATTCCCTCTTATTCAAAGAGAAAATTCACATTTAATACTAATTTATTCAAAAAGCGAAAAAAGAACTGCATGCATACAGTTTTATGATCTGCTTACCTAGCTAATTAGGTAATTAACCACAAGCAATTAACTTTCAGTTGTTCAAAACATAATACAGTTAGGTTGTTTAGATCATCACTTTTGATCAGATATAAAATAAAAGGATATAACATATACAGTAATGTGATAATTATGACCGCTAAATATATCTTTTCAGTTAGGATCGGAGATCATCACTACATATTGTTGGATCCAGAAGTAAAAAGCCCATTTATAGAAAGGCAAGTGGACCGATGCCTGCGGTCAAGAGGGTCAGAGGACGTTTGGAAAGTCAAAAGCGCTCGCAAGGAGCACAGTAACAAAGTACGCTCGCGAAAGGAGATAATTTGTTCGCAGGGGGAAACGCGCTCGCGAAGCGGGACGTGTGTTAACAGAATACGTTCGCGGTTGGAAAAGCGTTCGCGAGGGTATTATAAGAAATTAGACACGTGGTTGCAGGAGGTTAAGTTACCACTAGAATGGTTTTGGGCTTACATGATTGGGCTTTAAGAATTAGTCTTGCACTACAAGAAGGATTATTTGAGGCTATACCTTGATTCGCAAGGAAACATCTACCCTAGTATTCACTATATAAAGGGTTGAGGTGCAAGAGAAAAATACAACTACATCTATCAACAAACAGACAACAACTTCGCCACGCGAAAGTCTTCAAGCCTCTCCGGAGCAACCAAGCCTGATCCGTCAGCAACTCAAGCCTGATCCGTCAGCAACCGTAGCCTGATCCGTCAAGCTGCAAAAGGGACTTAATCCGTTAAGTCTGACAGGTTTCAATCCGTTGAAATCTCTCTACTCCCCTGTTCGATCCGTTGAGCAGTTTTACTCCCGCAATCAGTTCTGGAGAATCCGTTCGCCAGTTTATATCTTGATACCCGCTGCTTAGTTTCTTTGCATACTAAGTAAGATTCGGCCATCCTCAAAGGTTGGAGAAAAATCCTAGAGGGACTTTTCCCTTGTAGGTCTAAGAAGAGAACCTAGCACAGAGGAAGAAGATCGGCGTCTGTCACAGTCGCTGTGAGAAGAAGTCAGAAGAGGGACGCAAGTAGCATCCAACTTCAAGGTTGTACCTGACCCAAAGGTACTGGCACGCCTAGCACAAATTTACAAGCCGGTTGTTTGAAGGACTGCAAATTCTAGACCAAACATCTGGCACGCCCAGTGGGACCGTGTCAAGATTACAGGCTTCGGCGAATATCAAAAGGAATATCCTTCGTGTTCCAAACCAGAACACGTAGTCGCAAGACCACATAATTCGGCTTACTGTAGGAAGCTATCTGCAGAACAAGCTATTAGCAAGTTTGGTGCCATGACTAACGAAGGACAGTCACAGAACCTTGCTGAACACGTAGGAGCATTAAGCTCATCATTGGATAACCTGACTAAAGGTTTCCAGGAGGTCCGCGACCGAGCCCGGCAACAAGACAAAAAGGCCGAGATTCAGGACCTAAGGTATGCAGACCTAGCAACTAAGATGAATGAAAATCAGCAAGCGCTGAATAAGAGGATGGATATGTTCATGGAGGCTTTAAATGCCATGAGAACTGAGCAGCTTATCCGCCAACAGCCTCCAGAAGAAGAGTTGCTAGAAGAGGTCGATCACCAGGTGGATAGAAGAACCGTGCACCGGGAGGGATTTGGTCCACTTCGTGTGGGTGATGACCAATTAGCGGTGCACAATAATCAGAACCCTGTAGGGGCTAGAGGACGACAGAGGGCTCCAAGGCAGCAACCACGTCGTTCGCCAACACCTAATCAAAGGAGACCTCAGCTGGACTGGGATGCAGTCCAGAATATGATACAGGAGGCAATAAGGGCAACTCCCGTTGTTGCTGTGAACACTGCATACGCGCACCCGTATCCAGAATGGGTGGCTGAAAGCCCATGGCCGGAACATTATCGGCAGATAAGATTCACTTCGTTTTCAGGAGAAGGATCTGAAGACGCAGCCACCCACATCGCAAGATTCACAGGCGAGTGTGGACCATATGGTGCGGACAATGTTTTCAAGTTACGCACATTCGGTGCCTCATTGTCAGGGTCAGCACTGACATGGTATACCAAGTTGATACCAAGATCGGTCCCTGACTGGAACGTGATGGAGACCATGTTTAGAACCACATTTGGAACTGTGGAACCAGAGGTTGACTTGTCTTCTTTGACAGCGATGTATCAGCAACCTATGGAGTCATCTGTAGAATTCCTCAAGCGGTTCAAGATTCAACAGGCCAAGTGCAAAACTCCAATCCCGGAGCCTGACTTGATCAAAATTGCAATTCGTGGGTTGGAGAAGAGACAGAGAGCAAAACACCACGATGGAGTGTTCTCTAGCATGGCTGACTTAATGAACAGGGTTGGCAGTTACCAGTACTTCCTGAATGAGCTGGACGAAGACGCTAACAATTCCAGGAACAACTTAGCTCTCATCCCAGGAACGCTGAGGCCCAGAATGCCTCCAGCAAGGCACAAGACTGTGGGGGCAATATATTCCCATATGGATCCCTACTATTCGGCCCCACAAGCTATGCCCTGTGCAGACCCATACATGATGGGTTATGAGGAAGAAGTCGCAGCAGTAGAGTTAGCAGGCAGACAGCCTATCAAGTCCCAGGTGTTGAAAATGTCTAAAGAGCCAGTAAAGATCTCGTTCGCCGCGTTCGCTAAGCCGGAGTACGAATCCTATACATATAATGCACACAAGGCACCGGAAATTTTGGAAGATCTGACGGCATTAGGGAAGGTAAGGAATGACTTTGGACCTCCCCCTACACAGGAACAGCTCAAAGGAAAGAAGTACTGCAGGTTCCATAATCTTTGGAACCATAACACATCGGAGTGCATTCGCTTGAAGGACACTATCCAGACTTGGATCAACGAGGGAAAGCTCGGAGCGAATGAAGAAAAGACTGCGGCTTGGGTGGACATCGATCCTTTTCCCACCATCAATATGATTGATTTAGCGCCCTGCGAAGGGAAGAAGGAAAAGCCACTGCCAACAAGGCCGAAGTTCAAAGAATACACTTATGATGCCAGTAGGGCTCATATTATCCTGAACAAGCTGATCATGGCCAACGAGGTGGCCATCCCTTGGGGAGTCTTTCCCCCAGAAGAGGCAATAGCTGGTAAGACCTATTGTAAGTTTCATAACTTGTGGACTCACAAGACTTCTCAGTGCATGCAGCTCAAAGATCAGATACAACAATGGGTCAATGAGGGGTCAATCACCTTTTGTGATCCAGCGGTAGCAGATGTGGCTGTGGTTGATTTGGCTCGGGGTAGCAGAAAACTGACGCTTGACCTAAGCACTATAGCTGGAGAAACAGAAGTTGTCAAACGGAAAGAACCAATGGCAGGTACATCAGCAGTCATGTTGTGTGATAGGTGCAAAACTGAATGTGGCATTGCTAAAGAGCCACAACACAAGCAGAAGAGTGCGGTTGCTACACCCCCTGAAGCATATCAGCCACACAGCCCGAAGCAGATGAGGAGATCAGCAAGCCCTAGTCAGAGGGATTCCAACCTCTACTTGCGTTTACGCCAGGCAAGAATGGAGCAGAAGAAGCCAGTGGTCTACCCGCAGGACGTAATAACTAAGCCTTATATACCACCAGCTTCACGGAATATCCTCAAAGACAACGTCTGGATGGTCAGAGAGAGAGGAAAGGTGGTAGAAGCCACACCTACTCAGACTAGGAACGTGCAGCGAAGATATGGCAAAACCAAGAGGCTTTTGGAGGCATTGGATAAAGGCCTAGTCAGCCCAGACCAGATCAGGGAGACTCCGGAACAGTTAAGGCGGAAGCTGGATTTATTGTCAGCTAGACCTTATTGCCCTATCAGAAACGTTCGCGATACCACCGAGACTTCTACCACGAAACATAGCGGACAGAAGAGAGTCTCGCGAGAAGGAAATAGCGGCGAACGAAAGTCTGTATGGTCAAGGGTGAGCATTGACAAAAGTCAACATACGCGAGAACCAGTCTGGTCACGGGTAGGTAAAAAGGTGGTGGGTGAAATATCTATTTCCACCTTTAGTAAGACACCTGAGACGTCTCCGCGCGAAAAGGGTTAGGATATCAGAAGTCCCTGAGAGCGGAGACAATATCAAGACGTCGAAAACAAAGGTCGAATGGAGACCAAAAGTAGTTCAGCGTCAGGATCCGGGGTCCCAAGAAACAGATAAGGTTGGACCTATGATTGAGGTTGAGCAACAGAGACCTGTTCCAGAGGTTTCTTTAGTAAAGCAGATGGCTGAAGCATTTGCCCGCGTAGAAGAAGAGTCAGAAGTCGATATACCTCGAGTCATAGAAGATGATATGGAGGAAACTGAGGAAGATGAAACCGGGGGTATGGACGAAAGTTTGCCGTGTAGCGTGCTTTATGTGGAAAACGAGCATGGTGAGATGATTTCAGACCAATCTGAATCTGCTCAGGTGTACGTGACGACCGAAGCTGTGATACCAGTTCCAGAGACAAACACTTATTGCAATATGGTGTATGTCTTACCTTCTATGTATGCATTGGATGAGCCAATTTCGTCTGAAGTCTTCCTCAACATGTCAGAAGATGAGACTGGAGTGGAGTCATCCGTTCGCAGAGAGGAGTTGGCTGTAAAGAAGGATAAAGAGGACATGGACCCTGATTTGAGAAGGAAGTACGTTTTGTTCTCCAAGCCCACATTCGCCATGAGGCAGCATTTGCGTCCATTATACGTATCTGCTGATATGATGGACAAAAGGGTCAGTAGGATATTGGTGGATACAGGGGCTGCTGTAAGTGTCCTTACCGTACAGACCATGAATTTCCTTCAGGTTCCGAAGGAGAAAATTCTAGATAGCAAGATGAAGGTGAAAAGTTTTGCTGGAAACATAGCTCAGACACTCGGTGTAGTGATACTAAAAATTAGAGTTGGCCCATCAGAGATGTATCAAACTTTCTTCGTAGCTGAGTGCACTGCTCCTTATACTATGATTCTGGGCAGAGATTGGCTTCATCAGGCCGGTTGTGTTCCATCATCGCTCCATCAAGAGCTCGCTATCTGGAACCCAGAAACTGATGAATCTGAAATAATCAAGGCCGATCCTAGACCGTTCTCAGTAGCAGCTTGCTTTGTTGATGCAAGTTATTACAGTGAAGACATGAGGCCTTTAAGAGTCAGTGGCATCACAAAGAAAGGACATCCATATGGGGTGACCTCCACTGAGCTTACGCAATGGGGATTGGCGCAACTTCAAGCAGACGCCAGTAGACCAATCTCCATGGTTTTACCCCGAAACAATCAATGAAGCCACAACTCAGCAAGGAGGAGTTGGAAGCCTACGCTTCCCTGCATCAGAGATTATCTATTTTTAGGCAGGAGCAAGAGGCTTTCCAACAGGTGGCGGCAGTAGAGTGCGTTAACGATGATGTGTTGGAGTATTACGAGGAAGAGGAGGAGATTATCCAGGCAGCTCCGGCAGCCTTGGATGATACTCCACCTAAGGTCAAGGATCCAGTAGAGAAAGTCAACCTGGGGACCCTAGAGGAACCAATAGAGGTTGGAATAAGTGTGTATTTGGAGCCTGAACAAAAACAGAAGCTCATTGAGCTACTTCACGAGTACAAGGATTGCTTCGCAGAGAAATACGAGGACATGCCTGGTTTAGCACCAGAGTTAGTTTGTCATAAGCTACCAATCATGGATGGTTACAGGCCAGTCAGACAAGAACCTAGGCGAATGCATGCCGACACAGCGGCTTCAGTTAAGGAAGAGGTGGAAAAGATGCTTAAGTCAGGAATTATTCGACCTACAAAGTATGCCAAGTGGTTGTCTAACATAGTACCAGTCAGGAAAAAGAATGGTAAGATGAGGGTGTGCGTGGATTACAGGAATCTAAATACTGCCACACCAAAGGACGTGTATCCTATGCCCATGGCGGACATGCTGGTAGATGCAGTGGCAGGGCATGAGTTGTTATCGTTCATGGATGGAACCGCAGGATATCACCAGATTCCTGTGGAGGAGGAAGACAAGCACAAGACGGCTTTCAGATGTCCGGGATTTACAGGAGCATTCGAATACCAAGTCATGCCTTTTGGGCTTAAGAATGCTGGTGCCACATATCAAAGGGCGATGAACCTTATCTTCCATGACATATTAGGGAAGATATTGGAGGTTTATATTGACGATGTGGTAGTAAAGTCCAAGATTAAGGCAGACCACATAGAGGATCTACGAAAAGTCTTCATAAGGATGCGAAAACATAAACTCAGAATGAACCCAGCTAATTGCGTCTTTGGGGTTCAGTCAGGCGATTTCCTAGGGTTTGTGGTCCATCAGCGGGGGATCGAGATTCTAGCGGACAAGGTCAAGTCAGTCATAGAAGCTCCTGCCCCAACTAACAAGAAGGAGTTGCAGCAGTTACTAGGAAAGATTAACTTCTTGCGTAGGTTCATCTCGAATTCAGCAGGAAAGATTCAACCCTTTACATCTTTGTTAAAATTGAGGGCAGATACGGAGTTTCGTTGGGAGACAAGTCACCAGGAAGCGTTCGACAGAATAAAGCAGTACCTAGTTTCACCGCCAGTTCTGATGCCTCCACGGCCGGGTCACCCTTTGAAGCTCTACATTTCAGCATGCGAGACATCCATTGCTGCACTTTTAGCACAAGATGAACACCAAGAGGATGATAAAGTGGTTGAGCATGCTGTGTATTACCTTAGCAGGACGTTGATAGATGCAGAAACCAGGTACAGTGACATGGAACGGTTGTGCCTTGCGTTGTATTTCGCCGGTTGCAAATTACGCCATTACATGTTATCTTTCACAACGGTAGTGGTGGCACAGACGGACTTGGTGAAATACATGTTAACTAGACCCATTCTTAGGGGTCGAATTGGTAAATGGGTGTTAGCTTTGTCGGAGTTCTCACTACAATATACACCTTTGAAGGCACAAACCGGACAAGCGGTTTCAGATTTTTTGCTTCATCATCCTGTGGAACAAGATTTACAATACAGGGAGTTAGATGTGGTGGCCATTCTGATGCAGCCTTGGGAATTATACTTTGATGGGAGCAGTACTGAGAGTTTATCTGGCGCAGGGATATCTCTAGTAAGTCCGCTCGGGGTTCGTCATGCATATTCTTTCCAACTAGAGTGGAAATGCACCAACAATCAGGCTGAATATGAAGCACTCATAATTGGATTGGAAATGTTGCTCGCAATGGGGGCAACAGTGGTAAGTGTGTTTGGTGACTCCTTGTTGGTGATCAATCAGCTTAAGGGGTTATACAAATGTACCACCTTTACTTTGGTTCCTTTTTGGGAAAGGGCTACAGAGTTGTTGGAGCAATTCAGTGATGTCACTCTGGATTATATCCCAAGAGCACACAACGTCGCGGCGAATGAATTAGCCCAAATCGCCACTGGCATAACTTTGGCTGATGGAGTCTGCGAGCGGATTTTGAAGGTGGAAAGAAGGACGTTACCTTCTTTCATGGCTCGAAGGGTAGACGCGGATGAATGGTACGTCGCTACGATAGAGGCTATCGATACAGATTGGCGTCAACCACTCATTGATTACTTGGATAATCCATCTACTCCAGTTGATAGACAAGTCAGATACTTTGCCACTAACTATGTGATACGAGGTGGCGAACTCTTACGCAGAGGAGAGGATGGAGTTTATCTTAGGTGTATCTTTGGAAAAGAAGCTAAGCGAGTAATGAGAGAGGTACACTTAGGAGTGTGTGGTTCGCACCAGGCTGGACCAAAGATGAGGTGGCTTATCCGTCGTTATGGTTACTTTTGGCCTTCAATCTTGAAAGATTGCATCACCTTTGCTCAAGGTTGTCAGGAGTGTCAAGCGCATGGACCGGTGCGGCATGTTCCAGATGTGCCCATGCAACCCATTATTAAGCCTTGGCCAGCAAGAGGATGGGCGTTGGATTTTATAGGAATTATTCATCCAGCTTCGTCTCAGCAGCATAAGTTCATCCTATTAGCGACCGATTATTTCACAAAATGGGTGGAGGCTGTACCCTTAAAAGATGCATCTGCTCGAACAGTTTGCAGCTTCATCTTCAGCAACATCATTAGCAGGTATGGTATCCCAGAGTGTTTAGTTGCAGACAGGGGGGCAGCATTTCTAGCGAAAGAAACCGAAGACTTCATTACTGACTATGGGATTAAGTTTCTGCATTCCACACCATATTATGCTCAGGCGAATGGACAAGCTGAGGCTAGTAACAAAGTCATAATCAATATCCTGCGAAAGATGCTGATTGATAATCCTAGAGATTGGCATAACGAGCTTGATCATACTCTGTGGGCATATCGAACATCTAAGCGGTCGCCTACAGGAACCACACCCTATGCCTTGATGTTTGGGCATGATGCAGTTTTACCCATGGAGATAAGTGTTAATTCTTTAAGGGTTCGCGAACAACATCAGTTAGTAGGAGAGGATTATGTTCAGGCCATGTTTCAGGAGCATGAACAGTTGGATACTACTCGTGTGGAAGCCTTAGATCATATAATGGTTGAAAAACAACGAGTCGCTCGCGCATATGACGCCAGGACACGTGGCAGAAGTTTTGGAGTTGGCGATTTGGTTTGGAAAGCAGTACTTCCCTTTGGCGAACACGTTCGCGGCAGGGGTAAGTGGTCGCCTACGTGGCAGGGGCCTTTTGTGATTGACCAGATCGTGGGTAAAGGTGCTTATTATTTGCGAGATTTGGATGGAGAAGTCCATAATAACCCTATTAATGGGAGGCATCTGAAACAGTACTTTCCAAGTGTTTGGGCTTCTGACGATCCTTCGTCGCCACAGATGACAGAACAGCCTGTTTGCCAGCAAGGGGGGCAGAGTTTAGAGCCTTAGGATCTTGTTTGCAGAATTGGGATCTTGTCAGTTTCATTCATGTTGCTTAACGCCTAACCTGTTTGAGGTTTTCGGCTTTTTATGCACATGATAAAACTGGGGGGCACCATAGATATACAAACCAATTAATGTGGTTTTTCGACTTTTTTCGAATTTTTTGACAATTTTTGGGAAGAACAAATTGTGTTTTTCAAGCCCTAATTTAGTTTGAACCAACGCCTGTGGTTTATACATAGAACATAAACAATGTGTGTTTATTGCATAGTATTCATGGATAACAAATACAGTGTTGAACAAGAACTGGTTGCAACAAATACAGTGTTGAACAAGAACAAAGCTGCTTAAAGAAAGAGCTATTACGACTCCTTTCATAAAGTCTCTCTTCAAACTGTTGCAGGTTTTGCTTCATCTTCCACCTTGCGCGGCCAGCTTGTTGAAAGCAAGTCGACGGTGATGGGAGTAGAAGCAACTTGGTCTGACCTGGCGCGGAAGAGGCTCGGCAAGAGGAATCCTGTCGGCACAGAAGCCTTCTTCGGTCCAATACCAGAAGTCAATCCCCTCATCAAGTGGAATTTGGTTCCAGTGATGCACTTCGATGCGACTTCAGGGCTGGGCGCATCAGATCTTATTCCTGAGGTTAGGTTGTGAAGCCTACCCAGGATTTGAGGTTTGGTTGTGAAGCCTAGAGGACAGAAAGGTTGAAGAAAGAGGTCTGATGGAACTGCTTTGAGACTGAAAGGAGAATACATGTTCTTGGTTGTTGAAGGTGATGAAAGGAATTAATCGATATTTATAGGCGAAACGCTAGGTTTTCACCAAAGGGAACTGAATGGTTTGCTATTCGTTCATTGGTCAAGCATTTATCACGCGTGCTGTGTTAGTTGAATACGGTAAATGCGCAAGTTAATGGTGCGACGTTGCAGTTAAAGTTGGGAACAGTTTTCGAGTGGTCAAGGATATGGAATTAATTTGAAAAGATCTTCTGCATTCAGAATAATATGCGCGAACAAAGTCAGAACAGATAAACAGTTAAATAAATTTACTAATGTGCTTAATGTTCGCTAAAGCAGTATCAAGGGCGTTTTGGATATTTTCTTCGTTGATCAGGGAATCTTCGATCCTGTCGTCCACCTGGTTGATCATTTGTTGAAGAGTCTGATAGGAGTTCTTCTCTTGCTCCAAGACGTTTAAGTTGTTCTGGGTTTCCTCTTCGACAATTGCTAGCTGGGCCTCAATCTCAGCTTTTTGACGTTTAAGCTCAGCAAGTCGGTTAGGAAACAACTGGGTCGCGTTATGGACAAGTTTGGCAAGATTGGTGGCTTTGGCAACCCGTTCGGCTTGGAACTTCTCTTTCTGTTGATGATACTGAGGAGCCTCCAATCGCGTGGCTCTGGCACGCTCAGACAAAGTCGCAGCTTTGGTTGTGAATTCCCACAGACGCTGCAATTTCTTCAAGAGTCTTTCATCAGCTTGAACTCGAAGGAGACGAACAACATCTTCAATTTGGACCCTAGTGTGTGGGTGGAGAAGATCTTCATGCTCTAGGTTGCGGAGGAATAGTGTCGCATCAGCGATGGATTGGTTTGCTTGAAAAGGATCCAGCATTAATTGAACTTGCTCGATGAGGGAAGGCGTAGCATGATCAGATGGGGAGGTCATTGGAAGGTTCTCCGGAATCTGGCAAATAAAGAAATAATAAGTGTTTGTGAGAGTACAAACAGAAGCTGCAAAATAAAAATTGTTACCTTTGGGTCAGTTTCAGTTGGGATTACCGGTTGAAGCACTGGTTGAACAATATCAGTCGCGCGATCGGCATTCGCGACAGCAGTTTCGTTCGCCGGAGAGACTGTGTTCGCGGGAGGAATTTCATTCGCGCGAGTATCAGTCATTTTTCTCTGAGGCGAACAGGAAGTTGCCTCGCGGGGAAAAGGCTCATTCGCAGCAACAGTTTGAAGTGGAACGAGCTTGGCGCTTTCACTAAAGATCTCTCCCATCATAGTATCCAGGATCAGAGAAGCAACTGACTCGGAGGAAGAGCTAACTTCAAATACAGGAGTTGGTCCCTGAAACGACAGAAGCACAATTGAGCTCAAGATCATTGAAACATCGCCAATTGAATGGTTTATCAAAATAATACCTCTTGATCTGTTTCAGCAGGAGTCCCAGTGTCCAGGTTAGCTCTGGGAGGAATCGCCTCTTGGGCCACGGCAGAGGTTACTTCAGCTAGAACAGTTAGGTTGGGGGCACCAGAAACAGCAGGATGTTGATTGCATTCTTCGAGGGATTGTACGTCTTCAGAGTTAGACTGCATAAGCTGATCCACCTAGAAGGCAATTATATGATTAATTGACTTGGCTACATGAGCATACGAGTTTTCAAATTAAATGAACCCATACCTGGGGTTGGAGAGCATTTCCTTCTGTAAGAAGATTTGGTTTGAGCCTCTTGAGTGGATGATCTGCATTCTTGTTCGCGCGCTTCTTGGTTCTTTGAGGACGCTGCAAGGAAGGAAGATGGTCGGAAAAAGGGATACAGATCAGAAAATTGATAAACATAGTTAAAGAGTTTTAAATACCTGGGGGGCAGGAAGCACTTCTGTTCGCTCCTCAGGAACCAAAGAAGATTCAACGCTTTGGCGAGGGCCGTCAATGGCAAAAACAGCCAGGTCTTCGGCATGACGGAATTGTGTCTGATATGGCTGGAAGATCTGTCTAAACACAGATAGGTGGTTTGGTTTCCATTTGCCTTCGTTGATTGATGTCCACCACTTAGTAAACTCATTAGTGGCCTCGAAGCTCAGACGTACTCCGCCGAGGGGATAGGTGTTGACAGGCTGAGCGATGTCTTTAAAACTGGAGGGGATGGAATCAGGATCAATCCCAGCGTTATAGGTTTCTCGCCACGAAGTGAAATGGTTGCGACTAGCCAATGGGGGATATGGAATTTTTTGGCACATTCCAAATTGCCTCGTGAAGAAGTTGGGGGCATAGATTTCTACTCCGGCTCTCCCTGGTAGTTTGAGGTCGCGATTGGAAAGGAGGCGTAGAAAGAAAAGGAGCTGCAGGACGTTGTGTTTGTTGCTGAAAATAAAACCTTCTTTAACGAGAGAAGGGTATGTGCGTCTGCAGATAACGAGAATAGAATCTGAAGGTAGGCTTTCCATACTATACAGATGGTGGAAACAACGCGAATAGCTAAGGGCTGGAGGATGTGGAGCGGATACGATGGTTTGGCCTAAAACCTTATCTTTTAGGAAGCTGGTGACAGAGGAAGAGCGGAAAGCAGGGAAATAGGTTTGAAGCCACAAGTCCAAAATCCAAAGAGGACCGCTAACAGATCTGTGTTTAAAGGGCTCTAAGGATAGAAAGTGTAGTGACCTATATAGTAATCCAGTGGCTAACTCCAAAAGATTGAGAGGAATACCGTTGTAAAGTAGCTCAGCCGTTCTGGCCCAGGCGAAAGTGGGTTTGTTGGTGGCGCTACATTCAACATATTTGAGTAGCCAGAATTCCAGAAATGCTAGGCCACTCAGATCGTCGTCAGTGCTCCCATAGTGATTGACCCACGCGGCGTATGAGTTGGGGCGAGGCTGATCAGAGGGGATTTGATGTTCCAGAGCAAGGTCGTTGAGAGGACTCGGTGCGTTGGCGAATGGAAATCCGGTAATTGTATACACATCTAGGAGGGTGATACCCATTGGGCCTGCGGGGAGATGAAAGGTGTTTGATGAAGTGTCCCAGAAGCAAATTGCTGCTGCCAGGGGAGCTCTGTTACAACCAGACTTCAAGGAGAAGCAGAGGTCGATAGGATCGGCGATTCCAACGGCTTGCCATCGTTCAAGGTCCTTACTACGGCGTTGTTGGTACCACTGGATCTCGGCGTCATTAGTATTCGGCCACTGCCCAAATCTGGTCTGGGCGTCTGACTTCTGCCAGTCGACGAATGAAACTTCTTCCTTGCGAAAGATTAAAGGGGGAATTCGAGATGCATGTTGACGGTAAGGCAGTTCAAGTGGGTTTGGGAAGACATCAACCCAGGGACCTAGGTCGCAGGTTTGATCAATCTTAACTCTCAACCAAGAACCCTTGGGTTTTGGAGCAGGTCGGAGGCCAACCATGGCTTGGACAAAGTTTAGGGCTTCATGCTCAGAAGGGGTTCTGGGTGTGGTTTTCACAGCAGAGAAGGTGTGTTTGGGTGCCATTGATTTGGAAGTAGGAACGGCGGCGGATTATCTCAGGAAGGTTTGAAAAGAGTTGCAGAGGGAAATGATGGTTGAGTGTTCTGAGGAGTTTGACAATGAAAAGACGTTTGCTTTTGGTTAAATCAATGCTAAGGTATAGCTCTTTTCGATTTTCGCAAACGGGCTTAATCTCAAGAACTGGGGGGCAATGTTGGATCCAGAAGTAAAAAGCCCATTTATAGAAAGGCAAGTGGACCGATGCCTGCGGTCAAGAGGGTCAGAGGACGTTTGGAAAGTCAAAAGCGCTCGCAAGGAGCACAGTAACAAAGTACGCTCGCGAAAGGAGATAATTTGTTCGCAGGGGGAAACGCGCTCGCGAAGCGGGACGTGTGTTAACAGAATACGTTCGCGGTTGGAAAAGCGTTCGCGAGGGTATTATAAGAAATTAGACACGTGGTTGCAGGAGGTTAAGTTACCACTAGAATGGTTTTGGGCTTACATGATTGGGCTTTAAGAATTAGTCTTGCACTACAAGAAGGATTATTTGAGGCTATACCTTGATTCGCAAGGAAACATCTACCCTAGTATTCACTATATAAAGGGTTGAGGTGCAAGAGAAAAATACAACTACATCTATCAACAAACAGACAACAACTTCGCCACGCGAAAGTCTTCAAGCCTCTCCGGAGCAACCAAGCCTGATCCGTCAGCAACTCAAGCCTGATCCGTCAGCAACCGTAGCCTGATCCGTCAAGCTGCAAAAGGGACTTAATCCGTTAAGTCTGACAGGTTTCAATCCGTTGAAATCTCTCTACTCCCCTGTTCGATCCGTTGAGCAGTTTTACTCCCGCAATCAGTTCTGGAGAATCCGTTCGCCAGTTTATATCTTGATACCCGCTGCTTAGTTTCTTTGCATACTAAGTAAGATTCGGCCATCCTCAAAGGTTGGAGAAAAATCCTAGAGGGACTTTTCCCTTGTAGGTCTAAGAAGAGAACCTAGCACAGAGGAAAAAGATCGGCGTCTGTCACAGTCGCTGTGAGAAGAAGTCAGAAGAGGGACGCAAGTAGCATCCAACTTCAAGGTTGTACCTGACCCAAAGGTACTGGCACGCCTAGCACAAATTTACAAGCCGGTTGTTTGAAGGACTGCAAATTCTAGACCAAACACATATAACAAAACCTTGATAAATTAATAAATTTGATTAAATAATAATTTTGTGTGAACGACAAGTTCATATTACTTTGTATCTCACTAAATATATAAAATAATAATTTTTTAGACTCTCTTTAAGTTTCAGTGAATATATAAAGTAATAAATAATTAATTAAATATTTAAAAATATCATGAATTAATAATTAATAAAATACATAAAAAGAGATCGAGTAAATAATGTTTATAATACATATTAAGAAAACTCTTAACAATTTTAATTTATCAATTTAATTATTCTTAAAGTATCCTTATATATATTCCTTTGTTTTTTTCCTTTATATTATGAAATATTAATGAAACTCTTAGAAAATTAAGTAAATTCTTTACAATAAACCATATATACAGTAATAATTTATATATTTATAAATATATTATTTATTTATCAACAATATAATAACATTTCTAAAATAATAATTGTCCATCACCCCAATTTTATTTATTTATAAAAATTTTACGTATACCCAATTGACTAACTTCTTTATATATAGTTTATATATGCTCCATGGAGAAAACAAACCCATAGTTTAATTTACTTAATTATACCCTACCTAGTAAACCATGAAACTAATAACCTATGTTTTATCCCTTGCATACAGATTAAACGAAGAAAAAAATAAGTAGACGACAAGTTGACTTGCGGTATTCTCTGGTGTTATGAAGGAGCCATTGAATGCCGGGAAGTTTCACTGAGGAGGGTCAGTGGCAAAAGATGCGACATGATCATCAGGCCGCAGTGATGAGTTCAAAGAAGGGCCAACTGTACCGCTGGTGGTACTGGTATTGTTCCCCATGGTGATGCTCCACAGAGCGCTATGAACAGTTGACGCTGCAGCAGCGGAATCAGAAGAATGAGATTTGTTGATGAACTTAGGCCAGGCAGTCATAGAACCACTTGACATAGCTGGTTGAAGCAATAGACCTCGATAATCCTCAGATGGGTACAGACGTGGAGGTTCCATGCTCTGCCACTGGCCATAGGAAGTGACGGCATTGAAGCCATGAAGCAGTCCCAAGTTTGAAGCACCACCACCCGATCCCAATTGTACAGAACCCCCAAGATGTTCGAGGTTTTGAGTAAAGGGCAAAGAGGATGTCAAATACCCAGCACCACCAGAATAGTACTGGGAGCCAGACAGAGAGTTAAGGGCAGCTGGCCCCGTTGACATCATCAATGACCTCTCATGCAACTTGTGGTCTTGTGGCTGCTGCTGCGGCTGAAGCACCGAGCGAGAGGAAGTGGCTGATGATGATGAGGACATTGTCTTGGCACGCTTGCCTTTCCGGCAGTCCCCACCGACGGGGACGTTCCAGAGGGTGCCACCATGGGTCCAGTACCTCCTACACGCGTTGCAGAAGTAGCGGGGCTGGGATAGGCTGTAGTTGTTGTAGTAGCAAAACTTGGTGTCGAGGGACTCGCACCTCGGACACTTTTGAGGCTCATTTTGTTGCTGTTCGTCTTGCTCTCCCCGCATATTTGGCATTTGCTTAATCCCCAATCTCTGATATGAAAGTGACCGAACATATGATGACGGTGAGTTTGGATGCCTTAGCATGAAGCAGGTTATACGGATGAGGGAAAAGAGTCTTTCTAGCTTATGCTCTACTCGACAGACTCAACGAGTCTATATCTCTGGCCCTTGAGCATCTGTACTACAAAAACAACCAAACCTTGTACTCATTAGTAGGATCCGGAACTTATGAGACCAAACCATTTCGTCACATAGCAGCACATATTCGTCACATAGAAACCTAAACGACGAAAACGTTTTCGCATACTTACTGTCGCACTGGGATCTATGCTACGAAAATGAAGTATTCGTCGCAACAGAAAAAATCTTATATGACGAAAAAAAATTCATCGCTATAGTCTTAAGAGACGAAATTTCTCAACTTAAGTGACCAAATATTTCGGCGCTTTAATATTTCAAAATTTCAAAAAAAAATCTCCTGCCAAAATTTTATGAAATTTTCTAAAAATTTTGAAATTTTCTTTTTCGTCGGGCAATTTTGTTTTGGTTTGAAACCACTGTCGACCTCTACCCACCAAACCCACCGCCACTCTCCTCTATACAATACCTCCGATCGGCTTGCCGTGGTTCACCTCCGTCACCAATCGCCGTAGCAGACATATATAGTCCTTGTGTCCTAGAAAGTCACAAATGAAGGTTTCGTTGGCGACATCCCAATACTTGACGACGGTGTCGTCGCCATTCGAGATGAGATGGAGTTTGTCGTGGAGAGGGAACTTGACAAAGCGGAAGCGGCAGAAGGTGGTGCGGGTCTTGACGTTGAAGACGTACTGGACCAAGCCATAGAGGTATGCGGTAACGATGAGGAAGCCGTCAGAGCGAAAGGAGGCGAAGGAGTTGACGTCGATGAGGGAGAGTTGGGGGTTGTGGAGCTAGGGTGAGGGAGGTGGAGAGGCGGAGGAGAGGGATTGGGGGTTGTGGAGGGTGAGGGAGGTGGAGTAGCTGGTGGCAAAGGTGAGAGGGGTGGTGGGGGAGAAGGTGAGGGATTGTGGAGGGTTGATTTGGGTGGAAGATCGATGGTTTAATGGGAAATAAATGAGAGAGTGGGAAAGAGCGGGAGGGAGAGAGTGGGCTGGTTTTCCAATTTTCTGAATTTTTTTTCAATTTTTTGGAACTTATGCGACGAAAAATATGTTTTTTGTCTCATAAGTGTGGACGTAAGAGACAAACTTATTTTTGTCGTTTATGTTATGGATTCGTCGCATAGGTGACAACTTAATAGACGAATTGTTGTTTTTGTCTCATAAGTTATAATTTTGACGACGAAGTTATTTTCGTAGCATAACTTGAAACTTATGAAACAAAATTGTTAAATTTTTTTCATATAGGTCACAGATTCTACTAGTGACTACAAAAAAGGGGACGACGATAATTTGATATTATTAATTTCAAGGCTAATCTTACTCATATATGTACGCTCTTCTCTGTCCCTTCCACCTACCTCGCACCAGTGGCACCACCACAAGAAAACCCAAGGGATAGCTGTACGATCGATCCAGTTCTCATTAACTTAACATAAACCAGAAGGGAACAATTAACAAGGATTCAACTTTTCCTGCCTCACATAGTCACATACTAAGCAAGATCCAATTGGAGATACTTTCCAAACTAACTGTGTCTTGTCTCTAGAATAACATGGTGTACGTCAAGAGATAGTGAGAGATCAGATTCCCATCAACCTTGCTTTCTGACAGTGGATTGAGCTGCGCATAAAACCCAGGAAGCAGAGAGATAAAGAGGTCGGTCTTAATTTGTTAAACTATGGGAAAGAGAATCTAACAAAATCAGAGATAATAATAGATAGGAAGGTTAATTATCAATGTTTTAAAATGTTAAGACGTAGTCGAGATAGTCTCTGTCAGACGTAAGCTTTGAGACAAAAGACGTAAGTCTTGTAAATAAAATGACTATTTTTATACAATTCAATCATCATAGATATAAAACATTTATTGTAAATTTTTAACCTAATCAAACATCATAAATTAGTATCCATTCATAATAAACACATACTAAATCCATGCAATTAAATCAAATCACCATACACAATAAAAATTCAAAGATGAAAGCTTGAAAGATCAAAGAACAAGAACAATAATTAAATCAACTTCATGCTTCAAAATCGCCATCCTCATTATATAGGATATCACAATCTAAACTGTTACCACTTAAGCTATCACCACCATCACTAGCACCTCCCTCACTATCATTTCCATGGTGCTCAAAAGGGGATTGGTGTCATCAAATGAGTGAGTGTTAGTATCATCATCCACAATTTATGAAAGTATAGTTATCACTCTAAGCAACATAAATTTTTTGAAGCAACAACACTATTCGACATGTCTTAAAAAGAGAGTATGCATATCATAATATTTTAGGAAAATGTGTTTATCTGATCATCAAAATAAATATATCTCACTACCTTTTTAAACTCAGCATTAAGCTAGATTGACAGGACCTAACGACCTAGGTTTCTGAATCTATCTAAACTAAGAGGAACATGTTCCAAAAACAAGCTGCAAAAACTACAACATGACCACCAAATCTGACTTGAAGAGCTTATAAATTGTACAAAATTTAAACCCAAAAGTATAGAAACTATACTCCATCTTAACAAAAGTAGGACTAGCTGAATATAAATAATGAACTAAATTTAGAGTGCATCATATATCAGCATAAACATAAAAGGATCTAAGAAACACTTTGAGCATAATAATATGGAAAACAAAATGCCACCAGCAGAAACAGGTGCATTCTTGAAACTGTGTCCTTCTAATGATGACTTCTAAGTTGAGGACTTTTGAATTAATTGTTTATTAGACCATTTTTTTGATCAAATTTTAACATCTTAACCGTTGACGTTGTAGATTTATATAAGTAGATCAATCATACAAAATTTCAACCAAATTAGTGATCGTTAAGAACTAGTTGTAAATCAAATCAATGAACGAACCAAATATGTTAAACATGAACTGTTCAAGTTCATAATTGGTAAATCACACTTATGAATGCCTTAACGATTTTTAATTCAGTTGAAAATTTATAAGAAATGATCTACTTATAAATATTTATAAAATGAACGGTTAAGATATGGATATAAGATCAAAAAGCAGGATAAACTGAAAAGTCTTCAACTAGTCATCAACTTAGAAGTCCGCACTAGAATGGTTCCCTAGTAACATATACAGTTCAACTTTAACAAATCAAAGTCTAGCACCTCCCGTCTTCCTAATTATTTAGAAGCCTGTTCCCCACAATGAACTACTTGATCATGAATACAGGCTAGAGAAATAAACTTCTTGTCATATGGCTAAACTAGATTGGTAGTGAAACATCAATATACACTGACGTTTTGGAAAAAGAGGTATCTAAGTATCAATCTGATCATTACAAGAAATTGACTGAAGCAATTGATCAAACAGGTGGTGGGTATCCGATTTATACAACTCCTAAATTTTTAATTTTTTTTGGATAATAGCTCCTAAATTCTTCATAGTTTACACAACTCCATCACATACATTCAGATTAAATTTCAAAGTTCACAAACATGGTAGCAATAAACACAAATTCAACTGATTGTCATGGTAGAAAACTAGCAATTAGCAAATACTAGCACTCAACAGTGAACATAAATACTAGCCTTAAAAGTATACAACAATAGCCATAATAGCAAACACCCATAACCATATATCATCGAATTCAACCTCTAATCTGATACCAAATTTATTTTAAGCAAAAACCCAAATACCCAAGTGACCAACAACAAATTCATACCTTATGCTCTTTTAATCGGGTTGAATCTACAAAGGTGGAGAATCAGATATGAATGGGTGAATGGATAAATGAGGAGTTTGAGGAATAGGAGGCTGAGGCAGGGCTATCCTTTCGATGGAGGAAGAGGAGGCAGAGTGAAGGAAGAGCCCGATTCAAAATGACATATTTTTTATTTTTAATTAAAATGACAGATGACAAGGAAAAAAAGGGACGCGTCTGCCTTCTCTGCCTTGTGCAGCGCCTGGACGCCTATATAGAAAGGCTGAGGCTATATAGTGTCCGTCTCGCGCCCATTACACCTTGAGGCATCCCTTTTAAAACATTGATAATTATTGCGATCACATATGGGGGCCAACCTCATCTGTTAAAAACCCAGCTAATGGAAAAACCTCCCGGTCCATCTCATAATTCATACTTCACCAAATAGAGCAAACAGTAGCCTGAGGACTTGGACGTGCTACTGATACAGAGAAAGTATCAAACACATGGAAAATGAGAAAGGGAGAGAGATAGCACAGCTATCAAAAGCTATAAGTAAGCTATGAAGGAATGAAAGAGATAGACACACAGGTCGTCCTCCAAGCTATGAGTCTCCAAGGTCGCTTCGCAGGCCACAAGGGCCGCATCATATCAAGGTCATCAACGAAGACCCATTACCTCGTCGCTGGAATCGAGTACCAATGTGAAGTTGTACGGGAATTACTCTTGCAATATGGAAGAGCTTCAGGGCAGCAACTGAACGAGAGAAGAGCAGTGTTTCTTTCAGTCGCAACATCCCTTTGGAGATACACACTGAATTGGCGACATTTGTGGGAGTTAAGTGGGTGGCAAAGCATGATAGATACTTGGGTCTGCCGATCGAGGTGAGCTATTCCAAGGAAGAAGCTTTCTAATACGTCAGAGAGAATAATTAGAAACGAACAAAGAGCTAGAGAGGAAAGTTGATGAGTGTAGCAAGGAAAGAAATCCTTATTAAGGCAGTGTTGCAAGCTATCCCTAATTGCGTGATGAGCTACTTCGAGTTACCAAAGCATATGTGTGAAACGATGTATTCCCTCTTAGCCAAGTTCTGGTGGAGGGATAAGGCAGGTGACAAGAAAATTCCTTGGTTGTCGTGAGAGAAATTGTGCCAACCTAAGTCAGATGGTGGCATGGGGTTTAGAAACATGAAGCACTTTAATAAGGATTTACTTGCGAAACAAGGGTGGCGAATTCTTACCAGATCAGACACATTAGAAACAAGGATGTTGAGAGCGAAGTACTTTCCACAATCAAGCTTCATGCATGCTTCGTTAGGCAATGACCCTTCTTTTGTATGGAGAAGCCTGTTGTAGTCAGGAGAGATGCAGTTTTGAAATGAGCCTACGGTTTCGAGTTGATTATGGCAGTAGAATTAATGTTTGGTTTGATCCCTGGGTTTCTCTTCCATACCACTTCAAACCTTTCACAACTCTAATGGAAGGCACAAAACACTGGAAGGTTGGGGACCTTATCAATGAGGAGAATATGGAATGGATTAATCCAGTTGTTAGGTAGTTGTTCATTTTAGAAGAAGCAGAGCTAATTATAAGAATTCGATTGAGCATTCGAAGGGTCCAGGATCAGATGGTGTGGCATTTTGACAAGCATGGAATTTATAGAGAGAATTCAGGGTATCACATTGTTAGACTTACTAGCAATGGTGGGTGTGCATCGACTTCGGGTTCAGGTGAAGATGGTACTGGAAGTTGTTGGAATAAGCTCTTGAAGACAAAGGTCCCTCCAAAGGTTAGAAGCTTTATTTGGAAGTTGTGCCGAGGGCGATTCCCACCAGAGAAGCCTTGAGTCGAAAGATATCCATCCAAAACACGCGATGTGAGTTTTGTGCAAGTGATGTAGAAACTGAACATCTTTACCGTGATTGCAAGGTGGTCCAAGCTTTCTGGAAGCATAACATGTTACATTTGAAGAGCTATTCTTATCTGGGTTCAAGTGTGACTGTTTGGATGTTCTTGTTTAGTTCTAACCTCATTTACAACAGCTAGAAATCTTCTTTATGTTATTATGGATAGTGTGGACCGAGTGCGCGCAACGTGGTTTGTCAATTGTTATAATATCCAAACCAATAACTTACACTAATTTATGACAAGAATATTAAATATTCATGAATTAGTGGTTTCATAAGTTACAAGGTATTAAGGCTTAAGTTACACAAAGAAAGTGAATGTTTTTTAGAGTTATGGTGTCATGAGTTACAGAAGTTACATAAAGCATCATTATAGGAGAGCACTAATGAGAGTTTTTCCTTAAGCCTATAAAAGAAGAGGTCATTTACTTATTCTACAATCTCATCTGATCTCATCTATCATAACCATTTTCATCCAAGTAAAGAGTGAAGAGTGTCAACTTCAAGTTGAGAGTGTAGTGCAGTAGTGTAGTAAAACAAGTGTGAGAGAGTGTTTCATTCAAGTGGTGTTCTTGAAATTGTGTATTTTTTGTTTACCCATTATCTTATAGTGGAAGTTTTTATTGTTGCTACCATGTAGACGTAGACACATTACCAAACCACGTTATACCATGTATTCACTTTCCTCTATCCTTTATATCTTTACGTATTTATTCTTTGATGGTTTTGAGTTGTCACTTTCATTGTATTATTTTTCCCAATAATGGTATCAAAGCCCTGTTTATAGGGCGTTGATGTAAAACAGAAGGTTCAAGGAGTAGCATGGTTCACTCAACTACTCAAATTGGATCGTATGGAAGCCATGAATGAGGGATATACTTTACTGAAAAGATTTGTATGAGTCTATTGAATGAATTGAGGCTAAGCCGGAAGATACCTCAGATGCAGATTGGACGAAGACAAACAGCAAAACAATCAACCATATTAAAGAATGGATGGATGATTGTGTGTTCCACCATGTGACAAATAAGACCGATGCACATGAGTAATGAACAAAGTTGGAATCGTTGTTCGAGAAGAAGACTGTCGCTAAGAAAGTCTTTCTAATTGAAGAGCTTGTCAATATGAAGTATTGTGATGGCGTAAGGGTCACCAAGCACTTGAATAATTTTCAAAGTTCAATTAATCAATTAACCACCATAGGCATGATGATTGATAATGAATTACAAGCATTGTTATTATTGGGGTCGTTGCCGGATAATTGAGAGATTTTTGTAGTTACTGTAAGTAACTATGCTCAGATGGTAAATTAACCATAATGTTAAAAATAACATGTTGAATGAAGAGACTAGAATGCAATCTTCAACCTCTAAAAATAGCCAAGTTTTTATGATGAAGAATAGACGAATGAGCAAGAGTAGAGGATCCAAAAGTCATAGAAAGAGTGCAAACCGTTCGAGGACAAGATTCAACATAAAATATCATCATTGTAGCATCTTTGGCCACATGAAGAAAAACTGTAACAAATTAAAGAATGAGAAGGAGGATGGCTACACCTAACAAAAGAGGGAAGATAAGAGTATCACTGTCGCTGCCATATCACATGAGGAATGTGAGGTTTTTCCAGTTCTGATGTTGCATGAGTTATTGATTCCGGTGTCTCTTTCCATGTCACTCCACACATGGAGTTCTTCACTACATACAAATGTTGTGACCTTGGGATTGTGAAGATGAGAAACGAGGGTTATGCTAAGATTACAAGAATTGAAGATATTTGTTTTGAGACTAATTTAGGCTACAAGTTTTTGTTGAAAGATGTGAGACATGTTCCTGGTCTACGTCACAATTTAATGTCAACTAGTGTGCTTGATCAGGAAAGATATCATAATCAGATCAAAAGTGGATTCTTACCAGAGGATCACTAGTGGTGGCTAGATGGAAGTTGTGTTATACCCTTAACAAAACATATGACAAAATATGCAAAGGAGAGTTGAATGTCGCGAACGACTCTTTCCTAAGTTTATGGCACAAGCGGCTAGACCACGTGAGCGAGAATGGATTGCAAGTTATGGTAAAGAAATCCATCATTCTGTTTGCCAAAGATACTTCTCTTGACTCTTGTGATTATTGTTTGTTTGGTTGGCAACATAAGGTTAGCTTTGCTAATGCATTCGCCAAGAAAGAAAGTATCCTAGACCTAATACACATAGATGTGCGTGGCCCATGGAAGTTGACTCACTAAGTCATAACAAGCATTTTGTTACTTTCATTGATAATGCTTCGTGAAAGGTTTGAGTTTATTTGTTGAAATCAAAAGCCCAGGTGTTCTAAACTTTCAAAGAGTTTCATGTCATGGTTGAGAGGAAAACAGGACAAACTCTCAAGTCTCCACAATGATATTGGTAGAGATTACACTTCGAATGAGTTCAGAGGTTACTGTTTGAAGCATGGCATTAGACAAGTCAATACAATCCTTGACACCCCACAACATAATGGTGTAGCGAAGAGGATGAACCACACAATTTTTGGAGAAAATGAGAAGTATGCTGAAGTGAACCTGGCAAAGAAGTTTTGGGGCAAAGCTGTGACAACCACATATTACCTGATCAGCCGGACACCATGTGTACCGCTAGGCCTAGAGACCCCAGAGAATGTATGGACCGGTAAGGGCGCTTCATACTCTCAGTTAAGAGTGTTTGGCTGCAAAGCATTTGCACATGTCCTAAAGAATCACATATTGAAACTATATGACAAGGTCATACCATGTACTTTCTTGGGTATGGTAATGAAGAAATGGGTTACCTGTTATGAAATCTGATAACCAAGAAGTTGCTTAGAAGCAGAGATGTGGTGTTTTATGAGGATCAGATTGTTGTGAATTTTGAGAAGAAGCCACTTAAAAATGTAGACAACCTCACTTATTCTTCACCACTTCAAGAAGAAGTTGTAGATGCCTGAATGATGTCGCAAATGAAGCTGCAAATGCAACGAATGATGAAGCTGAAGATGCAGAGGTCACGAATGATGTTCAAGAAGCCGCAAATGATATCCAGGAGGCCGCAATTGATATTTAGGCTGTCGCGAATATTGATCATATCCATGAAGATCATGTTTGGGAGGAACCTAATCAAGAGCATCAACAAACGAATGCCTAAATACCAATTAGAAGATCTCGAAGAGCGCCAATGCCAAGCGCCAAATACCCTTTTTCTCAATACATTTTGCTCACCGGTGATGGGGATAATCCATATTTTAGATATATTTTGTTGACCAGTGATGGGGAGTCTGAATGCTTTGAGAAAGCAAAGACTCATGCAGACAACAACAAGTGGATGTTAGCTATCAAGTCTGAGATGAAGTCTTCGATGAAAAATGACACCTATGAGTTGGTGGAACTTCTCAAAGACAAAAAAGCACTTAAAAACAAGTAGGTATTTAAGTTTAAGAGGGATGAGAATGACAAGTTGACAAAGTTCAAAATCTGGTTGGTTGTCAAAGGTTTCTGACAAAAGGAAGGAGTAGAATTTGAGGAGATCTTCTTATCTGTTGTCAAGATGACTTCTACTAAAATGATCTTGGACATGGTAGCTAGCATAAATCTTAAGATGGAGCAGTTAGATATGAAGACTTCATTCGTACACAATGATTTAGAGGAAGAAATATATATGAAGCAACTTGAAGGCTTTAAGGTTGAAGGCAAAGAGCACATGGTTTGCAAGTTAAAGAAAAGTCTGTATAGGCTGAAGCAAGCGCCAAGACAATAGTACAACAATTTGACTCTTTTATGATGAGTCATGGGTACAAGAGAACTAATGCAGACTCATGTGTTTACATTCGCCATTCACTAGAGATAACTTTATAGTTTTATTGCTATATGTTGATTGTGGGGCAAGATGTTTTTATGATCTGCAAGTAGAAGGCATATTTATCAAAGTCTTTTGACATGAAAGACTTAGGTCCAGCTAAGCAGATTTTAGGCATGAAGATTGCCCGTGACAGGAATACGAAGAAATTATGGCTGTCACAGGAAATGTATGTTGAACAGGTGTTCAACATGAAAAGAGCAAAGACAGTGAGCTCACCTCTAGGTAATCATTTCAAGTTAAGCAGATTGTTATGTCTAACTATAAAAGAACAGAAAGACAAGATGACATGTATCCCTTCTACATCAGTTGTTGGTAGTCTTATGTATTTTATGGTATGCACTCGTCCAGATATTGCTCATGCAGTTAGTGTTGTTAGTAGATATTTATCTAATCTTGGCAGTGAGCATTGGGAGACTGTTAAGTGGATACTCAAGTATTTGAGAGGCACCTCAAAGTTGTGCTTGTCTTTTAGTGGTTCTGAACCCGTTTTGGAGGATTTTATAGATGCAGATTTAACTGGGGACCTTGATAACAGAAAACCCACTTCTAGTTACTTATTTACATTTTGCAGGGGAGTTGTGTCATGACAGTCCAAGTTACAGAAGTGAGTTGCCTTATCCACTACTGAGGTTGAGTACATAGCAACGAATGAACCAGCCAAGAAAATGATATGGCTGCAAAAGTTCATTCGCGAGTTGGGTGTGAAGGAATAAAGGTATGTGGTGCATTATGATAATCAAAGTGCTATTCATTTAAGCAAAAATTTCGTTTATCATCCTCACACCAAGCATATCAATATCTGCTACCATTGGATAAGAGATGTAGTGTCGAAGAAGCTTTTACAATTGAGAAAAATTTACACTAACAAAAATAATTTTGATATGTTGACTAAAGTTGTGCGGCAGCAGAAGTTGGAGTATTGCTGCAAGTCCGTTGGGATTGACTTCAAGTAGAAGTCTAGCCTCGTGTACGTACCCCAGGTTGGTCTAGAAGGGAAGATTGTTATAATATCCAGATTAATAACTTACACTAACATATGACAAGAATGTTGAATGTTCATGAGTTAGTGGTTTCCTAAGTTATAAGGTATTAAGGCTTAAGTTACACAAAGAAAATGGATAAATTTTTAGAGTTATGGTGTCATGAGTTACAGGAGTTACATGAATCACCATTATGAGATAACAATAATGAGAGTTCCTCTTTAAGCATATAAAAGGATAGGTCATTTGCTCATTCCACAATCTCATCCGATCTGATCTCATCCATCATAAGTATCTTCATCCAAGTAGAGAGTGAAGAGTGTTCACTCCAAGTTGAGAGTGTAGTGTAGCAAAACAAATATGAGAAAATATTCCTTCAAGTGGTGTTATTAAAGTTGTGTATATGAGCAATGAAGCTGTTAGAAGATTACAAGAAGGTGCATACCAAGCTATCTGTAAAAATGAAAAGGTCTCAAACCAAATGGACCTACCCTCCCAAGGGAAGACTCAAATTAAATATAGATGGAGCTTTTCTAGAAGAAAGGTTAGGGGAATTAGTGTGGTGGCCAGGAATGAGTATGTGGATTATGTAGTTGCCTTGTCTAGACATGTGCCTTATACAAGTTCAGTAGTGCATATGGAGGTGGAGGTGTTGTGCGCTAGTTTGCTTGTCGCAATTCATGAAGGATGGAGTGAAGTTGAGATTGAGAGGGATTGTGCAACAATAATGCAAGTTTTGGCTGCTGTGGATAGAAATATGATTGAGGTTAGTTCTATAATAGCTAATTGTGGCCATTATATGGAGGATTTTAGCTTCATTTTACTTCGTCCATATATAGAGTACCAAATGGTATATCACATAGATTAACGCACTTTGCTACAATATTGAGTTTAGATGAGATGTGGGTTGATGAATCTTTTAAAAATTTTCAGGATGTTGTAATATTTCACGAGATTCAGGCTATATTGCCTCTGAATGCACGATCTTTCTACTAATAATAATAATAATAATGATAATATGTGTACTAGTGTTTAGCAGCCTGTCTTAAAAAACAAAGTTAAGATCATGTGTAAAAGAGATTTTAATAATAAAAAAATTGTTAAGTTTATAAGAGTCTTTAATAAACGAATTATAACTCATGAAACTTCGAGTCTTCTAAGCAAAAATCATCTTCTAACTCTCAATCAGCTAATCAAGAAATTATGGCATTAATAGAGTCATTTCCTATCCACCATATATCAGTGATTTCTTAATCACAAGTTGCTTGAAAGACAATCTTGTTCTAGTATTAACCAATTTCAATAGGGGCAATGACTCGAAATGAATGGACCAGGACGATAAATTTACATGAAAATTCAAGAATGTCCCTCTCTTGGGCAATACTGACATCATTACTGAGTAACAAATGAGGGTGGCTTAGACTGCCTAAAGAGTAAGCCTAATCCCAACCACAAGTCGCGAAGCATCTCCACCACGGCCATAAAATGGCATCATGTTAGTCTGCACCATCTATTGCTGAACCTTGACATCGATTCCAAATTTCCAAGATTTGGGCATAAGCAAGTGAATTTTGTCACAAAATAAGATCTCATATAAAATGTTGGTGAGTCGTAATCTTATTTGTTATGTTGTTTAATTGATAATTTTAACTTTATAGATTCAAACTTCTTTGATATATGGAGAATGTGAGTTATTAATAATTTTTTTTAAATCTCATACAAATCCGATCAAAATGGTAACGAGACCAACTGAAACTCCAACGGTCCTATCCCTTACGGTAAGTTTAAACGGTCAACCACTCCAAATCTGTTGAAAGAACTGAGCCTTAACAAGAGTTGCAAATTTGGTACGGCGATAATGACCCTATATTGTAGCTGTAACAAATTGACTAATAGAGGCTGTATGATGAATTTGTAACAAACGACTAGGCGTATGGAAGACTAATAATTGCAGCATCATGTGTCATCCATCCTCCAAGCAAGTTTGGATCGGCTTTGGGATAAGCCTCTTCTTCCCTGTCCCGATATCCAAAACCCAATCCTAGTTCCACTTTCACAGACACAAAACTACTCCAATGGCCATGACCACAGCCTCCTCAACTCTCTCTTCCCTCACCCTACACACCTCTCCACGCCTCTCTCTCCACCCTTTCACCGCCACAATCACTTCATCCCTAACCAAACTCAAGTCACCCATTTCTCTCTTCCTCTCTTCCTCTCCACGCTTCACCACCACTACATGCAACGCAGCTGAACATCCCGAGATAGAGACCACCTTCTTCGACAACGACGACCCCGAGTACGAGGCCGTTTTCGAGCCCCCGGAGGTCCCGAAAGGCTTCCTCCCGCCGCCCTCCTTCGACGAGGAGTCGTCGGAGACGGAGGACGAAATAGCCGCTGCCTACGAAGAGCTCTACGGCCCTGCCTACAGTGGCATTACCGTTCTCGGGAACGACATACATGTGATGGACGCAAAGGTGAAGAAGCTGGGGGCATTTGGGAAGTTGAAGAAGGAGAAGATCAGAGATGGGTTTGAGGAGAGAGTGGTGCAAGTGAGGAGGGTGACTAAGGTTGTGAAAGGAGGGAAGCAGTTGCATTTTAGGGCTATAGTGGTGGTGGGTGACAAGCAAGGCAATGTGGGTGTTGGTGTAGGGAAGGCCAAGGAGGTCATTGGAGCGGTTCAGAAGTCTGCTGTGAATGCTAGGAGGAACATCATCACTGTGCCCATGACCAAGTATTTGACCTTTCCACACAGGTATGTCATTTCTACTAACTCTGCTTTCATTTCGTTGAGGTTGCAAGTGTGTAGGTTTGGTTAAATTTTGGTGTTGTCGCGAATAATGCATTATATGGGTTTTGCTTTGGAATTGGTTTAGCATGGAATCTGTCAAAGAATTTCTATTATCCTTGCCAAACGATCCGAGTGTAGAAAACAAAAATGGAAAGCTGCCGATGCCGCCGAACATATATCACGAATTGTAGATAGTCTGATCTGTCAACGTGAGTCATATTAAAAATGTAATATTATAATTATATCGTAGGATATTACTTATCAATTGTATTCCTTGTAATCTCTGATATAAACCTCCACTATAAGATGAATAATATATCATCAAATTCATCTTCTCATACTCGTTATATTTGAGTTGATATCTCTTTTTCTACTATTAAGTAATCCCGTTAGGGTTTTCCTCTGCACGGTGTCGTCTTCTTCAGCTTCGCTTATCTTCAGATTCGTCAATTTGATCTGGGCACCCAATTTTATTTGGGCACCCAATCTTCTTCAGCTTCCGTTTCGTCTTCGTCTCTGTCGAGTTCTTAGTCTTTGTCAAGTAGAATCTTAGGTCCGGCAACCATCACCCCAGCCATCACCTTCAATCCGGTCACCGTCGTCGCATCCTTCAATCCAGGTCAATATCCAGACTCGGCCCGTCCCGACATGACCCATCTGACCCGACCCGTCTCATCTGATCTGATCCGCAGATTTGTGAGCTGGAGAAGAAAAGAAAAATGACTCGTGTATACGTTAGAAATTTGAGTTCCTAGGTTTTTGAGGAAAAACTCAATAATGAGTTCCGCAAATTTAGGGCTATAAGAAGAATATGGGTTGTAAAGAGGCTATCAGGTTTTGCTTTTATCGATTTTAAAGATAATAGAGATGTTGAGGATATTGTTCGTGAATTAGATGGTCACAATGATTGGAGAGTGGAACTTTTGCATAACTCTATATATGTAGAGAATCACAACTTCAATAACGGTAATATTTATGCGACTCAAAAACCACGTGGAAGTGGTAAGATCGGTATGTCTTTGAAAATCTCTAATTTTATTGATTATGATACTTGAATTATTGATTCTGGTGTCACTGATCATATGACTTATAATAAATCTTATTTTATTAAGTTGTCTTCCCCTCTAGTGTCATATGTCACTAATGCTAATGGTGAGGCTTTTCTTGTGTTAGGGAAAGAGTCAGTCTATGTCACTCATACTTTAGAGCTACATAATGTTTTATATGTATCTGACATGTCTCATCACTTGATTTCTGTTTCCCAGTTGAATACCGAGTCACCCACTATGAGATGAATAATATATCATTCTTCTTTAACGCCTCCATCTCTTCCTCTATTGTTTTCCTCCACCTTGGATCTCCTAATGCATCCTGCAGTTTGTTAGGTACTGATTCAACAGATATTTGATTCACATATGATGCATATGACTTAGATAATCTTTTAGTAGACATATAATTGGCTACTAGGTACTTTGATTTAGCTTGAAGAGTGGCCGGGTTCATATCTTTTGGGTGCTTAGCCTCAATTAGACCTATTTGGTAAAACATATTAACCACTATTAGACTCACTACTACTAGTACAAATGTGGGGGGACATACCTTAAATGAGTGATCTTCAGTACCAGTAAGCTCTAGATCAAGGGTAGGAGCGGCGAAGGCAAGAGAGGCAGTTGTATCTTCAAATGCATTCTTAGTGCTTAAAACCGGTGCTTCTGTTTCTAGATGAGCGGGTGCTTCTATTTCTGCATTTGATGAGGTAATAATCTCAATTGGACCCATCGTTGTATGTCTTGCATGTGTAACTTCTCTTTTTGATTCCTCCCCCTCACCATGATACAGCTCTTCGAAATATGAATGCTTCATGTGAAGAGCAATATCAGATAAGGTGAAATAACTCATGTCATTAAAGAAAGTAACATCTATAGTGATATAATACTTTCAAATTGACGAATCTGAAGATAAGAGAAGCTGAAGAAGACGACACCGTGCAGTGGAAAGCCCTAACAACAGGATTTCTTAATAGTAGAAAAAGAGACAATGTCCTTTCGGATCTTTGCTCTGATATCATGATAAAGTAGTATGGAGTTCAACTCCAAAACCAATTGGTAATAGATAGAGTAGACCAAACCCTTATAAGCCCACAAGCAATGTCTCATATTTCCGATGTAGGATATATAATAGATAGAGTAGACCAAACCCTTATAAGCCCACAAGCAATGTCTCATATTTTCGATGTAGGATATATATATATATATATATATATATATATATATATATATATATCAACACCCCCTCCCCGCACGTGTTTGCCTAACACGTGGACAACAACTTGGGTTGTCGTGGAGTTCGTGTGACTTTTGGGCTTCACACATGTACGTGAGTAACCTGCTCTGATATCATGTTAAACAGTGACAAGTGTGGTTTATCCTTGTACCGATACTGTCCCAACTTAACCACTTTTAAGCTGTTGGGTTTTAACCACAAAATGCCTCAGTCCAATTAAGAATGATCCACTCACTTATTAGTTATATTTTATTTGTCACTTTTCTGATGTGTTATCTATTACTCTCAACACGCCTCCTCACGTGCAATCTGACTCAAGGCTTGCACGTGATGAAATGAGACGAAACAAACCAAGGGACACTTGGTGACAATCCAATCGGAACTATCCGATGGAGATATAAGCTCATACTTGGTGAAGATAAGGAACCCACATCGGGTCTATAAGAGAACTTAGCGAGATACATAACCCAGGTCTTAGGAGATTCAGAGAAGTAATTGGAGAGGGACCCGCTCTGATACCATGTTAAACGGTGACAAGCGTGACTCGTGGATCATCCGTGTATAGATGCTGTCTAAACTTAACCACCTTTAAGGTGTTGGGTTTTATCCACAAAATGTCTCTGTACAATTAGGAATGATTCACCTATTTATTAGTTATATTTTATTTATCATTTTTCTGATGTGAAATTTATTACTCTCCAATACACTTAACAGGATCAAAATTGCTTCTTTTCCCGTTACATTGATTGAAGGATTGAACACATAGTTGTTAGACATTCCTAACCATTGATGACTTAGATCTAGCTATGTTAACATCCTATTGTTTTCATCGACTAACACTCCCTAAATACATAATGTCATCCCCATTAAAACTTGTGTCACAAAACTTTGGACCATTCGTCATTCTATTTTCATAAAAAAATACTATTATTCCACATTTTATCTTATTGTTTTACTATTCTCTAACTATTATGTTAAGTAATCCATGCTTTTTGAAGAAAGCCCTACTAGCCTTTTATTTTAAAAAGAAAACTATTATGTCAAGATAAAACTATTTGTCGCAAAACTCTCACAATAATCTGCATTTACATCCTCATCAACTTAAAGAATGAAACAAACCTACAATATTATCACAAAATGAAACTCTCAAAATCTCTCGATCACTCTCATGAAATGTGTCACTTGTCTTGGTAACTTACAGTACTAGAGAAGAACTGTTGGATAAAGCCCTTTCTCTCCAAAACCCACTTAAACAACCTTAGACTTCACTTGACACGTTCAAGTGATCCAACCATGGCCGTCACCACACCCTCCTCATCTCTCTCTTCCCTCTCCTTCTCCCTCACCTCTTCCCCCCACCATTCCCTCCTCCCTTTCACCACCTCCTTCCCCAAACTCCCAAAACCCATCTCCCTCTCCCTCTCCTCTCCACGACCCACCTTCCCAATCCCCAATGCCCACATCGAAACCACCTTCTTCTCCTCCTCCGACCCCGAAGACGACAACGCCGCCGTCTTCGAGCCCCCGGAAGGCTTCATCCCCCCTCCCTCCTTCGACGACGAGCCCCTCGAAACAGAGGACCAAATCGCCAGAGCCTACGAGGAGCTCTACGGCCCGGCCTACAGTGGCGTCAGCGTTCTGGGGAGTGACGTGTACGTGATGGACTCGAAGGTGAGGAAGGTGAATGCGTTTGGGAAGGTGAAGAAGGAGAAGATAAGAGATGGGTTTGAGGAGAGAGTGGTGGAGGTGAGGAGAGTGACTAAGGTTGTCAAAGGAGGGAAGCAGTTGCATTTTAGGGTGATTGTGGTGGTGGGTGACAAGAGAGGTTTGGTGGGTGTGGGTGTTGGGAAGGCTAAGGAGGTTATTGATGGGGTTCAAAAGGCTGCTGTTAATGCTAGGAGGAACATTGTTAATGTGCCCATGACTAAGTACTTGACTTTTCCTCATAGGTAATGTAATGCCTGTAATTGTTTCGAGTTGTTGTCTTTGCGAGTGTGTTTGTGTTTCTGGTTTTGTTGAATGTGGAAATTGAATTGCATTGTCTCTGTTTGATAATATTGATTATATATAGTGATTGGTTATATATAGTATTGAGTTTGTAATTGTAATGTGTATGTGTATTGGAATAGTGTGTGTTCATTGGATTAGTCTGGGGTATCACTGTGTAAGGGGTGTTGAAGATACATTTGCTGGTGGGAAATGTCTGCTAGTCCTGGTTGCCTGAATTTGGGCTTGATGAAGTGTACCTTATTGAAAACCAATCAAGGGAGTTATTTCTCGGTTGTGGTATCATACAGTTGTAGTTCTCAGTTACTTGTTCGCACTGATGTGTAGATGTAGAAAAGTGTTTGATAAGTGATGTTAGGTGTGATGCTAGTGTTTTGAGCTTCATTTAGTTAAACAGGGTTGTTGACTTGCTAGTGCAAACATTTCCTGATGATGATGGCCTAAGATTGAGAGATTACATTGTATTGGCAGTTTGACATATGAAATTACAATGCCATTAGGATTTTGGTCTTGACTAGATAGCTAATTCTCTCTGTTATAATGAGAGCTTTATTTCATCTTTTAAGGAATTGAGTACAGACCATGTAGTTTGGATTGTTTTTGTTTGGTCCTAGAAGTTGATAACAGTGGACTGGAAACAAGTCTTTCCTATTCTTGGGGATCCTACGTTTTTCTTATGCCATTACCCTTAGTAATGCAGCATCTCATCATTCTCATTTCAGTTTACATTTACTAATCTGTTCTCATGAATCACAGATCTGAGGGAGATTATGGAGCGGCCAAAGTGATGCTTAGACCTGCTTCTCCGGGTACTGGAGTTATTGCTGGAGGGTCCGTGAGAATTGTTCTAGAAATGGCAGGTGTCGAAAATGCTCTAGGAAAGCAACTTGGAAGTAAGAATGCTCTCAACAATGCCAGAGCCACCGTAGTTGCAGTACAGAAGATGAGACAGTTCCGTGAAGTCGCACTTGACCGTGGGATTCCAATGGAAGAGCTCTGGAAATGATAGACTAGCAAAACATGTATTGCATTGTAGATTTGTTTTACACATCGGAATTCTTGTAGTGCAGGCTTCTTGTCTTATAAGAGTTGCCCCTCCCTCTTTTGTTAATTTATTTTCCATCCTTTTGTTAATTTATTTTCCATAACAAGCTTGATATATGTATGTAAAACTGGCCGTCCTAGCCTGGTCATGTTTCTTTTGGATTACAAGAATTCAATTTGTCCCCAGTTATTGTTATGAAGCACTCCAAGCACCTGGCAAGTACTTCAAGCATGATGTGCCGTGCAAGCACTTATTTTTCATTTTTGAACTTTTTACATCATATTGCAAAAACGTCCACCTGCACTGTAAAAGTTGGTTTCATGTTACTCTGCACATCATGAAAAGGTACGCAGATAAGAAAAAAGGATCCTATGTGCATTGTGCTAAAATAAAGGGGCAACTCTGATAATTATTCTGTCATAGGTACAAAGTAACCATAGTCTTCATTACTCCTTAGAACTAAAAACGATGATCCAAAACATTTACATTGGATTGGATTGTACTTGTGAACCGAAGGTCCCTAAATATAAGATTAGGGTACATTCCCCTGTTTTCTCCTACAATGGTATGAACAAAAACTGTCCTATGTTTAGCTTATTATTCATGACAGGTACATATACTAGAAAATCTAACAATCAGGAATATTAAACTTGTCTATTTTTTTAGATTCAACAAGTTGTAATTAAAAGAAAAACCTATTAGCTAGGTTAAAAATTTAAATATCTACCTTTAAATTAGGTTTCAAATAGATGAAATGATGAGTTTTAGGTTAGTGGTTAGAGTTTAGGGGTTAGGGAATATGGATTAGAAAAGCAAGAAGAAACTAAAATGGACTTTGATAAAACAATTTAAATAATATTTCGTTAATAAAATAAGTGTCAAAATTTGATTGGAATCCTCTTGTAACACTAAAAAAATCTCTTTTGAAAAATATCTTAATTCTAGCAATAATACCTATTTAAAGGAAATTTGTCTTAATCATAAAAAACCTATTTCAAGGCTTTTGAAAGATAATTAAATTTAAATAGTTAAAAAATCATATTTAAATAATGCCAACTTGTAATTTCTGCTAAAATAAAATGTATTATATTATTAATTTCTCTATAAATCAGGTATCTATTGAAAATGTATATTTAGTGAGTTTAATTTAAAACATCTATAAAAATTTAGGTGTAAATCGAATTTCTTCAAATTGGAGTCACCAAAACTGATGTCAAAAGTTGCAATATACAAACTAATGAATCTATGCTTTATAGTCATAGTAAGGGGAGGAAAACAAATTCACAGACAGTACCACACTACAAAGAGAATTGCATTTTCACACTTGTTGAGCATAATTTGGGAATTTGAGTTGGGACAAGAACCCAAAAAAACCAGAAATCAACGGTCTAAAAAGTAAGGGATGGGTGGCATATATTCCTCGTTTGATGAGGAGTAAATTAAAAGTGACTTCTACAAAATTTTCAAAAGATCATTTGCAGAAAAGAAAAAGGAACATAAATAGACCTAAATTAGACCTGAATAAGAACATCTACAACAGCTTTCCAATTTTCTTGAAATTCTTAATTGTGGATAATTTTAGTGTGTTTTATGGTCCAACAGTTTTCTCATCTCATCCCTTAAAATAGGGATGAAGAAAAAGAAGTATCAATTCTCCAAATTTGCAGCAAAGTCATCATTTTCCAAAATTTAAATTTTCACGTGCTCCAATGAAAAATAAATATATTTAGAATATTTTATTAGGTGTTTTATAGATATTTAATAAAACATAAAATATTTTTTTGTTATAATTAATATTAAAATAGCATATTGTATTATTTCATTAAATACTGAATTTTTTTAAAATAGAGAAACTGTTGGAGTTAGTCCACAGAAGATAATGATCTACACCCAATTAACTTCTTAATGGAAAAGTAGTTCAACCTAGAACTCTACCTTAAACTTTGAACATGCTTTCAGCTACCCACATGAAACCCCAAAAGGAAAAGAATTGGGAAAATTCACAATCAGCAGAAACCACCGAACAAGAGTAAAGAACAGCAAATGTAACCAAAAACAAGCAACAATAATGTAAGAAACCCACATCAAATTAAATAAAACAAACACCAAGAAACAAAGTTTGCACCTTTAGAGAAGAAAAAGACACAGAAAATTACCAAAACTACCAAAAGCAAACTCTTGATGAGAACATACAGGAACAAGCTGAAATTAAGGAGCCCGTCAGTTGAAGTCAGTAATCTACCAATGTTGGAAATTGAAAATGAACCAAAACCAACCAAAGAAAATAGACCCTGAAGAAGAGTTTGAGCACCAGTAGAATATGGCAGCTTCAGTTGTGAAACAGACGAAGTGAAAGGCGGATGATGAAGTTGTTGTCTGCAACCTTACCCAATTTTCCAATTTTCTCATCCCCAATTCTTAGTCTTTGTTTGGAATTGAAAAATTGAACAGTGAGATCAATAAAAAAAAGAGAATAATGTTTAAAGTGTGCCTTATCAACATATTCATTATCAAATCAAATTTGATCTTGTACTAAATAAAATAGATCACTTACCTATGTGAGTTTGATCTAGTGGTAAAAGTAAGACAATCATACTTGTGGAGACAAATATGTACAGGATTTTTGTAAAAACATCCGATAAAAAGATGACTTGACCTTAATCTTCTCTGACCCATGAAGTGATAGTACATCCCGTTCACCATTTTTGTAACAAAAAAAAATGGATCACTTGTGGTCAAGACTTAAGAAAGTGAAGCCCAAATTTTGTCTGAATTAATAGGGTACATTCGTCAAAAAAAAAGACACCAATATCACTATTACAACACGTTCTTTTGGAAGTGGCCCTCTTGGGTGGTTGGGTTTGGAGAGTGTCTGTATGTGCCCATCAAATGCTAACATCAATTGTTAGTTTAGTCTAACCCCCTTGGTCTTACTAGTCTAACCCCCTTGGTCTTACTAGTAATCTAATACAAATTGGTAGTTTAGTCATGAGCTCTTAGTCATAATTCTAAGCTAATACCAAAATTGCAGCCTAGTCATGAGCTCTTCAGTCTCATTCAATGTAGAAATCTGTAATATTGGTTACATTTTTAAACTAACTACTCAAGCAATGTACTAATTTTAAATGTGTCGCAGACTATTTTGTTTAGTTTAAAACAGATAATTGTGATAAATCAACCTTGCTCTATCCCTGTTTATCATTAGGAAGATAAGCTATTCAATATATTTTATATCTTTCATTGAAGGATACATGATAAACGTTATGTAAATTGCTTCAAAGAACAATAATTGAGAATTATGGCAAATTAATGTGTCAACTTCTACTATATTCGTTCTCTAGCTAACTCAAACTGATAGATAATGAATATAACAACACGATTTGTTAACTGAAAAATAGAACCCCATTCATTCATTCATTCATGCAATGATTTCAAGGTGGTGCTTATGGCACTAGCTAGCTTGCTGTGTAGAAATGGATTAGTCATTGAAGAAGCTAACATCTGCACAGAGAGTGTCGTATACGCATGAAGAAGACTCGAATTAAGGAGAGGGACATGCATCATGATCAGACAATGAACTTAGTCACTGATTATTCCGATGGAGAAATCGTAGCCGTCAACATTCAATAAGATTTTATGTTCTCGTGACTGTTGATGAGGATTAATTAGAACACATCATAAAAATCCATAAAAGTTCAGGTTGAGAGTATAGGAGAGTAATACATATATCATATTAGAAAATTGATAAATAAAATATAACTAATAAGTGAGTGGATCATTTCTAATTGTACCGAGACCTTTTGTGATTAAAACTCAACACCTTAAAGGTGCTTAAGTTGGAACAGTATCGGTACACAGATAATTTACGAGCCACGCTTGTCACTGTTTAACATGGTATCAGAGCGGGCCCTTCCTCAATTACTTCTCAGATTTTTCTAGGCTACATGTCTCGCCCAGTTTTTTTATGGGCCCAAAGTGGGTTCTTTATCTTCGCCCGGTATGGGCTTATATCGCCATCGGAAAGTTCTGATTTGATTGTTACCAAGTGTCCCTTGGCTTGTTCCGTCTTATTTCATCACGTGCAAGTCTTGAGTCAGGTTGCACTTGAGGGCGCGTGTTGAGAGTATTAGAGAGTAATAGATCACACATCAGAAAAGTGAGAAATAAAATATAACTAATAAGTAGGTGGATCATTCCTAATTGTACCGAGACCTTTTGTGATTAAAACCCAACACCTTAAAGGTGGTTAAGTTGAGACAGTATTGGTACACAAATGATCAACGAACCACGCTTGTCGCTGTTTAACAGATCAAAGTGGAGTAATAAAAATAGGTCAAGGAAATGAAGGAGGACATGGACAAATGGGTCTACGTAGTCGTTGTTAGGTTTTGCTGATTAGAACCCGTTCGAGCAAAATATTCAAACCAAAAATGAATGCACATCTTCATCATCTTACTGTACATGTTGTTGGAGTCCTGAAGAGAAAATGACTCATGCACACATCTTCGTCCTTACTGTTGCAGATTCTTCAGCAATGGTCTACAAGGCACTACGCGATAGGAAATGAAGAACTTGTTATTCTTAACTATTGGGTTTAAAAATTCTTGTGAACGGCGATCCATAGCTTAGCGCTTAGACAACCTAGACAAGATTAGGCGGAGATGTGACGTTTTACTTTTTTCATATTTATTAATTAAAAATATATTTTTTCTAATATTTGAAAACTGTCAAATATGGATAAATTATTCGACATAAATCTTGTTAGACTTATTTATAAAATATATTATAGCCAAAATTTAGCATAACTTCATGTAAAAGTGAGCAGCAACAACAATAAACACATACACATATGATTCTAGAAACATCATTTACTCTTATACTCTCATGTTCCCCCACAATGTAACAACCTCATCACTAAATGTAAATACAATTAGCCGGAGAACTTAAAAAGCGGCTAGGCGCCGTCTAGACGGGATATGAGGTGATTAAGCGGGTTAAACGGCCGTCTAATTACCCACAGCCTGGCACAAAGGCCTTGAAGAAAAGCTAGACTGCTTGTTGTAGCCTAGACGAGGACTAGACAGGACCTTTTAGAACACTTCTCTCCAGTTGTCTTCTCCCACTATTGAACAGTTGTTGTATGGATTTGGACGCACCTGGATTGGGATGTAAAGTTCTCGATCGTAGATTATCAAGAAACTATGCATTAATATGTTACATAGATTATCAAGAAACTATGCATTAATATGTTGTCTATAATTAAATTGGCATTATAATTAAAAGGTAATTAAACCTGACCCGAACTTAGTATCTGATTATCTATTTTTGGTACTGCAAACTTTGCATCAACCATAAAAATTGGAGAAATAAGTGGTTTTACATTCTAATTAAGGACTTAATAGTTAGAAACACAAGTAGCTTATCCAAGTCTTAAACAAAGCTATGCCATGCAATAGTCTTCAACGGGCACCTGATATTGTGCTTGATCGCAAACTCCCAACAACCACCAAAAACCAAGTCTCTCCGATCCATTCTTTTTGTGGCCATCTTTGACATAATTAAGAAGCCCTCTCCCTTCTTTCGAATTCTTTGAAATAGAAAAAAATATTTCCCTCCCCAAACAGGAAGGGCAGTGAAGAAATTAGAAACCCCTTCATACAAACGCTTTTTGTGTTTGTGAACCCCTTTGCACCCGTATCTATGGACTTTAAGCTCCACTTGGTCGCGCTCCTCTTGGCCTTGGTCGTAGCGTTCGAGGCCGCCACGCTCAATAATGTTGCATGGGGCCTGGCCCGCTATAGCCACTCGTCCCTCATTCATGGCAGGGGCGAGGTCATCAACCGCTACAGCAAATCGCACCACGTTTATGGCGGGGGCGAGATCCTCGATGAGGACCACGAGATGATGCCTGACTCAGAAGCAAGCCACCGCAATTTGGCTGGACGACCCAGGTACATTAGCTACGGTGCCCTCAAGAGGAACGGCATTCCATGCCGCCGCCGTGGTGTGTCGTACTACAACTGCGGTCAACCAGCCCAACAGGCTAACACCTATCATCGAGGTTGCAGTGTCATCACCAGATGCGCTAGGTTTAACTAAAAAGCGAGGGGGAAAAAGAAGTTGGACTGGAAAAATTGAATAAAGCTGAAGAGATGAGCCTTTGGTTAATATTGTGTGTAATATGTTGTTTCTATTTTTTGAAACGAATGTGTAATATATATTTAAGCTAAATATATGTGGGTGCAAAAGGGTGTTCCTCCTCTTCTTCTCGCTTCTGTATAATTACTATGGGCATTAATAAGGGAAAAAAAGTAAAAAAAACAAAATTTGTTCAAACAGAACTATTTGTGTAAATCACGATTACGAAAGCTCGAATGATGTTTAAATTAGATGAAACTTGACATAAATGATCTAGACATTGAAATGCGGAGTTGTGAAAATATGGTCCAAATATGATTCAAATAAGGAGCCCACACTTTAATTTCAAAACGGGGCTCCGCTCTGAATAGGCACTGACACGTACATACATACATACATACGATATTAAAATGCCTTCACTATTTTGATTTAATCATTAATTTTCTAACTTTTTAATTATTATTTTTTTGAATAAATGGCTGGTGCGGCTGCCTTTAAAACTTCATTAATGAAACCGTCTAATACAAGGAGGATATGAAGCCTAAACCCCTGATTACAAAGACCCGAAATAATATCAAGAATCTCTACAATGTATTCTTATTCAAATAAACACTAATTAGCAAAAAATATTACTCTAAAAACGACTCGATTTGCTTTGTCACAACTATGACATAATAGAATATCACTTGACATGTAACCCGATTACACGTCCAAGCATCTAGCTTTTTAGTTTGTAAGAGAACTTGTCGCATCCCGAGACTATTTCCGGCCCTGGAACACGACGGTAACCGCCGTATTCCCGGTCTAGCGAGTAATTAATACGTCATTTGACGTATTAACAATCCTCCAGACTAAAACTACAAGGCTATAAATAAAATAATCAACACACAAATGATATGAAATGACTAATATGCAGATAATCATACAAATATTTTATAAGCAGAAGGAAGCAAATAAAAATACTCGAGACAAATATAATACAAGGAAAAGTCTCAGAATAAACAAGCCCGAAAATGTCTCAAATTACGCAACAGATTATTAAAACATCAATACGGAAATCACAAGATATGGAGTCCACACCAGAATGGGTGTCCTCGAAAGCTGAAGTGCACGATGACCGACGCTGCTCCACGAGCTCCTAGTCCAGCTCCTTTAGTGATGGGTGCTGAAGACTTGAAAAGATGTAGGGGTGAGCAATTCGTCCTCGCTAACCCAAACGGGGCCGAAGCCTAACCAAATAAGGGTTTAAAACCCATGAGAAAACATATAGCTCATATATGTAGATATACGTATAAGGATACGTCCAGGGCATTAAAAACATATGCAATAGTCACGCACACAAAGCTCGAGTAAAACATGTTAACCGCACATGAAAGAACTCTCAGGATCCCCGTGGCCGAAATCCCAGGTTTGTCTTCACAGCAAACCGGGGCCAACTACCTATGCGTCTGAAAACGAATAGTAGCGAGAGCGTCCATTTACAGCTAATGCCCAACTAATCTCTCATAATAGCACACCGCACTTACGTCTTGCTTAACTCTGTGCGAGATGAGCGTAACTGGGATAAATAAAATAAACAGGGCATTGCCCCTCCCGAGGTTCACGGTCATCGACATTGTGGGAAGGGTAGTCTAAACACTAAGTCTCGCCGCTCTCAGGACAAGCACTGGAAATCATGACAACGATACTACTTTTTGAGCCAAACACACACACGCACACCAAATGCTATAAGAAGCGTGTTGTCATACTTTAAAATAATGCAGCTATACTTTTATATGTATAAATAAAGAAAAGTCACCAACCCGGGAGGGTTACAGCTCACCCATTGGGCGTGCCCCCTACTACTTGATATGATGATACAGCTGGCTGCGCTCCAACTCCCGATCCTCCTGAAGCCGATGTCGATATGCTCCTGAGTCTGTGGGTGAGATAATAATAACATAGTCAGACAAATATAATTCGAGGATTTACTTTCTACAATTACGACATGATAAACATTTTCTACTTATCTTTCCGACATTAGAATCTAATTTATTTGACACTCCGATTCTCGAACCTGCGAGAATTCAAGATTATTTCTTATTCGGTACTTACGTCGTTTTCGTCGCGTTTTTAATTTAAAAACCTTTAAATCATTTAACCGTAATGATTAAAAACGTAAAAGTAAGTGTTCTACGGTAAAAGTCAAAAGTCAACTTTGGAATAGTAAAAGGCAGTCAAAAGTCAACCAGTGAAAAGTCAACGATCAAAAGGCAACCGGTAAATAGTGAAAGGCGACGGTCAAAGTCAACCAGTGAATAGTAAAAATCAACGGTCAAAGTCAATTGGTAAATAGTGAAAGTCAACAGTAAACTGTAAAAGTAAAACAATAAAGTTAAATGTAATTAGTAAATCTGTCAAGGGTAATTTGGTAACTTTACCCCTCGGTAAAACTGTAAACGTAAAACTAACGCGGTAAAAACCAGAGTTTTTACCGCGTCAATTCCCGATCAACTGTGTCGTCGGAAAAGCTTTGTTTTCCAACCAAATCGAGTCCATATGCCTGTCTTTCCTTCTTCTGCACGTCCTAGGCTATCCAACAACATCGAGAACACAAGAAAATGTCGAGTTTTTGTACCTCGAAGATTCTCTCTGGTTTTCCGACACACCTCCTTCGGCGGAGCTCCGCTGGTCTCCTTCCTCCTCCTTGCTCCTAGGCAGCTCCTGGTGGTGCCTGAGAGCTTCCTTGCACTTCAAATGGCCTGGTTCGGTTCGATCTCAAATGCACAGTGTTTTCCCTTCTTCTCCTTGCTGCTGGGCGGTGTTGGCGTCGCTGGTGGCCTAAGCGGGGACGTCGAGGCAGGGCGAAGCCACTGGTGGTGGCAGTGAAGGTCGACGCACGCCTGGGCGGAGCGCCTGGTGGCTCTGTTGGAGAGAGAGAGAGAGAGAGAGAGAGAGAGAGAGAGTCTCTCTTGAAAGGGAAAGAAGGAGAACAGAAGGGGAAAGAGAGAGAAAAGAGAAAGAAGAAAAAAAAGGAAAGGTGAGGGGAGGGGAGGAAAGGATAAGAGGACAAGGAGAGAGTGGGTTTTAAAAAAAAAACAGCGGTCACGAATCGACAATCAAATCAACGGCCACGATACAACTAAACTTTTAAAATAATTTTTAAACCAAGTTCATTTTGAAAAATTCATTTCAATACAACCGAACGTCAAATTGAATCGTAAAAATTATACGAAAAATACGTGAAGTGCCGGAAAATATTCCGTAAATACTCTCACGCATGTGGCGACGTGTGTCCTAACGTAAAAGTGTTAGACAAAATTTACGACGTACTGAAAAGGTAACCGGAATTAAACCCTAAGTGTGTCGGAAAATTAAATAAAATTATCAGGGTCTCACACTCTACCCCCTTAAATTGAATTTTGTCCTCGAAATTTACCTGACATCAGAAGAGGTGCGGATGAGCCTACCGCATGACTGACTCAAGCTCCCAAGTAGCCTCTTCCTCACTGTTATGATCACACTGCACTTTTACAACTGGAACCTCACGGTTTCTGAGCTTCCTCACATCACGATCTAAGATGCGATACGACCTCTCTTCGTAAGAAGCATCACTGTGCAGCTGCACATCTATCCAAACAACATTCTGTGGGGCCCCCGGTGGGCTTTTCCGTAACTATGAGACGTGAAACACGTCATGTATATGTTGCAGTCGTGGTGGCAGGTGAATTCGATAGGCAACGGATCCAACTCTCTGAGCTATCTGGAAGGGCCCTACAATCCTTGAGGCCAACTTCCCCTTAACCCCAAAACTTCTAACTCCCTTGCGGGGACTGACTTTTAAGTACACAAAGTCTCCCACTGCAAACTCAAGGGGTGTTCGACGTGTATCTGCATATGACTTGCTCCTGCTCTGGGCTGTCCTAAGCCTCTCCTGGACAATCGGAAGTTTCTCCGAAGTCTACTGTATCACATTAGGACCAAGTAAAACCTTGTCCTCTCTGTCTAACCAACATGTAGGGGACCTAAATGGTCGACAATAAAGTGACTCAAATGGAGCCACACCATTGCTACGATGGTAGCTATTATTATATGCAAACTCTGCAAGTGACAGGCACTCATGCCACTTTTCACCAAAATCAACTATGCACGCACAAAACATGTCTTCCAAGGTATGAATCGTACGCTAGGACTGTCTATCTGTCTGAGGATGATATGCTGAACTCAAATGTAACTCAGTACCCAACTCTTTCTGTAATGACATCCAGAGCTTGAAAGTGAAACGTGGGTCACGGTCTGAGATGATGCTCTTCGGTATCCCATGAAGTCTGATCACCTCGCTAATGTACAAATCTGTGAAATACTGAGTAGGCGAGTTCATCTTGACAGGAAGAAAGTGTTCAGATTTCGTCAATCTATCAACTATCACCCATATCCCGTCATGACCTTCCCGTGAACGGGGTAGGCCGGTGACGAAATCCATGATGATGTGGTCACACTTCCACAGTGGAACTGCTAAAGGCTAAAGAAGTCTTGTTGGATGTATGTTCTCTGCCTTTACTTGGTTGCACACATCACATCTAGCTATATACTCTCCAATGCTCTATTTCATGTCTTTCCATCAAAACTGGCGCTTTATGTCTTGATACATCTTTGTAGTTCCAGGATGCATGGTGAAACTGGTTCGGTGTGACTCGTCCAACACGAGTCTCTGGATGTAATCATCACTAGGGACAAAGACACGTCCCTTATATCTGATAAGTTCATCTCCACTGACATTCCACTTGCTATCGGCTTCACCTGAATAAACCTGGGCTCAAAGCAAGTGACTCTCTGAATCATTCCATTGGCATTCTCCCACCTGTTGAAAGATGTGGGGCCTGAATGATACACTAGCCAAGAATCTATAAGAATCCCAGAACTGCACATCTAAATCATAGTCCTCGAGTGTCTCCAAAGCCTCTATGCGAGAAAGAAAAATACTCGCAAGCTCATACCTCGGCTTTTTGCTCAAAGCATCGGCAACAACATTTCCTTTACCTGGATGGTATCGTAGAGTGGACTCATAATCAGTAAGATACTTCATCCATCTCCGTTGTCGTAGATTAAGATCACGTTGAGTAAAGATATACTGCACTCTTGTGATCTGTGTAGATCTCAAAGGTGGCTCCGTAAAGATAACACCTCCAGACCTTCAAAGCATGAACAACAGCGGCTAACTCCAAATCATGAGTCCGATAATTCTTTTCATGTGGCTTCAACTGTCTGGAGCCATAACACACAACTCTGCCATTCTGCATAAGCAAACAACCCAAACCAGTCCCTGAAGCGTCCGCATACACCTAATACAGATCCACATTGTTGGGGAGAACGAGGACTGGAGCAGTAGTCAAACGGCTCTTTAATTCTGTAAAGGCCTCTTCACACGCGTCACTCCACTCAAACTTGACTCTTTTCTTCGTCAAATTGGTTAGTGGCGTGGCAATCTTTGAGAAGTCCTGTACAAATCGGCGGTTATATCTAGCTAGACCAAGAAAACTCCTCACTTCTGTAACATTGCGAGGATGTTCCCAATCTAGAACTGCCTCGATCTTCGCCAGATCCACTCACAACCCTGGAGCTAAGACTACATGTCCAAGAAACTGCACCTCGGAAAACCAAAACTCGCATTTTGACTTTTTAGCGAAAAGTTAGTGATTCCACAAAGTCTGTAGAATGATGCGAAGATGATACGCATGCTCTGCTTGTGTCTTGGAGTAGACTAGAATGTCGTTGATGAACAATCACAAACTGATCCAAATAAGGTCTTAAGACTCTGTTCATGAGATCCATGAAAGCTGTTGGGGCATTCGTCAATCCAAATGACATGACAAGAAACTCGAAGTGGCCGTAACGTGTGTGAAAAGCTGTCTTCTCAATGTCACCATCTCGTACTCGAAGCTGATGAAAACCAGACCTCAGATCAATCTTAGAAAAGAACTGAGCTCCTACAAGCTGATCGAACAAATCATCAATCCTCGGAAGTGGATACGTATTCTTCACAGTGACAATGTTCAACTTCAAATAATCTATACAGAGACGAAGGGTCCCATCATGCTTTCTGGCAAACAACACTAATGCTCCCCACGGTGATGAACTATACCTGATAAACCCTTGCTCATAAGATCTTCCAACTGTAACTTCAACTCTTGCAATTATGCTGGGGCCATACGGTAAGGTGGAATCGAGATCGGAGTGGCTCCTAGGACCAAGTCAATCTGAAACTCTACCTTACGGTGTGGCGGTAAACCAAGTAAAATTTTCAGGAAACACTCCAGGATACTCATCAACTACAAGAATATATCTGTCACCACTAGATCCACATGTCTCCTTTGTCGATTTCACAATACTGTAACAAGTCAAAGTCCTCCTCCCATGAAAACATGGTCGCAAGAGTGGACTCGGCTGTGTGAGTCGCTCATCCATCCTGATCACCATAACTCTATCATTACTTGGAGTTCTCACTGTAACTATTCTCTTCTCACAATCAATAAGGGCTCGATGCTTCTCAAGCCAATCCATACCAAGGATCAAATCATACCCTTCAATATCTAATGGGTATACATCTGCTAGTAGATTCGCATCCTTGACTAGCAACTGACACTTGTGAAAGATTCTATCTATAGCTGCCCATTCCCAAGGGCAGAGCTGAAACAGTAGGTACTACCAGTGGACTCTGACTCAAGTCCTAACGCATCAGCGAACCAAGTGGCAATCAAAGAATGTGAAGCTCCTATATCAAACAAAACTCTAGCCTCTGAATTAGATACAAGAATCGTACTATATAGAGCTGTAGACGTGTTAAGAGCTAGTTGTCCTCCTGTAAATGCATAGACGGCCACTACGACCTCTGGTACGTGAACCCTGACTAGCCTGACTGCCCTGACTATGGGCAGGCTGCTGCTGTGAGGTTTGTTGATATGGCTGCTGCTGATAGGCCTACTGAACCTGTGGCGGGGCATGGCTAGAGGAACCTAAAGCTGAAGTCATACCACGATCCCTGTTAGGGTAGTGCCAATGAGTATGTCCTAGCTGACCGCAGCTGTAACAAGAGTAAGGTGCTAACCGGCCGCCTGAGGGCCCACTACAACCAGCACTGGCGTTACCACCAAAAGTCCTCCTATTGCTCTTCCTGGCTGACCTCTTGTCCCCGCTCCGAGAGTAAGATCCGCTACCATGCCCATCTCTGGCCCGAAAGTGTGTTGCCTGATCACTCTTAGTCTTGTAGGCAGCACTGACAATATCTTGTTAAGTGCGAGTATTGTTAGAGAAACTCGCGACAGATGGAATCTCGGAGACCGGACTCAAACCTCTAGGTCTTCACCTTCTCGTTGAGACCTGGAACATACTTGAATAGTGACGTGAAACGTACCACATACTCATGAACTATCAAGCTCCCCTGTGTCAGGTTGAAGAACTCGGACATCTTCTGATCTCTCAGAACTGGGGGAAAGTACTGGTCAAAGAACAGCTCCTCAAACTGCTCGCAAGACATTTGATCTGCATCATGTCGGTCTGCAATAGTCTCCCACCAACTGTCAGCCTCTCCAGTGAAGCAGTGAACTGCAAAGGCAACTCTGTACTCTACAGAGGTTTTGACTGTCCACTGTAGCTTCTTGATATGTTTCAACCAGATTTCGGCATCTACAGCCTTTGTAATGCAGGTAAAGTTAGGTGGCCTAACTTTCAGAAAACTCGACAAACAGCTAGATCTCCTCTCTAGCTCTAACTGCTATGGAGTAGGGGTGGAGCATTCTCCAAAGCAAGGAACGCTCTTGTAACCTCATCCATCTCGTGGCGAGGTGGCATCGTGGCTGATTCTGAAAAAGAAACAAAGATTAGTCACCGAATCACTGTCCAGTAAATAAAGATAACAAGAATGTCAACTACTGGAACATGAATGAACTTTTGATTTCTGTATGAAAGAATACATCATGAGGTCAAGCAATGACGTCTGCATTGCCCACTAACAACTCGGAGTATACGACTCGAAGAAACAAATTAGTCGTACAACAATGACACGGAAGATACCCAAACGATGCTCTGATACCAAGTAATTATTGTCGCATCCCGGAACTATTTCGGGCCCTGGAACACGACGGTAACCGCCGTAATCCCGATCTAACTAGTAATCAATACGTCATTTGACGTATTAACAACCCTCCAGACCGAAACTACAAGGCTATGAATAAAATAATCAACACACAAATGATATGAATCTCAAATATGAAATGACAAATGTGCAGATAATCATACAAATATTTTACAAGCGGCAGGTAGCAAATGAAAATACTTGAGACGAATATAATACAAGGAAAAGTCTCAGAATAAACAAGCCCGAAAGTGTCTCAAATTACGCAACAGATTATTAAAACATCAATACGGAAATCACAAGATATGGAGTCCACACAAGAATGGGTGTCCTCGAAAGCTGAAGTGCACGATGACCGACGCTGCTCCACGAGCTCCTAGTCCAGCTCCTTTAGTGATGGGTGCTGAAGACTTGAAAAGATGTAGGGGTGAGCAATTCGTCCTCGCTAACCCAAACGGGGCCGAAGCCCAACCAAAACAGGGTTTAAAACCCATGAGAAAACATATAGCTCATATATGTAGATATACGTATAAGTATACGTACAGGGCATTAAAAACATATGCAATAGTCACGCACACAAAGCTCGAGTAAAACATGTTAACCACACATGAAAGAACTCTCAGGATCCCCGTGGCCGAAATGTCAGGACCCACCCCGAGTTAAATCCCTTTAACCCGAAGTAAATCCTGCGGGGACCACCTCAAGGGAACTTCTTACCGAAACCCTCTTGAAATGGCCAACCCTTCCTACGTACCAACTCAGCACTTCCATGAGTATCTAACAACAGTCCCTATCTCATGGAAGCATCCTGCTCTCTAACCTACTTAATTAGCTAAACTGGGTTAGTCAGAGCAGTCTACTAAGAAGATTACCCTAAGGAAAATGCGGCAGCAACAGAATGATCGACTATGCCTCGACTCTTGTACGCGCACGACCTCCGCTCTAGAACCCTGCACCACTGGGCATTTGAAAACGAATGGCCCAGGGGAGAAACATTGAAAAACTGTTAGAGTGAGTGGACAAAAATAAGCCATGAAACACTATAAATTCTCCACAATCAATAAAACCAATGATTCATGCTCTCCCAAAGATTTATTGATTTAAATAACATTTATGCATACCCACAAATACTAAATTTCCACAAATGCATGATAAGATAAACAAGTAAGGTTTATAGGAAGAGAAATGTTCACAAACATAATAAGTCTGACCTCTCAGACTAGGGTCGGAGCTAAGAGCTCTAGTTGCGCCCTCACGCTATGCTAGCTATATAAAATAATAACGGACAACCCTTATAGTATTAACCTGACCTCTCAGGCTTGTCTGTCCTCTCAGACCAGGGTCGGAGCTAAGAGCTCTAGGTAAAAGGATAATGGACAACCCTTATAATATTAACCTGACCTCTCAGGCTTGTCTGTCCTCTCAGACCAGGGTCGGAGCTAAGAGCTCTAGGTAAAATGATAGTGGACAACCCTCATAGTGCACTACGTAGTTTGCCTGACCTCTCAGGCTAGGGTCGGAGCTAAGAGCTCTAGTAGCGCCATCACGCTACTCTAGCTAGCATATTCATTCGACAACCCTTAATAAAAATTCATAACAATACTTTACTCAAATACTCTTCCCAAAACAAATAAGTAAAACCATTCCTCGACATATATGCATAAATCCACATAAAACATTCAAGAACCCGAGGAAAATTCAATTCTCGAAACAATCATAAAAACCCTGCAATAAAATCAATAATTAAGGCATGCATTCATTTAAACATGATATGTCCACTCACAGTACTATTGCGACCTTCTTCCCGCTCGGAAAACTCCTCGAGCGAAACTCTCGAACTACCCGCGTAGTCGAGCCCGTCTCACGTCCGACCAGAGACTGTACAACAAATCATCATATTAGTCGTTCACAGTTGACTTGGTCTTTTCCTAGTTTGACCAAGAAATCCTATTTGACCACGTGTTGACCAAGTTCCTTTCTTTTAACAACTTTTCAACAATTTGATTTAATTCCCAATTACCGACCCGACATTTTCCAGGATTTCCAGTTATCATTTATTTCCGATAACCATAACACTTTACCAACTTAACCAACAACTCAGCTTATACTCAAGTCCAACCTTAATATAGCCTATACCGAACGACAATTACCGGGGTAACCCTAATTACCGGTCATTCCAATTTCTTTACCAAAGCTTTCCAATCCCTTTCCAAACATACATTTTACCCCAAATAAAACCACTTTTACCACAGCAGTAATTGAATAACAAATATTCAAAAATCATGGGTAAAATGACCAAAATACCCCTTTCACTGTGCAAACACAGTCGCCGGCCGGCGAGCCTCCGACCGACGATTTCTAACCATCAATAGCTCTGCCTCCTCCTCCACAACAACTTCTCTCAAGAAAATTAAGCTCAAATCGAAGCCTAACTACCTCAAATCGTCCATGAACAGTAAACATGAAAAACAAAGTCAACCGGAGTTCGATCTCCTCACCTGACGCGTTATAGGTCGACTCCGTGCAGTTGGAGCTTCCTGAGAGGACGACGGTCCTTCCCTTATCGGTAAAACTACGGCAGGAGGAAGCGAACCCAGGAGACCCCTCGACGGCAGCGTTACTGTTGCAGCCTCCCTCTCTCTCGTCGGTGCTCCACTGCCGGAAATAACCGCCTAGATCGACGACGGAGGTGGAGGCGAGTCGACCAGGGCCGGTGGCGCGTCAAACGGTGGCCGGTGGACGGAGAACTGGGTGGTACACAGTGAGGAAGGAGATTGTGTCGAGCGCGAGAGTGGAAGGAGAAGAAAAGAAGGAGAGAGAAAGAGAAAGAAAAGAAACCGAGGAAAAGGAAAGAAATAAGAGGAAAGAAAGGGAAAATGGAAAGTTTCCTGAAACGGAAACTTTTCTAACTCCTCTACCATTTTTTTTCTTTCTTCTTCGAAATAAGAAGTCGTCAACCCGAATAAAATCCTCCGAAATTTTCTAATTATCTTCTCGAAATCTACTCTCTGAGAATTTAATTACCGACACTTTTCCAAAATAGGTACGGTAATTTCTAATAGTAAACGGAGAAGATTACTTTTATTAACTTCAAAAGATTCGGGGTGTGACACGAAATCCCAGGTTTGTCTTCACAGCAAACCGGGGCCAACTACCTATACGTCTGAAAACGAATAGTAGCGAGAGCGTCCATTTACAGCTAATGCCCAACTAATCTCTCATAATAGCACACCGCACTTCGTCTCGCAAAACTCTATACGAGACGAGCGTAAGTGGAATAAATAAAATAAACATGGCATTACCCTTCCGGAGGTTCACGGTCATCGACACCGTGAGAAGCGCAGTCTAAATACTAGGTCTCGTCGCTCTCAGGCCAAGCACCGAAAATCAGGACAACGGTACTACTTTTTGATCCAAACACACACACGCACACCAAATGCTATCAGGACATGTAGATTATATTTCCTATATTTTGAAAATTTCAATCCTATAGTGATGTAATTGCTGAATCTGCTTGTCTAGTCCTGCTTTACTTGTTCTTTATTTTTCACAGTTTTGACAGACAGTTCAATGAAAAGGATTGATTTCGCTTTTATCAGGCCCGTTGATGGGATCAAAAGGCTTATCATGTTGTATAACATATTCTGTGATAAGGTCTTCTTCCTGCCTTATTTCAGAATCATTGATGGAATCAAAAGACTCCTTTAATTCCTTGTTCTGGTTTAATGAAGTTACTAACTTCATTCTCCTTAAATCTTCTTACAAGTTATGTCTCTATTACTACTTAGCTTTGTAGAACTCTTTATAATCTTGTTCTATTATGGTGTGAGCTTCATTGTCTTTGGTTTTTCTTCGTAATTCTTTAATGAAGCATTCTCGATGATAGGTTTCACATGTACTTTTATAGTTCATGGGAATTGAATTACTATCATCGCAGTTGCAGTAATCACATGTAAATCTTCCTGAATTTGGGTGGAAGTTACTGATAATATCAGTAGTTTCTTCCTTCCAATTTAGGACATTTAGAACAAACATAGGACAAGATCCTTCTTCTTCAGAACTTTCTGAAGTATTTTCTATTTCACTATCTTGTGGGAACTTAAGAGAATATATTAAGTCATTCTCTTCATCAGAATATACTATCTCAAAACCCTTCAGGATTGCATATTCTATTGCTACATCATATTCTTCAATTAACACCTTCGCAGATTTCTTGTCCTTTTTCTGACATTCATTTGCATAATGTCTTTCTGCCTTGCAAAGCCAGGATCTGCACTTCTCGAAAGGAATTTGATGAGTTGGTTCTTTTTCTTTTAAAAAATATCTTCCTATGAGGAGGTCTTTCACCAGCATAGCTCCTTTTGAATGAGCTTTTTCTGAATTTATATTTCTTTTTAGAAGCAAAAGTCTTTCTCTGCTTGTTGCTAGAGAACTTTTTCTTGTATTTATTCTCTATGTGACATTCCTACTGCGTTGGTGTCTCTAATATCTTGGGACACATATTTTCAACTCTTCTGAGTTGCTTCTTCACAGTTTTGGATTTTCTGTTCTCAACACATTGCTTTCTCAGGAGATCCCTAACTCTTTCAGCAATTTCTCCCACCGTAAAGAACGGTAAAGGATTTTCTTTCAAAGATTATGCTATAACATCGTTCCATGGTTCCGGTAACTTCCTGTAATAGGTTATGACCAGATCTTCAATAGTACAGTAGTAATTTTGGAACTCATTAGTGTAAATGCTCAACTTTTGAATATTTGCTTTAGCTCTTTCTTTAGACTGCTCACTATGCCCAGTAACGTCTCCACAAAATTGTGCATATATAGGACATGCGAAATTTAGAGGATTATTGGTTTGAGCCAATTTAGTTGCTCAGTCAGGCCATTGAGAGCTTCGCTTGAAAGACTGATACAATTTCTGGACTATCCCAGTTAAAGTAGACTCATAATATGCATGAGCTTCCTCGTAGGCATATCTACACAACACTGAAACCTGAGTTAGCCTTAAGCTAGCTACCCAGTTGTCTATTGTCTTTCTCTTATCTACTACTCTATCGAGATCAAGATAAACCCCTCTTTCAGATACTGATTGACCCCATTTGGGTTCTGTAGGGATGTACTTTTAGTTTTCTGTAGGGCCTGCAACTTCGTTCTCTTAGTTTTTCTATAGGAGCCTGTCCTTTAGGAAGTTTAGTCTTATTTTTCCGAATGATATTAGTGGGGTAGTTCGTGATGTTCTGAACTGCAGTGCTTCCCTGGGGAATATTTTCGGTTTCTATTGTTGATGATTCGTCTGGTTCTTCTTTTGCTGCTTGATAAGAAAGAATCTTCCTTTTGTTTTTTCTCAGTTGGACCTGGGAATCTTTTCCATGATCTTTTCAAGCTCTTTTATAGATTCACAAATTTCTGTTTTTTCATACAAGCTCTTCAGTTCCTCTAACTTTAGCATCATCATAAGTCGTTTAACATCTTCTTTCTCGAAAGATTCTTCAAGACAAGAAGTTGGCTTGGTTTCAGAAGTACTAGCTTCCTCATAGCTAGCGAATGAATGCCTACAAAATTGTAAGCTTATTTTTTCTCTCATATCTTCATAGATTGAAACTGGTATTTTCTACCTGTCTAGTTGGAGGTGTCAGATTTTATTCTCTTAGGAACGTTACTTCATGTCATTTTGTGACATGCTTCTATTCAGTATGATTTCTTGGATCGGTGAGGATTGATATAGTAATCATGGGACTATTGAGAAATCTAGTGTTTGGAGTTATATTCGAGCTCATCAACTTATAATAGATTCGATAATCTATCGTAAGCTCCATCATCCATTTCTTTATGAAAATTAGTACCAGATGGGCAATTATTGTATTCTTAAAACATGGATGTAATCTCAAATATCCCAATTAGGAAGGATACAAAAATTTGAAAGTGTCTAACCCCATCGTTACTACAAAATCTTGGATCTGAATTCCAGCATTAGAAGCCATAATCTGAAAATGACGACCTGAAATATCCAGCACGTTTACACATGCATATACAGTAGAAACCTAACTGTTATCTTTTGCTAAGATGGGCTGAAATGGGAGTAGGCTGGGCTCGTAGATTTCTTTAGTGGGGCTATTCTTCTCAAATTTCCCCTTCCATTTGCCTATAAGCCCAAATGCTGTGTACCTCGTTGACTGACCATCACAAATCCAATGACAATTATCCCCGGGATAAGGGCTTTTGCAATTTTACCGAGCCTAGAAAAAAAAATTATTAGGAGTTTTAAAAACTAGTTAAGTTCAAGATTTTTGAGTTTCCTAAGTTTTTGATTTACTTAACAATCATGATCTTATGCATGAGAATTAGTCATGTGTCATCGCCGGAAATGGTGAAAGTTGCTGCTAAGGATGGCTCCGGTCCACTTTGGTTCGGTTTATATCCCAAACCGCGAACCAAACCAATGTTATACTTTAGTCTGGTCCGGTTCGGTTTTTTATTATTTCATAGGCCAAACCGCAAACCAAACCACACCTACGGTTCAGTCTGGTTCGATTTTTTTTAAATTGATAATTTTTCATCTCATTATCATTATAGTGAAAAATGGTTATAGTTCATAAATTGTATATTTCATCTCATAGCTTTAGCCGTATTTCATCATTCCGAACACATATTATATTACGAGATTTTTGATAATTTTTCTTCCATAATTAAAGTCATTTTCCTTCCTCTACATAATTAAAGTCATTTTAATTCATGAGCTTTTTTTACGGTTTTCCGGTCCGGTTTCTACAGATCCCAAACCGAAAACCAGACCACACATACCTGGTTCGGTCTGATTTTTGTTTTTCGGTTCGGTTTTTCTTTTAGTTCTTTTTTTCTGTTTTGGTTTGGTTTTCGGTTTCGGATGGCCACCCCTAGTTGCTGCTAGGAGAGCAGCTTGTGAGTTAGCTTTGAAGTTTAGTTTATCTCTAATTATTTTTTAATCAGATTGTCTGCAAGTGAGTAAAGCTACAACGGATACTGTTGAAGATGGTTCTAGGTTTGGGTTGATGTTGCGAGATATCAAGCATAGTGTCTCTTTACTTCATTCTTCTTTTTTTGTTCATACTTAAGAGTTAATGTGGCGGCTCATAAGGCTGCGTGATTGGCTCTAATTTCAGGTGTGAACTATCGTTGGCCTGGCTCTATGCCGACAACTTGGCAAAATTTTTTTGCCTCTATTTTGTAATCAGTTGCAGTTCAATAAATATTTTCGTCATTCTCTAAAAAAACAAACATCATCTAGCAGTAAACAGATTTTAGTAAGTAATAATGTGTTATAGTCAATGGTTTTAGAGCATCATTAGCCATGCTAGTCATTTTTTAGTTAAATTTTCATCAAACGAGATAAAAATATTATTTTTGCCAGACACTTTAAAAAATGTGTATGCATCAATACTCTCTATTTTAGCTAGCATTACATCAATATTATACGTTAAATAGATATTAAATAGTTTAAATGTATTTATAGATCACCAAAAATGTCTTAAAACAATTGTATTAAATTATAGCTAGCCTCTTTTGAGTCATCTTTTGAGATAGCTAAAAGTTATTATAACTCGGATTTGACTAGTCTGCTGGAGCTACGAAAATATCAAAAATAGTTAAAGTCACTCACTAAAATAGCTAAAAGCTAAAATAAAATCTCACTACCAACATAAACAGCATAGCCAAAGAAATAAAAAACAGGTCGACGAAACAATTTTTTGTCGACTAAGTTAAATTTTCGTCGTCTAAAGTGGATTTTTAGCCTACGAAATATTTTTTTCGTCAGCTAAACTATTTTTTTCATTAGCTATAGTATGTAAACTATAACCGATGAAATTATAAAAGTTTAGCCGACGAAATATATAATTTCATCAGCTAAAAGTCCTTATATTTGTAGATATAGACATCAGCTCATTTGAAGAAGAAAAAAACGGGAGAAAAAGTTTGGGTGTTGTCGAAATTGTTGGATGTTGTCGAGCTATATAGAGGTACGTAAATATGTATATATGTTGATTTAAGAGTTTTATTTGAGTTATATATAATATTGATTTTGAGTTTTATTTAAGTTGAATAAATAGATTTTGAGTGTGATTGGGTTGATCGATTTTGATTTGATAATATATATGAAGTTGTTGTTAATAAGTTATATATATATATATATATATATATATTAATTTAATTATAATATTGTGTTGATGCATATTCTATGAATTAATTCAATTGTTGATGATGATATGTTGATTATGATTTTATGATGATGGATATTGATATATAACATTGTTATGTAATTATTAATTTGTGACGAAATTTGCCATAATTCGTCAGCTATAGTTTTTTTCCTCCAAGGTTTAGCTGACGAAATTTGTTATAAGTCATAGGCTATAGTTATTTTTAAATTTTGTAATTAAATACTTTAGCCGACGAATATATTAAAAGTTTCATCGGCCAAAGTTTCAGACTATGGGCGACGAAAATATGGTTTCGTCGGCTTTAGTCTTAAACTTAAGCCGACGAAATCATATTTCGTCGGCTTTAGGCTTAAGCTTTAGCCGACGAAAAATATAAAAAAATTTGTCGGCTATAGGCTGAGACTATAGCCGACGGCTTCTTCTAATTTCGTCGGCTAAAGGTATAGCCGACGAGTCTTTGCCGACGACATTTTAGCCGACGAATGCAGTTAATAGGCCAACGAAAATTTTTCGTCGGCCAAAGTACAAATTCAGGTACTGTCTGCTAAAGGTGCTCTTAAATGAAGAACCATAGTCCGTCTTAGTGGTAGCAAACCTTACTAGTGACACTCATTGGTAGTCCGAAAAATGTGTAAATCATGGGGTAATATCTTTAGACCGCCTTAAATATCTCACTATTCTGCCCTAACTAGCTTTATTGAGGTGAAACAGGTTACCTAATTAATTATGTACTCTTATTTGAGAAATTCTTATATGTACAGTCGTGTATGTATACGACATAATCTTAGTCATTTATAACAATTTATATATTTGACCACCCATGTATCAATATTATATCTTCTAATCTCAACCGTTTATATGTATCGTCATACACGGTCGTATATTGAAGATACTCTACTATCTTCAAGTAACTATTAACCTTTGTATTTGGATTATCAGGTAACGCCATTGCACTCTCACTTTTCCGTAACTCCACTTTTGCATACTCGATCATATCCGCACTTACAAGATGCACCACAGAATTACACTGGTCGGTATAATATGTTGAATAGAATGATCGATGAAGTAATATATTTTGTCAGTAAGTTATGACCCAGTAAATAACTAAATATCAAGAAGATTAAGTTTAGTTTAAGTTATAACTAGAACCCGATCGTTGACCAAGCTGTAAGAATACGTAAGATTGATCAAAACAAAGAACTCGGGATCCAATGACAAGTAAAGTCAAGCATCAATCCAGAGATGCATTGGTTACTGATCAGATAGCTGGTTTAGAAAATTTAGCACAACCTGCAGAGGTAGTATAACCATATATCCTTCTTATGGTAAACAACGTTCTTATGGTAACATATGTTCATGGTAGAAAAAGAAAAAAAAGACATCAAAATTCAGATGAATTGTGCAGGTGACCAGGGCAAGCCAAATGCTCAACGTACCTTGGAAATTCCAAAGACAGGTATCTTCTAATTAATCAGCTGCTGAGGCAGTAGCTGGTCATCAGTGATGAAGCTAATCAAGCTATAGGAGGAATAGGGCACAGCTATTATGGGATAGATGAGTGAGACCCTGACAATACCATAACCTGCAGAAGTAATATAACCATATATCCTTCTTCCTCCTCTGCTGGACATCCTTCGCATAAAAAACTTACAGTTCATACCAGAATTCTATTTGTCATCTGAACAGAATGAGTATACAGACTAGTTTATTTACGCAATTAATTTCCGGGTTGGACGCAGCTACCCTGAAGCTATAGGGCATTGGATCGAGTCAGTGAAATCAATATTCGACGAGTGCCCTAAACTCGAGGGACGTTAATGCAATTAAGGGATATGATATTCATCTGCATTATGCATTAGTTACATGTAATTGAGTGCATTATAAGCATCTGTTTTTAATGCCTGCTTTCTTCACATGGCTGGAATTGAATTTCTAACCAGAAAATCGGGTCGATATCTAAATATTGCTGCGATCGAAGTTCATAACAAATATATCTGACCACCAGTCAGCTCTAAATGAATTTATAAGATATAATTAGATAAGTCATTTCTTTAAAAACAAGTTTCGTGTATACTGGTTTTTTAGAGCTTTACGTCTGAAACTTGAGCTTGATTTATAAGCAATACATTGTAATTAATTACAATGTAGGATCCGTAACCTATGAGACGAAACTATTTTGTCGCATAGGAGCGTATTTCGTCGCATAAGAACCTAAGCGAAGAAAACGTCGTCGTCGCACTTGGACCTATGCTACGAAAATGAAGTATTCATCGCAACAGAATAATCTTATGCGACGAAAAATTGTTTCGTCGCTATAGTCTTAAGAGACGAAATTTCTCAACTTGAGTGACAATATTTCGTCGTTCTAGTATTTCAATATTTCAAAAAAATCGAACACCAAAATTTTTTGAAATTTTTTCACTGAAAATTTTTGAAATTTTATTTTTCGTCGCAATTTTTTTGTTGGTCTGAAACTACCACCCACCACCACTGCTCCATCACAACTACATCCACCATCACCATCACCACCACAACCACCATGAACCCACAACAACCCGGTACGTGGGACCTCCTCGTCGGCAACGTCGGCATCGCCTCCATGCACACCACCGTCACCCGTTTCAGCACTGTCGTCCTCCTCGACCAAGTCTGTCTCCTCATGATCCTCACCGACACTTGGTGCTCCTTCGGCCAGTTCTTCCCCAACGACAATATCTTCCAAACTGGTGATCGACGACCTCGACAGTGTCTGCAAAATACGCAATTCCCCTGCGACGCCGTCGGCTCCTGCAACTGGGTCGAGAGGTGGTACGCCACTAACCAGATCCTCCCTGACGGGTCGGTCATCATCTTCGGCAGCTGAGACGACGAAGAAGAGATGGGGTAGAGAGATGAAGATGGGGTATATATAGGTTGAAATCAATCTCGATCAAACTTTTGAGAAAAAAAAAATCAAATTTTATGAATTTTTTTGAGGAAATTTTTTTTTTACAAATTTTTGGAATTTATTCGACGAAAATTATATTTTCGTCGCTTATGTGAAAAACTTATGTGACAAAACATATATTTTGTAGCTTTAGTAAAAATCTTATGAGACGAAACAATTTTTTTGTCTCATAAGAGTGGACGTAAGAGACAAACTTATTTTCATCGTTTAGGTTATGAATTCTTCATATAATTAAGTTACAACTTAAGCAACGATAATTTGTTTAGTCGTATACGATGAAATTTTAACAACGACATTGTTTTCGTCTCATAGGTTAAAACTTATGAGACAAAATTTTTAATATTCATCTCATAGATCTCATATCCTACTAGTAAGACATTACTGCGAAGGAGATAAGTAGAGTCAAGTTAGAAACTATAAAGGTCAGAACCCTACATACACCCGCCCTAAATGGCCGATCCCAAGTTGGATTTTGATCAAGGCCCCAGACCCAGCCTGTCGACTCCGATTATGCTTCCTCTAAGAACACGTAGATTTGAGTTTGTAGTAGTATTTAACTACAGTACATGAACACGTTCCAAAATATAGGAAAACAAAAACGTTCACTACCAGAACAACCACTTTAGCCGACGAAATTTTTTGGTCGGCTAAACCTTAAATTTCGTCGGCTAAGAAGTCGTCGGGCAAAATCCGTCGACCAACACTATAGCCGACGAAATTACTGATCATCGTCGGCTAAAGTCATTTATTTAGCCGACGAATAAATTTTTCGTCGCTTAATTTCTGGACTTTAGCCGAAGAAATTTATTAAAATTCGTCGGCTATAGCTATTATTTTTATTTATTTATTTATTTAAATTTAGCCGACGAATTTTAGGGTATTTCGTCGGCTATAGTTATTATTATTTTTTTTAATTTTATCCGACGAATTTTATTAAATTTCGTCGGCTATAGCTATTATTTTTATTTATTTAACTTTAGCCGACGAATTTTATTAAAATTCGTCGGCTAAAGTTATTATTATTTTTATGTAATTATTATTTTTTTAAAACTTTAGCCGACGAATTTTAGGGTAATTCGTCGGCTATAGTTTTTTTCTTTTTTTTTTAATTTTAGCCGACGAATTTTATTAAAATTCGTCGGCTAAAGTTATTATTTATTTATTTTATGTAATTATTATTTTTTTAAAACTTTAGCCGACGAATTTTAGGGTATTTCGTCGGCTATAGTTTTTTTTTTTAATTTTTTTCATATTTTTTTTTCTTTTTTAATTTATTGTATTTTTGATTAAAATTTTTACTTCTTTTTCGTTTTTACACCGAAAAAGGAGTAAGGAGGAGGAGAAGAATTTAGAGAAGTAGGAGGAGGGATTTGAAGGAGGAGGAGGAGGAGGAAGGTTAGGAGAGGGAAGATGAAGAGGAGGGAAGATGAAGAGGAGGAGGAGGAGGGAAGATGAAAGATATAGAAAATTTTGAACTTTAGCCGACGAAAGTTCGTGGGTATTTCGTCGGCTATAGTTTTTTTTTTTAATTTTTTTCATATTTTTTTTCTTTTTTAATTTATTGTATTTTTGATTAAAATTTTTACTTCTTTTTCGTTTTTACACCGAAAAAAGAGTAAGGAGGAGGAGAAGAATTTAGAGAAGTAGGAGGAGGGATTTGAAGGAGGAGGAGGAGGAAGGTTAGGAGAGGGAAGATGAAGAGGAGGGAAGATGAAGAGAAGTAGGAGGAGGGATTTGAAGGAGGAGGAGGAGGAGGAAGGTTAGGAGAGGGAAGATGAAGAGGAGGAGGAGGGAAGATGAAAGATATAGAAAATTTTGAACTTTAGCCGACGAAATTTCGTCGGCTAAAGTTTAAAATTTTAGTCGAAAAATTTTAAAAATCCCCGTCAAAAATTTTGAATTTTTAATTAATTTTAGCCGACGAAATTAGGGTAATTCGTCGGCTATAGTTATTTATTTTATTTATTTATTAATTTAACCTTTGCCGACGAATTACCCTAATTTCGTCGGCTATAGTTATTTATTTTATTTATTTATTTAACTTTAGCCGACAAATTACCCTAATTTCGTCGGCTAAAACCCTAAACCCTATACGTAGAAGCTTCAAACGAAAAAAAGTCATGAAATAAGATATGACCGGAATGGTGAAATACGTTTATAGTTGAAAAATCACGTAATTCCGGTAAAGTCTCGGTACCGATAATTGCGGTTAACTCAATTTTCCATTCTTTCTCCCTAGAGGTAGCCCTATCTCCGGTAGTTATTTTTCATAACATTTTTATACCACTGGTTGCGTCTCATCGATTTGAAACTATTTTCAGTTGAAGGTCCGGGCAAAATACGTAATTTAGACGGTCAAATGACCGTTTCCGTGCATTAAGGGGTTTGACTTACGTGATTGACCGTAAAGATGGAGCCCTTAACGTTGTCAGATTAAGTTAAATTTTTTCCTATATACATATTTCAACATAATGATCATATTAGACGGTCGGAATTTTGTTTCTCAACTTTGATCATCGGAATCACAACATGCGTACTAATGTTGTATAACTTGTTTACTAAGCTTTAAGTAAATGTTTCGTTTCTAAAACAAACTGTATGCAGAAACTTCAAACGCAAAAAAGTCATGAAATAAGATATGACCAGAATGGTGAAATACGCCTACGGTTGAAAAATCACGTAATTCCGGTAAAGTCTCGGTGCCGATAGTTGCAGTCAATACAATATAGAGGTTTGACTTACGAGATTGACCGTCTAGATGAAGTCCTTAAATTTATCAGATAAAGTTGAATTTTTTACCAGAGATATATTTCAACATATTGATGATATCTGACGGTCGTATTTTTGTTTGTGAATTTTAATGATCGGAATCACAACATGCCTACTATTTACCATTATTTATCTATATGGGGAGGCATACCATGGAGGGGTAAATGTCTCAAAATTTTTAGATGGACAGTTGCGTCTCATTATGGTGAGTGTTTGTTGTGTTGAAGGTTCGGCCAAAATACCTCATATAGGTGTAGATATAGACATTTTCGTGTGTTAAGCGTTTAGAAAAACTTCATTTTGAAGCCTTAAACGAACTCGGATGGCCAAAAAAGCCTGTATGTCATGACAAAGCAATGAGTTTTACTCCTACGGCCGTTCTGCTTCCAGATTGGTATCCCAATAGTCAATCGGACACCGAAATATCCGTAGTACAATTTTATAACTAAAAGTTACTTTAGCCGACGAAATACCTTAATTTCGTCGGCTAAACTTTTCAAATTTCGTCGGCTAAAGTTCACATACTATAGCCGACGAAAAAAGCACTTTAGCCGACAAAATTTTTTTTTGTCGGCTAAAATTTAACTATAGCCGACGTAAAAATTAGTTTAGCCGACGAATTTTTTTTTCGTCGGCTAAAATGCCACTTTAGCCGAGCCGACGAAAAAAAATTTCGTCGGCCTGTTTTTAGATATTTCGTCGGCTAGTCTTTTTTCTGGTAGTGGTTGCAATGGTTCATATTAATTGACAAAGAGAACTAAGTGTTATGGGTAAAGGACTAAACATAGATATATGTTTGCAGTTATAAGATTAATGATGAATGATAAGTGTCATAGCATACCGTATTTAAATGATTGTAAAAATAAAGATCGTAGATCTAACTCGATCCAACGTATTATCGAGTGCAATGAAAATGGATATTACTCGTGAAAGAAATCAAAGACATGATAGATGTAAATGAAAGAAATGCATGGATCGGTATATGCATATGATATATATGAAAAATTATGCTATGCCGAATTGGTTTCAAAATTTTCCTTAGAATTCCCACTCCACCGGTCTCATGCAATGCACATGCAGCCTCTTCCTACTTATATGTATATACCATGCATGTCTCCGTCACAGAAAAATCCATGATATACACACCAGATAATAAAGTAAATAAAAATTTTAAAACATTTTCAACAATTTTTCTAAAAAATATAAAAAAAATTTAAAAAATAAAATATCTAAAAAAATTTGGTTAAATTCTACATTTAATAAAATAATAAAATATGTTATTAAAATATTAATAATAATAATAATAAATAATTAAAATTACATTTTATTCATAAATAACTAATAAATTATTTTAAATATATTTACTTTTTATTAAAATAGATAAAAAATTAAATTTTAAAGAACGATAACTTTATTCTAAATTTAGATAAAAATGCTTATTTTTCTCTTAAATTCTCACAAAAAATGTTGGACTATAAAATATATAAGTATTATTTAAATTCAAAAAGTAATAAAATATAAGAAAGCTGTTATCGTATATGATGGGAGCTAGCCTATCTGCCACAGCCCCAAAGACCTACCCTAAAATATGGAGAACCAAGTAGCACACTAGGCACCGGTCCCAGACCCGAGCCGACTCCATAACCCACCATGATTTTAAATCCAACTCCATCAAGATTTGCCGCAGTGAATCCCGGCCTAAACCCCTATATATTCATATTTCACTTCTACTTATCTCCTCACTCTCTCTCAAAATGGGTATTGCAAAAGCTCTAGTTTTCGTTCAGCTCTCTATTCTCCTCCTCAACTCCTTCACCGTTCTTGCCGACTTCTCCGCCGTCGAAGCACAGGCACCTGTGCCGCCGCGCCATCATGGTTACTATGCACACCCAATAGCGGCCCCTGCCCACCCTCCCACTCACGGCCACCACCACCACCACCCCAAACCTCACCCTCCAACCGTCGCCCCGGTTCACCCCCCGGTCCACGCTCCTGCCCACCCTCCCTCTCACCACCACCACCCCAAACCTCACCCTCCAACCGTCGCCCCGGTTCACCCCCCGGTCCACGCTCCGGCTCACGCTCCTGCCCACCCTCCCTCTCACCACCACCACCCTCACCCACCTTCCGTCGCCCCGCCTCACTCTCCTTACCATCACGCTCCTATTCATCCCCCGAGCCACCCTCCCACTCACCACACACCACCGGCTCACGCTCCTGCCCCAATTCACCCTCCTAAGAAGCCCTTCCCTCGTAGCTTCGTCGCCGTTCAAGGCGTCGTCTACTGCAAGTCCTGCAAGTACCCCGGCATCGATACACTCCTCAACGCCACCGTCATCGCCGGTAGATACACACGTTGCTTTACTTAACTCGGCAAATATTACTCAAACAAACCCAAAATGACGTGGTTTTACTGTGTAGGTGCGACGGTGAAGCTCCAGTGCAACAATACCAAGTACCCGTTCGTTGTTAAAGGCACGACCGACAAGAACGGCTACTTCTTCATCACTGCTCCCAAGACCATCACCACTTACGGTGCCCACAAATGCAAGACCTCCCTCGTCTCCGCTCCCACCACCGCGTGTTCCAAGATCACCAACTTCCACGGCGGACTCACAGGCGCCATTCTAAAGCCAACCAAGCCATTCATATCCGAGAAGAAGCTCCCCTTCCTTCTCTACACCGTCGGTCCTTTCGCCTTCGAGTCCAAATGTCCCCGTTGATTCGCTAATTTACAATCTCTGCCATTCTGGTTCCTAGAAGACTGTGTCATCTGCTGTATTATTTAGGGTTTATGAGTTTGAACTTTGAAGGGTCTCCCCCACTCTATAATGGATTTCGAACTGTGTTGCTTAATTACTTTGTTTACAATAATTTATTGAAATCCTTGTTTACTATCGTGATTTGAGGGATTAAACGGTCATTAGTAGATTAAGTGTATTGTTTGTAGAATGGCAGACAAGTAGCTTTCACTTTCACCGAGAATGAAGAAAAGCTTTGAAAATTTGAAATATACGTGTTTATATCCCCCGGGAATGTTACCCATGCTGCATGCGAATATGCGATTAACAGCCATTGGATTCCACTTTCGTGAAAGGTCCATTTGATTTCATCGTGTTGTGTCGTTTAACCCGATAAAGGGCTATCCTCCCTAGAGGGTCCTCTATTTTACCTTTGAAAAAAAGATGTCCTTTTTATTGTAACCAAAAATAAAGGGTAAGGTCCTAGTCGGTAAGGACAACACCATACCTGTTCATCAAGTTCTTTAGGGTTTTCTGGATGTGAAAGGTTAATCAAACCGTGTGGATAGTTGTTTGATGAAGAAAATTCAAGTGAACAGGCATTGTGTAGGAAGATAAAGCGAAATATGGGCATTGTACGTGATCTGTTGATACTACGTATACGTATTGGGCGTTGATTTCGTTTGATCCTAGATCGGGGACGATATGGACAAAAGTGATGGTGCGGTATTTGTAACCGGTTCGACAAATTTAATGATTCAACAAGGATTTTTTTAATATTACGGAAGAACAACGTGAAATTATTTAGTAGTATAATATTTTATTGAAAATTAAACATGTGAATTTTTAACCTAAAAAATTATTTCACCTATTTTGTCAAAAATTATTTTATATTTTTTGTTGTTTTAAAAACCCTAAAACATAAGCGCTAAACTCTATGCCTAATACCCTATCACTATATCCGAAACCCTATATTTAAAATTCTAAACCCTAACCCTAAAACCATAAACCTTAGTTGAACTCACTAAATACTCATGAATGTCATTTCACAAAACATAAAAAATATTAGTTTTATATTTTAGTTGTAAAAAATTCATACGTCTAATTTTTAGTGGAATGTAACACCACTAGGTAATGTCACATAATTCTCCCACAATATCTAAAAATTTATCAAGATCAGAACGCCGAAATTTTTGGATGATTTAAATGGAATTGTTTTGTACATATTTTTGAATTGTTTTTTATTTATGATATGTAATGTAAAATTACTAGGGACAGAGGTATGTTTACAACGTATGAGTCACGTGCCCTATTAGAAATAAAAGCAAAGGGGAACTCCGTGTTATAATTTCTGTAGGTGCCCCAATCTATTTTTTAACAACATTTATTTATATATGATAATAATGATGTTAGTATTTTATGTGGATTAGAACATTTCATTTCACTCAATGCAAGCCACGTGTCTCTCTTAGTCTTTTCATTCTTATTTTTGATGAGATTTGGAACTTTAAGAATAAATTTATTAGATTCTTTATTTTAACTTTTAGTTATTTTGAAGAGCGAGTTTAATGGATTTTAACTTTTAACTATCTCTCTAGCTATATTTAGTTAGCAATATGTCTCATATGCGGCTAGCTAAGGTGATATATAAATACATTTAAAATATCTAATATTTGTTTGAGGAATAGTATTGATATGATGCTAGCTAAAATAGATAATATTGATGCAAACACATTTTTAATGTGGCTAGCCAAAATAACTTTCTAGCTATTTTAGTTTAAATTTGACATAAATATGGCTAGCATTATTGAAGTTGCTCTTATGACTATATCTATATTATTGTTATATAGTTTTTTTGCAACTCCTTTCTAAGATTTTTGAAAACTATTTTAAACATTTTTATATAATCAAGTTTGACGGATAATCTTATTATTTTAAAGACAGAGAACCTTATTATATATCAAGAGAGTTTAAATCGTTTTTCTTTATTCTATTATGTTACGATATTTTACATAAAAAGCAAAATAAATCTTGATTATTATGATTATTGTTTTGACCTTGCTTCCAGCTAGCTGAGAAGTAGTACAAAATATTAAAATTTAAATTGAAGGAAAGTAAATTACAGGAAAAGTAAATGGGTTGTGGGCGTGCCACCACACGGATATGAAAAAGTGAAGAGGTTGCACACCACCTGACTTCGCTTCAGAAGACTGTAGCCATGGTTCTAAAAATCGTCCTAGTCAGTAGTCGATCGGCCAACGACCGAGTTGATTTTCAGTCAAATCGATAGAGAAAATCGGTCGGGAGAATGGTATTTGCTTTTATTACTTAGAACTTATGTAATGGTTGTTTTTTACTTTTTAGACATTACTATCTAATTGTTGTTGAATATTGTAATGTTTTATTGACTATTTTTATTATTTTGGATATTATATTACTTTTTTAAAAATTATATATAATTATATGTTTTAAAAATAAAAATATATCTAAAAATTAAAAACCGACTATTTCCCCGACTACTCCTCTACTCGCTAGTTCCCGGTCGGCCGACTGTAGCTTATAGGCGTCACATTGGAGAAATAATTTACGAGCGGCTTGTCACTCTCTTCTATCGATAATCGTGTAGAGACGAGTAGAGAAACCAAAAAGAAAAAATCAGGGAGTTTTCGAGGAACCGAGCTGTTAAATGGTGAGGTGAGATGTTGTAGCGTTAGGTTGTGATCGACGAGGTCGGATCTTGTTCGTAGATGTAGAGTTGTTTGCTTGTAAAAGTTTGTTGATTGAATAATTATGTCTTTAATCTGATCCTCGAACCCTCTATATATACTGACTCGAAGCTTAACTGATAAGGATGCAGACTTTGTTTAATTTAAGTAGGTTTCTAATTAATACCTTAATTGCACAAGGATTCGTTTACTTGGCAATAAAGTAACTGGGGTGACGCAATCCCAACCACAACCGGACTTGCTTAGGTCACTGGTACTGACCTAATAGAACTGTAGAGTCTCATGCGGACTTCATTTCTAGAGTCTTGCATGCGCACACGAGGCGGCTTCGCATCTGGATTTCGTCTTGCCTACCTCATTGGGCCAAAACTGAAAAAGCTTCTTATTGGGTCACTGGTGCTGGCTTAAATGTTATTCATAATTGTTTAATTTCGAACCCAATGTCAAATGGGCTCAAACAATTGCATCTGACAATAACATTGATTTTACAGTAAATTACATGAGTCTTATGGTTGCAGGTGTGGATATAGTATTTTTCACTGTAAACACTGTGAAGATTAAGTTACGTACAAAGTTGAATGTGTAACAATTTGTGAATGATTGCTTAATTCGTTATAAAGAGAAAAACATTTTTATTAGTTTAGAATACGAGATTATCATGCAACAATTTTAAAATATAAATCTCGTCAATGACGCTATTATAATTTATAAAAATTATATTCAATATGATTTAATTTTATGTATTATTTTGTTTTGTTATCCACTAGACCTAAACTGAAAATTACAAAATGAAACATTTTGGACAATCCCAGTTTGCATTATGTTTTTGAATTGTTTTAATACGAAATATGATGCAAAGCACGAACCAGTGCTGGGATGTATACATTATAAATTCAAATTCGGGTCGGTACGTATTGATTTTGTTTCTTGTTTCATGGTTTTGTTGTTCAGTGCTTTTTCTTGCATCATGATGAACTTGAACCCTTTTGTATGAAAAATTGAATTTGCTAGACAATTAGTAGGGACAGTCAGAGGACTTGTGTGGATGTTGTAAAGCTATCACTACATTGCATTATGACAGACAGATCTGCTTTTGTTTTTCTTCTCCATCTGTTCGATAATTTGTAATTCTTAGAGATATGCACGCCAAAGTCGAACCTGAATAATTCATGTAGCTAGATCCGAAGTTGGAGCTGATTTTAGGGTTACAATCTTTGCCAAGCTTTGTCACTTTTGTTTTCGCAACTATCATAATAGGATTCATGGCAAGCAAGTCTTTTTTTCCTCCACCATCAATAATTTTGGTGGCAAGTTGGTAAACATTTGGGTATCATTATAAAAAAAGACTTTAGCTGACGAAATAACCAAAAACAGGCCGATGGAATTTTTTTTCGTTGGGTAAGTTAAATTTTCGTCTGCTAAACTAATATTTTTGTCAGCTATAGTCTGTGAACTTTAGCCGACGAAATTTGAAAAGTTTAGCAGATGAAATTAGAGTATTTTGTTGATTAAAGTACCTTTTAGTTACAAAATTGCACTACGGATATTTCGGTGTCCGATTGACTATTGTGATATCATTCTAGAGCTGAATGACTGTACGAGTAAAATTCATGGCTATGCCATGATAAATGAGTTTTTTTGGTCATCCGAGTTCGTTTAAGGCTTCAAAATACAGTTTTTTAAACACTTAACACACGAAAACACCTATTTCTACATTTATATGAGGTATTTTGGTCAAACCTTCAACACAACAAACTCTCACTATGATGAGACGCAACTGCCATCTACAAATTTTGAGACATTTACCCCTCTATGATAGGGTTCCCTATAGAGATAAATAATGGTAAATAGTAGGCATGTTGTGATTATAATGCTCAAACTTCACAACCAAAAATCTGACCATCTGATATGATCATTATGTCGAAATATGTCAATGGTAAAAAATTAAACTTGATCTGATAAATATAAGGGATTAATCCGTACAGTCAATCCCGTAAGTCAAACCCCTATATTGTATTGACCACAACTATCGGCACCGAGACTTTACTGGATTTACGTGATTTTTCATCCGTAGACATATTTCACCATTCTGATCATATCTTATTTCTTGAATTTTTTGCATTTGAAGTTTCTACGTAGAGTTTGTTTTTGAAACAGAACATTTACTTAAAACTTAGTAAACAAGTTATACTAGTAGACATGTTGTGATTCCGATGATCAAACTTGAGAAACAAATATCCGACCGTCTGATATGATTATTATGTCGAAATATGTCTATAGGAAAAAATTCAACTTAATCCGACAACGTTAAGGGTTTGATCCTTACGGTCAATCTGGTAAGTCAAACCCCTTAACGCACGGAACGGTCATTTGACTGTCTAAATTAAGTATTTTTCCCGGACATTCAACTGAAAATAGTTGCATTTGAAGCTTCTACGTTTAGGGTTTAGGGTTTTATAGGACAAAATTATGGTAATTTGTCGGCTAAAGTTAAATAAATAACTGTAGCCGACAAAATTATAGTAATTCATCGTCTAAAGTTAATTAAATAACTATGGCCGACGAAATTTATTTAAATTCGTCACCTAAAGTTAATTCAAATTTCAAAATTTTCGACGGGAATTTTGAAAATTTTGAACTTTAGCTGAAGAAATACCCTAATTTAATCGGCTAAAGTACCCTCAAAATTTTAAAATCTCCAACTAAAATTTTGAATTTTTTTTCTATATCTTTCATCTTTCTCCTCCTTCTCCTCTCCTACTTGGCCTCCTCCTTCTCATTTTCTTCTTCTCCTCCTCCTCCACCACCACAGGCGGAAAAACGAAAAAGAAGAAAAAAATTAATTACAAATATAAGAAATATAAATAAATAAAATAAATAACTATAGCTGGCGAAATTTATTAAAGTTTGTCAGCTAAAGTTAAATAAAAAAATAAAATAACTAACTATAGCCAACGAATGTTATTAAAATTCGGCGGCTAAAGCTAAATAAATAAATTAATTAAATAACTAAGGTCTAAAAATTCGTTGCCTAAAGTCCAGACTTTAAGAGACGAAAAATTTCTCCGTCGGCTAAATAAAGGGTTTCAGGCGACTATGAACAATAATTTCGTCAGCTGAAGTCTTAGCCGACGTTTTTTTCCTGACAACATTTCGTCAACTAAGACTTTAGCAGACGAATTTTTTTACTTAGCTGACGAAAAATTTTTGTTGGTTAAAGTAGTTGTCCTGGTAGTGTTTGATAATCTTGTAAATAAAAGGTCAGTGGTATGGATGAAGACTGATGGACCAGTATTATAAGTTGACGAGCGATGAAATTGTATGAAGTAATGACTTTTAGATTACTTTTACATGTGTGTTCGATCACCTTACAAGAAAGTCATTCTAATAAGGACCATTTAGTTGAGTTACAATTTATCAATATTCTCTTAATTTTCACCGTTATTTGAAAATAAATACAGTGATTGTGGACGTGAATATTCACATTATAATAAGTTTGAGATTTTAAAACTGGGCACTAGAAGCAAGTAAATATTGGTGCAAAAATGCCATGACACATTTCAAAATTTAAACTCTAGCGACTATTTTTGTTTCATTTCATTTTGTGCCATGTTGAGTACTTGACTCTGTCTCTGCATCAGGATGGAGAACTGCTCTTGTGCCTGAAATTTGAAGACAGTTGTTGGGAAAGTCAGGAGCTGCTGTGCTCGAAGCTTAGCAGTTGGCACTCATCACTCCCTGCCAAATATATCCAATAATGTCATCAGACTCGATCGTGGGATGCTCTGTAATGTTTGTGCCACATTGGCCAGAAAGGACTAAGTTGAAGCAAGCCCTAATGTCATCGAGCCCAAGTCGGTAGGATGAACTGAGAAACCAACTGGCCCATAAAACAAAACATTAATCTAGTCTTGACAAACCAAACAGGCAAACTAGTAAATTACACGGGAGTTAATCTGAGCAAAAAATATATGATCGAACACTAGCTCTACCATCACAAAGAGGAGCTGAATATGGAAAAGAAATTATACAAGCAATTAGCAGGTAAGGAAAAAGGAACTTGCATAGTTACATGATCAATAAAATAGTGAAGAATACTCCAAGTTCTCATACGTATCTATAATTACGTATACAGATCGAAGTATACTTTCTGCAGTTCATATTATCCTTAACCAGAAAATGGAAACTTAAGGGCTTGCATAACAGTGTAATACAGACACTACATTAACACTATCAACATTAACGTACAATACATCTAGATTAATACTTTTATCTTTTTACAATACGTGTCGATCATCATCCTACAAATAAGCCTCCACACTCTCACAGAACTCCACATACTATTGATAACCTGATTAATTATATTCTAATTAATGTTATATTCTAAAGTGATCTAACTTTTTAAAAAAATCTGAAATTTTTGGTGGGATTTTTTTTGTAAATTTTTCAGAACTTAGATGACGAAATCACTTATTATGTCGACTAAGTTTTTGTTATATTTTATTTATTTATTTTTTATTTAAATTGTTTCGTCGGCTAGATATCATTTTCTATTAGATAAGTTATAACCTACCCGACGAAAATTAAATTATTCTGTCACCTAAGTTGTTATAAATAAGCATTTATATATATATATATATATATATATATATATATATATATAATTCCGTCTGTTAGGTATAATTTTCCGTCAGCTAAGTTATATCGCCTAAATTGTTATAAATAAGCATTTATTTTTATATATATAAATTCCGTCATCTAGGTATAATTTTATGTCGGCTAAGTTATAATCTAGACGGTGGAAAATAATTTTGTCGCCTATTTATATATAAATATTCCATCGGCTAGGTTAAATATTTTCGTCAGCTAAGAGTTATTTAGCTAACGATCTAGTTTTTCGTCTTCTAGATGCTAACTTAGAAGACGAAAGTTGTTCTGTCGGGTAAGTAACTCTTAGCCGACAGCAATATTATAATTTCGTTGGCTAAGTGTTTTTTCTACTAGTGAGAGGATACGATAGAATTACATATTACACTATACTGATCTTAGGTCATGTGCCTTAGTATTTTTTCTCTAAGCTTGATTTCTTGTTCGTTTTTTCTGTAAGCTAGCAAAACCATACAGATCGAAGTCATGTCATTCATGGCATATAAATTATATTATTATTTCCTTGTATTACACTTCTGTGAATAGATGTGAAGGTTTCTCAAGCTCTCTTATGAATATGTTTAGTACCAGCTAGCTAGCAGGGAAACAAAAATGATCAACAAAGCTTCAGATTACCTAAGTTAATTTCATGTACGAAAAACTCAACTTTTTATTGTTTTTTTTAAATCAAAGGATCTCACTCATACTTTTCATGTGAATTAAACTCATGACTTCATCAATAAATAATGAATGTGTTTACCACTACGTTATAACCATTTCGTCATGCATTAATTTTTGTTCCACCCATACGAAAAACTCAGCTACAATAGAGTAAAGATACACATCGATGGATCACCAGCAACAGTGGAAACATATAAACGATTTACAACAAGACCTGATATATAGAAATGTCTCTAATACATATATTATTGCAACAGAGAGATCATGCAAAGCCAGGCTTCAAAATGCAGTGGTACTAGGATTACTAGCTAGCTTCGTTCACAAACTTTCCTAGTCTGTCGGATATCCTTGCAGCTACTGTGCCTCCTGCACACTCTCCGATCTATATATTCATGATCAAGAACAAACAATAGATTCATGAAGTGATACAAGCTAATTATATTAGTTTATTGAAGTGCTCTCAGGTTTTATATAAAAAAGAGTAAAATACAGTGCTGGTATCTAACTCTTTTGACACGATCAAAGTGATACTCACACTTACAAAACTACTAATATAGTATCAAAATTTCATTTTCGCTACTAACGAAAATTCTGAGACTATTTTTTGTCACTGTGCCATGTATTTGCTGATTTGTTCTGCATGAAACCCACCAAAACATAGGCAATGATAAAAATAACCCTTCTCACTTTTGTTTAAACCTGATTCCTCTTTTTTAGAATAGCAATTCCTCCTCAAATCATCAAATCCCACCCATCACGATGGATCGCAAACAAAATCAATGAATTTAGGGTTTCAAAATCGATAGATGGGAGAGGAGTTTTCTCCGGAACCCTATGCAGCCACATCCCCCCGCCGGCGACCACGAAGGTCAACCTTCGCCTCCTCTTGTGCTCGGTTGTCTTCTTCGTCGCCATTTTTGGATAAAGCCCCAAACTTTCACACCCTGAAAAGACAAAAGCTAGAATACACATCGTCGTACGGTATTACAGACGGAGTCACTAACACAATGACATTTATGTAATTTATAATTGTCACAATTACCGTCTAATTTCAAACCGAGTTTGAAGGACAAAAGAGATTCTATGTGACATCCTCAAAAATGTCTCAAAACCTTCGTCGATGGATCCAAAGTTATAGACTGAAATCCAATAACACAGAGAGATTATATTGTCGGGGAATATGGTGACTGCCATTTATGGGTTTTGCTTAGTTTAGTTTTTTTTCTTTCCCTTTTATCAATCATTAAAAGGAAAAAGAATTCATAATCTTTAATTTCTCTCTCGTTCTGTCTCTCGATTCCAATCGCACCACTACCCAGGAAAGATAAAGGAGAGATCGAAATTGCTGGATGTTGGACTTATGGATCGGGTGCTCATAGTGGTGGCCTTAAACTGTTGGGTTAGCCGTGTCGGAGTTATTTGGAATTTGAAAAGGATTAAGGATGAGTTGAGAAGAAGAATTTGAATACGAAACTAAATTGCAGAGTTTCATTCATGGTGAGGGAGAGATTTTAATACAATTATAAATATAACAGGGTAGATCACAAATTTTCACTCAAAACAACATGGTAAGGCGCGCATCTCTTCTCCGTCTTTCAAAATCCCTCCCCACCAAAACCTACAACCTCCGATCACTTTCTCTCTCCACAGACTCCAACCCGACCCGAATCACCAAAACCGCCATGAGCAAGTCGGCAAGCTTCGTATCCTCCAACAAAACCGAACCGCCGACGCAGTCCTCTTCATTGAAAGAGTTTAGAGATGTAAACGAGCTCAAACACTCACAAACTAAAATGTAGAAATCATACTCTTATTGAATGGGAGATCATCGGCTATATATAGCCTACAACTTGCAATTGAAAAGCTGAAAACAAGCTAACAAACTAAGCCACAAACGGCTAACCAAGAATCATTCAAAAAACAACTAAACCCTACAGACTAGGGTATCTTCATCTGCTTCAGCAGAAACCAGAAAGCTGAGGCTGAAGACTCGAACAAAATGCTGGACTTCGACACCCTTTCATTCTCTCCCTTAAGCTAAACACAGTGAAACTTGTTTTAGCTTACCTCACTGACTCTGCACATTTCCAACATCTCTCTGAGTTTGACAAAAGCATCGGACTTAAGTGGTTTGGTCATAATGTCTGCAACCTTATCAGTGCTACCACAATGCAGCAAGGCTATAGTTCCTTCTTTAGCTAACTCTCTAAGAAAATGAAACTTTACCCTAATGTGTCTGCTTTGTCCATACAAAACTGGATTTTTAGAGAGCTTGATAGTTGAGGTGTTGTCACACATAATGTTAGTGCACTTCTCGACCTCATGTTTGAGCTGCTTCAAAATGCCTTTCAACCAAACAGCTTGACAAGCACTGGTTGCAGCTGCGACATACTCCGCTTCCGTGGTTGACAATGTAACTATGGGCTGCTTCTTTGAGCTCCAAGAAATAGCTCCAGAACTGAGCATAAACACATAACCACTTGTACTTTTACTGTCTTCAACATCTCCAGCATAGTCACTGTCTGTGAAATCCATGAAATTTCCAACAACTGCATGCTTGTAGAGAATTCCATAGTCTGTGGTGCCCTTCAAATATCGCAGAGCCCTCTTGGCTGCTTGCAAGTGCAGCTCTGTTGGACCAGCCATGAATCTACTCAGTAAACTTGTAATGAACATCAAGTCTGGTCTAGTGGAAGTCAAGTAGAACAGACTGCCTACAAGCTGCTTGAAATGTGTTGCATCAACTGCACAGCCAAGTCTGTACTTTTCTAACTTCGTTCCTGGAACAATAGGAGTACCAACCATTTTGCTTTCTAACATTCCAAATCTGTTTAGTATTTCCACAGCATATCTCTTTTGATGGATGAAAATTCCCTCTTTCATTTGTATCACTTCAATCCCCAGAAAATAACTCATGTTCCCCATGTCAGTCATATCAAATTCTTTCATCATCGACCTCTTAAACTCAAGCAGCAAATGTGTACGATCACCAGTAAAGATCAAATCATCTACATAAACACTTACAATGATAATATGTCCTTTACTGCTCTCCTTTGTGTAGAGTTTGCTCAGTTATGCATCTTTGAAACCCTTCTTTGACGAAGTAAGCCTCAATGCGACTGAACTAAGCTCTGGGAGCTTGTTTTAGTCCATATAGTGCTTTGTGTAGTTTGAGGACCATATGCTCCTTTCCTTTCTTCTCGTATCCCTTCGGTTGATCCACATACACTTCTTCACTGAGCTCTCCATTCAAGAAAGAAGACTTGACATCAAGTTGATAGATTTTCCAACCCTTGTGTGCTGCAACAGCTATGATGGTCCTTACTGTGTCCAGCCTTGCTACTGGTGCAAACACTTATGAGTAATCAACTCCTTCCTTTTGTGTGTACCCCTTTGCTACCAATCGAGCTTTGTATTTGATCACCCTCCCAAGCTCATCTCGCTTAGTCTTGTATATCCATTTGACTCCAATTTTCCTTGCTCCACTAGGTAAACTCGTTAGAGACCAGGTGTTTTTCTTCTCCATGGACATAATCTCATTATTCATGGCTTCCCTCCATTTCTTTTCCCTTACAGCATCTTCAAACAACACTGGATCTTCAACATCACCAATCACCATATAAGCAGTTTCTTCATCATGCTCTTCATCACTCAACCCTTCTCCACTTACATAGTCTCCCATCCAGGTAGGTGTCCTCCTTTCCCTTACTCCAATTGTTCTACTATTGTCTGCTTCAACATTCCTAACACTACTAGGAACTCCTTCTTCATTCCTAACTCCACTATTTTCCCTTTCTCCTTCATTTTCTTCATTATCAAACTCCATATCTACCCCTTCATGCTCATCTCTATGCTCCTCGTCCTCACTATCATCACTAATATCATCATCTCCCCATAGTAATTCTGCTTCTATTTGATCCTTATAGTTAGAATCCCACTCCCAAATCTTTTCCTCCTCAAATACAACATCTTTACTCACCACAACTTTCTTATTTTTTGGATCAAACAGCCTATACCCCTTTGATTCTTCAATGATACCCAACAAAATGCAAGGAAAACTTTTATCATCAAGTTTCCCTCTTTTAGCTTCTGGAATGTGCACATGAGCAATACTGCCCCAAATTCGAAGGTGATCAACTGAGGGTTTTATTCCACTCCAAGCCTCTTGAGGGGTGATGTTCTTTATTGCCAAGGTGGGACAGCGATTAAAGATATAAAAGGTCCAATTCACAGCTTCAGGCCAAAAAGGTTTGGGAATCTTCTTAGCAGTGAGCATGCATCGTACCATGTTCATTACTGTCTTGTTCTTACGTTCTGCAACTCCGTTTTGTTGTGGTGTGTAGGCTGTGGTGAGTTGCCTTTTGATTCCTTCCTCATCACAGAAAGATTTAAACTGTAGAGAAGTGAACTCTCCTCCCTTATCTGTCCGAAAACACTTGATGGACACTTCTGCTTCCTTCTCCACCATTTTCTTGAAAAGTTTAAAATTTTCCAATGCTTCTGACTTTTTAGATAACAAATAGGACCAAGCTTTTCGACTGAAATCGTCAATGAAACATAGGATATACCTTTTCCCACTATTTGAAATTGGTTCTATTGGACCACATATGTCTGCATGTACTAGTTCCAGCACCTTGCTTGCACGCCACTTACTCTTCTTTGGAATTGCATTGCAATGTTGTTTTCCTGTGTAGCAATCGGTGCAGATGATGCTGGAATTCTCCAAGTGTGGTAGTCCTCGTATCATCTTCTTGGACTGCAAAGTCTTCAGTCCCTTGTAGCTCAAGTGTCCATATCTTTGATGCCAGAGATAAGTGAGATCAGATGTGGTATGTAAGCATTTTTGATCAGTGGAAGCTGTGGGGTTAGATCTTTCATTCAAAAGGATAAACATCCGATTTGCATTCATGGTTGTGTGCACCACCAGACCTCTCCTGGGATGATAGATATTGCATACACCATTATGTATAAGAATGGCAAGCCCTTTCTCTTGCAACTGTCCCACACTCAACAAATTGTTTCGAAGCTCTGGAACATAGTAAACATCTTGAACATGAAAGCTAATACCATTAAATACCAGTTTGACATTTCCTTTTCCAGCTACATCCATTCTTGAATTGTTACCACACTTCACAGAATGTTTCCCACCATCAACCATATTCAAGAACATACCTCTATCACCACACATGTGATTTGAGCAGCCTGAGTCCAAGAACCAAGCATCACTTCGTTTGCAGTCATTTTCTTCCACGTATGCCATTAAGAGTAGTTCTTCTTCCTCTTCTAGCTCTGCATATTTGGCTTGTTTGTTCCATTTAGGACATTCGTATTGAAAATGCCCTAAATTGTGGCATTTATAGCACTCCACTGTGGTTTTTGAGAAAGGTTGACGCCCTCTTCCTCTACCACGATAGACTCCTCTACCCCTACCTCTGCTGCTTTCTACTTTGAGAGCTTGATCACCATCTTCTCTCTCATATTTCTTAAACTTTTGCTCATGGATCATCAGAGAGCTTTAGAGTTCATCGACTGTCATCGAGTCTGTGTCCTTCGACTCCTCTATAGACACAACCACATAGGTGAATTTGTCTGTTAGAGTTTGAAGAACTTTTTGCACAATTTGTGCATCAACCATTGTATCTCCGTTGCTTATTCTCATCTGGTTTGCAACCACCATCACCCTTGCAAAGTATTCCATGATCGTCTCACTTTCTCTCATGGATAGCACTTCAAAATCTCTCCTGAGAGTGTTAAGGAGATGTTTCTTTACACGATCGTTCCCTCCAAATTTTCTTTTCAGAGAATCCCACACAATCTTGGATGTGCGTCTGTCCAAGACTTGTTCGAAAACTACTCGATCAATAGCTCTGAAAAGATAGTGTTTCACCTTGTGATCCTTCATCCTTGCATTCTGCAACTGCTCTTGTTGCGCATCTGTTAGCATTGTTCCCTGCGGTGGTTCTTCAAATCCGTTCTCAAGCAGGCTCCACAAACCTTTTGCACGTAGAAGATTCTCCATCAGCTCACTCCAATGATCATAATGGAGTCCATCAAAGTGAGGGATCTTTGCAGACAGTTTCTCTTCACTCATCTTTCGTGTTTCTTTCTTCTCTCTTTTCTTATCTAAGAAGCAGCTTAGCTCTCCGATCAGGCCCAGTGGGGCTCTGATACCAATTTGAAAGAGTTTAGAGATGTAAACGAGCTCAAACACTCACAAACTAAAATGCAGAAATCTTACTCTTATTGAATGGGAGATCATCGGCTATATATAGCCTACAACTTGCAACTGAAAAGCTGAAAACAAGCTAACAAACTAAGCCACAAACGGCTAACCAAGAATCATTCAAAAACAACTAAACCCTACAGACTAGGGTATCTTCAACTGCTTCAGCAGAAACCAGAAAGCTGAGGCTGAAGACTCGGACAAAATGCTGGACTTCGACACCCTTTCATTCATCAAGTCCCTCCTCCTCCCTCTTCGACATCTTCTCCCTCTCCAACCCCACCATCACCTCCCATTCTCTGACATCCTCCTCACTGCTTGCACTGACTCCAATATGCCGAAACAAGACGCCGAGCTCCTCCGCCCCACCTTAGCCGATCCTCAATCCATCATTCGACAATTCTTCCCGGTCGACGAGTCCTCATCAATGACCCCTATTCAATTTGACTTAATTGTCCTTAGTCTTTTATTATAATAGTTTTTTAATTATGAACGGAAGTTATATGAAAAAAATTACTTAGTTACCCTTTAAGTTATATGAAGAAATTTATGAATGGCTACACTGACGGGGGTGTTGTGATTCTCGTGTGGATAATCTATAGAGGGGAGAGGAGTTTGAAATAACTGATAAAGTGGTTTTGAAAGAACTACTGATGTTTTTGGCAAAGAAGCTAAGAAAAGGTATAAGATTTAAGAACTCAAACTAGCTTTAGAGATTTAGGTGGTGAGATATGGATTCATTGAAAACAAGGAACTTGTCCTTTTTTAATACGATTTAATACGAAAAATTAAGAACTTTTTTACTTAATAGAAAAAGTTTTTTTTTAACTTTTATATGTCAAAAACTAGATGTTATGGTGACAGAAAATGAAAAAATAGACGTTATGATGACAGAAAATGACATCAGATATTTTGTTGGTAGTGAAAATAAAATTTGAATACTTATAGATTTATAAAGGTAAGTATCAGGCGTTGCATTTTATTCTAAAAAAAATGTTGATGAGGATCTGCTTACCTTTGAATGTATGGTGTGGAAAATGGTATCCTCAACAACCGAGAAACTGGCATTTACAATGTCAGCTCCCTCTTCAAGAAGCAAACGAATCGCGCCCTGAAACATGAACTGAAAATCCAATCCAGTTATCAGAACAACATCTAGAGCCGGACCCATTTCACGAATCTCGATCTGAGGTAACCTTAACCCGCCACCATTCAGTCCACTACCATTATAAGCAACATTGCTGTAATTGGTGATCCTCTCGACTCCCATATGCCTGTCTTTCTTCGCCCTCATTTTCTCCAAGTTACTCTGCAACTTCTTAATGTAGTTCACAGCTGCATCTATCTGATCTGGCAAAGAAGCCACTTCCTGCCAACAAAAACAAGGATCCCATTAACAAATATGGGATTAGTGCACCAGATCCAAATATGGCAATTAGTGCATATTGACATGTCTCAAAGATACTCTACAAGAATACTCAAGAGGCAGAACAAGAGAAGATGAGAGAATGAGCATTTTCAAGAAAAATGCGTAGTTCTGCCACCGCAAGACATACATAGAGAGAGAGAGAGAGAGAGAGAGAGACCCTTGAGTGTTGCTGAGGTAGAAGAGAGTTGAGCTGGGAGTATAGGGCTTTCATCTGATTCCTCCTGTTTTTCTCAATGGTTTTCCTGTCAGCTCTACAAGAACTATTACTAAGGTACTGCTGTTGCTGATCCATGATCAGAATAAAGCTATAGCTTAGCTGAGTAGGAGTATACCAATTAACCTACAGTAGTAACAGGAACCCAAATTTCCCACCCAGCAAATTATAATGACTTTGGATGATCAATGGTGACGATTAATATCATAAACTCATAACTAGATGTTGGTCCGAGATCATCAATTTCGAAAGCGAAAGGTGAAAATAAAGCACAAGACAATAGAGACTGATTCAACACATTATATGAATAGATGTTATGCTGTGTTTCTGGAAAAAGGGGTATGCAGATTACACAGGGGCAACATGGTCCCTACGTACGTGCTCACCATCATCCTTGACCGTCAGATGAAAATTCACACTCAAATTAACCTGGCTAGCTAGCTGGTTAATTATTTCAAGTACGGTATACCACTGTGCTTACTTCGGATTTCACTGACCCTACTTAGGCATCTGAATCCCTGCGCGAATGTTAATTTTCTTATAGTTCACACGCAAAGTTTCTTTTTGTTTGTGCAATATTCATCCTCCACGGTAAGGATGGACTTATGGTAAGCAAACTTAACCACTTTTGAGTTTTAATTACAGAAGATTTCAGTATAATTAAAAATAATTTATCTACCTATATCTTATATTTTATTTATAATTTTTCTGATTTAAGATATCTCATTTTTAATTTACATTTATGCTTTCAATTGATTTGTCATTTTAGTTGTCATTTTCAAGAACCATATATACACACTGTCTGATCGAGTCTGAATAATTCAGATGACAACCTTTAGCTTTAGTTCTCATCATTACCAGAACCACAGGATGAGATACATAGTTGTTCTCTAAGATCGAGCTAGATATTGTTCTTTGAGAGCTAGCTAGCTAGTTATATATGTATATGTATGTTGCTTTACATTCTGATGAGGTCTAATCTTAAAGGCATTACAAATGAGACACATCGTCGACTTTGCACGAAGATTCTGATACAATATGGGCTAGCTATTCTTGCTTTTTACATAGAAAAGCTTAAGGACAGTGGTGATCATATGACATGCTGTGATTTTGATCTTGTTAGATAAGTCGTAAGTGAAGGAATAGGATATAAGGGAATAAGCTTGATCGTGGTCATGAATAGCTGAATGGAAGAAATTTACGTTTCATCGTTTTACATGTGATATGCAAAGAGCCAAAGACCAACTTCAGTTTACATTACTTTATCAGAGAAACAAAAAAAAACTTGGGGTTACAGAACCACAGTCGGAAAGCGTCTGAACTCTGAAGAATCCTATGGTTGTTTGCCATGGATCAATTAGAGGTGCTAGCTCCAGATAGAAGATTATCCACAGGTTCTGCATATGTTGTTTCAGGTTCACTGGTCATTTTTACAATTAGTTACTATCAATATGTAATTTTCTTTTGGAATGAGTTGGTTGGTATCATATATAAGTGACACACACATGTATGTATCTCGCATCAAATATTGGTTCTATAATTAAGCTTCTGTCAATATGTTTTGGCAAAGCTTGGAAAGTTTGCATCAAGGTCCCCATCTCTGGACTTTACGTTCGAATTGAATGGCTCAAGTCTGCCACTAATAACAGTTCCAATAATGCGATGACGAAGACTTAGACTGCTTAATTCTATATAGTCAATTCTTCCCCAACAATAATGATTCGTATAAGGTGAGATTTGAAACATCTCTTTATCCACCTTTCAATCCACAAACCCTGCAATCTTTAGCAAACATCTGTTAATTTCACATCAAAAATCAAATCTGGTGGGTAGACATACACTTTCTATGAAGTAACCACGATATTGGATGCATAAAAAAACGCGCACACAATATTGGATCGAGCAGTGTGAATTGCTTGTGCTGAAAATTCCTTTCTTTTGTATCTAGCCACTTCTTCTCGGATGGTTCATGCTCATCATTCTCTCATAAAATACTTCTTATTCTACAAATTTTCGGGATATATCATTCTTTTTTTCGAAGAGTAAACTAAACCAACACAACTGCAAAACAAAACCTTTTAGAAACACCTTTTTGCAGGTGATGATCAAATGGAACATGAGAAAATCCTAACAAACGGCTTTGTCGTTGATTAGATGTTAGGTCGATTGCATATTGAGACTTGAGTATAGATACTAAATGAGACAAGATGAGTTTATAAGAGTTTTTCTATTTCATGATTTTCATCTATTGTTTGTTTATTATATGGTTGTGAAGCTTAGCTTGTTTTATCAACTACCAAATTGAAAGAGATCTATCAAAATTTCACATCCATGATAAACCAACAATGTTAAACAATGCTTGTTTGATCCAATAACTATACTGGGCCTTGCCCATATGTCAACATCTTACAAGTTAAAAACCCTCCCTAAAAGAGGTCCGGACCAAACAAATAGTTTACACCTGGATTCACCATCAAGCTTAAAGATTTTTTTTTTGCTGAAATCAAAGGCCATGTCAAACTTAACTTTTGAAATTTATTAAAGGAAACATAAAATTACAAAGAGAGGGGACAATAAACCAAAACATTCGTCAAAATATAAACAGGCTAAAGAAAAACAAACTATCTCAAATGAAATTTTGAGATACATAAACGATCACTTTGAAAAAACTCTTGAATAAAAGGAGGTAAGTCCCACCAAATCAATTCATTAGAAGTCGAACCATAATTCGTCATTGCATCTGCTACTTGATTTCCTGCACGAAAGATGTGAAGATCGAAATTGCATATGAGAAATACTATATAGACAAATTGTTCCACTCAATACGAAGCTGTCAAGGCACCAAATTTAGGGATTTCAGAAAAATAAGAACAAGAGAAGATGGGGAAGAATAACACAATGGAAGTGACAAACTCAAACCAACAAATCACAAATATGTAAAGATATAAAGGATAAAGGAAAAATGATCACCGGATATAACGTGGTTCGGCAATGTGCCTACGTTCACGGGGCAACAACAACAAGAACTTCCACTATCAAATAATGGGTACACGAGATACACAACTTTAAGAATACCACTTGAAGGAAACACTCTCTCACATTTGTTTTGCTACACTACACTCTCAACTTGGAGCGGACACTCTTCACTCTCTAGTAGGATGAAGATGCTTGAGATGATCGATATGATTGATGTTTTTGGAATGAGCAAATGACCTCTCCTTTTATAGACTTAAGGAGGAACCCTCCATGTAACTCCCATAACGGTGCTCCATGTAACTCCCATAACTTATGACACCATAACTATCTATATTCTCAAGTCTTAAAACCTTGTAACTTAAGAGCTACTAACTCCTAAGACCACTAACTCATAACTCATGAACCTTTAACATTCCTATCATGAATTTGTAGTGTAACTTATAGGTCTGGATATTATAACAATCTCCCCCTCCAGACCAACCCGGGGTAATACGACATGAGACTTCTACTTGAAGTCAATTCCAGCGGACTTGCTGCAATACTCCAACTTCTGATGTGACACAACTTTAGTCAACATATCAGAAGTATTCTTGTTGGTATGAATTTTCTTCAACTGCAAGAGCTTCTTCGACACTACATCTTTTATCCAATGGTAGCGGAGATCAATAGTTTGGTGCGAGGATAATAAACTGAATTCTTGCTTAAATGAATAACACTTTGACTATCACAATGCACCACATACCTTTCTTACTTCACACCCAATTCGCGAATGAACCTTTGCAGCCAAACCATTTCCTTGCCCGCTTCATTTGTCGCTATGTATTCAGCTTCTGTGGTTGATAAGACAACACACTTCCATAACTTGGACTGCCATGACACAGCTCCCCCACAGAATGTAAATAAATACCCAGAAGTGAACTTTCTGTTATCAAGGTCCCCAGCTAAATCTGCATCTGTAAAACCCTCCAAAACGGGTTCAGAACCACTAAAAGACAAACACAACTTTGAGGTGCCCCTCAAGTATTTGAGTATCCACTTAACAGCTTCCCAATGCTCTTTTTCAGGGTTAGATAAATATCACTAACAATACCAACTGCATGAGCAATATCTGGGCGAGTACATACCATGACATACATAAGACTACCAACAGCTGATGCATAAGGGATACCTGTCATCTTTTCTTTCTCTTCTTGTGTAGTTGTACATAACAACCTACTCAACTTGAAGTGATTACCTAAAGGTGAGCTCACTGCCTTTGCTTCTTTCATGTTGAACCTTTCAAGAACCTGTTCAACATACCTTTCCTATGACAGCCATAATTTCTTTGTCTTCCTGTCACGAGTAATCTCCATGCCCAATATCTGTTTCGCTGGACCTAAGTCTTTCATGTCAAAAGACTTTGATAAACTGCCTTCAACTTGCAGATAATAGAAACATCTTACCTCACAATCAACATATCATCAACATAAAGCAACAAAATGATAAATTTACCACCAGCGAATCGACGAATATACACACATGAGTCTACATTAGTTCTCTTGTACCCATGACTCACCATGAAAGAGTCAAATTTCTTGTACCATTGTCTTGGCGCTTGTTTTAGCCCATACAGACTTTTCTTTAACTTGCAAACCATGTGCTCCTTGCCTTCAACTGTAAAACCTTCATGTTGCTTCATATATATTTGCTCCTCCAAATCACTGTGTAGGAATGCAGTCTTCACATCTAACTGCTCCACCTCAAGATTCATGCTAGCTGTCATGCTCAAAATAACTCTAATAGAAGTCATTTTGACAACAGGTGACAACCAACCGGGCTTTGAACTTGGTTAATTTGTCGTTCTCATCCTTCTTCAGCTTGAACACCCATTTGTTTTTGAGTGTTTTCCCGCCTTTGGGAAGTTCCGCCAACTCATAGGTGTTGTTTTTCATCAAAGACTCCATCTCAGACATCATAGCTAACATCCACTTGTCGTTGTCTGCATGAGTTTTTGCTTCCCCAAAGCATTCAGGCTCTCCATCACTGGTTAACAAAATATATCTGACATATGGATTGTCTCCATCACTGGTGAGCAAAATGTATTGAGAAGAAGGATACTTAGCGCTTAGCTTCAGCACTCTTCGAGATCTTCGAACTGGTACTTAGGCATTTGTCTGCGGCTTCTCTTGATTAGACTCCCCCCGAGTATGATCCTCTTGAATCTGATCATCATTCGCGGTAGCCTCATCATCATTCTCGGCCTCTGCAGCTTCAGCTTCATCATTCGCTGCCTCTACAGCTTCATTCGCGACATCATTCGCGGCACCTACAGCTTGAAGTGGTGAGGAATAAGTGAGGTTGTCTTCATTATTAATTGTCTTCTTGTCAAAATCAACAACAGTCTGATCCTCATGGAACACTACATCTCTGCTTCTGAACAACTTCTTGGTTATCAGATTCCATAGCATGTAGCCCATCTCTTTATTACCATCCCGAGAAAGATACATGGTATGGCCATTTAGCTTCAATCTGTCCTTTGGAACATGTGCAAATGCTTTGCACCCAAACACTCTCAAGTGTGAATATGAAGCGCTCTTACCGGTCCATACACTCTCTGGGGTCTTCAGTCCCAGCGGTACACATGGTGTTCGGTTGATCAGATAACATGCGGTTGTCACAGCTTCGCCCAAAAATCTCTGTCAGGTTCGCTGTCTTCAACATACTTCTCACTTTTTCTAAAATGGTGCGATTCATCCTTTCTGCTACACCATTATGTTGTGAGGTGCCAGGTACTGTTTTCATATGTCTAATGCCATTCTTCGAACAATAACCTCTGAACTCGTTCGAAGTGTACTCTCCACCATTATCATTGCAGAGACGCTTGAGGGTTCGCTCTGTTTCCCTCTCAACCATGACATGAAATTCCTTGAAGGTTTGGAACACCTGGTCTTTTGATTTTAACAAATAAACCCAAACATTTCTTGAAGCATCATCAATAAAAGTAGCACAATACTTGTTATGACCTAGTGAGTCAATTTCCACGGGGCCACACACATCTGAGTGTACTAGGTCTAAGATGCTTTCTTTCTTGGCGAATGTATTAGCAAAGCTAATCTTATGTTGCTTACCAAATAGACAATAATCACAAGAGTCAAGAGAAGTACCTTTGGCAAAAGGAATGAGAAATTTCTTTGTCAGAACTTGCAATCCCTTCTCGCTCACGTGGCCTAGCCTTTTGTGCCATAAACTTGGGGAAAAGTCGTTCGCGACATTCAACTCCCCTTTGCATATCCTGTCATAAGTCTTGTAGAGGGTACAACACAACTTCTCTCTAGCCACCACTAGTGATCCCTTGGTAAGCCTCCACTTTTGATCACCTCCATGATGGTGATATCCTTCCCGATCAAGCACATCGGTTGACATTAAATTAAGACGTAGACCAGGAACATGTCTAACATCTTTCAACAAAAGCTTGCAGCCCAAATTGGTTTCAAAACAAATATCTCAAATTCCTGCAATCTTTGCATAACCCTCGTTGCCCATCTTCACAATTCCAAGGTCACCTCCTTTGTATGTAGTGAAGAACTCCATGTGTGGAGTGGCATGGAAAGAGAAACCGGAATCAACGATACATGCGACATCAGAACTGGAAGAATCATCGACATGTAGGCATTCACCTTCAAAACAAAGAACCTCACATTCCTCATGTGATATGGTAGCGGCAATGGTACCTTTGTCTTCCCTCCTTTGGTAGATGTAGTCATCCTCCTTCTCATTCTTAAATTTGTTGCAGTTTTTCTTCATGTGGCCAAAGATGCCACAATGATGACATTTTTCGTTGAATCTTATCCTCGAACTGCTTGCATTCCTTCCATGATTTTTGGGTCCTCTACTCTTGCTCCTTCCTCTATTCTCTGCCATAAAGACTTGACTATTTTCAGAGGTTGAAGATTTATTTCTAGTCTCTTCATTCAACATGTTATTTTTAACATTATCCATGGTTAATTTACCATCTGGAGCAGAGTTACTTACAGTGACTACAAAAGTCTCCCAATTATCCGGCAATGACCCCAACAACAACAGTGCTTGTAATTCATCATCAATCCTCATGCCCATGGTGGTTAATTGATTAATTGAACTTTGAAAATTATTCAAGTGCTCAGTGACCCTCACGCCATGGTTATACTTCATATTGACAAGCTCTTTGATTAGAAAGGCTTTCTTGGCGGCGGTCTTCTTCTCGAATAATGACTCCAACTTTGTCCACAACTCATGCACATCGGTCTCATTCGCCACATGGTGGAACACACTATCATCCAACCACTCTCGAATATGACTGATTGCCTTGCGGTTCACCTTCGTCCAATCTGCAACCGAGGTGTCTTCTAGCTTTGCCTCAGCTTCTTCGATTGGCTCATGCAGATCTTTGCAATAAAGGATGTCTTCCATTCACGATTTCCAAGTGATCTAATTTGTGTGGTTGAGTCGAACCATGGTACTCCTTGAACATTCCATTTTCACCCACGCCCTATAAACAGGGCTCTGATACCACTGATGGGGAAGAATAACACAATGGAAGTGACAAACTCAAACCAACAGATCACAAATATACAAAGATATAAAGGATAAAGGAAAAATGAACACCGGATATAACGTGGTTCGGTAATGTGCCTACGTTCACGGGGTAGCAACAACAAGAACTTACACTATCAAATAATGGGTACACAAGAGATACACAACTTCAAGAACACCACTTGAATGAAACACTCACTCACACTAGTTTTGCTACACTACAGTACACTCTCAATTTGGAGCGGACACTCTTCACTCTCTACTGGGATGAAGATGCTTGAGATGATCGATGTGATTGATGTTTTTGGAATGAGCAAATGACCTCTCCTTTTATAGGGTTAAGAAGGAACCCTCATTAGTGCTCTCCCATAATAGTGCTCCATGTAACTCCTATAACTTATGACACCATAACCATCTATATTCTCAAGTCTTAAACCTTGTAATTCCTAAGACCACTAACTCATAACTCATGAACCTTTAACATTCCTATCATGAATTTGTAGTGTAACTTATAAGTCTGGATATTATAACAGAATCTACCTCTAGCAATATATATTTCTAATCTTTTACCCAAGCTAACTCAATATCTTTAATAACACCCATAACTTCTGCCGTTATAGAGCTAGGAGTGTTCAGATTAGAAGAAAGAGTACACATAAACTCCCCTCTATAAACCAATAAAAGCACCCATAAACTCCCATCAAGCTTATAGAAAAGTAATCGGGGAAACAAGGAATTGCTTGCTAGATTATTGACCTGTAATTTGATCTTGTCAAAGAAGAGAGGCATCTAATCACGTCACTAGCGAACATTGCATACACATAAAGACGGTATATTCCTCTAATTTATGGGTGATTGTGAGTTCCACATGCATTTACAGTTAGAAACCGATGACTAGCGTGAAGGCGACTTACCCTCTAAAAGAAATGGAGGGGATGAGAACAGATCACGGAAAGTTACAACTAGGGAAAATGCAATAAAGCAGAGACGCCCATTCTATGCAATGCATCTAAATTCTGAATTGGGATTTTGGAAGAAATGTGTCAAATCTCATCAATAAGGGGCTGTAACCTCTTTAACTCGCAAAGGGAAATAAAACACACACAAGAACGTTGTGAAAATTAATGTCACAACACCAACCTACCCTTTCCAAAGACCACCGATTTTTTTCCACCTATAATTCAACAAACTAGTGTTGTCGTTCATTATGTGACCTAAAACATGTAGGCCAAGCGCATCCTGTGATCAAAACCGTGCCATGGGAAAGAAGAAGGAACTATTTCTTTCGAGTCTTGGAAAATTAACTGGCTAAGGATGTAGGCCAAGCACATCCTGTGATCAAAACCGTGCTATGGGAAAGAAGGAACTATTTAGGATGCACCGTCTTTGGAGTCTCAGAAAATTAACCGGCCAAGGATGCAGTGATATTTACCTTCTAGTAAACTGCTATAAGAGATCAAAGTTTGAATCCTTCCCTTGCCAGAAACAAAACCAAAAGAATGGGAGGAGAGACGTGTGAAGGTTTTAAGGTAGACAATCAAATTTGACAGCTGGGAAGGCAATATAAAGATACGGAAACAGAGCACCAATGATTCTGCTTAATAAAAGGACAGGTGATAAATTCCAATTAGAAAGGGCTAGTAAGAACAATGACTTAAAAAAGAAATAGAATGAGTAGTCCACACGAAGAATTCCAATCCAAAATGGCTAGTAAGAACAATATCAATCAGACTTGAGGAAACCAATTGAAAAGATAGTCGTAAACTGCTTATCCATCATATGATTCATGAACATCATATGCGTATTGTGGATGTAAATATTTTCAGCACCCGGTTTTCTATGTGTAAGTGAATGTTACTTATGATGACCTAGCTATATTGAAGGTGGAATTGCTTCGCGGTGAATCATGTCGGGATCAGAATATAGTCCGGACCCGAATATAATCAAGGATGCATTGGGTTATGGATGAATCATGTAGTGGAGAAAATATTTTTGATATGGGGTTTTGATATAAGTGAGTGTTACTTTATGAAGGATAAATAGTACATGAAGTAGGATTCTTTCATGGTCATCTCGTCGCGGTCAAACCTGATCAAATCCTAAATTAGTATAAGTCCTCGCATGGACGTGAATGTATTGGGCAATGGGTGAAAGGTGTGCAAGTGGATTGGGCCGTGAGTAGATAGCTAGGTGTCGATTGTAGGCCGTGAACATAATAGATTTGGTAGCGGACGAATCATGTCACGAGTGATTCATGACGGGGAATGAGACATAAGTGGAAATGGTCAAATGAGAAGGGTACGTAGTCAAAGCCAACATGGGAGAACATATAAAGAGATCATGGCATCATAGAAGTTGAGGCATGATCTCATAGTGGTAAATCCTTTCGTGGGTAATCATGTCATTGAGGGATCACGTCGCGGCCAATTGGGTTGAGGTAGAAATAAAATATTATCAGGTCGGGACATGTAAATGTAAAATAGAGAGACTGAGAAGAAAAGCCATGGACGAGACAAAGTGGAAGTAGTCGACACATAGATAGGAGTGGGAGCTCTCCATGAACTCATAGTGTGTGGTCATGGATCCATGAAACACTTAATTAGCGAGTAAAACACATGACATCAAGTAACTGCCGAGTCCATACCATTATAAAAAGGGGCAGCACCAATTTGTCTCGAAAAAAAATGAGGGAACAAGAAAAATACTAACACCAAAAAAGTGTCCAGCCCATTTCACGTTGTAGACAAAAGAAACTTTCATTCCCATTTCAGAAAGTAAGTTGGCGAAGAGATTTTCTTTACGAACTTTTCCACACCAACACGTATAAAACACGATGCGAGTTATCTTGGAGCTTCAAACCAGCAGCATAACCCGGAAATGCCAGTCATGTGTGGTTAGAGGTCACAGTGCTAAATTGATGACCCAGCAACAGATGAAAATATTACAATATGCATCTGTAAAGGTCAAAATGTGCCAAGATGATGATCATTGTTGTGTATTATGTGGGAAAGATATTTGCCTTACTTCAAAGGATGCCTACCAACTGCTATTAGATCACTTTCAAACTATTCCACATACATGTGACATAGGAGGAATACAAATAAAAAGGCTTAGAAAATGAACCTTTCTTTAATTACAATTTGACCCGGAACCACTACAAAAGCACGTCATAAGAAACACACTAAGAGAACTTGGGTTTAGGCATGGGTGTACTATTTGGATGCTGGCCAACCTTGGCTGAACTATTCGGATGCTGACCAAGCTTTTGGATCCAGTGAAGCATCCTCTTCTTATGATCTTGGCAAGTCATATTATGTACAAGTGTCAGTGTTCCATCTCGGGCAAGGGACGTCTCGAATTGTTCTAACACCTTTACAATCTGCCAAAACTCGGGTCTTTTATTTGGCTGCAATGACCAGCATTGTTCGATCAAGGCTCGCATGGCAGGTGGACAGCCCTTTGGAATAACTGGCCTCAAATTCTGAATATAACACACAATATCTTCGAATGTGTTCAACGGGAAACTTGATTAAACAAAAGAAATTGGATACTAGCTTAAGAGGACTATATTTGAGCATAATATCTGCTAAGTAATGAGGCAATGCAGCAATTCCTAACCTGCTGCAAACTCATTTCAATATTACTCACAAGAAAGACTAAACTTCATAATGCAGACAAATAAACGAGGACATGTAAATTTTATTATTTCAGATGCATCTTACGCATGATGAATGGAAAAACAAAACTGAATTAAGAAAGCAGAGATCCTTCAAAAGAATACTCTACTGACAATCTGACATACCTTATTTACAACTGCAAAAGCAGCTTGAATGGGATTCATTTCCTCATAAGGGATCATTCCGGCTACTAGTTCCCACAAAACAAGTCCGAAACTATAGACATCGACCTTTCGCCCATAGGATTTGCGCTTAATCATCTCAGGGGCCATCCAACGGTAAGTTCCATGGTCATCAGCCAACGAATCACAGTATACTTCTTCACATGCTATGCCATAATCAGCAATTTTCAGCCTAAAGTCTTTATCAATAAGAACATTCTCAGGCTTGAGGTCCCGGTGAATGACTCCTTGTGAGTGGATGTATTCCATTCCCCGTGCAATGTCCAAGGCAATGGCAATTAGCTTCTCTAGAGGAAGAGATTTGCACTCAAGTTTGTGCAAGTAAGCCCTCAAGGAACCCTCATCTAAATATTCTGTGACGACACAATAAACAGGAGGCTTTCGGCAGGCTGCAACGAACTGTTTCATTGGATCAATGGATCAAAATATCAGTAATCCATCTCCACAACCTCCATTCATTCCCAACAATTCGACCAAAAAGAAAAATAATAGCCATTCCCAACAATGACTGAACACGACTTAATCATCTCTAAAGTTTATTGACCGGCGCACAAGATTTCATGAGCCAGAAGCATAATTTAAAGGAAAACAAACCAAACTAATGATAGGAGAAAGATAGTTGGGGCAAGAAAATTCAATTACCTTTATGACATTTGTATGGTGGAGGCGAGAAAGAAGATTGACCTCCTTGTTAAATTGTTTCTCCAATCGAGCAGCCAGCAGTCCACCTTCATCATCTTCTGGTACCCTGATGATCTTAACTGCAACAGCTTCCTCATTGTAAATCCCATGATAAAGCCTGCTATGAGCTCCATGAGCGAACTTAAGACCAAGAAACAACTTAGACAGGTCAACACTATATTCATCGGCAGCATCCACCGCATTAACTCTCCCACCTCCATGATCAAAATACTTGGCCCAAGGCGATTCCTTCCTCTTTGATTTGCTCGACTTGTCACTGACTTTCATTGAAGCCAAGTGCCTGAGGGGGCTAGTATTCGAAGTCAAATGCAACTGATGTGATCCCTTGGCTTGTGAATCCTTCCTGAACAACTTTCCCATAATTCCCTTATCTGATTGGATTCTCCTAGGGTGAGGTGTTGAAAATCTCTTCGTTTTGGTCTGAGCTTCCTTAAACACGTCACTAAGGTTGCTCTCCGGCGAAGGAGACAAAGATCTTTGCTTGTTGACAAGTAGAGGTCGACCAATAGGTGAAGACACACGACTGTTCCTCCGAACAATTGAATTACTGGGGCTCGACGTAGGAGCTGCCTTCACACCTGTCATCTTCTTCTCTTTCTGAAAATCTTGAAAGGTTAAAGGAATCGAGGCCAATCTTGAATCATCATGTCGATGTGAATCAAACCGGTGGGAGAATTTCGTTCTCCTAATCCAAGAATAAGCCTCCTCCTCCATTATCTCCTTCCCAGTAACTCCCAAAACACCAAACCTCTTATGCCCACAAAACCACTTCCTTAATCTTCTTCTTCTTCTCCTCCTCCTCCTCCTCAAGGTGAGAAGAAGGGTCACAACAAACTGGGTGCACCTCAAACAATCTTAATACTAATACACATTTTGAGACACCACAACAACAACAAACTAGTCTCACAAAGCAGAATAAAGATTCAAACTTTAATTCTTTATGCTTATATGTGCTAAACCCAGGAAAGCATTCAAACACACACACGTCAAGAAAACCATAGCCCATCAAAACAAAACCTCTAATCAAATTACACTAACAAAGAATAATGATAAGTATATGAGGAGCACCACCACCACCAAACCCTCCGACCTCTTCAAAAAACAAAACAAACTTGTAAATGGTTTCAAAGTCAAACACCACCTTCCGTAAAAGCCTGGAAAATCCTACACAGCTGTTAAACAAGACCAATAAACTCGTCAATAATTAAAATTAAAAAAAATAGAAGCACTCAATTATATTGAGAAACTAATAGACACCCATGATTACAACCCATTAACCAGGCAGAAATACATAAAACAATCCCAATAATACAGAATAAAAGAATCCCCAGATATAATCACACAAGAAAAGTCAATAATTCATATTCAATTTATTTGGTTAAACATTTAAGTAAAGTAAAGAAAAAAACTTACCCCATCATGGCGGATATTTATATGGACAATGTGGTAGTAGATTCTATGGACCCGGATATTTATGTGGTGAAGGTCTTGTTCTTCTCAGTGGTGAGGCTGTGGGGTTTGTTTGGGAGGAGGAGGGAGTGGTGATGGTGTAGACCACTAAAGAGAAAAGACGAGATTGAAAGAAAATGACCAGAGGAACAAAATTGTTTTTTGGATTTTTAGGAAATCAAAATAAAAACAAAAAATAAAAGTGGGATTTCATATTTCCATGTGTCACTATCGGGGGAATTAGGTTAGGTCCGGTACGGTTCGCACGGATGTAAATTATGTAATCTGTTCGTACGTGCGAGCATTTTTTTAAAGGGTTAGTGATTGTGGGTGCTATCACTGCTATGAATCATGGTTATTCAATGTAAATGGATTTGGAGAATCTCTCAAACGTTTTAGTTTTCTGAATTAAATTTGGATTAAATTTAGAGCTGGGCATGATTAGAAGTTAAAGGTGTAAGTTAACAATTATAACTAAATTTAGAAAATATTTTAGCTATTGTACATAAATTATTATATAATTTGTGAAATAAAATATAAAATATTTCTAAACCCTCATAATAAATAAATATATATATATATATATATTTCTGAAACAGCAGATAGAATGTGGACATGTGACATGGGACACCTATAACCAAACTTGTAGCTTTAGCTACATAGTTTTTTTGAAGAAAAATATTAAGAATTTCATTAATCGGGAATGCAATATTACAATCATGAGGGACACAGGAGATGAAAATAAATTCCTCACTCTCCACCCTACCTACCCGAAACATCAACGGTTACAGTAGACAAGAACCGATAAGGGTTCAACTGTACCTAAACCTAAACCAGAAGTATCTATACATCCTTACAGCCAACCTCAACAAGAAACAATCATTTCAAGCACTACATGCCAAGACTACCAGCATATATGCACTAGTAAACTCCCCATTACATTGACAACAAGATCTAACCGACATTAAAATAGTCACTGGAAACGACACCAAAACATAGCTCACCCCACCACACACCAACACCACCCTACCAAAACCCTATCAAAAGAGGAGGGACGACCCAAAACAAAACAATCTAATTAACAACCAAAATAAGGAATATGCCCATCCTAAGGTCCAATAGAGAAGACCCAAGATCCGTTTCCTCCACCACTACCTGCCTCCGTCGCCTTCGACTTGCAGACGACCACTGCGACCATTCCTGAGCCGGTTCAAAGCGTTATAGAAACTTGCATCTCACCACAGTACAATACACCTCGACGACACTCGTCGCCGTAACGATTGAAAGCGATAACAACGTTCATTCCAACAACCTGCATAAAACTAAAAAGAAATTTGGAATCGAACCCTCCACCCTCGAGTCAATACCTTCCAAGAGACTAAATAAGATATAGGAATTCCCGTCCGGCAGAAAATCCCGATGTTGGCAAAACCCTAAAACCAGCCAAGACGAGACTACCGCGCGGATAAAGATGAAGGAGGCTAGTTAGTGTGGTAGAGAGAGAAAATGGAGGCCACGGCTGCGAGGTTTTTTTTCGAGAGAGAAGTATATCGATCCAGCTTCATAGTATTTGTTCCTTATTCGAAAAGAAAGGGAAAAGGTGATACCTAATGAAACAAAGAAACAGAAAAACGGAAGGGGTGTTGAAATTTACACTATTGTTTACATTTGGCACATCATTTTTATTTTTTAATAGGTCTTTATTAGGTTATAACATTTTTCTTCCAATACTACCCCTCTCCCTCTCACTTTATTGTTCTACTTTTGCATCTATGGAATTGGAAGGCCATGAATGAAATCTATGATCCAAAAAGAGATCAACAAGGGTATTGAAAATCCAACCCCAAAATGGTTTCAATCACACTCGATCGTTTTGATGTCAAGAAAATTTTCATGCCCACCTCAAATTTGTGCTTCATCACACCTCTCCATGTTCTCGACCAATTTCTCAACTTCGTCGCTCGTCGTCATCCTTGGCATCGTCGCTGGCCATCGGGAGGGATTATGAGGGTGAGCTCGACCAGACCGAAGTCACACATTACTCGCCGAGGTGCTGAAGAATTTCATTGAGATTCGATTCTCCGAATCAAGTTGGGCATAACGACGACGTTTTGCTCAATTGGAGGGCCGAATTCGAATCTACTTTGAACAACTGTGTGAGCTTCTGCTGAGATTCAACTGGTCCCCATTCTTAGCTCATTGATCGCAGCCTCAGCCCGGCATCACTTGCTTTAGTCGATCATTTTGGAGGTTTTGCTTAAGGGGCTACATTGGTTGCTGTTTGTTTGAGTGAGCACGCCAACCTTAAGGAGGTCTCTGATCTTTTTTGGTTTCGACTCCCTTTGAGGAGCTATGGGACTGCGGTAAGAAGAACTTACTGCCCATCGTTGAGAGACTGTGTTTTAGACTTCGAAAGAGAGGAAGGGAGATGCTAGGATAAGTACGAGAGTACTCCAGCAAAAATGGTGTGTCAAATGTAAGAAGGGTGTGTAAATTTCAGCACCTAAAGGAAATCGAGGACAGATCAAAATATACTTTATTTAGACATGACCCAGATTCCATTGAAGCCCAGGCAACATTAGTTTATCAATTTAGTAGGCGGCCTAGGAGGGTTGGTTTTAGCATAATTTATGAGAACTCAATATTTTTATTTAATTTTTTTGACACCTTTACAGTTTATTTCTTATTTTTTCGGTACGTAGGAGCGTACGGTAATAGTTTTATATTAGAACATACGGTGTCATATGCATAAGATGCAAAAGAGTATTTATAAAATATTTTTTAAGTACTTCAAATATTTTTTTATTTTACATATTTTTTTACAATTTTTTGACAGTTTATTTTTAAATATATGACTTTCAAAAAATGTTTTTTAGATTTTCTATTATTTTTAAATTTGATATTCAATCGTGACCGTTAATTCGATCATAAAATTTGAGCCGTCGAAATTCTCTATAAATACCCCCTCTCTATTATTGTTCCGCCGACACACGCTTTCCTCTTCTGTCTCCCTTATCCTTTCTCTCCCTCTTTGAGATTCTCTCACTACCAGAGCAGAGTGTTTGGGCGACGAAGCAATTTCGTCGTCCTGTTAAAAAATTTTACTGCCCAAGATCTTAGAGGACGAAGCGTCGTCACCTAAGGTGTCGTCGCAAGAAGTCCGTCGCCTAAGATCTTAGGCGACGAAAGAAATCTTTGTCATCGCCTAAGACTCACACTTAGGCGACGACACATGCGTCGTCGCCTGAGAGTTAAGTTAAGGCGACGAAACACATTTCGTTGCCTAAACAGCCGTCGTCGCTTAACAGTCTAGATCTTAGGCGACGACGCCAGTTTCGTCGCCTAAGTGTTCTACCTTGGGCGACGATACATGTATATTTGTCGCTTTATATTTAAAAAAAAATTAAAAAAATCTCCTAGGCGACGAAAGTGGTATATTTCGTCGGCTAAGTGATCTTAAGACGACGAAATAGTGCAAAAGTCGTCGTCTAAACCTCTCTTAGGCGACGAAAAATACTTTATTTCGTCGCTTGAAGTATTTTCTATATTTTTTATTTAGTTTTGTAAATTTTTATAAAATATAAATAACAACACAAAAAATTTCAAGAACAAAAAACAAATTTTTCATTACAAATTATCTAAATTGTTCATAAACGTACAAATATATAAATTTAGACAAAAGTAAATTCGATATCATTTAAATCGATCATGAAATCTGATTCTTGTGGTTTCCGAAGCTGAGGACGTTCCGGCGGTGGAGGCAGAATAAGACGCATCAGCATGGGAGGAGGAATTTGTTATGTTGACTCAACATATAGACAGTCCTGAAACCATTGCCCAAACTGCATCTGATGGTTTTCTTGGGCTGCATTACACGCTTCATTATACTGCTCCCGGGCGTCTTCATAGGCATTTAGGGCTGATTTGAAGGCTCTCCTGGCAGCCTCCTCTCAACTTCTAACTGTAGTTGCACGTTGTTGCTTGAGACTCCCTTCTTTTCTCCTTTGATTTCCTTCAGCTTTTGGTTTCTAACCCTGCCCATACTCCAGCAGTAGAAGTTGTTTGTACGGTGTGGGAAAACCGTGTCCATGATCCTCGCCCGATGAGTGGATCTGATCGGTCGATCTGGGACATGGCTTCGGACATATCCTCCTCCTGTGTTTCCGGTCATGTCTCCGACACGTAATCACGCATCACATCGGACTTCGCCGACCTCATCCTCTCCTAATTGGAAATATTAGAAACAAATTATTAATTAACATTAAATAATACATATAAGCAAAATTAAAAATTAAAAGCGTGAGATAACTTATAAGATTCTCCTGGGATTGAGGATAGGCCTTATGGAACGTTCTTACGAACGGGTTAACCTCCGGATTGTCCCTCATCACCTCCTCCATGATGCAAGCAAACGGTTTCGAACCGGCATAATTGTTGGTCGTGTTGCGTTGCCGGTTTGTAGTGTTCTTCTGAAAGACGGTCTTGAAAGAAAAAAATTAACCGTTAGTAAAATATTTATTTAATACGTAATTATTATTTTTAATAATTAAGTACGGCCTCGATAACTAATTAAGTAATTTATTTTTTATCTATCTTTTTATGAGGGTTGTTGAATTCGACCGTCAGGAGCCAACGCCACTCGTGCTCCCTGTATTGGAACTCAAGAGGGGTACCCAGCCGACCGTTCCCGTGCGCTTTCCAGTGATCCCTCAGTTTATGCTTCCACTCCCTAAATCTACATATATGACATCAAATATTAGATATATATTTAATATAACATATAATTCACGACAATATTTTTCCTAAAATACGTACATTTGGGAATGTTCTTCTTCCAGCCATGGCCTCATCAACTCCTTGGAAATCATGGAAAACTCAAAATATAACTGCATTTAACCGTTTGTTAGTCTATTTTCTCGAAAAATCAACAACTTCATCACATAATATTATTATTGAGACTTTTTTAAAACTCACCGACATATCGTTATCGAGCTGGGTCTTCACGGAATCCGGGACGTCTTTCCATTCTCCTCACAGCATAGGGCATTTAGCCATAATTACTCCACCAACTTTAACATCACTGGAGAGTATGGAAAGATTGAACTGCGGTGCACCTTCCTCCATGGTTTGCGGAGTCTCCTTCAACGCTCCTAAATACAACTTCATATAGGTGACGCATTCGTGCGTAATATAGGCTTCAGCTATACATCATTCAGGTTGTAGTCTCCAAGTTATTAGCTACATAATCTTTGTAGTCTCCAAGTTGCCTATAAATAGAAGAATGCAAAGTTTTATGATTATTGAACATGTATATATATATATATATATATATATATATTGAGGAATTTAGGTGATTAAAACATACCTTTCCATGGGATACATCCAAGTGAAGTGTACCAGACCGGTATGCAACAATTGGTCGGGAAGATGGATCATCAGGTGAGGCATGATATCAAAAAAAATAGAGGAAATATCCTATCAAATTTACACATGATATAAATGATGTCCTCTTTCATTTCCCGGAGATCGGATTTTTTCACTTCCCGTGTGCATAACTTCTGTAGGAATTTTGCCAACGCTACTAACGGCTCCACCACCTGACGAGAGCCACAAACCACAAATTATCATCAAATCCAACACAAATTTTTTAAGTAACCAATTGACCGTTAAATTTTAACAAATTTAGCTTTAAAAATTAAAAAATTACTTGACTATTGAGGAACGGTCGAATGAAAACCGGGAGGAGATGTTGTAGCAGGATATGACAGTTATGACCCTTCAAGCCGTACATCCTATTGTTCCGGAATTTCACACAGTTAGCTATATTTCCTGTATAGCCTGAAGGATACCTCACACAAGTCAACCACCTGAAGATTTGGTTCTTCTGATCAGGCTTCACGGTGTAAGGAGCCTGAGGCATCTTTTTCTGCGCCTGTTTCAACCACAAATGTTTTCTTATCTTCATATTCTCAAGATCAATGTGTGTCTTAGGACCGTCTTTCGTCTTCCCCTCCAAGTTGAGCACTATACCCACCACACTGTCGCATACATTCTTCTCTATGTGCATCACATCTAGGTAGTGTATGATCAATAACTTACTCCAGTACGGGAGTTCGCAAAATATGCTCTTATGTGTCCAAAATTTGTACTTGTCGGGTCTTTCAGTATTGAGGCCACAATGTCGGGATGATTGTTGAGCCTCCTAAAATCATATTCACTAATCACTGCTAAATTCTCTTCCCTCGTCCATCTATGCGGCTCCACACCCATTTCTACGGTCCCATCAAATGCCCCGGTATCTTCCCGCCATGGGTGATTATGTGGAAGGCGAGTATGGTGTCCCATCCGGACTATCTTATTGCAAAGACTTCTACTCCCCTCCTAGCTTAGGCACTCTGGACAAGCCTTATATCCCTTAACAACGCTGTCCGACAACATCCCATGTGCAAGAAAATCATTGATGGTCATCCCATCTGAAACATCTCCTGCTTGTTGGAGTCATAAGTGGGATGACCAACCTCCCAAAAGAACTTACACTCTTCAATCACCGGTCTTATATACACATTGAGACACTTCCCTGGATAACCGGACCCCGGAATCACCAAGGTCAACATGTTGTATTCCTTCTTCATGCACAACCATGGAGGAAGGTTGTAAGGTACCAAAATCACCGGCCATATACTGTATTGAAGACTCATGTTGTCAAAAGGGTTGAACCCATCGGATGATAGCCCGAGCCTCACATTTCGAACCTCTGACGCAAAATGAGGAAACTCCCTATCTATATACTTCTAAGCCCCCCGTCAGCAGGGTATACCATGGTGTCTTCGTCATGCAACTCCCTCTCAGCGTGCCATCTCATAGCATTGGCTCTGTGTGAAGACATGTACAACCGCTCCAGCCTATCCCTCAACAGGAAATACCGAAGTACCTTCACAGGTTTCCTGTTGCCTGCAGGAGTCTGCTTATACTTGTCGGTCTGACATACCGAACAACGATGAAGGCCTTCAAGGTCATTCCCATTTGCATATTTACCCCAGAAGAGAACACAATCATATTTGCATGCTTGGATCTTGATGTAGGAAAGCCCGAGATCTTTCAAGATATGACGGACCTTATGATGAGTGGTGGGATGACGATGACCGTCGGGCAACAACGAAGCAACATACTGTAGATACCTATCAACAGCCTTCACGGTCAATTTTTCCTCAACTTTGATCTGCATCACCTCCATCACACACTCAAGAACGGTCTTCTTAGAACTGGGTTACAGAGGGGTCTGTTGGAAAGCAAGCAGTTTGTTGTACTTGTCAATACCAGCAGTGTTGACAACTCTAGGGACGGCCTGCACCGACGCCTCAGGAATTTACTGTCCTTGAGCGCATACACCGCTCTCATGAGGAAACATGTCGTTGATGAAGGCCATTGTTGGATCGTTTGATGAACCGCCCCTCTCATAAAATTGCTCATGATCATGCAGACCCCCAGATGATGTTTCACCGTGATATATCCAACATGTGTAACTGTTCCAGAATCTGTTATTCTTCAGGTGCTCCCATACTGTCTCCATCGGAAATCGATGCATCTCGCTGCGACACTGACATCTCTTGCACGGGCAATAGAAAAGTGTACTCCCGCCAGCATTGTCCAACGCATATTGCACAAAACTTAAAACTCATTTAGCATATCTTCTGTCCTATCTTGAAAGCGAAATTCAACTCTTATCCATATCCTGAAAATACCACAAAATATATATATATATAACAATTAATTAATTAAATTTCATATATACATAAAATCTCAATCAAATTCATTTATATATATATATATGTATAATAATATACTACATGCAATAAATTATTAGTAACAAATTAATTAATTACATAAAAATAGTCTTACATATATAAACTAATTAATTAAAATATATATATATATGTACATACTAAATAATTATATAATAAAAATATTATATATCAACAACATATATATATATATACATCCATCATATCACAAAATTATCATCAACAACTTCATAACATCAACACAATATTATAAATTAATTAATAACAACATCATATATATATATATATATTCAATATAACATTAATCAAAATGTAAAAATATATCAACCAATTAATGCAACTATATCAACACAAATTCATAATCAATCAACATACTCAAAATATTAATCGATCAACTAAATCACACACTCAAAATCTATAAATTCATCAACTCAAAAAAAAATTCAAAATCTATCAATTTAACTCAAATAAAACTCAAAAACAACATATATACATGTACATATATGTACCTATATATCTCCACAAACTGAGTATGGACAGATTTCGACAACACCCAACATTTTCGACAACACCCGAAATTTTCTTCCCTTTTTTTCCCGAGTGAGCTTCTGTTCAGATCTAGGAATATAAGGACTCTTAGGCGACAAAACCAAAAAATTCGTCACCTAAAGTTTTAAAAAAAATCGTCGCCTAGGAGGGTCATTCTTAGGCAATGAAAGGACGTCGTCACCCAGAGTTTTCGGACCTTAGGCGGCGACATATTTGTCGTCGCCTAAGAATGACCCTCTTAGACGACGACGGTTAAGCTTTAAGCGATGAAACTTCCTGTCGTCGATGAAGGAATGACCTTAGGCGACGAAGGAATGACCTTAGGCGACGATTTCAGTTTTCGTCGCTTTAAATTTTAACTTAGGCGACAATTTTTGGCTCTGAGGCGACGACACATATTTTCGTCGCCTAAAATTTCTCTTAGGCGACGAAATTTGCTTTTGTCAATCTATTTCAGCTCTCTTCGTTGCCCAATGACCTTTTTTGTAGTGTCTTCTCTCCCTTATCATTTTCTTCGTTTCTTTCTCCCTTAATTTGTTTTCTTTCTCTATCTTTCTTCTGCTCTCGACACAATGTCCAGATCAGAGACCGCCACTGTCTAGCCACACTGCCGCAACTCACGCCTTACTGTCACCGCCATCATCTTCACATTGCACCTATCAGCCAGACCTGGCCCTCAGCAGTATCTGAAAACGCCGAGATCGGAGCTCTACCGAAGAGGAGGGAGTACGCCGGAGCTTTGCCGAACTGGCCAGCCTTCCCTTACATCAAATCAGGTCAGAGAAGCATCTGGAGAGCTCTTGTCAGCAGCAGATCGAAGTCGCCCAGTCGCTTAGAGGAGGGAGGACGTCTGGATCACATCGCTGGAAAGGGATCCGCCGATGAGCTACTACTCTAGTTCGTCTAGGTAGTGAAACTAGTCATTTTCTCTTGATTCTAGCCTTAATAAGTTGTTGGGTTTGTGCAGATTTAGGCTTGCATGTGGAGGAGCGAAATCCGGCTGTGAAAGCTCGATTTCCGGCCGAAATAGTCGATCAGAGGAGAAAGGGGTAAAAGCAAGTGTTTCAACCTTTCTGTTGTTACTCTTTACCGTTTTACCATGAGGTGAAATTACATAAATATTCATGGTAGATTTACATTTATTTTTTACTGTTTTATTTTTATCATTTACTATTTTACTATTGACTTTTACTATGTTGACTTTTGACTTTATTGGGTTGACTTTTGATTTTTACTGTTATAAGTTGACTTTTGTTTTTACTGTTTTATCGTTGACTTTTGACTTTACTGTTCCTGTTCGACTTTCATTTTTTTTACTGTAGCAGATTTACTCAGTTACATTTTACTGCTACAATTAATTAATTTAAAGGTTATATAGTTACAAAGGTTTATACTTTTTACTAAACTTTGTTTTAAATATTTTAATTTAATTAGGCGATGAAACGACGTAAATACCGAATAAATAATAATTCTAATTCTCGACCTGTTCGAGAATCGAGATATCAAATAATTAGACTATAGTGTCAGAAAAATAAAAAAAAAGATTATCGGGTCGTAACTATAAATATCATTTATACCCCTCACAAACAGTCCCAAGAGTGCATCACCGCCAGTCTCAAGAGGATCAGGAGTTGGAGCAGTGACGAGAGTCGTTGGGCGACCTGCAATTTAAAACCCTATCATTGTAGTAACTGTAAGTAAGGATCGTTCTAGCCGGGGACACTAGGGAAGGATTAATTTCTGCATTAAAACAAGTTAGTAATATTCACAAGTACAAAATACACATACATAGCATATACCATTATCTGTCACATATTATACAAGTATGCACAAATGCATAAGTATAAACATATATACATATTTACGATTTTTAATGGGGGATTCAATTTGGTTATCTAAAATTCTAAATCCTAAGTCTAACATTTACAAAGTTGGTCAATTAATCATCTAAGACACATAACATAGAAAACACCAAAATAAACACATAATGATTTCATGCAAGTCTGAATTGTGATGTTCTTACTATCCTATGCCTTAGTTAATTTCAACCTCTTATGACTTCTCAATTAATTTAGGAACTTCGAATACGCCTGAACCTAAAATATATATGTGTCATCTATATGTGTCATCTTGTTCAAACTATCAAATATGCCTAATCTAAACAAGATACACTTACGAACTAGAGTCGGTTGAAGACATGATCCTAGGTATGGCGTCACTCATCCTATTAGCATGCAAGTCACTCACCCTAACAACCCTTTGCAGCACCTAGAATCAAACTATCAAATATGCCTAACTTGATCCTAGATTACTACGGTTTATTAAACTCCTCCCTTAGAAACGTCTTGGCCTAGACTATCTTTAGGTTCGATTACATGATCAGGTGATGACTAATCAACTAGCACATAATACACATAAGAACATACAACAACTTAAACTAATTCATGAACTTAAAACATGCTTTAGAAGTTATAAATCACACACGGTTTAAAGAAAGTCACAAAGAAGAACTTAAAAACACATGCAACGTATAAAACCAAAAACCATAAAATAATTTATAATTAAGCATGAATAAACACAGTAGATTATTACACAAAGCTTTTATAAACTCCATACCTAGACCTACCTATATAGGCGGCTAGGGTAAAGGGAAAGATTTGCGGCAGAATGGTTATAGTTCGGCGGTGCTTGGTGTGGCGGCAGCTTGTGCAATTTTATGTGTTTAGGGTTTTTAGGTAGAACTTGGCTATACTATGGCTTAAACAAAAATTGACTCCTAAAACTCAACTATTACATATGTATTTATAGGGAGAAACCCTAGTAAATTCGGCAGCCCCTTGTCTAAATTGGATTTGGCTTCTTGTTTTTCCTTGTTGCACTAGACATTGACTTCTTCAATGGTTGACTTGGATAATACTTCATGGGCTTATTTCTGAATTTTTGACTCCCCTACATGTCAAGGGATCAATATAAGACTTCCTCACATGTTTTGGGCTTCATAGGACAGCTGAATCCCATCCACAAGCTTGGTAGAACAAGTTATCCTGTTTTGACCGGGAGAACTTTCCTAGTTGTTGTTTTCGACTTCTCCTTGGTGCTTTCTTCGTTTCTTCGATTCTTCTTCTTCTAAACAATTTCCCATATCATCATTAAGCTCTTCATCAATCATTTGGCATGCTTGGGAAGTATTTTGGTGAAGAAACATACTCACGAACTCGGTAGACAACTTCAGCAAAATCTGTCCTGTTTCCAGCAGACTGACCTCCGGCTATTGTTTCTATCATAACTCCTTCCTCAAAACTTGGATTGCTGCGATTTCAAAAGATTTAGAGACTAGAAATCCACATCATTCCATCCATATATGGCACGTTTCCTGGTTCCTCCTGGATCGTCCTAGAGAAATTTTTGAAGTTTGGTTATGGTTTCTAGAAATCCTCTGTTTTTGTTCCGATTTCATACTTTTGGTCTCTTGTCTTTCCATGCTTCTTTTGCTGCCTTCCATAAGTCTGATCATCATGATTCTTGTTTCGTTAAGTCTATATACATGTCATCTAAACATTAAAGAAAATTAATCAAGTAATGACAATGTACAAATTCATAAAATCATAAGAAATAACACGATATCTTCATAAGTCAGCTTTTAACAAATTAGTGCACATTTTCTCTACTTTACGCCCATTTTATCCATTGCTCTACAGAAAAACCTTTATGATAAATAACTAACAATACTAAATTAATAATGGATAAACAAAGCATAAATGTGGATAAAAACATATTAAGAACGTAGCATAAAATGCTCCTATCAAGCAGAGCCATCTGCTTCGTCATATCAGGTAGGGGCAAGCCTAATGGGTGAGTCGTAACCTTCCCGGGTTAGTGGCTTTCATTTATTGAGTATATATAAATATATGCTTCATTGATTTGTTGTTTTACCACATACTTAAAGTCACATTGGTGTGTGTATCTTGGATCAAAAGTGGCACCATTGTTCTGATCTCCGATGTGTGGCTTGAGAGTGATGAGATCTAGTATTTAGACTTTGATTCTCACGGTGTCGATGACCGCGAACCTCTAGAGGGGCAAGGCCCTGTTTATATTTTTGTCTCGTTTACGCTCGTCTCGTCGAGAGTTAAGCGGGGCGTAAGTGAGGTGTCATGTTATAAGTGATATGTTGGGAATTTGCTGTAAATGGACACTCTCGCTACCTATTGTTCTCAAACGTGAAAGGTAGTTGTTGGACCTGGTTTGCAGTATAGACAAACTCAGGATGTTCGGCCATAAGGATTCAGAAAATCTTGCAGGTGTGGTTATCATTCATGTATTTAAGCTCAGTGTGCGTGGTCATTCTACATACGTTTTCAAATACCCTAAAGCTATATATATAGGAATCCTTATTTTTAGTTTATTTATAGTGATAGGCATTCGACAAACTTTTCGATCATATTTTTTAACCTTAACCATTCAATTCTTAGATTCTAATAAATAGATCACCTCTGCAAAATTTCATCCAAATCGGTGATCGTTAAGATGTTCAAAACTGCGAATTAAAATTATAGGCATTAACGGTTCAAGTTTGGCAGATTTGATCCGTCAATTGATTTCAATTATTTCAAAGCCTTAACGATCACCAAATTGGATGAAATTTTGCAGAAATGATCTATATATATGCATCTACGTATTGAACGGTGGAGATGTTGATATGTGATCGAAAAGTTTATCGAATGCCTATCCCTATAAATAAACTAAAAATAGGGATCCCTCAATAGAATGATCCTATATATATAGTCCCTATCCAAAGTAGGATTCCGCTCTAAAATTAAAATGTGTGACTCCTTATTTGACTCACTTGTAGGTCACATTTTCACATCTCTACCGCTCAATATCTAGAACATAGTGTGTAGATCATTCCTATTAAGTTTTATCAAATTTAGAGATCATTTGGGTACCGAATTAGATTAAATAAATTAGCATAACAAAATTTGTCAAAAATTAACTATTCGTGTAAATTGCGATTACTGAAGCTCAAATGTTTTCCAAATTATATGAAATTTGGTATGAGTGATCTACACTCTATGTTTCAAACATTGAGCAGTGGAGATATGAAAATGTGACCTACAAGTGAGCTAAATACGGAGTCATGCACTTTAATTTAAGAGTGAGATCCCTGTCTAGATAAGAACTATATATATATTCAGCTCCCTTCCAATGAGGGATCCCTTTTTGACATATATGAGGGATCGAAGTTTACACTAACTTTTTCATCACAAAATCACATCTCCACCGTTCAATATGTAGTTCTATATGAGTAGATCACTTGTACAAAATTTCATCCAAATTGGGAATCGTTGAGGTGCTCAAAACTGTGAATTAAAAGTTAAAGCATGAACGGTTCAGCTTTGACAGAGTTTTTCCATCAATTGATGTCAGTTAATTCAAAGCCTAACGATCACCAAATTAGATGAAATTTTACAGATATGATCTACATATATGTATCTAAATATTGAACAGTGGAGATGTTGATATGTGATCAAAAACTTGGTGTAATCTTCAACCCCTAATATATGTCAAAAAAATGGATCCCTTAGTGGAAGAGTTCTCTATATATATTTACTTTCTATGTTTAAAACATCATTATAAATCTGATAAAAAACATTATTATAAATCCGATAAAAAACATTATTGTAAAGATTTTTATCGAGTTAACACTAATGAGTTAATGAATTGAATAACATGTTAACAATGATGAAAAAGCAAAATAAAAAATGTAATTGATATTACATTGATCATCTTTCTGTTGTTTTGTTATATGTTTAGGCCTGATATTACAAAATTAGTGTACTTATTAATTAGTCATTTTACACTTAGGTAATATAGTTTTTCAATAATTCAAATGTTCGTAGGGTGAACAAAGAATATGATAGGGTGACAATAGCCCCACCCCTTATTTTTCTCTTCCTTTTTTCTAGCTTCCTGTTTTCTTTGCTACGTACAAACTCTTTCATACTGAACGTATTTTCATCAAAAAATTGCTAGATTTTAAAGAAGTATGATATTGAGCTAATTGAATAAGATGATCAATGTAGTATCAAGTTACCAGTAAATTTGCTTTTGCTTTCAGATGTTGTAGCATTTGTGGAAAAGTGCTGCTAGATCTGCATGAACCTGCTTTGTTAAAGATCTCCAGAACTCTAACAAGGGTATTGCACAGTTTTGTGTTTTTGAGTTCTTGTGACACTAATCTGTGGCAAGGATTGGGTTAATTCTCCCTAATTTCAAATTTTTACAAGCTTCTTATGTTCAAACCATGATCCTAATCGAAACCGGCCGCGAAAACTTTGCAGAAGCAGACCAACAAGTTTCCGAACCTTTGGTATTTTGAGCTGTGAGTATACCCTGGCACTAGGTAAACTTATTCTAGTGTGTCCTCTCTAAATTATGATTTCATCAATTTGTGTTCTCTAATCACACCTCAACGTACAAATTAAGATAATGCAAGCTAGTATATATATCCCTCTATGCTTTTAGCTCATCTCTTTAGCACCTTTGTTTCAGCATAAACATTCAAATTAAAATGTTCCTGAACAGCAAGAATAAACTACTCATGATCCAATTCAAGCCAAACATTAGACCCTAATCGGCATAAGAATGATTAGACCCTTACTTTGATCCTTGAGTTTGAAAACAAATCTTATTTGTTCTATCTACTTATACTATGTGTTCTAGTTCGGTTCTAACTTATATATTGCTCATCTCAGTCATCTGTGCATGCAGCATATTCCACGTTCAAAGAAGGATCCGATACCCATGAAGGTCATGCCACTGGACAAAACTCTGTTACCATTGGAGCACACATGAACCAGACATGAGGGAAAGAGACCTGATGAAGATAGGGTTTCACGATTGATGGGGATCAATAATAGCCCGACTGATCAATAATACTGATGCAACTGTACTGTGAATTGGAAGTTCAGTATTGTTCAGCATTTACAATGTGTCGTATATGAAACTGGTCGATCGAGGTGGGCTATATTTAGCTCATCTCCAGTATCTGTTTGAAAATCATGTCCCATCTCCCTCGCTAGCTAGCTAGCCTTGTTTTAGTGATGACAAAATTCGCTATAATAAAAGACGAAAACTAAACAAATTAATGAAGAATTAAGATACTGTTCTTCTGTTTGTGTACAGGTGGTGCTTGATCTTGTTTAATTTAGTTGCAGTAATGCATAGCTAGCGTAATGTTTTCTCATTAACTATTTGTCAATCTAACATGTCTGATTAAACGTGTTTTGCTCTCTGATTTTGTGACCATGCGAAAACTTTATCTTACTCAAATGCTGAATCGAAACTTACAAACATAATCAACCATGTATGTGATGATGATGATATACTTACTGTTACAGTGTTACTTAAGATCAAAACCTTATTTAAGGATGACAATATGACTAATTACTTGTTTTCCTATACACACTATGTACATACAAACAGACCAAGCCTACACGAGAAATTTCGACTTTCATTAACTCATCAGCAAAAAGATCATGAACGACACGCTTGCTGGTTAAGACTTCACACAACGGCAACCGCTGCACAATGCATATTAAGCATCATCTCCCCTAGCAAATCAACAGTTAGCATCGATGCCTTCGGCCTGAGACGCAGCCGCTCCGATTGCCCCACTGACAAAGGTGGTGTCGATGTCGCGATCGTTCTCTTGCACGCACCAAGCCATTTAGCTTGCATGTACTTCTGCTTTCTCCACGGCCCCATGTGCATTTTCTTCTCCTTCATACACTTCTTGGCAGCCGAACACAAAATTTTGATCAAGTTTTGAAGTCTCTCGACTTTGCCGACAAAGATTTCGGGTAGTCGTTGCACCAATCTGCTGTATTCATCGTTTGCTCTCGCCATCTCAAACTCGGCTCTGAAGTTGAGCTCTATTATCACCCTCACCTCTCCTTTCCTGAAGCTTGAATTGTCCACTACATCCAAAAATGAGTGCTCTCCTGAACAATGAGAAATTACAAGCCTAATAAGCATCTTATCATTTATTAAATATATATATATATATATATATATATATATATATATATATATATATATATATATATATATCTGATCATTTGTTTATTGATGATCACCGATTCACAATGATCTTTTGTTTTAGAACAAAAGCAAATTGGTTGATCAAATTGAATACTATACTAATCTAGCTAGAAAGAAAGATGGTCAAAACAGATCATGCTACGTCAAAAGAAACAGGTGCGTATATGAGATTAGGATATATGTATTATTTCTTTGTTAATTAATTAAGATTAATTACGTCTTAATCATCTTCATCTTCCTCCATTATCTCCATCGATCATCCATATTATTATAATGGATAATGACAAAAATACGAAATGAAGATGCTTAATTGAGAAAGATGGAAGATGATCCGGGCATAATGACAATTCACAAAGAAGGGAGTTATGTGATCATGCCTAATTAACTAACCAAATAAGCCATATTAACTCGATCAATATACGGCGATCGTGGCCGGTTTTCTCACCTGAAGGAATATCCGGCGAACTCCTCCAGTTGGACTTGCATATGGCACTGTTGTAACCAGCACTGCAAAGCCTGCCGGAAACTTCCCTCATAAGGCAACTCCGGCAACCACTCGCCGCCTTCCCACAACCGCACACCGCCTCCCCCGACTCCTTCACCGCATCCTTTGTCACGCTCCTAATCTTCGTCTCTAGAGAACTAGTCCTGCACAACGTCGCCTGCGACGCAGATCGCAACAACAATCAGATAATTATCTACTCGTCCCATTTCACAACTTTAGTACGTAGGTAACTTAATTAGTACTGCATCGGATATTCAAGAACACACTAGATATATAATTACCTGTAAAATCTGGTTCTGGCTCTCCCAAAACTTCTTCTCCTTCTCGTCCTCTCCGGCATCCTCTTGACCATCCTCCATGTCAAACATTGCCTCATCTTCTTGACTACTGCTGCAACTCTGCTCAAACTCTTGGCCTCCGTCTTCAAGAAACCCGAAAACCATGCCGGAGAAGCTCGCCGCCGACCGCTCCCGTGCATTGCTCGCCGGAATTCTTGCCATATTTTGGACTAGGGTGCTTTACTACACAAGTGGTGTGATTAATTTGGCAAGAAGTCCAAGAACCATGTGGGCTTTCAGACGTATATAGTTACATACCACTAGCTGGTATTCCTGGTAATAAAAACCCACTGTTTGGATTAGGGTAGGGCCCCCTCCCCAGGCCAAAACCTCCCGCCGTGCGCATGACGTGGATAGATATCGTTGGAAGACGTAAATCGAACCGGGTTGGTGTTTTTGGTTAACGCGGACCGGGTCGACGAGGATCCACGTCACTCAGATCCAATAATTGCAACAGTGTTGCTGGTGTTTCTGGACGGTCTATCTGGATATTCGAGATCCATCATCCCCTTAAAAAATTAATATACTTTTTTTCTGTTCATGAAAATATGACTGGTGGGCCCCTGGTCTAAGGGAATAATTAGTTTGATGTTGCAACATGGAGCAGTTTCAGCCGTTGGATCAGTGGTGTTTATCCGGTTGTGGGGCCTACATGTCGCTGCAAACCTACCCAGCATTATGGAGGTGCGTAATATCGGATTAAGATTGAATACGCGGCGTCCGGGCCTCGTCCAATCATATCTTTTCTTCTGGTTTCCGGATGTCGGAACTAGGTTGGCGACGGTGGGCTTGAAGGTGGGAGCGAGAGGGGTATTTTGGTCATTAGAAAACCCAAATTATTTTGAAGATTGCACATCAATGGGTATGTGTTCTTAAGATTATAGGTTTCCATTGCGTACATTATACATGAATGTATTTTTAAGGTAGTATCAACATTATACAGAACGGTATTACATTATGTTGTTATGTGTCGTGTAAGGAATGGTTAATTGTTGTTATCAATCAAAGGTTTTCAGCACCACACGAAACTAATTCGTACAAATTCATGTTTATAATGTGTAAGGTTCTAAAAAAGACGCCTAGTGCCACCTATGTGACGCTTAGGCGTTAGAAGATAGGTGACCATTCTGATTTTCTTTAAATTAGTAAAGTTAGGCGTTACAGCAAAAAACAGCCGCCTAGACAGGCTAGGCAGCGCCTAAGCGCTAAGTGGGCTTGTGGGCGGCCTTTTTCATAATTTTTTTTATAAAAAAAAAACCATCAAAACCCTAAACTCTAATTACAATGACTCCCAAAAATCAAAAAAACTGTAATCTAATTTGTTTATTTCAATTTATTTTTTTAATTCTAAGAACATTGTTGTTGAATACTTTGTCTATTTTTAAAGAATTTTTGTTATTTTGGAACATAATATTGTTTTTTAGAACATAAATTTATTTATGAATTATATTTATTAAATAATTAAAATATATAAAATACAAAACTGCTTAGACAGTGCCTAGGAGCCGCTTGGGCGCTAGGCGATGGGTTTCCGCCTTAGTATCTAGCATCTAGCGTTTTTTTAGAACTTTAATAATGTGTAATGTATTATAGAATTGCTTGTTAGAGTAGAGATTATTGAGATTATGTCTACTTTGTGATAAGCTTATGAGTCGTCATATAATTGATTGATCGTGTCAGAATTATGGTTTTGGAGATGTACATATTTTCCATCTTAATAACAATGCATGATCATATGAAACTAATGAAAGTATAAAGACAAGATATTACCAAGAATTGTACCTAATTTCACCAAGCTTAATTTTTTTACCTAGATCAGATGATTGCCTACTATCCACGAACATTTGGTTAGCAAGCTAGTTAGGCATCTAAGTCGGCAGGTAAGTAATTTGGTTCTTGAACTTTAGTATGATTAGCAATACGTTATATATGGTCAAAATACAAACAACATCCAGTCTAATCCTTCCAAAAGCTAAATTGATTTAATAGTCAGAAATAAGTGTGTGCTTCAGCATTAACAATGTTCACGTTCGATTATGTAGATCATGTGGTCTATAATTTTGCAGCCGTTTTCAATCACGTCTGATAGTACTATCCTTCGTTTCCAAGTATATAATCCTTTTTACCGAGGCTTGATCAGGAGCCGGGGTCTATTTTTTAGCTAAGAAACAGATTTCATTATTTTATTTATTTCTTGATCATATTTTCTTATATTAACCGTTTAGATTTTAGATATATATATATATATATATATGCAGACCATCTCTATAAATTTTCAATCAAATTGATAATCTTTAAGGCGTTTAAAGCTGTGATTTACAACTAGGGTTTAAGAATGAACTGTTCAGACAATTTCATTGATTTGAATACTTTAATGATTATCAATTTGACTGAAAATTTGTAGAGATGATCTACACATATAAACCTAAAATCTAAATGGTTAAAATGAGAAAATATGATTGAGAAATGGGTCAATAATGAAATATGTTCCTTAGCTAAGAAACGGACTTCAAACTCATTGATTGCTTCATTTAAGCTATATCAGCTGGAAGCTTAGTAATCATTATTGGATTAACACTAATGAAGGCAATATATACGTATAGGTTGTATAGGATCTCATTATTTTTAGGTGTTCTTACGTTATGAGGTTTAGATTTTATGTTTTCTTTTGTATTTTATGGTTTCAGTAATAATAACGACATGAGGGCTATCTTCTAACCGTTAGATTAAAAAAACATATCTATATATAATCTATCATATATATATATATATATGTGCAATCAGTGGTAGAGCCAAAATTTAAAGTATACTGAGGCACAATATATATATATATATATATATATAAAAACTCACCATTTATTATAATAATTATTATTTTCTATACAATTCATATTTTAAAGTTATTTGAAAACTATACTTGTATAGTATGTATTAAAAATGAATATGAAATATATTTATAGGTCAAGTAATTATATAAATGAAAAAAATTAGTAAACAAAAACATGTCAAAAAAACTAAAAAAAAATTGCAAGGTGAATCAAACCCTTGAACTAAAAAAAGAGATACAATTCTTTATCCACCACTAAAACACACTTGTAGTTTATCACTCATTAATAACAAAGAAACTATATTTAATAAAAATGAATGGAGCATGAGACCTATTATGTCTGTAAGTGGCTCAGCGGTTGTGCAATGTGTGCGTATTATCATTAAACATGTAATTGTTGCTAGCTACCAGGTTAGTATGAGACACCCATATCATCGATCCAGAAAGCTGCATATATACATAAAATTAAGGACGCAGTTTTGACAACAATAATATTTAAAACATGGCACACGTTTAGATGGATGATCGATTAGGAAAGGGATAAGATAGTTGACGGAAAGGAAAGTGAAGTTCTGAAATTAATTATCACATAAAATGATAAGCACACACATGTTTACAACATGCATATATGTTAGTCTATGTTAAAAAATGAAAATAAAAGTTATCCCTCTGATATGGTATATCAGTCTTCTCAGCTCATATATATATAATTTTTTTAGATAATGATGTCCTTATTTTAAGTTTGATAAAAAAAATTAAATTGGTCAACTTTTAGAATATATTTTCTCATCTTAACTATTCAGTTTTTAGATATATATGAGTAGAACATCTAAATTAATTTGGTGATCGTTAAGGCATTCAAAACTGTGATTTACAGAAAAGAACACGAAATGTTCCGGTTGAACAGATTCGGTTCGTTCATTGTATTTGTACGTTTTCAAGGCCTTAACGATTGCCAAATCAGTTGAAATTTTACAGAGATGATCTATACATATATATCTAGATTATGAACGGTTAAGATGAGAAAATTTGATCGAAAATGTGTCAAATTAAGGAACTCTTCACCAAATTTATAGTAAGGACATAGTTAACCAAGAAAGCCTATATATATATATGGATGTGGAGCGGACGTACGCACTCCGGCTAAAGTGCCGACGTCGGCCGTTTATCCATCGTTTCATTTCGACGATGACGTCTCTCCCTCTCAAACAACTGCACAGCCTCCCAAGACTGTTTTCCTCCTTTCAGGACTCATAGACGACGAGTTTTCAGGTCAGAATGAAGCTCTGGATGGAAAACACCATGTTTGATCAATATTGGTCGGAAAACTCGTCGCCGGCAAGTCCTGAAAAGAGGGAAGCAGTCCTGAGAGTCTGTGTAGTCGTCCGGGAATGTGAGACACTGGCGTGAAACTACAAAGAAATGGCCGACGTCCTCACTTTAGCCAGAGTGTGGACGTCCGCTATATATATATATATATATTTATTGGCGAATGCCATATTACGTGTTGACAAGAGACAAACATGTGACCATCTTGTAAAGCATCAATCAAGACCATAAAATACTGAAATGGTCTACAAGATGATTGTATAGGCCCACAAATGTCCCATTGAATTCTTTTTAAAAATGATAGGGAATTTGTATCAATTTTAGCATAAGATTACCTAATGATCAACTTTCCTTGTGATTATGTCTTACAAGGGTATTGCTTGGTAAAATGATATTTTTATTCTTCAATGAGTGACCATTGGAATTAGTAATGATCATACGCATCATCGTGAATCCTTGGTGACCCAAACGGTCATGCCAAAGCATTAATGTTTGTTGATCAGTGAACATGTCACTACTAGCATAAACATTATAGCCGACGAAAAAAAACAGGGTGACGAAAGTTGTTTTCGTCGGCTAAAGTCTACTTTAGCCGACAAAAAAAAAATCTTCAACTAAAGTGTGAAGTTTAGCCGACGAAATTTATTTTCGTCGGCTATAGTCTGTAAACTATAGCCGTCGAAATTTTAAAAGTTTAGCCGACGAAATATGTAATGTCGTCGGCTAAACGTCCTTATATTTTCAAATCTAGACATCAGCTCATTTGAAAAAAAAACGGGAGAAAAAGTTTGGGTGTTGTCGAAATTGTTGGGTGTCATCGAAATCTGTCCAAAATTAGTTTGTGGAGCTATATATAGGTACGCATATGTGTATATATCTTGATTTTGAGTTGATTTAAGAGTTTTATTTGAGTTATATATATTGATTTTTAGTTTTAACTTGAGTTGAATTATTGGATTTTGAGTGTGATTAAGTTGATCGATCTAGGTAGAGTTGGGATGCTGGAGCGGATATAGATTTTATAGTTTATGAACAATTTATAAATTAATAATTTAATGTAAAACGTATAAACTACTTTTGATGGTGTACGTTGTTGGTTATATGAAATTGTTTGTGTAATTTGCAGCTTGTTTGGATGGTAATTTAGAAATTTTGTAGTTTTTTTAGTATAAAAAGTACTATAGCCGACAAAATTTACCATAATTCGTCGGCTATAGTATTTTATTTTATTTTTTTAACGTTTAGCCGACGAATTAAGCCATATTTTCGGCTATAGTATTATTTAGCCGACGAAATGTACTATATTTCTTCCGCTATATTATTTTTATTTTAATTTTTTTTAAAATATTAACGACGATTTATAGTAAATTTTGTCAGCTATAATGTTTTAAATTGGCCGACGAAATATTTATTGTTCGTTGGCCAAAGTCTTAAGTTGAGGCCGACGATAATTTATTTCGTCGGTTTTAGTCTTACTTTAGCAGACGAAAAATATAAAAATAAGTCATTTGTTGAGTGTTAAACTATAGCCGACGACCACTTTTATTTCGTCGGCTAAAATCAGAGCCGAAGAGGCTTTGCCGACGACAATTCGTCGGCTAAGATCTTAGCCGACGAATTTGGCTAACAGGCCGACGAAAATTTTTCGTCGGCCAAACTACGGATTCCGGTAGTGTGCGGTTCATGACATGGTATGCCTTAATTGACTTGATGGTTGTATAATACAAACCAGATGAGAGAGCAACCAATATTTCCAATATACGCCTTTGGCTGTAAGTATTTAAAGTGAATTAAAGATACTCCACATTATTCTCATTTGTAGTTTCTATGTGGTACCTATTCAAACGTATATCCTTAAAACTCAACAGATTCCTTCTAGATCTGGAAATGTATGATGCCTCTTGAATGAATAATTAGGTATCACCTGACAATCGAATATGATCTCTTCCAGAGCTTTCAATTAGGTCTGTAGGACCTGAAATGGTTGCCAATTTTGCTCTTGTCAAAATTTAAATGGAGACATATTTTTGATCTCTAAGGATTGTGTGCATGGTCGCACTAACGGCAAAGCATATTTCTTCTCCACCGTGAGAGAATCTATTTTTCATATTTATGCCTTCATAGATAACAACATAAATACTAATATGAACATAAAGGAAAGAAAGTACAATTTTATTCCATAAAACATGAAAGGGAAATACTAGATTAAGCATGAAATAACATAGATATTAAACTAGTTGGTATTGAGGTTTACACCACCAATTATGTCATCAACATAGCTTCAGTTGTTCTCAAAGAACTCTGAAACATCAAGGGAAGTTATATCAAGTAGCCCAGATGATTCCCAAGGATATGAATGATCAATGTGGTATGTTTCTACATTTTTCGTCTCAGGGAGGCTTGGTAAAGATCCACCTAATGTTTAAGTTTACAACATGTTTTTTCCCAATGGTTTGATGAACCACACCTATGACAATGATCATCATTGTTTTGGGAAACTTCTGGTCATTCCCTTTAAATTTGGCAGCGTTTCGTGGTCCCAGGTTTTGGTTATAACATCTATGACCATGACCATTATATCGTCCATGACCACATTTGCGACCATTGTTGTAGCCGGCCATGATTTATTCCAATCGTCATGCCTTCCTCCACTTCCCATTAAAATTGTCACTAAAATTTGGGGCATTTGCTTCTGGAAATAGTTTTACCCAGTTTGACAAGATTGATGATTTCTCATCAACAACTCATTGTTTTGCTCAGCCACAAGAAGACAATAAATCAATCAGAATATTTCTTGAATCCACGCTCTCTATATTGCTGTTGCAAGAGAATGCTTAATGCGTGGAATGTAGACAATGTTTTCTCTTATAACATGTCTTATGTGATTTGCTCACTACACAATCTTAGTATGTTGCTGATCTTAAACAGAGTTGAGTTGTACTCCTTCACTGTCTTGAAATCTTGATGGCATAATTGCGACCATTCATAGCGCGAGCTTTGCAGAGCATCACATTCTTTTGGTGAGTATATCACTCGTCTAAGGCTTTCCAAAGCTTGAGCGGATCTTTGACACTGAGGTACTCATATTTCAATCCCTTATGAATTTGATGATGGAGAAAGATCATGGTTTTTTTGTGATCCTGATGTGGTATGGCCTTCCTTAATAGTATCACTAAGGTTTGATGCTTGAAGATGCCTCTCGGTATCAAGGACCTAAGAAAGTTAATTCTTGCCGGAAATGTCAAGAGCGATTTACTCTAATTTCGCCAAGTTTGCCATCTCCTATACCAAGAAGATGAGATATGTCAAAATTCATAAATATTTGAACTGTGGGTTTTAACATTGAATCATATATAAACTTCATAAGGAAGTAATTCACTCGAAACTATGGTCTCGAGGTTGACATGTGCTCGAAGCTTTGGGTTTGAGACTTTATGATTAGAACATGAGGTTCTAATGTTGGTGGTTTGAACATGTGATTCAAACTCTTCGTACTTGAAAATGTTATGTTTGAGTAGACCAACCAATTCGTTTAAGCTTCAGAAAATATAAATTACACAAATATAGACATGATAATAAATCAAGATGATAACATGTATATGTTTTTACCTTTATCGATTAAGAGAGGTAAGCATAAAAAATCACATATCATACGAAACAAAAATTAAATTGCAAGATAAGTAAATGTAATTGAGAACTTACAGATCGTGAGCATTGGTTTAAAGCAACGTTGTTGCACCATATGACTCTTTGATAATCCTCGAGTTGATGAAAGTGGTAGAGACTATCGTGCTGATAACGTGCTATAATATGGGTAAAGGAACTTACTAGCTTGCTAATGAGGTAGTAGAAGTAGAAAGAAAGAGTTGGAGAACATGAGATAATAGATAGGGGAATTGTGTTGTTGTTGTGTATCATTCATCATTCACTTATCCCTTTATATAAGGTAGAACTCATCATTTGACCATTTGACCCTAGCACGCCCTAAAACTCGTTCTACCCTTTAGGGCTGAAGCCCTACCCAGCCCTCCATTAGAGCGGGCCGGCCCTAGCCCTTCTCGAGTAGGGTAGGGTAAGGGTTGAGCAAATGAAACTTGGCCCTACCCTACGACCCTACCCTAATAAACCCTTTAGAGTCGAATCCTGCCTGACTCTAAAAGCCCGTCCTTTATGTCCTAATAATTTCTTATTTTTTGTAGTGTTTTAATATGTTTCTTATTTTTTAGATATAATACAAGTAATCTTGTATTTTGTAGTTGATTTACTAGCTTTGTTTCTTTGATTTCCTTTTGTTTTTTTATTAACGATTGTATTTTGATGATTTAGAACATTAGTTCGTGAGATATATGTATATAACTACTTAGTTTATAGATAGATGTCTTAAATTAAGTATAATGTGTATGCATGAATGTTAAATATTACCCAAAAATAAGTTTTATTATATATAATTCTAAAGCTAAAGTGTGAGAAAAAAAATAACAAGTCTATCTCGGCTCTGTTTAAAGGACCGGCCCCACCCGACCCTATTAGTTCTAACAAAATGAGCCGCTAGGACGGGCTAGGGCTTACATATTCAAGTCTCGGCCCTATCCTATCCGGCCATAAATTTTTTTGACTTTGACCGAGCCATATTCTACCATAAGCCTTAAAATTTAAAATCTGGTCGGTCCTAGCTCGACCCATGATTAGGCCTAATATAGGGTTAGGATATTTGGTGATTACACACATATGACTTGATGGATAAGTCATTTAGGGCTTGATACACAAGCTTGGTAACTTGATGACCACACACACGTTAATTTGTCACCAAACCATTGTAGCTTGTTTAGTACAAGTTTCTTATATAAAATTACAACACAAAGTAATTTAGACAAATATACATTTACAACAATAGATAATTCTTGTGGGTCGCATCAAGTTTGATCATCAAAACTAGGCCTTCTGTCCCATCCCTCTACTCCTTTCAAGCTGGACAGGCCCAACCGCCCAATAAACCCATGGAATATGCTAAGCTGTCAAAGAAGTGACGTAGCTAGTTCGCTCTAGGTAGAGTTGGGATGCTGGCCGGGCATGATTGATTGAGGAAAATGATCGTCGATGTTAAGTTTGTTGTCATGCCCGGCTGCAATAGCAAGCTCACTAGAAGCAAAAATTTCATCAAGAATTAACGAAATATAAGCTTATAGTCGCCGGAAATAAATTGTGCATCTTAGAGGGCATCTACACACCAGTACCAATTTTACTTATGACAAGCCTATGTTCTTCTGCGATCGAAATAATTCAGACTCGATCTTGCCCAACATTTTACAAGCTGATCATTCTATTTTAGCTACCAACCTAAAACCATATCATAATAGAGCCTCGTTTCCTTGCATTAGTATGAACCAGGCAGCTAATCATGGGGCAGAAAACGTAAAGTTGAAGACTGTAAAATGAGAATCAAACTTCAAAGGACTCGCATGATGAGTGCATTTTTAAGCAAAAAAACTCACTCATGTTGTCATGTTTTTTGTTTGTATCATATTTACAGATTTTTTTCTAAACACCCAATCACTCTGAAGAAGAGAAAAAAACATTTGGTATACGATGATGAATGAAGGTTCACCTACCATCCACTATACTAGTATTGGACAAAGAGAGGGATTGAGCTGTCAATTTGATAATTCAACCTGTTACTTATTAACCGTCTGCTAATCGTTCGTTAAAAACTCGTACGTTAACTGTTTGATTGCATAACGTGTTAATGAGTTGTCAACATGTTTATAACCCGTCAGTTAGCGAACGAAAACGGGTTGCCCGTTGGAACCCATTTAACCCGTTAAGGCCAGTTAAGGAATAAAATAAAAAACCTTATTAATCCATCTTCTTTTTTAAAAAGACTTTATTCCATTTAAATCGTTAGAATTTCCAACAGCTAAAGAAGATTTTTTTGTATTTAATTAAAAAAAATATATAAGAAAGGATAAAAAATTTCTTAACGGGTTCCAATGAGTAACTCGTAAACCCAATAGGTTCAACCCGTTATAACTCTTTAATTTATCGGGTTTACATAGAGGTGGATATAGATTGCTTGATATCTTCAAAAGTTGGGTGTGATGATAATCCATACCCGAAGTTATGTGCAAACTCAGACCACATTTCCTTGTATTGCAATTTCTGAAGCAAATAAGCATCCATCTCCTCAGTTTCAGACTCATCACATCCCTCGTTATCATTCTTCCCCTCCAAAATCTTCACTACTTGCCTCATTGATGTTCTTGCATTTGGGTCAGGGTAAGCACACAACAATCCCAGGGGCAAAACCCTCTCCACCTCCTCTTCACTAAACCCTAAACCTCTTCCCCTCAACCTCTCATCAAATGCATTCAGCAATTCCCCTTCTCCATGAGTTGCCACACCCATTCTACCAAAGGTGGTTTCCCTTCCTCTATAGGTCTCCTCCCACACATGACCTCCAAAATCAAGATTCCGAATCGGAAAACGTCTGTTTGGGCGGAGGCTCGCCCGACGTGAATGATTTCCGGGGCCAAGTACCCCACGGTTCCGACCACCCTAGTCGTGCCGAGCACATCACCATGGCCGTGCATCCTGGCCAACCCGAAATCCCCTAACCTTCCATTCATTTCCTTATCAAGTAACACATTGCTTGCCTTAATGTCCCTATGCAACACTTTTGATTCCCATCCTTCATGTAAGTACGAAACCCCAGAAGCCACATCTCTCAAAACCCTAATCCTGTCTTCAAAACCCTACATCTTACTTCCATCACAATCAAACACCAACTTATCCAAACTCCCATTTTCCATGAAATCATATACCAACATGAAAATCCCCTTCTCTCTCTTACACCAGCCCCTCAATCCCACCAAATTTCTATGCTTCAATCTCCCAATGCTTGAAATCTCAGCTAAGAACTCTCTCATTCCATTATTCTCATGCGAAATTCTCTTCACTGCAATCTCTGCCCCTCCTGCCAAAACACCCTTATACACCTTCACATTCCCTCTAATTCCAATCACATTTTCTTCTTGAAATCCCTTTGTTGCAGCTCCGATCTCCGAATAAGTAATCCGGTGAGGCCAGTCCTCCATTTCATCTCTCTCCCTTATCATCTCCTTTTCCTCTTAACCAAAAACAGAGTAAACAGAGCAATCACAGAAACTACAAACAAACCCCCAACTGTAACTCCAGCAATAAACCCTTTAGACTTAAAAATCGAAGCCTTAGGAAGCAAAAAATTAGGTAAACTAGAAGTGATCAAACTCTCACCTAAAGAAAAATTAGAATTGCTGAAACTCCAAGCCAAAATCATGTGACTTTCGACTAACTGCCCTGTTGAGCTTGTAAACCCTACAAACATTTCATCCTTCATTACATCAGAAGGATTATAAACATGACTCAACAATGGAGTCGTTGGCCTCGCCATCTCAGCTTTCACCATAGTCACGTTAATCAAAGAATCCCCATAGTCAATCCAAGCCTGGCAATTCTCACCATTGTTGAGCTTCAACTTCTTGAAGACCTTGTTTTCAGTCCAATACCCTGCTTCGGATGCATCAACCGATACCAATGAGTTCACGTCAATTCTGACGTGGTTTTCATTAATGTCATTTAACTCCTGGTTCTTAAACACGTCGAACTCGACCCCGAAAACATGGTTGGTGGAGCTGCCTCCGTTTGTGAAGTTGAACAACCCTAAATGCTGGCTGGAGCTTGTTCCGTATATGCCCTCAGCGGGCGTGAAGATGAAGACCATGCCGTGGCCGGGAAGTATGTTTTTGGAGGGAGGGATGGAGAAGACGAAGGAGGTCGAGAAAGGGTAGACGTAGGAAGAGTCTGGAGCTTTGGTTGGGATTTTGGTTTTGTAGAGAGCTCGGCCGATGGAGAAGTTGGTGGTGTTTGTGAGAGTGAGGATTTGAGACGACACAGTGGCGTTGCCGAAGAGGAGGAGGTCTGAGGAGGTGTTGAAGCTGTTGAAGATGAATTCAACGGCGGAGAGTGGTCGGAGGGAGAGGAGGGTAGTCATGGTGAGGAGAAAACAGAGGAGAAAGTGAAACAGGGGAGTTGAAATTCTACATGAGGATGGTGATAAGATGGGGAGATTTTGGAGGGTGGTCAAAGAGTTAGGGTTTTTTAAGTCTGATGGAAGGTGAGAATGTACCCTTTGATGTGGGGTTAATTACGAAAATGGTAGTTTAGGTGGGACTAGGGCTGGACATGAGACGGGACGAGATTGTATTTTTTAAAAATGTATCCCGTACGGGACGATTCAGTTTGGGACCGGGACAGGATTAGAATACCGTAATGATAAAAAAATATATAAAAAACATAGAAAAGAGAAATTTATCATAAATTTTTGAAGAAATTTTATTTCTATTTTTTATAAAGTCAATGTGAACTCATCTAATATTGATGAGAGTTTTATTGTGTATAATTTTCTCATATATATATATATATTCTATGATGTTACTTTTCTATGGTATAATTGCCCTAGTTCTAAAGTCCTAACTCTATATAAGTAAAAGTCGAACAAAAATTGTAAAATGAAAGGAGGATTAATAACCAATTAATTAAATACTTGTAATTTACATCTAACTAATTAATTAAGATCTCGATAAAACTCGCAAGCTTGAAAAATAAAAGGAGCTTCAGTTATCGCTACATAACTTCGTTATGGTGGTCGATATCTTTCATATGATCATTATCACCAAATGTAAATGAATTATCTAACTCTTGTTATGTGAAACTAGTATTGTAAGGTTTTGAGAGTCTCATTGAGCGTGTTTAAGTTCATTGTAAGATTATACACCCTAATCAAATTAAATATGAAATTTCAAGACCATAATCCGTTGAATATGCTCTAATAAATTACTAATTAGCTTTAATCAAATTAAATATTGATGTTGGTCTTATTGGCAAGACCATAAAAGTCACGTAATGAAAGATGATGGCAAGGTCGTGGTCTAGCTCGGACAGTTATGAGAATATTAACAATTCCGGCAATGACTTGGCGTAAAGGGATTGAAATACAAACAATTTGGACATCATTATCAAATCTAATCAATTGTGGTCCTCCTTGCAATTTAAGCCTAAACATGAAATTGATGCAATGAAATTGACCAATGTTTGAAACCTTGGCCGCTGTGCTTAACCCGGTTATTAATCAATTTGGAATTCGGAGGCCATCCCCCTTTCCAAATCTAAGAAAGAGACGCGCTTAATTGGGATTTGCATCAAAATGAAAGTACCCTAATTGGAAGTGAGAAAACGAAATGCCCTGGTTTTAATCATGCATCATTTTATAGGAAGTTAATTCCTTCCTCAACGTTCAATTGAAAATTAGATCAAATTACGTAACAATGATATTGCGAAAGTGAAACCTTTTACCGAAATATGAAATACTAGGACGAGAATTTAGAGTATCTCCAACAGCTCATGCAAAACTACAATTATCTCTAGTTTTTAAAGGAAAAACACTATGTTTTAGCTTCAACATATTATGTGAAACATTCTCTATTTTACAAAAAGTGGAAAATGAGCAAAACATGTCCTCTATATCTATAAAATTCTCAAAATTTGTATATTTATCTAGAAATCTCTAAAATTTATTGTTTGCATTATAGAATTCATTCTCTCTCATTTTAAAAAGGAAAAACGTCATAAAATTAAAATATTTTACATTAAATTTGGGGTTTAATCTAAATAAATATATAATATTTATTTAGATTAATAAATTATACAAAAAAACATTTAATTTTGTACAATAGAATATAAGAACTGTTAGAGTTGAGCTCATTTTCTTTTAGAGATTTTGTGATTTATTCCTTCATAATAGATAAATTATACATGAGTTATTGAATATGCTCTTAATGAGTTGTAAATCGATACATTTTGAATTTGAAATAAGACAACTAAAACACTTGGGTTTACATGATTTGTATGTAACAGGTATTTAGATTCCAACTTAGGACCTGTAAGACATTACTTGGATCGAATAAAGAGTGAATTGTGAAATTTTATGATTACCACAAATTAGACATCTTGAATTTGGATGAATACAAACAAAGTTAGCATTTTTGATATTTCCTCGTATTTTTTTGAATAATATTGAGAATGAAGTTAGCATTTTTGATATATCCTCGTATAACATGTACTATTAGTGGGTAAAAACTAGGGCTACATTCAGATCAGATCTATTATTCTAAAATATGATCCGTGATTGGAACCGTTTAATTTTAACGGGTCAAATTTGCAGTTTTAAATGATTGATTCAAATGGATCCGGAACCTAAATTAACCAGATCAGATCTCATATTTTATTCGGATCCTGAAAGCTTGAAATTTGAGATATATTTGATATTTTCATACAGGGAAAAACATGTTTCCAACTTCTAAGATTCCAAGTTTTAAAAGTTCAAACCAACTTAGACACCAAAATGACATTATTATTACATTAATCAATTTAAATTTTTAAACTTGACAAAATAGAATGTGTTTTACCATACCAATCTAACGCCCTAAAATGAATATAGTTTAATTCAACGGTGATTTAGATTTTAACATTATTTTTTTTCACGATCCGATCATAATCCAAACTTTGTTAAACAAATCAGATCTATTAAAAATGTTTTTTTTCATTATCAGGATCCGTTCAGATCCGCCTTATTCTGAATGGATCAGATCGGTTTGAGTAGGATTCAGACCAAACATGCAGCCCTAGTAAAAACTGTTTTCCGATAGAAATATTGTACGTGATACTAGCACTATAAATTGTGCCAAATGACAACTATAAAAACCAATAATGGAATGTCTACTACAAAAGCTAATTTGAGGTTTCATGTAGAAGCAAGGCAGGTTTTCAATGTTACTTAACATGACAAGATGGCACATGATCATTTATCCAATATTGGACTTTTTATATATGGACAAGCAAGTAAAGGGACTTTGAAATTCCACTTCACCTAAACATTTATTCAGAAAATATAAATAATAAATCAGAGACAAGATCATAACTATATTGGGACCAAAGTTTTTTTGTTGTTGTTTATATATATATATATATATATATATTTGAAGCGCAACCCGCAACCATGGTTTACGATTGTATTACTTTAATCTTTGATGTAAGTGTGGATTTATTTCCTTTATATTATGGTTGTAACTGAAACTTCACTTACATCTTTACAGCAGATGTAATTACATTATCAAATTACTATCTAAATACTCGAAACATTGTGCTTATTGTAGTATAAAGAAGTGAACTTTAAAATCTTAAACAAAACATCATTATCATCGACGTATGTTTGTATTAATAACTTCACGTAGGACAATATACCCCTAACTTCCAAAAACAATTTGTCAAATATATGAATGGTTTGTGTAACGACTCTAATCTCTCAGTTTAACTTCTCTACTTGGATTTTTGTTTTTTAGATAGTTTAAAATTATTAGATTGAGTACGATGCGATCCCGTTATGTCATCTTTATTTAATCTAATGATTTTAAATTATACAATTAAGTCAAAACAAAACAAAATTCAAGTAAAAAATTCAGACATGTAATCTCTGCATGAAATGTTCGGCTTATAACTTAACTAAAATCAAAAGATCTTAATCATTAGAAAAAATTCAAATGAGTTATGTAAATAGATAATGGTTTAATCGGTATATGCATACATGTTGTCGATTCTAAGTTTGATTTTTATTACAGATCGTTATGAGTTAAAACACACAATATATGATTCGTTTATCATTTGAAGACAATCTAAACAAGAATGCATAAAGTTAATATTACTATACAAAACATTAGAATTCGCTTCCAAGTTATTACATGAATCAAGCCTCGGATATTTCATACTACCAACAAAATCGATACTTTCTGAAATCCCCCTAAATATTGCCAAACGTCCCCTCATGGGATATCAAGGTAGCACCAAACCTTTGTGCACTTTCAGAAAGACATCACCGTCGTCCGGGTTGTTAACATCACCCACATGGCGCAGGTTAGCCATCATAATTTCCCATGTGTATTTCTTTATAACTTTTACAATATAGTTTTCATAATTCTGGAGTTATAAATAATCCAAGAATTTTTTCGCTCTTTCCCTCAAAATCAGCAAAAACATAGAAGAAAAGAAAAGATTTTGTTGTAATTGTGATCCCAGATTTCATTCATTAATAAAAAAACCTAGATTTGTACACATAAACCCTTCAACCCCCAATCATCGATCTCAGATTTCCCACCCTGTGTATTTATACTTCAAATTCCTTTCATTTGTTCATATCCATATTATCATTCAGTGATTGAAAACTTACCCAAAGCACAATTTTTTGGTCTGATCACTTTGTTCCCAGAAGCAAAATTGCTTCTTTTTTGTCATTGCCCAAGTTTGGTTTTGGTTTTGAAGTTTCAGTTGAAAGTGTGGTTTTTGTTGCAGTGCATTTTGGGCTTGTTGAGCTTGTGCTTCGGTGAAATTCCCAGTCCGGGGAGGATTTGGTGAAGTGGGTTTTGTAATTTGAGGGATTTTGTGTAGTGGGTGATTGGAAAGATTGGAAATTTGGATTGAGATTGTGAATGAGAGGATTTAGGGGGAGATGAGACGTGTAGATGAAGGTTTGGAAGAACAATGACTGGAGGGTCATTAGGTATTCGTTCAGGGAGTTATGGGTCATTGGATAAACAGCTACAGAACAACAACAACAACGGTATTGTCTATAACAACGGAGTGTTGCCTATCCAATCTGCTCGAAAGCCTTCCAAAATGCTCAAGGAGAAGGAGAGGTTGTACCATTCGATCTGCAAGTTTGCTGGAAGGAAAAAGGTGGGAATGCTGCTGCTCTGTGTCATCTCCGCTGCGGTTTTCGGTTGGGTTTTGTATGTTGGAAAAGGTTTGATCCCTTTTGCTTCTCTGCATTGGATTTTTTATGTTAGTTTAGCTGTTTATTTCTGATGCGGGTATTCCGGTTCGTTTGAGTTTAAGTCGATCCTAAGCTGGTCTTGATATGATTGGTGTTAATGAATTGGTTGAGTTAATGTAGGTTTTCGATTATAGCACATTGATTTAGCGCTTCAGCAATGCATATGTGATGGTGTGTTACTTTGTTTAGATTTCTGATTTTGCCATGTTTTGTAATATAGCCTGAGACGATCAGTGCTTTAGCACTTTGATTAGGAGGTTGTTATGCTTATTGACACTTCAAATTAGTTTTGCTTTACTGTTGGTATTTAATTCCGTTAAAATTCTTGTACTGGTAAAAGTTCATGTCTCAGACATGTAAGATGTGACTCAATGCATCAGCTTTCAAGTTCACAGAATTCAACTCTATACCTGCCTCTTACATTCTCGGAATGCTTTCATGCAAATACATTTTCATGTGTCTTTTTCCATGTTTTGGAGTTCTACATTATTTCTGTGATTTGTGCAAGGAAGTAATATAAACATCATCTTGGGTCATACATAGGTGAAGACACACAAGAAGGCATCACTCACCGAAACATTAGTCTTAACAACAGCTTGGTTATAACGAATCCTGAATCCTTGGCACAAACAGAAAAGCAAAGTTACAACGTGTCGTTAGCCTTGCCTCCTCCTCCTCCTTCTTTTTTCTTGGGTTATACGCTTCCTCCTGGGCATCCATGTAATATATTCACGTTGCCTCCCCCACCAGCAGATAAGAAAAGAACTGGACCACGACGTGAGCTTCTACTTTTTATTTTAATTGCAGTTACTTAGCATAAATATAGACTTATAACTGGCACAAAGTCAATGATGTTCCTAAACTTTTTCTTTCTTTGTTTTCTTTTTTTTGCTCAGCTTGTCCAGTATGTTACCTTCCTGTTGAAGAAGCCATAGCTTTAATGCCAAAGGCCCCTTCATATTCTCCTGTTCTTAAAAATTTAACATACATTTACGAAGAAAATTTATCGAGAGAAACAGAATTTGGTGGCTCAGATTTTGGCGGATATCCTACTTTGAAGCAAAGGAGTGATTCATATGATATAAGAGAGTCAATGAGTGTGCATTGTGGGTAGGTTTTCTGTGCTCTTTTACATTACCTTGGTCTAATTTCTTAATATGATTGTAAGCACTGTAAGAATTATATATATATATATATATATATATATATATATATATATATTTGAAAGGAAGAATAATATATTTTATCATTTCAAATCTATCTGAGTTTATTCATGATAGAGTCTAGTATAGTAATTATGAGCTGTATGTACACTGGTTTGTTTCTAATTTACATTTTTGGTTTAATGAATTTGAGCATCAATCAGGTTTGTTAAAGGAAGTAAACCTGGGCGTAATACAGGATATGATATGGATGATGATGACCTACATGATATGGAGCAGTGTCATGGTGTGGTTGTCGCATCAGCTATATTTCGTAAGTACTCTTATTTATGTGAAGTCAAACGTCTTTTTGATGATTCCAGTGGATTCCTCATCATTTGTATCCTTTTCTGTCAGGAAATTTTGATGAGATAAACCAGCCAAGGAACATTAGTGATTATTCCAGGCAGACTGTTTGCTTCTACATGTTTATAGACGAGGAGACAGAAGCTTACCTGAATAACAGTGGTAAACTGGACAGTAGCAAGAAAGTTGGTATATGGAGAACTGTCGTTATTCATAACCCCCCTTATAAGGATGGAAGGCGCACTGGGAAGGTAAGACTTACAGTTCTCTTCCTGCAACTTTTGTTGACTCTATTTCAGATTATGTCTTGAAAACTATATAGTTGCGTGAATTTGCAACTGCAGCTTTGAATATCCCTACACTGCTCTTGTTATTATTTTCTACAAGCATTTCATCGTAAGTGAATGTGCTGATGCTTTGCAAACAAGTAGAATACCGCTTTAAGTCATAAGCTGCTCTTTAGAGAACAAATGAGTCAATGTGAATGATGGTATTACCTTATATTTAATAATGCATTAGAATTGATGGTGCCATCTGTCAGGAATGCTGTGTTAATATGCATTCATAGTACTTGGATGTACTTTTTGATGCTGATACATCTTTTGCAGATTCCTAAGCTCCTAGTGCACAGAATGTTTCCTAATGCCCGCTTTTCTTTATGGATCGATGGGAAACTGGAGCTTGTCGTTGATCCATACCAAATTCTCGAAAGGTACATCTGATTAAGGATTCAATGAATATCTAGCCTTACAACACATTATTTATAGTCTTTTTAACAGAACGATAAGAATTTTAGTCTTTTGATTTCTATTCTGCAGAACAGTTCTTTCTTAATTTTTCCTTTTGTTTTTAGAATTACCACAAGTTTGAAATACCATCAGTGTATGGGTAAACATAGGAGGCAAGTCTGATTCCCAGAAACATCCAAATGCTGAGATGGAAAATGCGAACTATGTTGGAAATGTTAGAGATTTACATCTGCAATCTGATTTGGTATCTTTTGTTTGATTTCCTGGTTAACCCCTTCTGCTGCAACTTTGTGGGTTACAACCACAACTGACTGTAGCAACATAAAAACTATCATATGCTTCCCTTAACTCCCGAAATCAATGTAGAGGGAGTGCTTTGTAAATACTAAACTTGTTTCCTTTGCTGTTCTAGGTTGTCTTTTTGTCTTTCTTTTTTGTTTTTTGTATTTCTTCCAAATAGTACGCCTCCATTGTGGATGAAACCCATGAAACATGATAATTGAGTAATTGTTAAATGATTTGACGTGTAAACCTGTACTTGGATTCTGTCCTTTATGCAACCAACTTCAATGATTTACTGTTCTAGTATGTGGATATTATACACCATACTGAAATGCCTATGTTTAGGGGGCCTTGGCTCTTGTATGATGGCCTTGGTCAACCTTGTCTTCACCAGCATTCACTTTTTAGGTAACCTTATTATTTTTTTTCTATTTTTCCCAGGTTTCTGTGGAGGAAGAATGCTACTTTTGCAATTTCTAGACATTATAAACGCTTTGATGCGTTTCTGGAAGCTGAGGCAAATAAAGCCGCTGGAAAATACGACAATGCCTCCATTGACTTTCAGGTTGAATTTTACAAAAAGGAAGGGTTGTCCCCATATTCTGAGGCAAAACTTCCCATTACAAGTGGTAAGGTGGAACTTCTTTCTGTTGCAATATATTGTTTATGTTTTTCTTTACTAAGATTCCTTTGTAATGGCCTTTCTGCAGACGTTCCTGAAGGATGTGTAATAATAAGGGAGCATGTTCCTATCAGCAACCTCTTCACTTGTCTTTGGTTCAATGAAGTTGATCGTTTTACTTCTAGGGACCAAATCAGTTTTTCAACTGTCAGAGATCACATCAGGGAAAAGACAAACTGGACTATCAATATGTTCCTTGACTGTGAAAGGCGCAATTTCGTAGTTCAGGTAATATATGCATATGGTTTGGAATTTGGGGTTTTTAGGCATATGATAGTTTTAGAGAACTCGGAAGAAACATCAGGTTTATTTAGTTTCTCACCATGCTTCCTTAAATTTAACCTGTTGAAGTTGCAAAATTTTCCTGCTTTATTTGGTAACCAAATTTTTGATCCAGATTTTCCCCATCTTGGTTCTGTGTACATCTCCCAGTTTCAAAATTCTCCCAAAGTTTTATAGGGCTTTAAGGCTATTGAGGACTCCGTTTCTTTCACTCTTTCTTTGTCTCATATTCCTTAGTTTGTCTAATATTCTTTTTCACTGTCCACAGAAATACCATAGAGATGTCTTAGAGCACATGGCTCCTCGAATTCCAGTTGCTCTTCCACCACCACTACCGCCATCACTGCCTCCACCAGCTTTAAGTAATGAACCACCAGTTAAACCAGTTGAAACGGCCCCTGTAAGGCCAGCAAGGAAGATCCAACCAGGGCGCCGGAGAGATAGGAGGTCTGGTTCCAGACGTCACCGCAAAGTTATTGCCGGAAATACAGACACAGATACAAGTTAAACACAAGTTTTGTTCAATCAAATTATAATTATTCTTTAACCTGCCCCCATTCAAAAAACCGTGTAAGGCGGGGCTGGAAGATTTGTGCCAATGAAGATGAGTGTTTTAGTTCTGCCTCGACATGGTAACGCTCACCCTGTATCTCATTCTTTCTACATTTTGGGAATTTGCCGATTTCACTCAATTTTTGTTGTATATATAAAGTAGAATTCCAAATAATCATTTTACAAGGGTTTCTACCAAAGCCTCATATGTTTGTTATTCCAGTGTCACAGTCCCATTGTATCAGGTCTCAGTCATATCAAAAGCTATGTATTCATCTCATGTCTCTTCAATTCTAAATCAATAAAGCTTTTCCGAGCTCTAATTGTTGATGTGCCTCAACAACCAGCCAACTTTTTTCCCACCACCAACCAAGAAGAAACACAAGAATAGGATGCTCCTGCACACACCCTATCATTTTCGCATCCTATAATAAAGGATATTCGAGTAGGCCAGTTGCATCATGATTGGGTCATGGGGATTGTACGTAGTACATAGTAAAAGCACCAGATCGTAGCCCCCACCTGAGCACACTCAATCAGAATCGTCGGAAAACTCCCACGATCGAGCCACGTGTCTAGTCCATACAGTGGGCCCCACTGAATCCTTATCTGAATCACACCGAATCACAGCTTTTGCTTTACTACTCATTTTTACAGCTCTTCTTCTTCTTCTTCTTCTTCCCCCAACCGATCAATGTCGACGTCGGCCTTCACCGTGATCTGCCTCCTCCACTCGGCGATCGCGATCGTGTGCGGCGCGTGCATGATGTTCTACATGACAGACCTCTACACCTTCGGTCACGGCGTCGAGAAGGCGCAGAAGCTCCTCGGTTCGACGCCGCACGACCAGCTCCTGATCCGGACCTCCGACTCGTTCTCCGGCCTGCTCCTCTTCGCGATCGGGTTCCTCCTCCTCATGGTCTCCTTCGTCAGAGATCGCGAGTTCCAGAGCTTCTTCGCCAAGGGATGCACGGTCCTCCATGTCTTCATGGGACTCTGGCGGTGCTACTTCGAGCGGAGAGTCGAGGATCTCGCCTGGGATTGGCTCCGCCAGACCGTCGGCGACGTCGTTTTGGCCCTCTCTTGGGTTTTCTTCCTCGTGTACTCCTGGAGAGAAAAGTACGATTAAGCCCCTCTCCTCTCTTTCTCTCACTAGCTTGTATGGGTTAACGATTGAGTCTGTCAGTGTGTTCTGTAGAAACAAAAACGAGGAAGTAAGATTTCACTGTTGTAAATATTCACTTTTTATTGATAATAAAACTCATATTTTGATGGTGATTCTTGTTTTGATTAGAGGTTAAATAGTAAGTGGAGTTCTTGTTTTGTAAAAGCCAAGACTTGAAGCTATGAGGCGATGATTACGTTGGGTTTGAGAGAGCTTATAAGCTCTTTTATTTTTTTAAGTGTCAAAGGTTTTGGTGTTTGGTAAGTTCAAAAATAAGCTATTTCTTAAAAAAGTATAAAGTGTTTTGAGGGAGAAGGAGAAGCTACAAACATTCACCTTCTGCTTATAAGCTAAAAGTCAGCTTATAACTTATAAGTCCAGCTGCACCAAACACAGCCTATGAAAGCTGGAATTGTTAGTGTTTTATGATAGCTTCATAGTTTTGTTAGTGTTTGCAATTTTACTATATGCCTTGAAAGGCAAGTTGATAATCTGTTACATATTATATAACGTTGTATATCTCTGATCTGCTTTGTTGTTGTTGTTGGGATATTGTTCATACACATAAAAACATAAAATTTATAACCCAAACCAATAAAAAAGAAGTCAACGACTCATTACAATGAAACTAAACAAAATAACGATTTTGTCATTGTTACATTTAAACCAACTAAAACCTACCTTTTCCTGATCTAAAGTTTTCGTCATCTTCTTCTCTCTCTGCGCCGCCTTGAGAGAACCCACACCTCGGCTTCCATCTCCACCTCTGCCTTCGTGCACGACACCACTGACCTCACCGACAACGTCATCGACCAAAGCTTTAACATGCAGCTATGCCGTCGAGGCTAGAAGTGAGGATATGAGGCCCCGATTGAGGTTGAACATGGCTTGATCCTTGTCAGCACACTAGACCTGGAGAATTAACAGTAGATTCAAAGCTTTGCGAACCATATCTGGAGCTCTAACAGTATATTCGAAGCCTTTGGTGTTGATGAAGTTGAGATTTGACACCGGAGGCCGTGGAGACTGGACCACCGAGTTCATGGTTTGGTTTCTCGTCGTTGGTTTCGTCTCCGTCTCGGAGTTCCAAAAACCTCTTCTCTCTTCTCCGGTCCATGGTCGCAGAGACTGGACCATCGAGTCCATGGTTGCAGTAGAACTTTTTACAAGGGTTGTTTTTCAATTTTTTTTACCTCGTAACAATTTTACTTCCCCTAATATTTTTTCTGAATATTTATTATGCCCAATAAAGTTTCTTTAAACCATTTTGTCTGATGATGATTTCCGAGAGTAAGAAGGTCCAGCTTCCCTTTTTAACGTTTAATAGGAGTTAAATTACTACCCCCAATAAACGTTTATGATCTTATAGAAATCATTCATTATCTTATACACATTTCTTTGAGGATGTTATGGTGAGATTTTATCATTATTGCCCTATAATGGAAAGTTTATTGACCCTAGTAAAAATTATTTTGCCCCCAATAAAACAGTTTCCATCGTTACTGTCCCTAATAAACTTCTAAAGAATGTATAATATGATTCTGATAATGTCTAGTCACATTGAAAAATATCCGGTGAGATTCTAACAAGAGTAAATTTTTTGGTTTTCGGTGATTTTCCTACAGCCAGATTCTGTGACCGGTTTTCCACATTTGGGATTCTGACGACCGGATCCCGACGATTGGTGTCTGATGAAAAAGTCATGCGACCAGAGTCCGGTGCATGACCTAGGCCAGTGTGGTTTTGACCAAGTCGTCTCTCTCTTCTATTTTTTCTTACTAAATATGTTTTAGCGGTGTGGATAAAATGAGAATAAAATAATATAGCTCATTTAGAGTTTTAATAAAGAATTGTTTATTTGGCCACAAGTAATGATACCTTACGTTGAAATAGACACATTTTTTTAGAATCATTGAAATAGGCTAAGAGGGAACCAAATTAGTAATAAATGAGTATTTTTTTGGGTAATATCCATTTACACAAAAACTGGGATTTTATAACCCATTTCAATAAAAATCTTAAACACAAGCCCATTCAAATGATTCTCATCAAAAATACATTATTACCCATGTGTAACTAAATCCAAACAAAACTAATCTATTTCTCCTACTCTCCTCTCGATCTGGTTTTCTTCCTCTCTCTCTCTCTCTCTCAATTTGGTCCACCTCCATAGATCCATCTATCTTTCTCACCTTCATAGCTCCATCTCTCATCTCTCACCTCTAACGCGTCACAGATCCAGATCTCGACATCATCTCTCTCTGGTCTATCTATCATCTCCAACGTGCCTCGACGCAGATCCTGACGAAGCCTCGACGCTGATACTTCGATTCAGGTGAAGATCTAGGCATTAGAGCCTAGCACCGATCTTCGATCTCTGCCATGGTCGCCTCCAATCCGTGCTGGTCGTTTTCACCTTCACACTCGGATTCCGACGTCGTCTGCTTGAGCTTCACCTCCGTCGTTAGATTTGATGACATCTGCTCGAGCTTCGCCTCCACCCACAAATTCGGGTGTGTGGTGAGGAAGGTGAAGCAGTTTCGATTAGGGAGGAGTAGGTACGGTGCATGGTAAGGTAGTAGATCGGGTGTGCGGTGTGCCTCATGCATGGCTCTGCGGTAAGTTTGGTTGTCTATAAGTTTCTGGTGAATTTGGTTAGTGTTAGTAATAGTGGTTTTGATAGTTTGGTTATGATGAAAGTGTGTTGCATCAAACGTAAAGAAGATTATTTTCTAGTTTTTTCTTATTTTCTATTACATTAAGCTAAAAAAGTTGATTATTGGGCTGAAAAAATTTGATTAATAGGGGTCGGTAACTAATTGTTAGCAGTCAATAACTGATTACTGAGGCTCGGTAACTGATTGTTGGGGGATCAATAACTGATTACTAGGGGTCGGTAACTAATTGTTGGGAGGGGGTCAAGAGGTCAATAACTAATTATTGGGGGTCGGAAACTGATTGTTGGGGGGTCAATAACTGATGATTGATGGTCAGTAACTGATTGTTGGGGGTCAATAACTGATTACTAGGCGTAAGTTACCAAGTTATTGGGAGTCGGTAACAGAGTTACCAGTGATCGGAATCTCACGATCGAAGAAAATACGAGTTACAAGGTCACTAATCGACGACCAAAGAAATTTCGGCAACTGATGACCGAAGTCCGGCAACCGGTGGTCGGAGTCTGGCCATGGGCTCCCAAAACCCGGTGAGGTTTCGGCCAAGTCTTCTTTATCCATTATATGTTTAAAGAGAGAGCAAAATAGTCTTAAAAAATATGATTAGTTAAGACTTTAAATAAAGATTTGTCAATCCTCAGATAGATATACTACTAGGACAATCCTCAGATATTTGTCAATCTTTCTTTTTCTAGACCCGAGTTATGTCAATCCTCAGATAGATATACTACTAGGAATTCCTCTTGTTGTAACCCCAGGTTCTGAGCTTTGCTCGAGCAGCTCGTAAGGTGAAACATCTGCCCCACATCTGTTTCGGAGACTTGAATCAGCATTTCTTCGTTCGATCTCCTTTTCAATCCTCCTCATATCCATAGAGAATCAGTAGAATGCCTCCATTATAAGTCTTTTCTTTCCCCAATATACTCCTCATCCGGGGAGTGCTCTGAGATGAAATCTACCACAGCCCTATACTCTGCTGCATCAAGTAAACTTGGCAATGACGATAGAAAATATTTCTCTGGATCCTTGATGAATGCCAAATGGATACTACTGCCCGTTGTTCAAGTCAGCGTGGCATGCTGACATTAGCCAAATGATGGTGGTGAGAATAGGGGCAGCAGAGTTTCGGCCACCAGCTAGCATGGCCAAGATCAGCATGACCGAGTTGATTGACTTCATATATCAGAGATTTGGTTTCTCTGTTTAGATTTTTGTTGTATGTATTTGCTTGGATAGTTTAAAACTATTAGATTGAGTACAATGTGATCCCGTGATGTCATCCTCATGTCATCTTCATTCAATCCAATAGTTTTAACCATTAAAGCAAATCCAAACAACAAAAATCCAAACAGAGATGTCAATTTCATATACCAGTCTTACAGTTCTGTTACTCAATATCAATGTTATTATATACCAGTATGAGAATGCAGTACAGGTTTGCGGTACGCTAATTTTTAGAGTACGTGATATGTTGAGATATATTAGCTAATTTTAATTAAAAATAAAGGGTGATGCTATTAACGCACTTATTTTTTTATTAACACACCCAATGTATGATGACAACAAATCATGAAACAAATTTAAGTTGCAAATTTGTAAATCATAATGAAATGTGTGGATATGAAAAGAGATAGGATATGTTAATAGCAAAAAATGTGTTAATAACAAGGAAAAAAATGTCCAAACAGTATCCCACATTCAAAGCAAAACTTTCATATCTCACATTTTAAAAATTTCAAAACAGTATCTCACGTTTTGATAACGACTTAATATCAACATCTAAGGACGTTAACACTGTCAAAAAATTTGACGGCAATCATGTTTTATTTTGAAATATCTAAATAACCCTTGACATTTTATTTTTGTAATTCTTTCCACCATCCAAGAGAAAAATGTTTTAGCTTTAAACTAGTTTTTCATTTGTGAAGGAAAGTTCACAGTTCCTCTCTTCTCTTCTCTACTCTTAAACACACCTAAAATAGTTTAGTTCTCGTACCTTCCATTTCCAGACCTCAGGTGAAAAAGGAGGAAAAAAAAGTCGAGCTTTTCAGCCGTCTCTTTGCCAATGTATATAATCACCATAGACTATGCATATACCCAATATGGAATTGTAGAACACATCAGCTTCATATAGTTTGATTAAGTGTGGCCCTCTCCTCCAAATCTCACATCCACTCTTCTCTTTCTCTTCGCCTCATGTCATCACCACAATTTCGCTCTCATGTCTTGCCGCCTCTAAAACAACTTACCGCCGGTGTGACCAACCAGAGAGATAGGTGATGGCATTTGAGATAGCAAGTGCAGTACAGACCCCTCCCTCCAAACGTGTCTTCTTACAGTACAGACTTCATCATTTCAACCTCTGCAAATACAAATTACAATCAAAATTAATGCAACAAAGTGAATATATGTACATAAACAATTCAATTGAAATTAATCATTTTAGCATCAACATCTCTTATTTGCTTTACTCAATTTTTCGCCACCAAATTTAGAAAAGAAAGACGGTACTTGATAAATCAGTGTCTCGTTTCTTAGAAATTTCATCAAAAGCCATCACATCCTTCCTGCCAATCATCGAGAGCATCATCGACACCTGAACTCATAAAATGCACTCTTCTCTTCCCATCATCTGCCGCCTACATGCGGCTTCGACGCCTGAACAACCTCACCAAAACCAAAATAGTCAGCCACAACATCCTCCTTTCCTCAACGCCTCTGGCCTTCCATGGAAGATCTACGACGACACCCACCGCCTCCATTGACATTGTTTGAATCTTTTTTCCTAATAACAATACCCAAAATAAATTACATGATAAATCACTTTTACATAACTACCTTTTATAAAAACACTATGAAAACCACTTTATTAACAAAGGTTAAAGAAGTAAACTTATAAATAACATAGCTAGAGAATAATGTTTCTCAAAAGTATAATAATTTTTTTTAAGAATGAAGTATAATAATCTCTCTTCCCAAGAAGAGGATAATTCATTAAGAACACAAAAAAGAGGCTAAACACAAGAAAATGGTGGGAAGCTGCATACTACTCAAGATAAGATCACATCAGCATACTGAATTAGTGTAATGGAGACTTCATCAAGGCTTAGACCATCTCTAATAATTTTCTCTAATAATCTTCAATTCACAGAAATATAAGGCTTTAAATACCGGGACTGCTCAGGCGCGGGAGCGCCGGGCGGGACGAAACGGCGACAACCGTTCGATCTTTAATGAATTGATCCAACGAACAGGATTAAACGGACTTAATCAATTCATTAAAGATCAGACGGCTGTCGCCGTTTCGGCCCGCACCTCGCTCCCGTGCCTGCTGTAAATACTAAACAAGTATTTGTAAAGAAAAACTTCATCAAGTATTGGACAATTATAAAGATCTAGAACACTGTTAAGTGGCACAAATTTATAGTAGCATATACCTGTAAAGTTGTTTTGGTCTGAGAATAGCACTTGGTATAAAACTTGTTCAATGTGAAGAAAGATGGCCAAAAAATGTTCTAAAATAGAAGAGCTCACCAATTTTGCTTTCACAAATCAACACTTGACTAGAAGAGGTATTTACAGGTCAAAAATCCCGTTCTGGAATTTTCACAAACAGGTAATGTGTATTGCTTATATTCTCTGAAACAGGAAGTAAAGTAGAGGGTTCCACCCATTATAATGAATCGAAGCTCATGCAATTTCCACCAAGCTATAAGCAATTAGCAATTTCAATTACAGTTTCATACTAATAACAAACTAACCTTGCTCCACGGTTTCCAACACTATCGGGAATCCACAAGTACATCTTCGTCGCTCAGCCCAGCAGAAGACCGCCGAATCGAACAGAATTTGCATTGTGTTTTGGAACACATACATTCCATGCTGCACCTGCAGGTCTTTTGACATAAAAGCTCCACAATTATCGACTTAATTCGATATAGCAGGCAAGACAAGGACGATGTTGATGTCAATTTTGTGCTGGATCTCATCAAGGCAACACCCTTTTTGGAAGAGCTTGTGATGATGGTATATGGAGGAGATTTGTCTGATACTAATCCTAGAGAGACTAGGAATCATTCTAGATTCACAAATGATCATTTGAGAATTGTTGAGATGAAGGGATTCATGGGAAATTGGTACGAGACAGAGTTAGCCATTTGTATCATAGAGATTTCACTAAAGCTGGAGAAGCTGGTAAATTAATCAGCTTGGAAGATATTGTAGGGTTTGGTGAATTAATCAGCTTGGAAGATACTATAGGGGTGATGGAGAGTTCGGCCCTTGGCGTGGAAGATCATATTTCTGCGGGAGTTGTGATGATTTGTGTTAGTTATAGAAATTATGATTCAGAGCTTTGTTCCGAGTGAACTTCAAACTTGCATCTGTTTTACATTCTTAAAATGCTCGCATGTTTTCTTGATATAAACATGATCGCCACAAACAAAGGCAATATGCTCCTCAATTGATATAAACTCAACTGCTCCCAGTTCCAGCCAAGCTTTTAGTCCCAACAGGGAAAAAGTACTTGGTGCTAACAGAGATAACCAATCATGAATCGAAAGCCAAAACATAGAAAAATAAAAAAGGAAAATGGAAGTGGCACAAGGATGTGAAAGATTACTAGTTAACTTCGAAGTATCCTGTGGTTTTTCATATTCGACTGTACATGGAAACTAATATCGAACAGTATCCTGGAGGATTGCATAAAAGTGATTGATCTCTATTTTCGATTTTCCAGAGAAGATTGCATGAGAAGACCCTCCTTGCTCACCCTGGGCTGCCATCTCAATTACCATATAGAGCTTCTTGATAGGAATCTAGAGAGAAGAATGTCAGAGAGAAAGTCAGAATATAAGGGAGTGAAAGAGACACTATTATCTGGGTCACGACAGCATATGCAAGTTTTGTCTGTTCTAGAAAAACCACCAAAGAAATTATCCAAATCTCAAAAGAAAATGTCAGAAGACGAATAACTGAAAATTGGAGATCACATAAAGTTCTGCTCTTTTTTTCCCTTTCTATGCCCTCTTTTCAAAAGAGACGTGGCTGGAGGACAATATTAGAGCAGAAATTTTACAAATATAAATAAAGGCAAAATAGTCAATATACCCTATGATGCACTAGTACGGGTACGCGACACGGATACGGGTTCGATACGATACGCAGATACGTTTTTTATCGAAAAAATAGGATACGGGTACGTTTTGATATCATATATTTAATATAATTTAAAAATATATAGATAATTTTAATGGAAAATAACACTAAAGTAGCTTAATTTTACTAGATCTATCACAAAAAAATCAATAATAAATAAATTCCAAATAAATCTAATCTAAATTATCTAATTAAGGAAAATACAGAGAATATTCAATTATAATCGTGAAAGAGTTAAAACAGAACAGTGATTCCTACAAATTAGATAAGATATTACTACAAAAAGTAAACAACCTAGTATTAATTTGGTCAAAACCTCTCTAAATGGTCTAGCATACGTTTGACTATTTTTAGGTACGTATCTCGTGTGTACCCGTATCGGATACTGGTGCGATACAGCATACTAAAACTTTTGCCGTATCCGTGCATCACATAATATACCTAATTGTCAATTTGCACCCTTAACTTGCATTTGTGTCAATTTATCTCAACTTGGTAAAAGCTGCGGATTTGCACCCTCTCCGTTAAATCTGACGGTTTTCATCCAATTTTCAATCATGTGTTATGCACGTGAGGGGTATAACTGTGATATTATATATTTTTTGTTTTAATAATAATAAAAAATATTCAAAAGGGAGATTCAAATATACTCCAGCATAATTTTTTTGTTGAAAAATGTATTATTTATTTAATATATTTTTTGTACAATTTTGTTTACCTAATCATTCATTTAATCTTTTTGGAGGGCATATGTATGAGCCTCCTTTTTAAAGAAATTTACATTGGTAATGTTAATAAGAAAAGTGTATAAAAAAGTAAGAATAAAATTGATTTGATTTCAATAACAATGAACACGACATAATTTGTAGGACTGAACAAGTCAAATATATCGACAAAAATAATATTTATAAAACACATAATTTTTAGATGGATAAGTATATATGAATCTTCTCTTAGAGATTTTGTTTCATTATTTTAATTAATAAAAGAAAATAATATAAATTGAATGTGATACCCGTCACATGCGTGATACCCGACTAAAAATTGGATGGAAACCATCCGATTTGACGGAGATGGTGCAAATCCATAGTTTTTACCAAGTTGAGGAGGCAAATTGGTACAAATGCAAGTTAAGGGTGCAAATTGACAATTAGAGCCAAGTTCAGGGGATATATTGACTATTTTACCATAAATAAATGAATGAACAAAAATAGGGATGAAAGTTTACATCATTCAGGGCCTCTGCAGCTGCATCTATTTCTTCATCAGCAAAGACATTTAACTGTTCTAGCACCTATAAGGAGACAACAAGCAAAAATAATGTAAATTTACAGGCACAGTTAACTCAACAATTTACAGTATATGTTGCTCCTAATGAGACAAGTAGGTAATACAAGAGTGGCTAGAAGAACAGATCAGTCATCTTGTTACTACCACAGCACCATATATAATGAAACAGTTTAATTCTTAAGGAATTTATTACATTCTCATAATTCGTATTTAAGAAAAACTACAGCGACATGGTGGATTGCTTGCTATGCTTGAGCTAGCGTTATCAGCCTAATTTAGAACATAAATGGCTATAGAATTATATCCGAGAGAAGATCTATTCAACTTGGCTACAATAGGTTTAAACTTTAAAGCAAAAAAAACGGAACCAAGAATATGTTATTACCTTCTTTGCAGCCTCCGTCTTCAATGTGGGAACATTGTAAGTGACGGAGAAGGTATCAACAAACCCAATCATGTCTAAGAAGCCCAATTCACTTGTTGTACCAAAAACCAGAAGTTTTTTCCCCTACATACGAGAAACAGAAATATTAGAAACAAAAATCACATACATTCACAGAAGTCTGGATATCAGTGAGAGAAAGAAACAAAAATCCCTAACTACAATCATGTTTACAAATAGACGGTTTCCCATGGATTCAGCCAATAGATTCCAAATCCAGTGTGCTCTGAAAGTCAATGAAGGGGGGAAGTGAAGAACCTTTGGAGGAGTGCGCTTGAGAAGGAGCATCAGTGTTTGAGATATCAAATTTGAAAACCTTGGACCAATAGCGATGTACTCTAGTAACCTGCACCCCAGCGATAGACATCAGTGCCAGGGCCCAGGAGTAACCAAGATGAGTAAACAAAACATCAATTAAAGGAGACCGGCTTACCTTTCAATATTATCCAGGATAATAATGCTCAATGGTGACTTGTATGCATCTTCAAAAACCTATCAGATAATTAATAAGACAGATAAATTAAAAGCAGCCATATTTTTACAACTTCAACAATTCACTAGTGTACAAATACAAGGGTTTTCAATAAACCAACAGATCATCCCATAGATTGATGTTGGAGTTTACAATACTAGAGACGCAAAGTGACGTCAGTAGACTTAAGCAGTAATCAGCACTCCCCAAAGTGCTAGTATTCTTAAAAGGCTTTGAGAAGATCAACAAACCTTTGCGATTTGCGCACACTTAGTGCTTTCTTGAAGACCAATCATTGCCTCAGCCGAGATCTATCAAAACAGAAAATTCAAAAAGATAAAAAAAAGTTATGACAGATATTAAAAAGGTTTTTTTCTGGAAGGAAAGGAATAAATATTTTAAAGCAGCAGAAAATTCTTGACAAGCATAGAGGCATGAGATCAAATGAATGTGGCATGAGCTTACAATCTTAACATAGGGGAAATCACTGTCGATGCCAACAGTAGCTGCTAGTGAAGATTTACCACTGTCCAATATACGTAACTGTCAGAAGACTCGCAAAAAGAAAACAAACATGAAATAGGAATAAGCAAAGGATTGCTTACCTGCCACTAGGACCTTCCAAAAGGCATGTAACAAGTGGGCTTCTGTCACTTGATTTAACTTGATCCACAAGAAGCATGGCTCTCTGATAGATGTGCCTATGTCGTTCTCCACAATCCACCATGCCATGAAGTCTATAAATCAATTTATAAATAAGAGCATAAAACAAAATTAAGATAAAAGAAACAAGTACCGAAACTAGATCTCTTCTATAACTTAACAAGCTGCTGCGTATTAAACTATAAACCCTTAAAGTTTCCTCAGTTACAGTAAAGCTCAGTAGTACACAAGTAACAAAAGCTGTACCTGCATCTTTCAAGGTCATCAGTGGAGGCACCAAATGCAGGTACAATTTCATGGAGCGCACGAAGAAAATCATCCATGGTAACCTTAATACTCTCTTCATCCACTGGCTTGGTAAGATCATCCAAACTTAGTTGCCTATTCAAAGCAAATGATACTGCACTTTTAACAACACCTTCCAGTTCTGCCCCACTATAGTTCTTTGTACGAGCAGCTGCAGACATGAGATAAATAAGAAAATCCCTCCATTATGGATACCCAAAAGTGGTTCAAATGACTGCCAAGATTTAGAAAACTAAAACAGCCAATACGTTATTAATCACCACATGTTAATTATTTAAAATTTATTCCATTCCCCGTCTTCCAAGTTCCAATCTTATGATTTAAGGAAATTTAATAGTTGTTAAACACATGCCAAATAGATCATGTAACATAAGAATAAGTATACAGGAACCATGTGTAAATCATGGACATACCAAGCTCTAGCAGGTTGACATCAGGTGCCAGAAAGGAGCTTTCCTTCATTTTATTTGTATGAATTTGAAGAATCTGTATGCGGCCATTTTCATCAGGAAGGCTTATCTCAATTTGAACTTCCAGACGTCCTGGCCTACAAAACAAGAGAAAGACAATACCTCAAAACATAAGCGACACTTAAGAGAAAAGAATTCGCTAATTATGTTTGGTAGTACAGTCTTATATGAACAAATTAAAGTTCATGTTTGAAAGCCACTATACAATCTTAGTCCATATACCCAACACTACAGATATATTAACTGTAAGCTGTTATTTATTATTTTGGACAGTTGAATAAAGTAGCAATGATAAAGGTAAGGGAGGGATGAAGGGAGAGAAAAAGAGAGCACCTCAATAGGGCTTCATCAATCAAATCCTTCCTGTTGGTCATCCCGATAAGCAAAACATTATTCAGAGACTCGACACCATCAATCTGGGACATCAAGTAGTCTTTCAGTCATGCTGATGACATAGCTCAGGTACACAAGACAATAATGACGTAGAATCTTCTTTTTCTATTAAATCTGGCTATACGGAAATTTCAAAAGGCACCAACCTTTGTAAGTAACTGGTTCACAATACTATCATGAACGCCTGTGCCATCTCTAGTCGATCCCCTTGACTGTGTGTAGGAAATAAAGCACATGTTATATAGTGCAATAGCTAAAATGTCAACAAAAACTACTACATCTAACATATATACATACATTGATTTTTTTTTTGCTAGCAAAATATCAATTTCTACAGGCACGGTCAAGTCTATTAATCATAAGTTTCTTAATGCCTCCTTAATGGCTAATATAAATACAGGTGAGAAATGCAGAGCATAGCTGTCACTATATTCAAGTACATTATGGAATGTGCATAGTGACATCATCATATCCCCGTTTAATGCCAGAAGAAATTGCTTTCTTGAATACTAATACATTGCTGCCATCCTCTTCAATAAAACATAAAGAATTACAAACATTCCATGGTACCCCTCCACAACAGAGAGAGAGAGAGAGAGAGAGTAGGGTGATCAATTTTCACACCATGAGCAGATAATCAATGCCACCATTGATCTACTCTGCATACTGAATCTTGATAGAGTAAGAAAGACTTTGTACCTTACAAATAGCATCGATTTCATCAAAGATTATGACATGCAATTCGCTTTCATCTCCTGGAGATTAGGAACTGACAACATTAGTGATTCTGGAAAACTAATATAAAAGTGCATTAAAGAAATATATTTCTCTTACCACGCAGCCTTTGATCATTCTCAGCATCAGCAAACAGATCCCTAACATTTTTTTCAGTTTCACCAACGAACTTGCTTAGGACTTCTGGACCATTAACAATCTAGTGCAGCTCAAAAAAAAGAAATTCAAGAAATAAGTCAATCACCGATACGGGTATTAACTAATAATAATGCTACGTACACGTCTGAAAACATCCAGACATGCTGAATTCTAAATGAACTCGCAAATAAAAGAAAAGTAATGGTGAATCCACTTCCTAACCTTTGGATCTTTCCCATTCAACATTTTTCCAATTTGACGTGCCATCAGAGTTTTTCCAGTACCAGGGGGTCCATAAAGCAGCATACCCTTAACATGCTTAATACCTAATCTGGACCACCAAAACTTTTCAGTTAGGAGTATGGTATACAGATAACCACAACCAAAACTACGCCAGCTTGACGAATCAGTTGTCTTACTTATTCGTAACATGTGCAGGGAAGACACGGGAGGCAAAAGCTCTTCGAAATATATCTGCAAACTCAGCACCTAAGCCACCAATGCCAAGTGATTGAAGGTTGAATTCCTTGTGCTTAAAGATATTGCTAGTCGTACCAGAACGTTGGCCTACAATCTGGACAACAGAAGTCAACGTATCAATTTTTCAGCCCTTATTTGAAATAGTTTATGATTCATAGTTGAATGTTTTTTCTTGTAATAGAATGCCAAAAATAACAATAAAACTATTACTAATAGAAATCAAGGTAAGCTGCCAAGACAAGTGAAGAAGAAAATGAGCCTAACATCAAATGAAAAAAGAAGATCTCACCTTTATTCCATTTCCACTCGGTGCCTCAAAAATGAAATACGTTTCACTCGAGATCATTCCTCTTTCAACAGAGGTAGACTCTTCTGATGTTACAGCTTGATTGACTGTAAAAATGTAATTAGTCCCTTGGTACTCAAATGATACTCTTTGTCCAGTTGTCATAACCTGCATACAGCAAATCCCCATATTACATAAACTATAAGATGTCTGTCATTTTGCAATATTGTAACTAAACAGTTTAGATAAGAATAAAAGTGTAGTAACATGAGCCATCGAGGAATAGAACATTGATTCAAGTCTGGAATTAAACATATGTCTACACTCTTGATTCCAATACACCAGTCCCTAAACATTGGATAATCTATAGGTTCAAAGAAGCCTTTCAATATAAACAACCCTAAACAATCAGTAGCTCAAGTATAAGGTCAACGTTACCTGGTTCATAAACCTCTGTTTAAGTAGGCTTGACAAGGCACCAGCATCAATCTACACAAACAGCACAGAAGCTCTTAGAATTCATCTTTCTCCTATTTCTATATAAGATACCAAAAAGAAGTATGTAAAATCGGAAATCCAAACGCAAATACCTGCTCACTCTTAGTCCCCTTTTTCACAAACTCCAATTCCAGAGTCAGCACAGTCAGATTGAAATCATCAGGCGGAGTAAACCTAACATAATTACCACAGCACAATTACAAACTGATAAAAAACACACATCAAAACTTAGTTACCGCAGCTCGTAAACTTAATCAAATCGGTGATTAACCTGCTCACAGAGACTGAATCATCTCTAGAAACTCTAGCATGCCGTCGTTGAATTGCATTCAACGCAATGTATCCCTGCTGTATGCTCGGGTGCGGAGTTTCTTTCAGTTAAGGCAACCAAATCATCGAAAATCAGGCCGTTCTGGTAAATCAATGTACTCAATTTCGCAAATTCTTAACCAAAATCGCATAGATTTACATGATCGAGTAGTAAGCTCGGAAGAAAACGAACAGATTTGAATTGAAAGCGAGAATTCTTGAATATAAACCAGAAAATCGAAAAAAAGGTAAAGGATATGAGACTGAGAGGACGAACGAGTCGGCGATTAGAGCTAGGTTGAGCTTGGTGCCGGGAATGGCGAAGTTCCGCAGATCGAGCGGCGAGCAATAGGCGAGGTTGGTGAAAACGAGTTCGGCGGCTGGAGTGTTGGTGACGATCATCTTCGCCGGAGCCATTTCTTCTGAGGCGGGGAGATCTGGCCGGCGAGTTTTGATTTCCGTTTGGGGTGTTGGTTAAAAGATGGGAGAGGAGAATGGAGCTTTGAAATGTAGAACCTTGTATGCGGGTCACAAGGTTAAAAGATCCATCACAAATTCACAACGCAATCACAAAAAGTCACATGTAGTGAAAAGTTAATCGTTAGTTACATTCTAAAAATATATTGTTTCAACTAACCAAAAAATAAGTGTGTAGATTTAATGCGTAAATTCAATTGGATTGATTCAACACGTACAACTTCACAAGTGACCAGGGAAAGTTGAGGATACCACTTTATCTTGCACTCAAAATCTGAGATTTCCTTCGGGTGACAATTTTTTTTAAGATGGATAGTGTGACTCAAGTTTTTTAAGTTTGATTAATGAAACCATAAAATAAAAGAGAAAACATATAACCTAAACTTTAAATTACAAAAAGTAATGTATCCTAACATGCATCAGTTAACAAAGAGTGTATCATTGACAACTCTATTTGTTTTGACAAAACGGTGACATAATATAAAGATTATTGTACTAAGGACAAACATCATAACTAAGGATGGGATCGGTATAGGATGGTACGGGATTTGACCTATCCCGATACAGATCCTGATTTTTTTTAGTATCGGTATGGGACGAGATGTGTGATTTTAAGGCTTGGTACTGAACCGTCCCGATACCGAAAAATTCATGACCAATCAGGACATAAGGTTTTAAGTTAGGATTTTATATCTATAAATTAAAAATCACTTTGTAGTTTGTACTATATTTATGCAATATTTAACACTTTTTCTTAACATAAATCAACAAACTAACATAATTAGGCGACTTCATCACTTTAAGATGATTAATTCTTCATTATAAATACATACTTTTTTTTTCTTTAAAACTAGTAAAATTAAAAATTTGGGAGGATTGAGGACGGTTCCGGGCATTCAGTATCTATTTGGCTAATACTAATCCCGAACCGATTACTGAATTCGAGATTTAGTACAGTTTGGGACAACACATTTTTCACTTTGTGTCCCGACCCGATAGGGTTCGATACGAGACGGTCGGGATCGGTATCGAGATCTCGGTATCAAATTCATACTCCTAATCATAACGGCTAATATTGCAACATTCCTACTATGTTGCCGCACGGAATCATATTCGACAACCCTCTTTTTCATCTTGTCATTAGGGGTTGTGACCATTTGATATAGCAAGGAACTCGAAACATACCTGGGACAGACCAGGCATGCAAGATGCTCACACCGGGATAAAATCTACATCTTCTTATTGAAAACAGTACATAATTAAAAACTACTAAATTGAAGCAACACAAAATTAAAAGCATAAATGCACTAAATGAGCTATAATTCTTAGCCCAAGTCAAGCCCAAAAAGAGGGTCCAAACCCAGGTTTCAACCCATGAACCAAGGGGTACACATGCCAGTCATGTCAGGCCCAGATCACCACGCCAACGAACCACCAGAGCCACCTTTTGAGACGAGACGGGCCACCAGATGTCAAGGCAGACGAACCATGGCTTAACATCGTCCATGCCATCCTTCTGGATCTTGGATCTAAGAGATCTGATTTTGATCGGGTTTAGCCAATTGGATTTGGACACAAATCTCACAACCATTGCGTCACCACCACCTAGTGACATTCTGACTCGCACTCGCGTCTCCAACGCACGTCACCGACGAAGCCAACAAAGTGAAAACCAAAACTCGGCAAGCGATGTGATCCCCTTCTTCATCTCCTCACCACCCGTCACCGAAATCTCCTCGATCTAACGTCAATTGAGGGATCCCACTCACACTAGCCAATGACCTGTCAGTCGATGGCGAATGAGCTCGTCGCCTTCGGGTGACAATTAAGTGCACTAGATTTTGTGCTTCAAGTATATATGTAATTTTTAACTAAAAAATACTTTCAATCTTCTATTTAATTAGTATTTTTAGAATCAGGCGCTTATACATGTCAATTTGCTTTTCTAATATATATATATATATATATATATATATAATCAAATAAATATGTTTGTTGGGTAAAAATGCAATAGCTAAACCATATTTACGTATATAACCTTGTTTTATATTATTAATTTTTTCAATAGTTTGCAATATCATAGGTAAATGAAAAACAATTTTTTGGTAAAACTTTGTCATCAAAACTTGGATTTCTCATTATAGGAGTTTTTATCTTGATTTAGATATGTCTCTGCTTGTTTTTAAGAACTTACTTCAAGGTCACACTTTTCTAGTTGGCTGAAAAACTGTAACAGCCTAGCCCATCATATTAAGATATTGTCCGTTTTGGGCCGAAGGGCCCTCACGATTTTGGTCCTAAGGTTTCACCTCAAAACTCGTCTCAATGTAAAGTGTTAGTTCTGCACATATAAGCACCATAACTTCTTCCCCCGAGCTATGTGGGATGTGGTGCACCTACTAGCTTGTCACTGTCTTTCTTTCTTCAGCACTCGCACAGTTTAGGGCATCACAATCCACTCTCTTTAGGGCCTAACGTCCGCGTCGACACAATGTAAGGTGTTAGTTTTGCACATATAAGCACCCTAACTTCTCTCTCTCTCCCCTCGCCCCCTCCACCGGAGCGATGTGGGATGTGATTCTTCTACTAGCCTGTCAATGTCTTTTTTTCGTCAGCACCCGCCCAATTTCAATCATCATAATCCACCTCCCTTAGGCCCCGACGTCCGAGTCGACACACTTCAGGTAGGGGATATGCTCTGATACCAACTGTAACAGCCTGACCCATCACATTTAGATATTGTTTGCTTTGGGCTCGAGAGCCCTCACGGGTTTAGTATTGAGGTTTTACTTCAAAACGCGCCTCATTGTAAGCCTGTAAGGTGCTAGTTCTACACATATAAAGACCCTAACTTCTCCCCCGATCGAGCGATGTGGGATGTGGTGCACCTACTAGCCTGCCAATGCCTTTTTTTCTTTAGAACCCGTCCAATTTCAGTCATCACAATCCACTTTCCTTAGGGCTCGATGTCCTCGTCGGCACACTTCACGTCAGGGATAGGCTCTGATACCAACTATAATAGCCTGACTCATCATATTGAGATATTATTTTTTTGGGCTCGAGGGCCCTCACGATTTTGGTCTTGAGATTTCACTTCAAAATGAACTAGTCTCAATGTAAGGTGCTAGTTTTGCACATATAAGCACCTTATCTTCTCCCCTCCCGAGCGATGTGGGATGTGGTGCACCTACTAGCTTGTCAATGCCTTTTTTTCTTTAGCACCCGCCCAGTTTCGGTCATCACAATCCACCTCCCTTAGGACCCGACATCCGCTTAGGCACACTTCCGGTTAGGGACAAGCTCTAATACCAACCGTGATTAAAACCACGAGGGCCTAAAGCGGATAATAGCTCAATGTGATGTGACATGTTGTTATAGTTGGTATCAGAGCCTGCTTCCGACTGAAAATGTGCCAACGCGGACATCGGTCCGTAAAGGGGGTGGATTGTGATGACCTAAATTAGGCGGGTGTTGAAGCAAGAAAGGCACTAGCAAGCTAGTAGGTGCATCACATCCCACATCGCTCGGGGAGGGGAGGGGGAGAAGTTAAAGTGTTTATATATGCAGAACTAACATCTTACATTGAAACGTATTTTGAGGTGAAACCTCAGGACCAAAATCGTGTAGGCATCGTGACCAAAGAGGATAATATCTCAATGTGATGGTCTAAGCTGTTACAGTTGGCATCAGAGCTTGTCTCTGACCGAAAGTGTGCCGACGCGGACTTCGGGCCCTAAGAGGGGTGAATTGTGATGACCTAAACTAGGCGGGTGCAGAAGAAAAAAAGACACTAGTAAGGTAGGTGCACCACATCCTACATCGCTCAGGGCGGGAGAAGTTATGGTGCTTATATGTGCAGAACTAGCACGTTACATTGAGACACGTTTTGAGGTGAAACCTCATGACCAAAACTGTGAAGGCCCCCGGCCCAAAGCGGACAATATCTTAATGTGATAGGCTGGCCTGTTACAACTACACAATGTTCATTATTTTTTTAAGCAAAGGCGGACTTATAACCCATTGCATTAATAGCCGCAACTAGAATGACACCGATATAGACCCCAACGAATTAACGATGAGCCTAACAAACTATAATCTAGCCTTACATAGAGATAATTTTGAATGGAAATTTATGTCACCATGACGATCAATTGTGGTACGACAAGAAGTGTTCACTATCTAGATGTAAATAAATATCATAATTTGCAGGCTTTTAGATCCTAATAATTGACCATATAGTACTAATTATATGGATTGATTGTCCATTCCAATGAAAACATATTTGACCTGCCCATTCCAATTAATCTTATTAAGTTTACTTGTCAAGCCCCGACCCAAGTTTACTTTCCTAAGCCCGGGTTAGGACGTGCATGACACATCCCAAGAGAGATTTACTTGTAAATCCCCCCTTGAGAAGGGATAACTATTTTTCCCAAACCATTTTCAAACAGTCCAAACGATATCGGAATAGACCTCACAACCGGAGGTTATCCCGATTTCCGCATTTGGATCTCAAACCAATCATTTTAGAGGACCTAGGGTTCTAACATTATTTGTGACTGCACCCGAATCCCTGTCAGGCTACATACGTACCTTGTACTCAAGGATCAAGCCACACGTAGCTCTTATTTTAATTAACGCTCTAACCGGGTAAAATCCCGCTTTTCTATTTATCGGTCGATAAATTATTAAGGATAGCATACGCTTAATGCAAATCCGGGGTTTAACCTCTCCGCTGAGATATCCACAATCTAGCTAACTATCGATAATAACAGAAACATTCAACCACAATTATATACAACATTCAACTACAATTATATACAACATTCACACATACAAAATATAACATAAATGCATCCACGTAAATAACAAATCCTCCAGGGGCATAATTGTAACATCAATTGGAGGGTACCCTTGTAATTATCTTAAACTATCAAGGGTAGTATAGTCAATTTTCAGCCTCAATGGCATCTTTGTAATTATAAAAAACAATCAGGAGTATTTATGGAATTTCAAACTCAGTGACAACTTTAGAATTATGCAAAACCACTAGAGGTATTTCCAAGAATTCAGCCCTAGTGGCACCCCCGTAATTACCCCAAACTGCCACGGGCATTTATAAGATTTCAGCTTCAACTACCTAGAACCGACAGCGCCGCCGTTGGTGGCAGTCGGCCAACCTAGAAACCTTTCAAAATTTCACAGTTTGATCATCTCATCAGTCCAAATATCTGTTTAGTTCAACACTAAGCCTAATTTCAGTTCTAAACATGTCAATTACTCAAGAACAATATAAACCAGAAATGGGGATAAAATCTCCCAAATTTCAAATCCAAATTTCTTCCTACACACAATGAATCGAGCCACTAAATTCTAGAGGATTATAGTACTCATCAAGCCTAACAAAATCATATAGAGAACTCACCGATTGGTTGCCGGTGGAGAGAAATCTGGCCAATTTTTCTGAGTGAACAGTCGGTATTTTCGCCGTGTTTTCTTCCCAGCAAAAAAAATAGATAATTTTTATGCTTTCATGTTGTTTTTCGATGCGAACATTTGTTGAGAATTAAATACTAATTTTCATATGTCATAATGAAGATTGTGTGTATATATCATCTAAATTTAGAGGTGAAATAAACAACCAAACTCATAGTTTCGACTGGTGAGAGAACATCAAAACGGCAACTTCTTAACCGGACGGTCAAAACCGCCGAACACGGTCACCTCAAAACTCCAGTCCAAACCAATTTGTCAAAGAAAAAAGAAAACGAAAAAAAAGCAGAAAAAAGCTAAAATCCTAACCCATCTAAACCCTCATCAAAACGAACGAAATTTCAAAACCCAAAACCCACCACCACCTCCATGGCGAATCGACGGTGCCTCCAACTCCTGACCCACCGCGTCTCCGCCCTATTCTCAGCCTACCCTCCACTCCAAACCCTCTCCACACCACCTCCCCTCTCTATCCATGAACCCTTCAAAGCCCTCACCTCCAAATCCCCACTCATTTTCAGCCCCAATTGGTCCGCCCAGACCCGCCATTTCTCTTCGGACCGAAACGACGGCGTAAGCGAAGATGACGTCGACTTCGACGACGATGACGATGATGAAATTGGGTATAGCAGTGATGATGGGAGTTTATCGAAAGGCGGTGGGTCGAAACGAGAGTACACGCCGGAGGAGATGGCGGCGGAGGCGGCGGGTATTGGGTACAAAGTGGTGGGCCCTCTCGAGACGACTGATGGGGTTTTTAAACCCTATGAGCCCATTTTCGCTGTGATTCGGGTTCGGATCTTATGGTTTAGTTGATGCGTCTTTTGCTATTTGATGTAACTTGGGGTTGTGATTGAATTATTTGTCATTGTTGTTGTAGATTGGTTCGCATCAGTTCAAAGTTAGTAACGGGGACTCCATTTTCACTGAAAGATTGAAGTTTTGCGAGGTCAATGATAAGGTATGTGCATTTTAGCATGCTGTGTTTAACTGATCATTGATTGATATATGGGTAAAGTGTGCATTTTTTTGTTCCAGAGTAAAGTCTGCATTTTACTGAAATAAATGGATATGCGGTCCTTTGAGGTTATCGAAAAGCAAACTAGAATATCATTTTGAGGTATTGTAGCTTACAATGTATCTGTGTAAGCTACTATTGGTTGTTGTGGGTGATAGTACTGCATCTATATCAGTGCAATGCTAGTACTGTATAGTCAAGATTGGAGTTAGAGTATATATAGTGGTTTTGTTAATTGAACTTCTCTTACTCTATTTTACTTTTGTGGGAGTCCAGCAAAGTTTGTTATCTTTACACTCAGAGGGTTGTGTTAATCTGGTTGTGATTTGATGCTCTGTTAGTCGCGCCTCTTCACTCTAACAAAGTAGTCCATCTGAAAGAAAACGTGGGTTTTCTATACAAATGGTACCCATTCGGCCAATGTTGAGTGTCAGGCGAAGCCACCCCCTAGTATCAATGGGACCAGGGAATCGATGGCACGTACCGTAGTTACCAAGTGATGATCTTAAAGCCCAATCCGCAGCCTAATCACTTCAGCTTGTTCCTTCCTCGCTGTATTTCCAAGGGATCCCACTACCGTGGGCTATGCCTGGTCTTATTTCTTTCAGAACCTATGATCTCCATTGTTCTGATTTCCCTGCCAGGAAGTGGGGAGCTTGCTAAAAAGCTCCTCGCAACGAGATGGGCTGGGTGTCTGTCTTCGTGCTCATCAACTGGAGAATCTCGTTTCTCTTTTAGTTGATCGACCTCTAATCGATATCTAGGTTCTGAAAGAAAGGAACTGAAAGTGTGCACCTGCCTCAAAAACTTTATCCCTGTAGCCACGGATAAACGTCTTTGCTTCACAACTTTCTTGATGATGGTGGGCAAATAAAGTCTTCACTTCGTTCAGAACCGGCCCTTCTTTCACCGTTGCTTCTCAACCTTACATCTGCCAACTTTGATTCAAAAACTCGGAAAACAAGCTCCTGTCAAGTGAGCGACATCAGCTTTACGAGCCAGATGATAGATGATGCAATCAACCATACAATGCAGTAAATAAATATAAGGATATCGGGGTAGAATGTTGAAGGGTTACGTACTCGGTAAAAGTTCAGAGCGGAATGAATTGGAATTCAGATAGTTTGAAGGGTTGGAGGTCAGGGTAAAGGTGGAGGCTCAATCACACGAGAATCCTCGTGAGCCCTGGAACTAGCCCTATATTCTTGTGCAACAGGGGAAGCTTGGATGACAGACCATTTCAAAAAAGATGTGAAAACCAAGGGTGGGTTCTCAGTCCGGTTGAGCATATTTGGACGAGCTAAGAGGCCACACCTTCCCCCAATGGTCGTGCTCTCATATACAACTTGTTGTGCTTATACAGTGAAATCTTGTTTTTTCTATCAATAAACAAGGTAGCGTGTTGAGAAGGCGGCTTCGAAGCCTAATATCAAGTGTAGTCAGTGCCTGCGCGCTAAGATCCTGAGTTGCCTTATTAGCCGAAGCTGAAGGAGATGAATGAGAGGAAAAGAGAGATTGAAGAGTAAGCTTTTTGTGTTCCTTTAGGGACTCAGTTAGAGCGTAAGCAATGATCTGAAGAAGCAAAAGAATCAACATAAGCTGATTTAACTCGATCAACTGATGGAACGGAACTCTCAAAGTGGGCTAATCAAGATACTACTGCTGATGATTCAACTCAATCTTGGACTTGGAGTTACTTTTTGAGTGTTGCTATGTTTAATTTTATTCATTTCATTTTTGGGTGGTGCTATTAACACACCTCTTTTTGCTATTAACACACCTTATCTCTTTTTCAACCAATTATGAAACAAATTTTAGTGGTAAACTTGTAAATAAAAATGAAATGTGTGAATATGAAAAGAGATGGGGTGTGTTAATAACAAAAAAGGTGTGTTAATAGCATCACCCTCATTTTTTCTGCCATGTATCTCACATTCATTTGGCATTCTCCAAACTAGAAGGTAGGAGAGAATATGTGATTTTCAAGTTTATAAGCTTATGCACTTGCTTTAAAGTAGCTCACTATTGGAAGAAAGGGCCTAAGCTATAGATTTTTTTGTATTGATCTATAAAATCTATGTAGAAGGAGAGGTTAGAAGATGTTGTGTGCAGGGTGTGATATGCGTGATAGCAATATATGTTATAGCTCATGCAATGTCTGTTTAGCTAAATGAATAGACATCCCCATTGTTTTTTTCTTTTTGGGAGTTTGACCAGAAAATGTTGCCATTATGTCATATTATTTGAGATCTAATTATTGCATTATAGTTAAGCTTCATTTTAAACTTTACTTGTGAACTTAGTTTTGTTGCTTGGTTTGTTTGTTTGTCTGTTTGTCTATTGCAGTTGATATTGAACAAAGTTCTTTTGGTGGGCACAAGTAGTCAGACAATGATTGGAAGGCCAATAGTTCCAGATGCAACAGTTCATGCAGTTGTTGAAGAGCATGTAAGTGTGCCTCTTTTTCTAACTCTTACTCCTCGTGTGTGCGTGAGTGTGAGTAATACTAACCCTATTCTTCATACTAACAAATTGGACTAGTGGAGCACAAGAATTAAGTCTCCTAGTGAAGAGGAAGATTCTGCAGTCAACTTTGGAGTAGAATATTTTATAATTCCTTCGTAGTCCTTCTATAAAACTCAGGAAGAATCTAATGGAATCTAGCTTTAAATATGGATGAAATATCATGTGATTCCATCTCAAATATTATCTATGGAGCACAAGAATTAAGTCTCCTAGTGAAGAGGAAGATTCTGTAGTCAACTTTGGAGTAGAATATTTTATAATTCCTTCGTAGTCCTTGTATAAAGCTCAGGAAGAATCTAATGGAATCTTGCTTTAAATATGGATCAAATATCATGTGATTCCATCTCAAATATTATCTATGTGGCTATTGCTTGATTAGTTGAAGATATTGACTGGCACTAGATTATAGAATTGTAACTCATTGTCAAGTATCTTTTATTCTTTGCTCCTTACAAATTTGGAACTTATATTATCATTTATTCCTTTTAAACGCAGGCATTAGATGCAAAGGTTCTTATTTTTAAGAAAAAGAGGAGAAAGAATTACCGTAGGTGCAAAGGTCATCGCCAGGTATGCTCAAAAATCTTTTTGTTCAACACAGTTGTAATGCGATTGTCTGGGTACATTGATTTTAAGTTTTCTTCTAATTCTTTTGCAGGAATTAACCAAGTTGAGGATCATTGATATTCAAGGGATTCAGAAGCCAGAACCTGTAGTAACTGAAAAACCTTCAAAGACGCATGGTAAGAAGCCAGAAAAGGTTGCAGTTGCTGCATAGGAGAAATGTTCCCTACAGTTTACCAGTATTAATGGCACTCAATCATTGCCTTATGCCTAACAGTGAGCATGATAAGATTCCTGAATTGCTCCAGGTACATCTTGGGATGTCATATGAAATAGAAAATTTATGATGGAACCAGATAGATGTAGGATTGGTGACATAGATTTTGCCCATTTCTGTAGTTTGTAATGCAAACTATGAAACCTTGAGCTAGATAATATCATTGTCCTGAGGAATCTTTTTGTTTTGCTTTTGATTCGTGAGTTTTGATGAGGTCTCTTAATAATATCAAGCAAGCATTGTCATTTCAGTGTAATTCTTGCGTCTCCAAATGATATGCAATTCCTATTTGATTGAGAGTTATAAGATTCATGTTGCTTCTGTTGATCATATCTAATAGATCATACTCAAACTTATTGTGCCAGATTAGGCTCCTTTGCTTAAGCATAGTCGGACACAGGATCAGTGGATATCTTATACAGGACCCATTGAGCTTTTTCTTTCACTTTAACTTGTATGTGACATTGTGAAACCCATTTGGGTGGGGAGAGCATGAATGAGCCTTATGTCCACCCCAAAGAAATTCTCTTTACAAGGTGTTGAGGTTTAGACTAATGGATTGGGAAGCTGAGGAATGGGGATGAACAGAAGGGTCAATTGGTGCGCAACTGGTACAGGTATACTTTGGGTGTATATCACTTTTTGTGATTATGTGATCTTTTTCTCCAATTTATTGTATTTTTTTATGTTTTCAATAAATTTTTATACACTTACCTAACGAAAAAAACTAGTCTCTATCTTTGGACAATGTAGGGCAATATTCATCATTCCTTATCAACCACGGTAAGTCATCCATTCCCCACAGTTATTCATAATAATTGTGATTTGTGACTAAGGACATACTTGATTAGGATGAGACCTTTTCCTTTCGGCCATAATAATTAATCTCCTATTCATGCCAGGTATGCTATATAAGCCTGTTCAAGACTGGTTCCCCTTCATCAATAGTTGGTTGTCCTCTCTCTCTCGCTCTTCTGATAAGTTTAAAACGACACTCGGTACTGTTGTACAGTGTACCGAAAGTTCTTGAATTTATAATACACGACGATTCGGATTGGAAGCAACTCAGAATATATAGTGGTCAAACAATAATGCTCAAGAACGGCTGGAGCTTCGTATGCTAGTACTATGGTGACCCCGACTGACCCCAACACATCCACTTCCATATGATTTTGTTTTCTGAAGTATAGAAAGCTTTCTGTTCTTGTTTTTCTGGGTGGTTGAAGGGCCAGCTTAGGGATAAAGTAACAGAAGAATATCCCCTTCCATTTATCAACAAAATGAAAATAAAAGGGCTTTTTAAGTGGAATCACTTTCTTCTTCTTTAGCCACCTACAAATCCTCTTTCAACAAAGAAAGAGTTCGGCATTTTCCTAAAGCACTTTGCATCCCACTTTCAATTTTATATGATTATTGTGAGTTTTTTTTTGAATTTGATAATGATTAGGTTAATATTAACCCACTAATCCGATTAATAGGAAATCTTGTATGTAATTCGAACAACAAAACGAGTTTATAACATAAAACATGATATGGGAGCTAAACACATATCACAGTGAGAGAATTAGACTAATTTTGAGGATTGAGGTTTTCTGGGAAAATGCTGGGTTTCAAGAATAGAAATTAGAGAATGGCTAAGGCATGAGAGCTCGAGTGTTTAGGAAGATTTGAGTCTGTTTGATTGATCGGATGAAGACATGAGTGCTTGAGGGCAGGGTTTGAAGATGAAGAACACAAATTGGAATGAGGAATATGGATTATTGCTTGAAAGTATGACAACATGAGTGTTTAAGAGGTTTTTCTGGGTTGTTGGATGATGGTGATTCGTTGATCCCTGCAGCCCCAAGTCCTCCAATTTATAGAACTCAAATTGTGGGTTTTCATATGCCCTGAAAATGCTCTAATGTCCTAGGTAAAAGACTTCATCTTCAGATCCATGATCTTTGCCTCAAATTATTTAAAAGAAAAGGTGCAGAGACTGAAAAATGAGCTGCCGATACGACTACATGGAACAAGATTGATAAGAAAGTATGGAAGTCGTGATCTCAAGATGCGAGGATGAAAAAAACATTTGCTAACTGGTCTTAAGGGTCTTCCAACAAAAACAAGGCAACGATCCTGACAAATTTGGGTTTTGCCTGTGTATTTATGTGCTGCGGGAAAAGGCAAGTGGAAGAAACTTGGTAATTGACGGTTGCGTAAGACAAAGATGAATAATAGGAGGAAGAAAGGGAGGTACTAGTTCATGAAGAAGTAAAGGAAAAAGATATGGGTTTATGCAAAAGAGATGGGTTTGGACCTTTTGAAAAACAAAAGGTGTTGAACTTTGGATATTTTTGAGTTTAAAGGGGGAATGGTCCAATTCTTTTATTTTAACTAATTCATCATCAATTAAGTCGTCGAGTTTGAGTTTCGGGCCCAAGACCAAAACTATTTCATGACGTTAAATCGATAAACGAGCGTTATATGCTTCCGTAACCTTCCACACCACACCACACCCACTTCTACAAGCCCCTAATGATGCGTGGATGTGACTTGGGTCCACGTCAATGAGCATGTATGCTTGACATGCTAAAATCTAGAATGTAGCCTAAGATTATAATAGTTTGCATAAATTACGTCGCGTGAGCAAATGCATGATTTTTTAGGTATCAACAATTATGTTAACGGAATTCTTTGTCACAATAATAGTTTCTCCACTTTCATGGATGCTTCTAATTAATCCACCATTACCATGCTGGTCTCATTGCTAGAACCAGCCAAAAAGAAACTGGTCGAACCGGTCGTTGGCATCACAAGATCTCTGTTTTATGTAAGGATTAAAATATCGACAATTATGGAAATTTCGGTGGTTTTGAAAATGGACATTTCGATTGATATATCGAGAAATTATCGAATTTCGATGAATTTTTTTTCAAAATTTATATAAAAATTATATATTTGACTAAAAATAGGCTAAATATAAAATATAAAAAAATCAATATCGATGCTTGTAAAAACTGAAAAATTTTGAGAAAATATTTTAGATATTTAAGACATTGGTTTTACATTTTTAACATTGCACTTCCAGAGCTCCAAAAGGTACCAAATTATGTGGGTAGGTAGACATGAGTTAGGATTGGAAAAACGCTACCAAAAGTGCTAACCCCGCAGTCCGAGTCCACGAACATACTCGAACACTTTTGTTGAGTGGTTTGTCACCTTCCAGGCCTCAAAATACCACAAAATTTTGTATGTAGTTAGGCTAGGATGTTAGGAAAGTGTCTGCCAACAAAACCTCAAGAACCGGTCTAAAAGTTGAAATCCAGGTTGAGTAGATCGGAATGGGGTAGCGGAGGAGTGTGGGGTTAAGTCTATGTGCGAGGTTGTACAGAGCGGTACTAGGATGGCTCTAGGAAGGGAAATTGATTGTGAGTGGAGCTAGGGCGATGGGTTGTGTCGTTGTGAGAACGACGACCCAGTGATGGCGGAGCGACGGACATGCGCTTGACGTCGAGCTTGGCTAGGAGAGGGGAGGAGCGCAAGTAATCTAAGTCTAATAAGGAAATGATTAGGTTAAGACATATAACAAAAAGATAAAAAAGTAATTTTTCTAAACAAAAATGACTTTTTGATTACGCGAGAGTTGTATATTTGAAGCAAATATAATGGAGTAGCTTAATTTAGGAAGCTAGTTAGGGGGTACATGTGCGACTTATAACGGCCAAGATGATCATCATCCGCGAATGCAAGAAAGTTTGAAAGAGATGGATACGAGTTTGTTAATGTGAACAACGACACAGCTGGAGCCTGAAGCTGTATATGCCCATTTGTATTGGCTCATGTTATTGCTCCACGAATCATTATTATTTGAATTTTTATTATCTATAATGTCTGAATTCATAGAGAACTTGTAATATAGTATCTGAACTTATAAAGTGATCAATATGGTACCCAGACTCTTATTTTAGTATCAATGACATACCTGTTAGAGATAAAAGGGTAAAATTATCTTTTTTTGTGGTATTGTATTTAGAATATTCTATAACCTAAAACATATTCACCTTACAATTTAAGAACTAGCTTTCAGCATGTCAAAACTTCACCTAACGACTTCTTGTCTAAACGGTTACTATACTGGCGGAATCATTGCTGTCTTGAATTGTCATAGATTTTAGTGTGCAAAAATATCTTAAATACCAAAATCAAATTAACAACTTAAAGTAAAATAATTGTAAAACAAAAATATTTTTGTGACAGAATTATGGGTACACGTTAGAATTTATTTAACATAACATAACATAACATAACTACAAATACATAACCCAGAGCCTCGCTCTTGGGTAAACAACTATAAGCTGTTTAGCTACTCATAATTATAATTACAAGTATAAGATACTTACTTATAATAAAAGCACATCACGCAGAATGATTACAGTCTGAAATCTTCACACAGTACTTATACTAACACTCTTATACTAGAGACACTGTTTACACACACTATTTCTCTGGTTTTCTGACTTTGAGAGGAAGGTTGAGAGTGTTTCCAACTTCTATTCCAGATTTTTCGATGTCTTCTCTCGGAAGCTTGAAGCTCCTTATATAGCACTCGGACTTCAATCCTGAATACAGCTAAGAGAAAGTGGGGGACAAAAGGAATCAAACTTTACTTTCGCAAAAGTAAAGTTCATTGTTTTCATACGTCAGAATCAAAAAGAAAAACACACTAACTTTAACAAAAGAAAAGTTTTTTTGTCGTGATGCGTCGCCACCTTTCCTTTCTCTTATCATGTGAGCCCACTAATTTTAACAAAAAAAGTCTTTTGTCTTGATGTGTCTGCAACCGCTCATTTCTCCATCATGTGTACTGTATTGTAGTATTCTTTATCAGTGCAATCATAATCAGCCTACGAATCTTGACCCTCTTATTCTTTTGATGCTTTTTCCTCACTGTCTAAGTCTGTATCAATTAGGCCCTTTCGCTTAGCTTTTTTATTTGAAGCGGCGCTCAAGGCCTAAGGGCAATATTTGAGTCCAATTTACATTGGGTCCAAGATTAAACAATTTCGGATAACATTTGGGCCTACATCAATGGCCTAATGAGAAACTTTTTCAGCTTCGACCCAGGAAGTAGGCGAGGCGAGGTCCAAGGGCAAGACCGCCTCACGTGCATGTGTAAGACTCTGGAAATGAAGTCCATGTGGGACTCTACAGTCTTAGTAGGTCAGCACCAGTGACCTAGGCGAAGCCGGTTGTGATTGGGATTAAGTCACCCTAATTACTTCATTGCCAAGTAAAACGAATCCTTGTGCAATTTCGGTATCAGAAACCTACTTAGATTGATCAAGGTCTACATCCTTATCAGTTAAACTTCGGGTCAGTATAAATAAAGAGCTTGGGGATCAGACTAAACACACACAATCATTCAATCAACAAAAATTTTACAAACAAATAGCTCTACATCTACAACAAGATCCTATTTCGTCGATCACAACCTGACGCTAAAGCACTTAGCCTTAGCATTCAACAACTCAGTTCCCCCGGAACCATCCTTGACACGCAGCTCGCATCTCTCTAGTGGTGCCTCGCCCGATTTCTTCCTTTTGGTTGCTCTGCTCGTCTTTACACGAGTATCGATAAGCAAGAGTGGTAAGTCACTCGTAAATTATTCCTCCAAGATGACCCCAAGAACGTACGCCAAGTGGTGCAAAATCTCTTTATTCTTCCACATCCGTGTGGTGGCACTCCCGCAACCCATTTGTATTTCTTGTAATTTACTTTCATGCAATTTAAATTGCAGTATTTGTACTACTTCCCTGTCAGCCGAAAGCGAGAACAAAACAGCCCTCATGAGCAAACCGACAAAAATAAAAAAAGCAAGCAACATTTGCCTGCCTACGTGATGACCACCAAATTACGGGACCCACACACTTGGGTTTATGCCACCCCTTAAAAAAACATGGTGCGTGTATTACACGCCCCAAATAAAAATAATTTAAAAAAAAATAATGGCTGACAACTACAAAATCGTTGACCATTCACGAGATACCACGTGACGCCTTATCTGGTCCAACAGCTTACAGCCCAACGGTCCAATTTTTTTCCCAACAGTTCTTTCCCACTAACGACTCTAACAATTTTTTCTATAAATACCTATTTTTTTTTTCACTTAGATTTTACACTTCTCCTCTTATGTTCCTTTCCTCTCTTCCATCTTTTTTTCAACAAATGTGTTCTTCTTGGCTTTCATCCGAAGAGTTGTTATTATGTGTTTCTTAGGTACGACAATCCACTTGCAACATCATGACCAATATCAATGCAAGGACAATTTGTGAAAGAAAATTAATATTGATACCAAATAAATGTCGCGTGTCATCTAGCAATTGATTGATTATTAAATATGAAATTTCAAAAAAAAATATTTAATTAATAAATAATAATTGTTAATTTAATAGAGCTGTTTGGCTACATAAAAAACTAACCTAAAAATCAATTTATAATAAATAGTAACCGATAAAAACAATTAAATTGATGGTTTGACACATAATCATCGATGCATATGCTCTAACATTCAACCATAGCATTTACTATTTACCAAAAGATAAATCAGAATAAAAATAAGAAAATGGAAGACGTATATATTCAGCTCAAATTCCTGAGCTTCATTGCTGCCACAGCGATGGAGACCAATCCCCCATCATTCCCCAAATCTAGGGTTAGACCTCTCCCAATTTCCCCAACCACGCCTTCACAAACCCATAAATCCCAATCCACTCCCCTCCTCCTCCTTGTCTTCCTCCTCTTCAATCTCACCCCCACAGCTTCACACCTCCACCAAATCCCCAATTTTGACCGCTTATACTCCGATCACTGCAACGACGTCAGTCCCAAATCGGAGACCCACCCAAAATGGTTCCTCACCGCCCTCTCCGCCCAAGACATCGGATTCCACAGCAGCTACTTCACCGGCGGCGACCGCTTCTTCAATCATACCTCCGGCGACGACCGTAAAGCTCTCATCTTTCGCCCCAACTACGTCGCCAGAACCCTAAAAGATGGGACTTTCCACGTCAGAGGAAGTATGGATCTTCAATCTCTTTTGGGGGATTCGACTCGCCGGAATCTGAAGTTGGTGAACTTCCGTGGACACAGATTTCCTGTCAGGCGGGGTTTGGTGAGGTTTAAGCTTGATGGGTATTATTCGGAATCGGATAAGAAGCTGTGTATGATTGGGAAGAGTAGGCCCATGTATAATGCAGGTAATTTCGAGCCTAGTGTTGTTGTTCTTAAGCTTAATTATCCGAAATGGTCTAGTATTTATGATAGTTTGATTAGTGGGAGTTTAGAGAGTGTTGTTAGTGATAAGGATGATGATTATTTTGATGTTATTATGGTGTTGGCTTTTTCTTTGAAGCATAGTTATGGGTATACATTTGTTGGGGAAGATAGGATGAGTAGTTTTCCGAGTAGTGTTGAGAGTGGAGAGAGTATAGGTTTGAGGAATTTGAATGATTCGAACAGTGGTTTGTGTAGGTTGTTTGGTAACCGTCTTGAGAGATTTGAGTTGGTGTATGGGAGTGAGTGTGGGGGTGTGAATTGTAGTCCTCTTGGTGGGGATGTTGGATATGTACCGAGATCATTGGTTTTTTATGGGACTCGCTGTACAGAAGGGAGGAAAATGCAGATGTTATTGGGGTTTTCCAACTCTAGTGGAGATGAATACTTGAGTTTTCCATTTGTACCTAGCACGACGTTGATTGCTGAAGGGGAATGGGATGAGAAGGGAAATCGTCTATGTGCAGTTGCATGTAGGATTTTGAATTTTACAGAGTCTTTGACTGGTGCTCTTGTTGGAGACTGCTCAACTAAACTCAGCTTGAGGTTTCCAGTGAGGTTGTCTTTACGTAATAGGTCTGCTCTTGTGGGGCAAATTTGGAGCGACAAAAAAGTGAGTGATCCAGGTTACTTCAGTAAAATTGGGTTCCAAGGTTTGTCAGGATGGTTAGTGAAACTTCTAGAATACAAATATGAATATTCTGTGACTGGCAACCTGAGAGAGACATGTGTGGGAAAGAGGGCTGGGAGAGGCAAAGGAAAGAACTATCCTGTGGAGTATTCATCAGATATGAAATTTGACATGAGAGTGAGCAACAGCAGAGGACAAGTTGCATGGGGTTATTCATCACCGTTATTTGTTGATGATGACCGGATATATGGACGCCGGTTTTGGGATGAACCACATGAAACTGAAGTACCAAGTCGTCGGAAGAAAATCCATAGCAATCCAATGAACATTAGCTATAAGTTGAGCTTCACACGTGGTGCCCAATTTTTTCATGATGTCTTCCCATCTAAAGCTGAAGTAGCTGCTGAAGGAATATATGATAGAGATTACGGAAACCTATGCATGATAGGATGTAGGCATGTATCATCCAACGAACCAAATTCAATTAACAAGGATATGTTAGACTGTTCTGTTAAAATTGATGTACACTTTCCTCCATTGGATACCAAGGATGGCCAGAATGTCAAGGGAACTATCGAAAGCATGAGAAATAAGTCAGACCCTCTGTATTTTGAGCGTATTGAATTCTCTTCAACTTCAATTTACCATAACCTAGCTGCTGCTTCTATCACCAGAATTGATTTTGAGATTGTTATGGTTTTGATTTCTAATACCCTTATGTGTGCTTTTGTGGGATGGCAACTCTATTTTGTGAAGAAAAACCCTGATGTGCTCCCATTCACTTCACTTGTCATGCTCACTGTTCTTACTCTGGGATATGTGATTCCTCTTCTGTTCACCTTTGAGGCAATGCTTGCACCAAACCAAAGCAAGCAGAGTACTTTTCTTGGGATTGGCGGATGGCTCCAGGTTAATGAAGTAATGGTCAGGCTGATATTGTTGGTAACTTTCATTTTGCACTTGTTTCTTCTCCAACTGACCTTGTCATCAAGACAAGGTGTTAATAGCCGGAAGAGCTTGATGGATTCTGAGAGGAAGGTTCTTTATGCCACCCTAACACTGTACATAACTGGCGCACTGATTACTTGCTCTGTCCACCATTGGATGAATACTCACCAGAACTCATACAGGCCATTTCATCGCAACCTTCGGCGAGTGACTACCCTATGGCATCTTGTTCACCGGCAACGCTCTCTCTGGGACGACCTCAAGTCGTATGCTGGATTCATCCTGGACGGTTTTCTGCTCCCACAAATATTGTTCAACTTATTTGTCAATTCGGGTGAAGGAGCTCTATCCTGTACCTTTTACTTTGGAACCACCATGATTCATCTGCTGCCTCATGCTTATGATCTGTACAGAGCTCGGGCTTACACACGGTTACTTGCTTTCTCATATATTTATGCAAACCCGAAAACAGATTTTTTCTCCACAGCCTGGAACATAATCATATCCTGTTGTTGCCTGCTGTTTGCTGCCATTATTTTCTTGCAGCAAAAGTTTGGCGGCCGGTGTATTCCTCCCAAAAAATTTAGACATTCCACTGTATATGAAAAGGTCCCTGTCATCAGCAATGAGGACTTGTGAGGGACAATTACCTTCGAAACATTTTTTGTTATAATTGAATTTATTATCAAAGATTAGTACTTTCTCCATTTGTGCTTTTTAGATTACAAGCAAGCTGCAAGTAATCACCATGGTTGCCTTTTGTGAGTGATCTTTTTTCTTCTGTGCTATTTTCTTTCACATTGTTACCATGGGGATCAATTGGGTTAATTGGGATGCTTGAATTTGTTTGAATTTGTACTTTTATTGCAATGCATTGAGAAATGTTAGTAAGAGAATCAGATTTTCCAATGAAAGTGTGCATGGTAAAATCAACTGAATCAAAATAGTGAGACCAATACGTTCAAAGGAAAACTAGAAATGAGGGTAATCCACAAATGTCATTAAGCTCTGAATAACCTACCATAGAAGCTACACTAGATATGAACAATATATACAAAACCGGATCCAGAATAAAAATGTGGTTAAATCACCACTCTACCAATAACTTAAGATGCACCCTGTTGTATTTTCATTACAACATTTCTACTCTAGTACCCGGAATCAGAATTGCGAACACGGATCGATTGAGGAAAATGTCGCTGATTAACTGCAAACCAGCAGCTGAATCAGCCCCAATAAACCAATCAGTTGAGCAACAGCACAGCTCATACCTGAAACAGAAGCAATCCGGTTAGGGAACTTAGGATTATATTTAGTGACAAACAGCAGCCATAAACTGATTCGGCAATAAACAATGTCACTAATATGAATTACATTCAGCTACCTTGGTCAGTAAAATTCAACTTCAGCTACTAGGATATTTTTACACCTAGAGCCCATCAGGACCTGAAACATAAAACGAATTAGAGTTAGATTATAATAACTGCCTCTGAACAAATAAAAACATGATCAACACATTTTCCCTAGTACCAAACAACAATGACATTAGTTCAATGGCGGATTATAGAAGTTTAGAGTGGTTTGAGATTTACCTCCAAATACAGCTCAGTTAGACTTTTTGCCGGTAAGGATACGAGATATTTGGAGACCTCTGCTGAATGCTTCATTGAACAAGATCCTAGTCTGCATTGACTGAAAGCCAGGTAACCATGACAGCAGCGCCACAGGAGCCATAACGGTTACTCCAAAAAGCAAATCATAAAGTCGAGCCAAGGAAACCACAGTATCCCACACCACTGTGGTTTGCAGAAAAGGTCTAAGCACTTGAGCTATTAAAATTATACCCCAGCCAGTAGGGATAAATGCCAAGAGACTTGAGATAATGTCAAGGAACTTGAATTTAGTGAACTCCAGCAGCAGAACGATAAAGAGTACCATAACCATTATGACAGCAAGCTGTACTAGCCGGTAGTAAACATGTTGCTTCGCTGCATATTTGTTCTGAGCCCAGGCTATGGTCATATAAATCCCAACAGCCACAACCATGTATATCCAAGACAGCAAGTAAACACCTATACTTTTGTTTCCACCGGTAATACCAAGTTGATATACGACACCATACTGGAAGAAGAAGAAACGAAGATCCAACATAATTTCCAAAAGCTTTCCCCAAAGGCCAGTTGTTCTCAGATGGTCCTGTTCCTCATACCACCACGTTTCCCAGCTCTGTTCAGCTTTTGTAAACACCCCTCCAGAATACCATAACCAATTCAAAAAATCATCAAAGTCATAAACAGTTTTCAGCCAATCAAATCCAGAAGGGTTAAAAATAAAGGGAGCCAGCATCCATGACACTACCAGAAACCAGCTAGATATACTCATGCCAATGTAAACAAAGGTATCTCGAGCCACACTGCTATGAACAGCATACACCACTAAAATAATCCCAAGTTCAATTGCCTTCACAAAATGGCTGCGAGAGTAGAGTCGATAGTTCTCAGCAAAGCTCTTGTGCTGGACCACAAAGCCACGTCCAGTTGCTCGGTACTTCGCACCCCCATGAAGAATAGTACGACCAAAGAAATGGGTGCGGGTTCCCATCGAGAATGTGTAAAAGACTGAAGCAAGCTGCAACTGCATTGTTAAGAAATCCCAGACTGCTGTAAGGAAACCCTGTTCCAGAGAGTTCTCAACAATCATCGGAAGGGCAGTGAACAGCCCTAGCTGAATAATGAACTGCTGATTTAAAATCACACCAACTGCTTCATTGTTGTTTGTATCAAGATCGTCCTCGACACCACTGAGAGCAAGGAAAAGGCGGCCCCACAGGAATGAATAAATAGTTAGTACCACCATCATTGTGTTAAAGTAGAACCCAACAGTTGAGTAGAAAAATGAAAGCATCCGAAAGAAGTCCAATCTATGGCCTAATCGATACACATCTCTGCTCAAAACCTGCTCACCGTTGCCACTAGCAACCTTGGCCTCAAACATGGAGATCTGATTCAACCCAACATCCCTTCCCTTGCCGACCTGTATATATTCATGGTGAGTCACATTGCCACCACGAAGTGTGCAATTGAAGCCAGCAAATATGTCCTCACTGATATTGATAACTTTAGAAGCCTTGCTGATTCCGCCCCGTGGCAAGAACCAGAACCTGTCAAACACATCTGGATGACCATAGTGCATTCGCACCTTCATAGGGTTTGCTAAAACACGCTGATTCAGGGTCACAAAACTCATCTCCTGAGCAGACATGAACCAAGCAAGGGATGATACAGAACCTGTGAATATATTCTCCCGGACACCCAATATAGTTGGCTTTCTGATGCCATAAAAGTTCTTGAACTCCTCTAGCAAATTCCGCATTTTGAGTGCCTCCTCAAAATAATTGTCTTGGTTCATATCAATTGTCTGAACTGCATCACCCCTGGTAAAGATTATGGCATGGTTTTGATTCTCTGGTTTACCTTCACCGAGCTTCAAGGGACCAGGCAACCTGATCCTATAGATCTCTACCTCCCTTTGGAGCTGCTGATCATATTTAACAAGCACAGAGTAATACTCAACCTCACCTCTCCCCAACTTAACCTCATCAACATAAGCCACTCGAAGGGCCTCATTGTTTTTCATCAGATATAAAATCTCCTCAGCACGGCTATCTCCCTTAGCCTTATGCTTCCCATATAATTGGCAGGCAACCACATATGTGAATTTCAACAGAGCAATGCCATGTTCATGACCCTTGAATAAGTTAGTCACACTGGCTGTTCTTCCAAGTTTCTGTGAAGCTGGTTGCAAATGTTCGCCATCCCTAACATCATTTTGGCTCACCAAACCGTGAGAGGCAACTTGCTGTGATCCAACCCTTATATCCATCTCAGATGCAGAATCAAGAAAGGCAAGCATCTTCAGTGCCCTATAGTAGTACATCATTCCTCTCACAGTACGAGATAATGTCTGGCCTCTGTATGATGCCCAAACACGGAGATCCCTTGCCTTTGTAGTAAAGAGTTCATCGTCATCCTTCATGCCCTCTCTGTGCATCCGTTCTAGAAAGTTTATCCACTCACCTTCATAAATCTTCTGCAGATAAAACAAGGTAGTGATCCCATCTTCGTTCTCTGATCGTAGAGATTCTTTGCCATACAGCACTTCCTCATCATAATAAGGAGTCAGGACACTGAAAGCCATCATTTTTTCAACATAGGGAGCACGGGGCATGTTCATGAAAAGTGAATTGCTAAAGAAAGCAATGCGCTTTCTTGCATCAAGATTCACTGGGACATTGTGCATTGAGTCTCTAGAAGTGAGAATTGTATGCAGACGTCGCAGATTCCTAAAGAAGGTCGCATCCTCATCATCAGGGAACTGAATTGCATTTTCAAAAAGTAAGCCTTCGTCAGTGGATCTACTACGAGTTGCCAGGCCTTCCACCCTCAATGTCTCCATAGACCTCTTCACCCTTGGAAATTCACGAACAGCGAGTTCATAGAGGGCCTGCAATATATCCACTGTCTTACTTGCATCTTTCTTCAATTCCAGCAGAAGGTCAATAAGAGAAATTAACTTGGCATGAATTTGAGGAAGCAAAGACATCCTGTATGTGGCCATGAACTTCTGATTCTCAATACACTGATCTATCTCCCTGAACAAATTTGCAATGATGGAATTTTCTTCTGTGCCATATCTAACAACTACAAGAAGCAGATACCTTATGCTGTCATAAGCTTCAATAATAGCACACCGCCGATACTCACTGTTACATATCCTCAACCAAAGCAACTGATCAGGTTCATTTGCCAGCTCCTTTGCCTGACTTAGAGCAAGCAATAGTTCATTTGCAAGGAGGAAGCACGGCCAGCGAATAACTCTAATGTTCCAACAATTAGGGGGCAGTTCCAAAAGCTCAAGTTCTCGATCACTGATAAGATCTTCCTCCCGGAAAGTTGTCATGATTTCATTCCATATCAAGGCAAACCTAGTAGCTTCTATTTGGCTTGATTCAGTCTTCTGGTAAGCTAAACCAAGACCATACCGCAACTTCAGCCTGTGTATGGCATCTCGGAGTTTCTTCACCATTGTCAGCTCAGGACGTAATGACTGCTCCTCTGGCATGAGATTAAATTGCAATGCACTGGCAAAGAACTGAAACCTAAGTCTCAGCTGTTTGATATTCCTTATCTCACCCAAATGTGAAAACAGCCCAATTGTTGCACCAACAAAGGATGAGTGGATGGCATACCATATCTGCATATCCATCAGGTAAATCAACACAACAGGAACCCACAACAACACAATTGCTATTACATTAGTCCCCTCAAAGAAAACATGCATCTTGTATGTGTGAACCTTAATCGTCATGAGAGCCTTTGTCGTATTAACAAGCGGCTTGATCTGAAGGAAATAACTGAAAGCAAACTTTGAAGCCAATACAATAATCCAAAACACTGTATACTTGACATTGTTGACAAGCCCTTCCCTCAGTGCACGACCAACAAAAATCCGGGTGTGAAACCACCACGTAAACACATAAACTGCATTCCAATTTAACTCTTCAATGAAGTTCCTCACCCAAGGAACAATAAACAGAACCAATGCCAGCAACTCTGGAATAACAAAAACAAGTGCAGTCCAAAGAAAATCAACAATCCTGCTATTTGCTTCATCAGACCACCTCCCATCAGATTTCTTCTGAGCCCAAATCCTTGCATAAAACACCGCAAAAATAATAGTCCACGCCATTGCAACCATTGCCTTCAGCACCATTCTAACCCCAAGCGACAAAGTCTCCCTCGTCACCAAACTATACTGAGTCCCAGCATCAAGCACTGCCTGAAGCACCCTAAGACCACCCCAAGTAATAAACACAGTCAACAACTGCACCTGCACGTCCCTACTCTCCAATGCCGTCCACGGATACTCTTTCCCCTCCCATGCCACAATAAGCGCAGCCTGCAGAAACAAGAGCAACAACACCCACAGCTTGTCAAAGCTCCTAAACAGATTCCAAAACGACCTCTGCTCCACAAACCCCGTCTTCCCCACTCTCCTCCCCTTCTCAACTGTACTAAAAAAGTTACTACTGTTATTAATAGGCCATTTGAGACTCTTGAAACACCTCCTGGACCAAAAGTACTCATTGATATCATCGTAATTGCGCCAGGCCGAATGCGGCCTGGTGCCATTCCTACTGCTCTCAACCTCATCCCTCATCGTTGCGTAAATCGGCATGATCACACTCTTCAAGAATGCATTCTCACCGGAGAGGCTAGGCAAAAACGGCCGACCTGTCTCCGGGTCAATGTCCTCATCAAGAACCTGGTTCAGCTCCATAGCCATATGATGATAAATGTAACAAATACATTCCGGAGTAAATCTCAAGTTGCCGGACTCACCCCAGACGAGGAGGTACAGCGCCACGTAGAGCAGCTCGCGGCGGAGATCGTCGCCTCCGCCGCGGCGCCGCGAGATGGCGACGTTTGATCTGCGGCCGAGGTAGGCGCACCAGGAGGTGTAGTTCTGGAGCAATTTTCGGCGGAAGCGGCGGAGGACGCCTGGATCTAGGACGTCGACGAGGTTGGGCGGCGGCTGGAGCCGCATTTGGGAGTTGGCGAGGTGGAGGACCAGGTGCTCCCGCTGGTTCCGGACGTTGTCGTCTTGGAAACCGAAGAAGATTCCGAGCCAGTTCATGAGGTCGTAGTCGGTCTTCCACTGCACGAACGGCGGCTTCCGGAGGTCTCCGACGGCTCGTAGGGCTGCCGCGGCGGCGCGTATCTCGGGGTAGCGGAGGGAGGGGTGGTCGGCGAGGAGGTTGTGGATGGGGATTATGTTGAAAGGCACTTGCATCGGCGGAAGCGGCCGCGTGGCCGGCGTCCGCTGCCGGAGATTCATCTCTCAGAGGCCTTTCACTGTGCGGCGGTTTTAGTTTTCACTTCTCACGGTGTGTGAGTGAATTAGTGAAACGTAGTGAGTGCGTTTAAGGCTTTTTAGGGCGAAACGTGCACGTCAGAGATGCCAAGGTTTTGAATTTTCATTGGGGAAGAGGGAGGAGAGTAACAGTCTAACAATGTGTCCGTTGCGGAGTGTGGGGTTTACGCGCCAGGAAGGAGCGTGTTGGGTGGCGCGGTATAATTTTGGTGGGAAGGTGGGTCCTACATTGAGTATCCGCATTTTTTATCCGAATCGAAAGCAGCCCGTGTGTGGTGAAACGACGACGTAGGGGACCCGACCCAAGGGCGGTGTGTCCTACAGCACATGGTTGGGCGGATCGATAAAAGGGTATTGAATAACAACAACAAAGATCAAATAAAACAAAGGACTTTTGAGAAAGTAGTGCTTTTCATTCCTTGAAATAATCATCGAATGGAAAAAAACGTGATACATAAAAAGGTATATACGTTTGTTGTAGTTACCGTGTCGAGAAAGGTTGTTGACTAGTAACATTGCTTTTTATCATACTGTGATCGTTTTTCTACGAAATACGTATTTTCTACGAAACACGGTACGTAGACAAATCAGGATTACGATCATCCAAAGCTGCAAGTCTAACATGTTCAAGTAATGATTCGTTAGTGAATAGATATCATCAAAATCCTTACATTTATCAAAAATAATGACTTTCCTATATTAGAGCATTTACAACGGTTGGAGTAGAAAACCGCAATCGTAAAAGAATTCAGTTTCTCATGTGTTATTTACTATTCATTGTGTTTTGCATCTACAACTATACTCAAACGTTGGAAACTTGGAACTCATGCATGTGCATATCCAAAGAGAATATGTCTTTCGTCCTACATACAAACATACCAGACTCGAAATAACATCACATACGACTATTCATTTGTGTTTTCTTTCAAATTGGGTTAGAGATGTCAAATTTTGACTCTTCACATTTTGGTTATGGATCACATCAACCCATTAAAAAATAGGAGGTAAATTTGTAGTTGCGGTCTAGTGAACACGTTTTTTGTTTCATGGACAAGTAAACAAGTTGATCATGACGTTTTTATACATATGAGAAAGGTTGTTGACTAATGAGTGTAGTTTTTGTTAACTTTGATCGAACACGCGCCGTCTAAATGTAAACGGTAAACCAATAAATTTCAGGCCCCTTAATCTCAATGCAAAATTTAGCTACAAGTCTAACATATTCAAGTTTAATAATTCATTAGCGAATATCATCAAAATCTATTCATTTACCAAAGGTAAAAGATAGACTACATGCTTTGTACGATATGCCAGACAGAGCTGATAACAGCAGAACACTTTCATAATTCAACATCATTACAGTAAATACCCGATCTAACTATGAGACTAGAGGACAAGAGAGAAAATTTGCCTCCAATCGATCCCAGCCAATGCAGAACACGTCTGATGCCTTGCTTCGAGGATTCAAAATCAGTGTAAATTCTGGAATCCATAAAACAAAGATATTAACACGAAGCTGGGTGCTGAGAGAACATAGTCAAATCTAGCTGTGAGAGAAAAAAAACCTGATTTGGGTTGAGGGATGAAACCCTCTCTGTTGGGAAACTTGCTTCTCTTCCTTGAAGCTTTATGAGGATTCGATCGGGAGCTCGCCACATCCAGGTTCGAGATGGGACAAGTGATTGCATAATTGAATAGAGACGTTAGAATTGACTGTGAAATAATAAGGACGTTAGAATTGACAGTAACATTTCAATATATACAGAGCTACTCAGGTGCGGGGCACGTTTGCGAAATAAAACGGGACAATCCATCCATAATTATTCGATTTTAAATGAACAGACCTAAACCCTAAACAGATCTAATTACACGTTCAATTTCAACTTTCAATCATGATGGTCTTCTCACTTATAATCAAACGATTATAAATAGATTGTCTCGTTTTATCTGGTAAAACGTGTACCATGCTTGTGTAGCCCGTCAGTATATAATAATGGCTGACAAACCCAGAAGAGGAAAGGCAAAGCAGTGTTTAATTCACAGTGGGCTCTGTCCTGTGTTTGTCTCTTGTGGCCGTTTTGGGCTCCCTCGTGGGTTTTAAATCTCAGAAGCCAGAGAATCACTTGGAGAGAACCCATTATTAATCATTTTCTTTAATACTATTTTAATGTAGAATTTTTAGTCTCTCTCATTACTACACTCGTTAACATCACCAGATTAATTACTCATTTAACTAAGATTATACAGCATAAGAGAACTTTATCACATGCGCATATCTTATTAATCTCTCAGTCCTAGACGTCTAGTCAGTTAATTGACAACACGTTTACGCTATCAAATTCATTTTTGACCTCTTTTTTTTCTTGAAAATTTAAAAAATGACCGTTTAATAGAGTAAAAGATGTTAGTTACCCTTATAAGCTAAAGTGTTGAATTACCTCATCTTCCGACTGTTCATTTTTCCCGGTTTACATCTTTCATCACGTTCATTTCATTTTTTTTTTCAAAATTACGTCAATTTTCTCAATTTTTTACTGCAACCAATATTTCTCTAAAATTTCTTTCAAAATTTCCTTATTTTAAAAGACCAAAATTTCTATAATCACCAAAATTTAAGTCATTGTTTCCTCTATTATACTTTCTCATCCATACCAATTGGCCCCACCAATTAGACCAGCAAGCAGCTGCTTTGACATTTGGTTGCATTGACCCCACAGACTTCCATTAGTTTTTCATCAAGCATCGGCTCTATTACAACACTGTTTTTTTCTTTTAGTTCTGATATGAGTCATATGACAGATCAAGCAGAAAAACCTTTTGCACTCATGCCTCCAACCATCACCACACCACCACTCAAGATAACTCGGCGTTTCCAATCGAATTTGCCTTAAACAACGACAGCCATACCATATGAGCACCACTTAGGAACTTGTGGGACTTTAGTCCCACATTGAAGAAGTTGAAAAGGTTGTGCCCTTTATAAGGGCTAATCCATTTAGATTATTAAATGGGTGTTGTGTGAGAGAATGAGCTTTAATGGGCTTTCTATGGATTTTCCATAGAATTGCACATATATTTACACAATTATATAATAGTCAAAGATGGGCCTTGGGCCTTGGGGCTCTTGGGCTCTGTTGATTAAATTCGGAATATTTATTTTAATTAATTAATATTTTGAATTTTGAATTTAATTTTAAATTCGAATAAACAGTTACAACTGTTCGATCAGTTGCAACTGTTCATTCAGGCTTTTATATAACGTCGTCGTTACAAACACGAAAAACCATTCTTCTCTCCTTCTTCTTCTGTTCTTCAGAGATTCACAAAGTAATTCGCTGCACACAAGAACTTGTTTGTGATTGTTGTATCCTCTAGATAGACGTCTGCAACTACAGCACAAGTGGGGACGAATTTCTGTCTAAGGACACTGCGTAGCAGGCCTCAATCGATCAAGTCAGTGTTTTTCAATTTCAATTTCGTGGTTAAATTATCTGATTTATTGTTGTTAATAGAATTAATAGTATATATATAAATCTGTTTCTGTACCCATTATTGATTGGTTCTAACAATCTTAGACAGAAATTGCTTTTTGTTAAGATGGATCAATCTGTATCGGGTGTGAAAAACAATCATGTGGAGAAGCCTGAGAAATTCAAGGGCAAGGATTTCAAACGCTGGCAACAGAAGATGTTGTTCTATCTGACAACTCTTCATGTGGCGAATGTTCTGAATTCGGAGGCTCCACAGGCCTTACCTGAAGGCGAAGGAGAGGGTGCTCCTACTGCACAGCAAAGGGCTGAGAACCAGAAGGCTGTAGAGTCTTGGAACAACAACGAGTTCTTGTGCAGGAATTACATCCTCAATGCCCTGGACGATTCCTTGTATGACATCTATTCCAAATTCGGAAGTGCAAGGGACTTGTGGGTATCATTGGAGAACAAGTATAAAACTGAAGTTGCTTGTTCAAAGAAATTCGTGGTTGGCAAGTTTCTCAACTACAAGATGGTTGATGCGAAATCTGTTGTCAAGCAAGTGGAGGAACTCCAGGTCATTGTTCATGAGTTAGATGAGGAAGGTATGGGACTGAACCCTAACTTTTTGGTTGGTTCTGTTATTGAAAAATTACCTCCTTCATGGAAAGATTTCAAAGTTTATCTGAAACATCTAACTGAGGATATGAATTTTGAGCAATTGGTTTTGAAACTTCGTGTGGAAGAGGGCTCCCGAAACAATGAAAGGGCTGATGTGGTTTCAATGGAGGCCAATGCAAACATGGTTGAAGGCAGTCCATCAAAGGGCAAGTTCCAGAAAAACAAGGGTAAAGGTATTGTCAAAGTGCCTAGTGCTGCTGCTCTTGCTCCACAAAAGAAGGTTTTCAAGAAGCCAAAGGCTGGAAATTGTTGGGTGTGTGGCAAACCTGGGCATAGAGCAAAAGATTGTCGCTTCAAGAAGGATCAAAGCGGAGGTGGTGGTTCTGGAAATTCCAACAACCAAGCAAACCTTGCTGAAAACCAAAACCAATTCATTGGAGTGATTGAAGCAAATCTTGTGACTAATGCCGTGGATTGGTGGATTGACACCGGTGCTACTATGCATGTGTGTGCTGTTAGGGAGATGTTTTCTTCTTACCAACCAATCAATGATGATGGAGAAACCTTGTTAATGGGGAATGCTACTACTGCCAAAGTTGAAGGCAAGGGGAAGGTGATTCTGAAATTTACTTCTGGAAAAGAACTTGTACTTGTTAATGTACTTCATGTTCCTTCTATTTGTAAGAACCTAGTGTCGGGTCCTGTTCTTAGCAACAAGGGATTCAAACTAGTGTTCGAATCTGACAAATTTGTGCTCACCAAGGGTGGGATGTATGTTGGAAAGGGTTACCTTAGTGAGGGACTCTTTAAACTCAATGTTGTACCTATTATGGATGCTATTATTAATAAGAATAAGGCTGGCACTAGCCAAGCTTCTATGTACATGATTGAGTCATCTTCCTTATGGCATTCTAGATTAGGCCATGTAAATTTTCGTTCTTTACAAAGAATGGTTAATTTAGGATTGCTGCCTAAATGCTCTATGAATAGTATGACGAAATGTGGGGTTTGTGTAGAATCTAAATATGCAAGCCATCCACATAAATCTGTAGAGAAATCTAATGAAGTGCTTGGTTTAATTCATTCCGATTTGTGTGACTTTCAAGCAACTCCAAGTCGTGGAGGAAAGAACTATTATATAACATTCATTGATGATTGTAGTAAGTATTGCTATGTATATTTACTACATACTAAGGATGAAGCTTTAGATATGTTTAAAGCATATAAAGCTGAAGTTGAGAATCAACTTGAGAAAAGAATAAAAATTCTAAGGTCCGATAGAGGTGGTGAATACCAATCTAACGAATTTGCTGAATTTTGTTCTTCTCATGGTATTGTGCATCAAACTACAGCCCCATATACACCACAACAAAATGGAGTCGCCGAACGAAAGAATAGAACATTGAAGAATATGATAAATTCAATGTTAAATAGTTCGGGTGCTCCACCTAGTTTATGGGGTGAAGCCTTAGTTGCATCAAATGATATATTAAATAGAATTCCTCATAAGTCAAGTAATCAATCTCCTTATGAGTTATGGAAAGGACGTTTGCCTACTTACAAAACGATCAAAGTGTGGGGTTGTCTTGCAAAAGTTCAAGTTCCTCTTCCTAAGAGAGTTAAACTTGGACCTAAAACTATAGATTGCATATATATAGGCCCTGCCAAGAATAGTGCAGCCTATAAGTTCTTAGTTTATAACTCGGAAGTTGAGGATATAAATAAGAATACAATTATGGAATCTGCCGAGGCGGAATTCTTTGAGGATATTTTTCCTTATAAGGAGAAAACTAATCCAAAGAAAAGAACATATGCCGATGTTTCCACACAAGGTGAATCAAACAAAGATACTTCAAAGGATGGAAATCCTTCTTCCGTTCAACAAGAAAATGTTGAACCAAGAAGAAGTAAACGTGGAAAAATAGCCAAAGATTTTGGAAATGACTTTATGACCTTCATGCTTGAAGGAGAACCTCAAACATACAAGGCTGCCATGGAATCATCCGAAGCACCTTATTGGAAGGAGGCTATCCAAAGTGAAGTAGAATCCATTATGCAAAATAATACATGGCAATTGGTTGATTTACCACAAGGTCATAAACCAATTGGGCATAAATGGATATTCAAAAGGAAATTGAGACCGGATGGTACTATAGAAAAATACAAAGCTCGTATAGTAGCCAAAGGTTATCGTCAAAAGGAAGGCATAGATTTCTTTGATACCTATTCGCCGGTAACAAGAATTACGTCCATTAGAACGCTAATTGCTATAGCGGCTGTTCATAATTTGGAAATACACCAAATGGATGTGAAAACCGCATTTCTAAATGGTGAATTAGATGAAGAAATCTACATGGAACAACCCGAAGGGTTTGTTGTTAAAGGTCAAGAAAGAAAAGTTTGCAAATTGGTTAAGTCTCTTTATGGACTTAAACAAGCTCCAAAGCAATGGCATGAGAAATTTGATAACACATTATTATCAAATGGATTCAAAATTAATGAATGTGACAAATGTGTCTACGTGAAAGAATGTAAGGACGCATATGTCATTGTATGCTTATATGTCGATGATATGCTTATAATGGGAACTAGTAAGGATGTTATTAATCAAACCAAGAAGATGTTACATTCGAATTTCGATATGAAAGATATGGGAATTGCTGATATAATTCTTGGTATTCGAGTTCAAAGGAATTCGGATGGTTACATACTTACACAATCTCATTATGTAGAAAAGGTCCTTAGGAAATTTGGACACTATGATGACAAACCGGTCGTTACCCCATTTGATCCTTCTACTCACCTTAAGAAGAATCAAGGTGATAGTGTGTCTCAATTGGAATACACCCAAGTTCTTGGAAGCTTGATGTACATAATGAATTGTACAAGACCGGATTTGGCTTATAGTTTGAGTAGACTAAGTAGATATTCACACAGTCCGGGTAATGAACATTGGATTGCTTTGATAAGAGTCCTAAGGTACCTAAAGCATACAATAAACTATGGGTTGCATTATACCAAATATCCTCCCGTATTAGAAGGATTTTGTGATGCAAATTGGATTTCATGTCATTCGGAGAGTAAGTCCACAAGTGGTTATGTATTTACACTTGGTGGAGCGGCCGTATCTTGGAAATCATCAAAACAAACCGTGAATACGCGTTCGACGATGGAAGCGGAATTTGTAGCCTTGGATAAAGCCGCAGAAGAAGCGGAATGGCTCAAAGGTTTCCTAGAAGGTATTCCGTTGTGGCCAAAGACCGTCACGCCCATCTGCATACATTGTGATAGTATGGCTGCCCTTACAAGAGCAAAGAATGACCATTACAATGGCAAGTCAAGGCACATAAGGCGACGTCACAAGACAATACGAGACTTGCTCAAAAATGGAATTATTTCCATTGACTATATAAAATCAAAGGAAAATATAGCGGATCCTTTGACTAAAGGCCTAAATAGAGAGCAAGTTATATTTACATCGAGGGGAATGGGCTTAAAGCCAATACAATGAGTCACCACTTGGCGGAAACCTAACCTAGCAACATTGGAGATCCCATGGTCTAGGTTCAATAGGCAAACTAGTTGAGGAAGACTCAAAAAGCATATCACACAAGTACGCCTATTCCTATGATGACATAAAGTGTGTTTCCGTTGATGATTAAGGGTTGAATCTTAGTATTCTTAATAATGTTAATAGCCTTTGTAAAGGTGGGATAGTACGGACTATTCTTAATTAGCATTACCTATATGAGATTGATGTCGGGTCGCATCTATGAGAACCAAAATGGCTACGTTCTCTAAAACTCTCATGAAGTAAGGAGTTGTTCAGGACCAAAATGAACACAACCGTAAGAATGAACATGTGTTTTGATATGACATGTGTAATACTTATTGTCTCGATTTACTACACAACGTGAATAGTTCAAGACTTAAGTTCACTACTTCACAAAGTGAATCCGATAAGTATTTACTACGAAAGGTTCAAGTCCAAAAGACACCTTTTCCGATGCATGACATATCTAAGTTCTCCGAACACGCGATAAGTTCCTAATTATCTTATTTTCTATTCAAATGTGGGGTATTATTAGAGTTTGAATAGAAAATGTGGGGTATTGTAGGAACTTGTGGGACTTTAGTCCCACATTGAAGAAGTTGAAAAGGTTGTGCCCTTTATAAGGGCTAATCCATTTAGATTATTAAATGGGTGTTGTGTGAGAGAATGAGCTTTAATGGGCTTTCTATGGATTTTCCATAGAATTGCACATATATTTACACAATTATATAATAGTCAAAGATGGGCCTTGGGCCTTGGGGCTCTTGGGCTCTGTTGATTAAATTCGGAATATTTATTTTAATTAATTAATATTTTGAATTTTGAATTTAATTTTAAATTCGAATAAACAGTTACAACTGTTCGATCAGTTGCAACTGTTCATTCAGGCTTTTATATAACGTCGTCGTTACAAACACGAAAAACCATTCTTCTCTCCTTCTTCTTCTGTTCTTCAGAGATTCACAAAGTAATTCGCTGCACACAAGAACTTGTTTGTGATTGTTGTATCCTCTAGATAGACGTCTGCAACTACAGCACAAGTGGGGACGAATTTCTGTCTAAGGACACTGCGTAGCAGGCCTCAATCGATCAAGTCAGTGTTTTTCAATTTCAATTTCGTGGTTAAATTATCTGATTTATTGTTGTTAATAGAATTAATAGTATATATATAAATCTGTTTCTGTACCCATTATTGATTGGTTCTAACAATCTTAGACAGAAATTGCTTTTTGTTAAGATGGATCAATCTGTATCGGGTGTGAAAAACAATCATGTGGAGAAGCCTGAGAAATTCAAGGGCAAGGATTTCAAACGCTGGCAACAGAAGATGTTGTTCTATCTGACAACTCTTCATGTGGCGAATGTTCTGAATTCGGAGGCTCCACAGGCCTTACCTGAAGGCGAAGGAGAGGGTGCTCCTACTGCACAGCAAAGGGCTGAGAACCAGAAGGCTGTAGAGTCTTGGAACAACAACGAGTTCTTGTGCAGGAATTACATCCTCAATGCCCTGGACGATTCCTTGTATGACATCTATTCCAAATTCGGAAGTGCAAGGGACTTGTGGGTATCATTGGAGAACAAGTATAAAACTGAAGTTGCTTGTTCAAAGAAATTCGTGGTTGGCAAGTTTCTCAACTACAAGATGGTTGATGCGAAATCTGTTGTCAAGCAAGTGGAGGAACTCCAGGTCATTGTTCATGAGTTAGATGAGGAAGGTATGGGACTGAACCCTAACTTTTTGGTTGGTTCTGTTATTGAAAAATTACCTCCTTCATGGAAAGATTTCAAAGTTTATCTGAAACATCTAACTGAGGATATGAATTTTGAGCAATTGGTTTTGAAACTTCGTGTGGAAGAGGGCTCCCGAAACAATGAAAGGGCTGATGTGGTTTCAATGGAGGCCAATGCAAACATGGTTGAAGGCAGTCCATCAAAGGGCAAGTTCCAGAAAAACAAGGGTAAAGGTATTGTCAAAGTGCCTAGTGCTGCTGCTCTTGCTCCACAAAAGAAGGTTTTCAAGAAGCCAAAGGCTGGAAATTGTTGGGTGTGTGGCAAACCTGGGCATAGAGCAAAAGATTGTCGCTTCAAGAAGGATCAAAGCGGAGGTGGTGGTTCTGGAAATTCCAACAACCAAGCAAACCTTGCTGAAAACCAAAACCAATTCATTGGAGTGATTGAAGCAAATCTTGTGACTAATGCCGTGGATTGGTGGATTGACACCGGTGCTACTATGCATGTGTGTGCTGTTAGGGAGATGTTTTCTTCTTACCAACCAATCAATGATGATGGAGAAACCTTGTTAATGGGGAATGCTACTACTGCCAAAGTTGAAGGCAAGGGGAAGGTGATTCTGAAATTTACTTCTGGAAAAGAACTTGTACTTGTTAATGTACTTCATGTTCCTTCTATTTGTAAGAACCTAGTGTCGGGTCCTGTTCTTAGCAACAAGGGATTCAAACTAGTGTTCGAATCTGACAAATTTGTGCTCACCAAGGGTGGGATGTATGTTGGAAAGGGTTACCTTAGTGAGGGACTCTTTAAACTCAATGTTGTACCTATTATGGATGCTATTATTAATAAGAATAAGGCTGGCACTAGCCAAGCTTCTATGTACATGATTGAGTCATCTTCCTTATGGCATTCTAGATTAGGCCATGTAAATTTTCGTTCTTTACAAAGAATGGTTAATTTAGGATTGCTGCCTAAATGCTCTATGAATAGTATGACGAAATGTGGGGTTTGTGTAGAATCTAAATATGCAAGCCATCCACATAAATCTGTAGAGAAATCTAATGAAGTGCTTGGTTTAATTCATTCCGATTTGTGTGACTTTCAAGCAACTCCAAGTCGTGGAGGAAAGAACTATTATATAACATTCATTGATGATTGTAGTAAGTATTGCTATGTATATTTACTACATACTAAGGATGAAGCTTTAGATATGTTTAAAGCATATAAAGCTGAAGTTGAGAATCAACTTGAGAAAAGAATAAAAATTCTAAGGTCCGATAGAGGTGGTGAATACCAATCTAACGAATTTGCTGAATTTTGTTCTTCTCATGGTATTGTGCATCAAACTACAGCCCCATATACACCACAACAAAATGGAGTCGCCGAACGAAAGAATAGAACATTGAAGAATATGATAAATTCAATGTTAAATAGTTCGGGTGCTCCACCTAGTTTATGGGGTGAAGCCTTAGTTGCATCAAATGATATATTAAATAGAATTCCTCATAAGTCAAGTAATCAATCTCCTTATGAGTTATGGAAAGGACGTTTGCCTACTTACAAAACGATCAAAGTGTGGGGTTGTCTTGCAAAAGTTCAAGTTCCTCTTCCTAAGAGAGTTAAACTTGGACCTAAAACTATAGATTGCATATATATAGGCCCTGCCAAGAATAGTGCAGCCTATAAGTTCTTAGTTTATAACTCGGAAGTTGAGGATATAAATAAGAATACAATTATGGAATCTGCCGAGGCGGAATTCTTTGAGGATATTTTTCCTTATAAGGAGAAAACTAATCCAAAGAAAAGAACATATGCCGATGTTTCCACACAAGGTGAATCAAACAAAGATACTTCAAAGGATGGAAATCCTTCTTCCGTTCAACAAGAAAATGTTGAACCAAGAAGAAGTAAACGTGGAAAAATAGCCAAAGATTTTGGAAATGACTTTATGACCTTCATGCTTGAAGGAGAACCTCAAACATACAAGGCTGCCATGGAATCATCCGAAGCACCTTATTGGAAGGAGGCTATCCAAAGTGAAGTAGAATCCATTATGCAAAATAATACATGGCAATTGGTTGATTTACCACAAGGTCATAAACCAATTGGGCATAAATGGATATTCAAAAGGAAATTGAGACCGGATGGTACTATAGAAAAATACAAAGCTCGTATAGTAGCCAAAGGTTATCGTCAAAAGGAAGGCATAGATTTCTTTGATACCTATTCGCCGGTAACAAGAATTACGTCCATTAGAACGCTAATTGCTATAGCGGCTGTTCATAATTTGAAAATACACCAAATGGATGTGAAAACCGCATTTCTAAATGGTGAATTAGATGAAGAAATCTACATGGAACAACCCGAAGGGTTTGTTGTTAAAGGTCAAGAAAGAAAAGTTTGCAAATTGGTTAAGTCTCTTTATGGACTTAAACAAGCTCCAAAGCAATGGCATGAGAAATTTGATAACACATTATTATCAAATGGATTCAAAATTAATGAATGTGACAAATGTGTCTACGTGAAAGAATGTAAGGACGCATATGTCATTGTATGCTTATATGTCGATGATATGCTTATAATGGGAACTAGTAAGGATGTTATTAATCAAACCAAGAAGATGTTACATTCGAATTTCGATATGAAAGATATGGGAATTGCTGATATAATTCTTGGTATTCGAGTTCAAAGGAATTCGGATGGTTACATACTTACACAATCTCATTATGTAGAAAAGGTCCTTAGGAAATTTGGACACTATGATGACAAACCGGTCGTTACCCCATTTGATCCTTCTACTCACCTTAAGAAGAATCAAGGTGATAGTGTGTCTCAATTGGAATACACCCAAGTTCTTGGAAGCTTGATGTACATAATGAATTGTACAAGACCGGATTTGGCTTATAGTTTGAGTAGACTAAGTAGATATTCACACAGTCCGGGTAATGAACATTGGATTGCTTTGATAAGAGTCCTAAGGTACCTAAAGCATACAATAAACTATGGGTTGCATTATACCAAATATCCTCCCGTATTAGAAGGATTTTGTGATGCAAATTGGATTTCATGTCATTCGGAGAGTAAGTCCACAAGTGGTTATGTATTTACACTTGGTGGAGCGGCCGTATCTTGGAAATCATCAAAACAAACCGTGAATACGCGTTCGACGATGGAAGCGGAATTTGTAGCCTTGGATAAAGCCGCAGAAGAAGCGGAATGGCTCAAAGGTTTCCTAGAAGGTATTCCGTTGTGGCCAAAGACCGTCACGCCCATCTGCATACATTGTGATAGTATGGCTGCCCTTACAAGAGCAAAGAATGACCATTACAATGGCAAGTCAAGGCACATAAGGCGACGTCACAAGACAATACGAGACTTGCTCAAAAATGGAATTATTTCCATTGACTATATAAAATCAAAGGAAAATATAGCGGATCCTTTGACTAAAGGCCTAAATAGAGAGCAAGTTATATTTACATCGAGGGGAATGGGCTTAAAGCCAATACAATGAGTCACCACTTGGCGGAAACCTAACCTAGCAACATTGGAGATCCCATGGTCTAGGTTCAATAGGCAAACTAGTTGAGGAAGACTCAAAAAGCATATCACACAAGTACGCCTATTCCTATGATGACATAAAGTGTGTTTCCGTTGATGATTAAGGGTTGAATCTTAGTATTCTTAATAATGTTAATAGCCTTTGTAAAGGTGGGATAGTACGGACTATTCTTAATTAGCATTACCTATATGAGATTGATGTCGGGTCGCATCTATGAGAACCAAAATGGCTACGTTCTCTAAAACTCTCATGAAGTAAGGAGTTGTTCAGGACCAAAATGAACACAACCGTAAGAATGAACATGTGTTTTGATATGACATGTGTAATACTTATTGTCTCGATTTACTACACAACGTGAATAGTTCAAGACTTAAGTTCACTACTTCACAAAGTGAATCCGATAAGTATTTACTACGAAAGGTTCAAGTCCAAAAGACACCTTTTCCGATGCATGACATATCTAAGTTCTCCGAACACGCGATAAGTTCCTAATTATCTTATTTTCTATTCAAATGTGGGGTATTATTAGAGTTTGAATAGAAAATGTGGGGTATTGTAGGAACTTGTGGGACTTTAGTCCCACATTGAAGAAGTTGAAAAGGTTGTGCCCTTTATAAGGGCTAATCCATTTAGATTATTAAATGGGTGTTGTGTGAGAGAATGAGCTTTAATGGGCTTTCTATGGATTTTCCATAGAATTGCACATATATTTACACAATTATATAATAGTCAAAGATGGGCCTTGGGCCTTGGGGCTCTTGGGCTCTGTTGATTAAATTCGGAATATTTATTTTAATTAATTAATATTTTGAATTTTGAATTTAATTTTAAATTCGAATAAACAGTTACAACTGTTCGATCAGTTGCAACTGTTCATTCAGGCTTTTATATAACGTCGTCGTTACAAACACGAAAAACCATTCTTCTCTCCTTCTTCTTCTGTTCTTCAGAGATTCACAAAGTAATTCGCTAGAACAAGTTCTTGTGCAAGAACTTGTTTGTGATTGTTGTATCCTCTAGATAGACGTCTGCAACTACAGCACAAGTGGGGACGAATTTCTGTCTAAGGACACTGCGTAGCAGGCCTCAATCGATCAAGTCAGTGTTTTTCAATTTCAATTTCGTGGTTAAATTATCTGATTTATTGTTGTTAATAGAATTAATAGTATATATATAAATCTGTTTCTGTACCCATTATTGATTGGTTCTAACACGAATATCATCAAAATCTATTCATTTACCAAAGGTAAAAGATAGACTACATGCTTTGTACGATATGCCAGACAGAGCTGATAACAGCAGAACACTTTCATAATTCAACATCATTACAGTAAATACCCGATCTAACTATGAGACTAGAGGACAAGAGAGAAAATTTGCCTCCAATCGATCCCAGCCAATGCAGAACACGTCTGATGCCTTGCTTCGAGGATTCAAAATCAGTGTAAATTCTGGAATCCATAAAACAAAGATATTAACACGAAGCTGGGTGCTGAGAGAACATAGTCAAATCTAGCTGTGAGAGAAAAAAAACCTGATTTGGGTTGAGGGATGAAACCCTCTCTGTTGGGAAACTTGCTTCTCTTCCTTGAAGCTTTATGAGGATTCGATCGGGAGCTCGCCACATCCAGGTTCGAGATGGGACAAGTGATTGCATAATTGAATAGAGACGTTAGAATTGACTGTGAAATAATAAGGACGTTAGAATTGACAGTAACATTTCAATATATACAGAGCTACTCAGGTGCGGGGCACGTTTGCGAAATAAAACGGGACAATCCATCCATAATTATTCGATTTTAAATGAACAGACCTAAACCCTAAACAGATCTAATTACACGTTCAATTTCAACTTTCAATCATGATGGTCTTCTCACTTATAATCAAACGATTATAAATAGATTGTCTCGTTTTATCTGGTAAAACGTGTACCATGCTTGTGTAGCCCGTCAGTATATAATAATGGCTGACAAACCCAGAAGAGGAAAGGCAAAGCAGTGTTTAATTCACAGTGGGCTCTGTCCTGTGTTTGTCTCTTGTGGCCGTTTTGGGCTCCCTCGTGGGTTTTAAATCTCAGAAGCCAGAGAATCACTTGGAGAGAACCCATTATTAATCATTTTCTTTAATACTATTTTAATGTAGAATTTTTAGTCTCTCTCATTACTACACTCGTTAACATCACCAGATTAATTACTCATTTAACTAAGATTATACAGCATAAGAGAACTTTATCACATGCGCATATCTTATTAATCTCTCAGTCCTAGACGTCTAGTCAGTTAATTGACAACACGTTTACGCTATCAAATTCATTTTTGACCTCTTTTTTTTCTTGAAAATTTAAAAAATGACCGTTTAATAGAGTAAAAGATGTTAGTTACCCTTATAAGCTAAAGTGTTGAATTACCTCATCTTCCGACTGTTCATTTTTCCCGGTTTACATCTTTCATCACGTTCATTTCATTTTTTTTTTCAAAATTACGTCAATTTTCTCAATTTTTTACTGCAACCAATATTTCTCTAAAATTTCTTTCAAAATTTCCTTATTTTAAAAGACCAAAATTTCTATAATCACCAAAATTTAAGTCATTGTTTCCTCTATTATACTTTCTCATCCATACCAATTGGCCCCACCAATTAGACCAGCAAGCAGCTGCTTTGACATTTGGTTGCATTGACCCCACAGACTTCCATTAGTTTTTCATCAAGCATCGGCTCTATTACAACACTGTTTTTTTCTTTTAGTTCTGATATGAGTCATATGACAGATCAAGCAGAAAAACCTTTTGCACTCATGCCTCCAACCATCACCACACCACCACTCAAGATAACTCGGCGTTTCCAATCGAATTTGCCTTAAACAACGACAGCCATACCATATGAGCACCACTTATGAAGATGAGAAATGGAACACGAGGCAAGATTAGTTATCTCACTAGAGCCAAAGTTGCGCCAGATTTGAACACTCCTGAATTTGAAGTATGGGCTACAGAGAATGAAAGAGTGAAGAGTTGGCTCATCGACTCCATGGAACCGTCACTCACAAATCAGTATATTCGACTACCCAAAACAAAAGATGTTTGAGAAGCAGTTGAGAAGACATTTTATGATGAATTGGATGGTGGAACATTTGATGATTCAGATGAAACCCGAATATTTGAATTAAACAGAAAGTGCTTTGCAGCACGACAAAATGGCCGACCCCTTCCTACCTATTATAATGAATTGGTAGAAATGTTTCAGGAGATTGATCAGCGTATTGCCTCTCAGAACAACATAGTGGATGCAGTTGTCCAATAAGTGACTGTTATGGCACGTACGCGAGTTCATATGTTCTTAGTGGTCTCGATTCAGAGTATGATCAAGTCTGTGGTGAGTTCCTTCGCAAAGACCCAAAATTCACCTTGGAGCAAAGTTATGCCTATGTTCGATAGGTGCATTCTGATAGACAGGCTATGGGACATGGCTCTGAGTCTTTTGTTATGGTTGTCCAACACAAATGGGGTCCTCTTTCCGGCTTTTCAAGTGCTCCACCAAGTGCTTCACAAAGTTGCTATCCCGCAAAACCAAACCCTTATGCAAACACCAAGTGTCCCGTATGTGGAGAGTCGGGTCACAGTATAAATCGGTGTTATGAAGTCATCAGATACCTGGATTCGTGGGACTTCAAGAGAAAACCCCCAAAGGAATCTAGCAAATTTTGCCTTAGCTACTACAAAGGAAGATCAAATAACCAAGGTAGAATAACCATCCAATACATCCGCCAATCTTGCACATAAAGGTATGATCGGTAAGGTATCTAAAAATAGTTCCTAGATTATTGATTCTGGAGCATCCGACCACATGGTTAATGATTCTAGCCTCTTACAAAATTTTAAATCCTCCACTCAAAATATTGTTTCTACTGCTGATGGTAGTCCAACTTCGATAACTGGAGAAGACACTATTGTCATATCCAACACATTGATCCTTGATTTTGTTTTTGTTGTCCCATCATTAGCATACAATCTTCTCTCAGTTGGCCAAATTGTTCAAGCATTATCATGTATTGTGACCTTTTATCCCTTGTTTTGCTTGTTTAAGAACATTCTAACCTGGCAGGCTTTAACGGGCACATAAGCCAGATGGCGTTCCTGGCCAAGGCTTTGAACCCTCTGCCCAAGCCCGGCCTCATGTCCTATAGGCTTGGCCGGGATGAGCTTTTCAACAGGGACGGGCCTGACTTTAACTTTGGCCCTACCACCGACTTATTAAGAAAAACCCGATTATACCCCCTAGCACTAGTACTGCCACTAATATATAATTTCTCTCCGTCCCTCTATTTCTCTAATTTTAAACCCCGACGAACCAGATTACTGAAAAAATTGATTCTGCACTACTATGCAACAAATTTATTTATGTTTCGTCTCATGAGTTTGAACTTATGCGACGAAAAAATAACTTGTCACATAAGTTTGAACTTATGCAACGAAACTTAGCCTTTCATCGCATAAGTTCAAACTGATGCGATAAATTTTTAATTCGTCGCATAAGTTCAAACTCATGCCACGACTTGAAATTTCGTCGCATAGGTCATTCTGTCAAAAAATTTGAATATTTCACTCGTGTGACAGAATCTTTGATTTCGTCTCATATATCATTTCAGCTAAAATTTTTGAATTTTTAATTATTCCGTCCAAATTTTCCCCCTTTTCTTCTTTTTCTTCCTTCTTATACACCACCCCACCATCATAACTCTTCTACTTCCTTCTTCTACTCCAACACCACCACCACCACCACCCCCTCCCCACTTTTCTTCTTCTTCTTCTTCTTCTTCTTCTTCTTCTTCTTCTACACCACCACCACCTCCCCCAGTTTTCTTATATAAGCATAAAACAACAATACAGAACAGCTACATTATAGCAAGTGATGGTGATAAACATTTGAAAGCTGAAAGAGAAACAAATTGTAATTTATAAGTAGTTCGGCAATGATACACCAGTCCTCAAAAGTGCAGGAGAGAATCAATCCCATATAGGAAGGGAACAAAACCGCACGAGTTAAGCTCGAAAACTAACGCGACACTTGAATTCTCTATCAAGCTAAACGTCATCAATATACTCCGACACTCCTTAGTGCTTCATCTTCAACACCGCAGCACAAATATCAGAAGTCCTTTATCTCCTACTGAGATGTCGCAGCCATTAGCCCGCATAGGCACTAATTTGTTTATTGTTTGGTTGATTGAGGTCTAATATTGTCTTCCATAGTATACAATTATCATGCATGGGTTTTCAATTCTGCTCCATCTGTTAGGTGTTCCTCTTGCAGTTTTGTGACAGAAGTAGGGTAAGTGAACCATCTACTTTCAAAGAGATTGCCAATGTCTTGGTCATATTGACTGTTATTGTTGGAATGCGTTGGTAAGTATCAGCTCCAATAGCCCAATAATCTCAGATTCAGGACAACACTAGCTGGTAAATCAGTATTATTTGGATACACCTTTTCTTTGTTCATATGTAAAACGAGTAATTATGTAAGCTGCTACTACAATGGTTTCGACTTTTGGTTCCATAAATATCTTTTTGAACTAGCTGGTTTCCGTGACAAAAGAACTTTCTTTTTTTCCTTGGTGAGCATATTGTTAATGGATCAGAATTCAACTACATTATTCATATTGAAAAGATGATAACAGGCTAGATGTTTTTCATTGAAACAGGCTAGATGTTTTGCATTGAAACAGAACCGGTTACATATACATAGAGCTATAGCACTATAGTAGGAAACTATGTTAAATAAGGAAAACCAATATACTCATTCTATATACAGAAGATATGTGAGAATCAAATTCTCTACAGCTGGATATTATTAACAGCTGTATATTTTCTTCCTTAACACTCCCCTCAAGTTAGAGAGTGGATATTTTACACTCCCAACTTGTGAATTATAGGAAGAAAACTTTCCTTTCCTAAGGTCTGCATTAGAATGTCTGCCAATTGATGTGATTTACCCACAAATTTCGTAACAATGGATCCGTCTTGGATTTTGTCCCTGATAAAATGGCAGTCCATCTCAATATGGCTACTTCGCTCATGAAATATCGTATTCGCTGTAATGTGTAGTGCTGCCTTATTGTCACAATAAAGTGGTCCGGGTTCTCGATGCTCTATGCTTATGCTCTGCGCCCAAATCTCTCAATAAGTATCGAAGTCAAGTTAATTCACAACAAGTTCCAGTCATAGCACGATACTCTGCCTCTGCTGAAGAAAGTGATACAATCTTTTGGCGCTTTGACCTCCAAGAAACCAATGAAGGTCTAAGGAACACACAATAGCCTGTAGTGGACCATCTAGTAAGCGGACAACCTGCCCAATCCGATTGCAAAACGCTCTTAATCTGAGATCGTTATTGGATGAAAAAAAAGACCATGACTAGGAGCATTTTTTAGGTAACACATTACTCTAAGTGCTACTTCCATGTGAGATTTTCTTGGTTGATGCATAAAACGGCTAAACACATGAGCTGCATAAGTATTATCAGACCTTGGCACAGTCAAGTATATTAATCTACCAACCAATCTTCTGTAGAGTCCTTAATCCTTACGTAAATCACTCTTATCACACAATTTTAAACCTCGCTTCATTGGCGTGTCAATAGGTGTTGCTCCCAAAATTCATGCATTATCAATAATTTCTAATGCATACTTACGTTAGGAAATAAAAATCTCATTCCTAGAAGCAAAGACCTTAATACCATGGAAGTATTTTAAATTACCAAAGTCCTTGATATGAAAACGACTATGCATAAATGTTTTAGTTGCATCAATACTTTGAGCACCATTTCCAGTAATCAATATATCATCAACATATATCAAGAGAGTGGGTGACGTCAGAGACGATGAAGGTGGAGGAGGCGACAACCGAGGGTTAGGAAGAGAGGATGTTGGAAAGGATGTGATGAGTATCGATTTTGGTTTTCGAGAATAGGTTTTGAGAGAAAGAGGAGCCGAGTACGGAGCTGGAATAATAGTAGATGGGGATGGTGGTAACGGGGACAATGGTGATGGCAACGGTGGGGACGACGATGGTGGTGATGGAGATAGCGGTGAGGGAGTGTTTTTTGAGTTTGGGGATTATTCATCGAGAGAGGAGGGACGAGAAAGAGGGGCACGTGGTGGTTCAGGGGAGTTGGACTCGAAAGAAAAATCAAGGGAAGAGAGAAGTGGAACTGGGCCTGGATTGTGGGCTTGCAAAGAAATAATGAGATTGGCCTGAGAAGAGGCATGGGGAAAAAGTGTTCAACGAATTTGACATCTCAGCTGACAAAAAAAATTTGGTCGATAAATCAAAAGCTTGTAACCTTTTGGTCTAATCGGATAACCGACGAAAATGGAAGGTGTGGCTCAATGTTCAAAGATATGTGATTTGTGTACATTGGTAGCATAAGTCAAGCATCCGAAAACACGAAGATGAGAATAAGATAGAGATTTAGAATAGAGAAACTCATATGGTGTTTTGAAAGAGAGAATCGGGCTGGCAAACGGTTGATGATATGGACAGCGGTGAGAGCACACTCCCCCCAAAATTTTGTGGGGAGGTGAGCATGAAATTTCAAGACGCGGGCCACTTGCAATATGTGACGTTATTTGCGTTTCACAACTCTATTTCATTAGGGTGTGTAAACGCAAGAGTGTTGAAAATTGACATTGTTATCTTGAAAATAAGAACGAAGTGAAATAAACTCACCACCATTGTCACTTCGAAAAGTTTTAATGCGAGAATCAAATTGGGTGGAAACGTAACCAAAGAAACGTTTGATTAATGGTTGTGCTTCATCTTTTATCGCATAAAAAATATCCAAGTGAAACGTGTGTAATCATCAATAATGGTGAGAAACTAATGAGAGCCAGATAAAGAAAGGTGTCGATAACGACTCCAAATGTCACAATAAATAATCTCAAAAGGTTTTGTTGATGAAATAATATTGGAAGAAAAAGATAAATGACTTTGCTTTGCCAAATGACATATAGGACAAACATTATTTGACTGAACGAAAAAGTTAAAAAAATGCATGGTAAGAAAACTCAAACGAGAGGGTGAAGCATGACCGAGGCGTTGATGCCACAAATCGGTGGGAGAGATAGAGAGATTACAGGTTGGTCTATGTGAAGGTGAGGAGTGGTTGTTTGATGATTGCTCTGTCGCTAACGCCACAAGGTAGTATAGTTTGTCTCGTTGTTTACACAAAGCAATCGTCCTCCTCGTAGTCAGATCCTGCAAAATACATCAATATGGATAAAAAGGTCGCTGAACAGTTTAAGCCTCTTGTCAAACGACTAACAGATAACAAATCAACTTTGAATGTAGGCACTGATAACACATTATGAAAATAGTAATTAGGATTTAAAGCCAAAGACCCTCTTGTAATAATTATGGCTCGTTCTCCACTAGGCAATTGCGCGTGTGGTAAAGAATGATTATGAACTTTATTCAACACATTAGATGATGAGGTGATATGATTTGTTGCCCCACTATCGATAGTCCAATTGCGAGATGCGATTTAGAACAAACCGGGTTGTGTCACCGCATTGGACTTGGTGCCCTCATCTTTAGTCTTGGGAATAAGGGACCGCAGCTGTTTCAGATCATTTTCTAATAATGAAACCAGTCTTTCTTCTAATGTGTAATTTGCAACATGTCTCTTGTATGTCTTTGGACTTGGGTTTTCACTTGCTTTTGGATAGCCCACTGGATATCCATGAAGCTTGTGGTAGGTTTGTACCCAATGACCCGGAGTCACAGTAGGTACAATGCGGTATGCGTCTCTCATAACGACGCTGGTTTTGATCAAACCGGCGTCCTCTATTCCCGGTGCGATGGGTACCTTCACTGCTTCCACCATCTACACTCCCTTCATATGATCGATTGGACTGATCTCCTTTTGAAAACCGATTAGTTCGGTTATACTGTGCTTCTGACATCGGCCTTTCAGACTTGACGACCATGGCAGCACCGTCGGTGTTTTCCTCTATATGCGAAGCAACTAGACGCTGCTTCTCTTCTTAGAGTATGGACGGGAAAGCTTGAAAGATGGTGGGTAAAAAGGCTTGATGAGCAGAATCTATCCTCGAATGACTTGGTACATTTCGCTCAATCCCATAAGGAATTGCATCAATCTTTGTTGATCTGTTTTTTGTGCTGCTTGTGTCTCATCTAGGGCTACCAATTCATCCCATAGTGCCTTCAACTTTGTATAATAAACTGAGATAGAAAGTTGTTCTTGTCGAAGAGAGTTGATATCTCTTTGAATCTCAAAGATGCTTGTAGCCTTCACTTGAAACAAGCATTCATAGAGGTCCTCCCAAACCTCATGAGCTGTAGGATAGTAGTTTACACTGTCGGCTATCTCTTGTTCACAAGTGTTGACGATCCAGGAATAGACGATGTCATTACACCTTGATCAAATTGCAAAATCATTAGGATCAATTGTTACTGAGGGAGCTTTGATAGAGTCATTGACAAATCTGAGTTTGTTCTTTGTATTTAGGGCTCAAACCATAGCTCTTTTCTAACCAGAGAAATTGTCTCCATTCACAAGTTTGGAGACTAGAACCAATCCAGAATGATCAGAGTGATGGATAAAAAAGGGATTGGAAACCTCTAACAAGGTCTCCGAATTCTTGGAATCATCAGATTTGGGTGTGAGAATCATGAGGTCTTTTGAACAGAACCATCAGATTTTAATGATATGACTGAACTATCAGACATGATGGCTGAAACATAGGTTGCACGAGGGATTAAAGTGCAACAAGAGAATAGGATCTTAGCACTGCTCTTTATACCATGAAAATATGATAATTGGCTAGATGATTTTCATTGAAACAAAACCGATTACATATACAGAGAGCTATAACACTATACTAGGAAACTATATTAGATAAGGAAAACCAATACACTTATTCTATATACATAAGATATGTGAGAATCATATCCTCTACAGCTATATATTTTTAACAGATGTATATTTTCTTCCTTTTACACATATTTATGACTGATGTGAAATGTTTCTCTTTACGATCACAACATGCACCCTCCGTGGTCTGTTCAACAAGGACAACCAACTGCACCATCCAATTCTGTTCACTAAGCAGCTTATATGAGGAACATGTGTACAAGTTGTATACAGGGAAAATCAATCAGACAGTGTACCACTCTTTTTTTTAGGGAAATGGGAGATGGTTCCCAGTGATCATTGATCATTACGACAGAGAACGGTCAAACCAGAGAAATCTAAGGATCCTCAAGCTAACAGTGTATACTTACAAAAGAAAATTATAACTAAGAATTGAAAAAACAACCCCATAAACAACTTCCAAAAATGTGGATCTATCAAACTAAAAAGCAATGAACCTACTAGAACTCTAATATCATTCTCTAGTTCTCCGATTAGAGGTCTAAGACCCTGATGGTGTACCTTTCATCGTTAAGAGAATACAAGAAAGACAAAAGACCTTTAGTAGGGATCTTTGCCCTAATTGAAGCCCAGTTCACGTCAGGCCCATAGGCAGAAAAAGACAACAAATTGGGCCAAAAAGGAAACCCAGCCCAGTCTCCTCCCACCGTAGCAGACCTGACTGCATCAGGCCCCGAATTAGGGTTGCAGAGTCGTCATTGCCGCGACTTAGTCCGGTGGCCTTCCACGTCGAGATGCCATGATGACCAGCCGTTGGTGCCTCTTTCGACTAACGTCAAAGCACCACCTTCTTGAACTCAAGTCAAGCTCTTGCCTTCAAGACTTAACAATTCGTCGCCGCAAGGAACTCCTTGCAGAATGTGATCACCAACCCTCACAGTGGTTGTCTGCCTCTACAACGCGATCTACTCCAACGTCTAAGTCAATCAACGTCGGCCAACCAAACCTAGACCTCCTGTCTCGGATCAGAACCCTATCACCTCTCTTTGATTCGTCAACTAGATCTGAAAACCCATGATGATTGTCTCACCAAACCGTCATCGATTTTCCTAGCCGACGCCTTCGTTGAAAACTTTCAAACCTGTCACTCACTTCCCTGTCGACGCCTGAGAAGCCTCCTTCACTGAAAACTCAGCCCTGACGATGTCGTAGACACGTCCTATAGAGCACGCAAGTGGAGAACCGCTGCCTCGCCGCCAAACCCTAGGGTTTGGGGATACACAGCTCCTTTTACGTAGTAACTCTCCTTCAGCAAGGACAACAAATTGAAACAAACGATCCAGTGACAGTGTACCACTCTTGTGTCGTTAACTTCAATTTTAATTAATGCAATCCTTTTCTCTTTGTTCTTATTTTCAAAAGAATGTCGCACATACCTCTATCTGATACTAATCTGTTGAATGTTCTGAATTGTTTTTATGAGAAGAAAACCCCAAACGAAATTGACATTCCCCGTTAACTGATCAGTTGAAATAATACTCACAGGTCACAGGTGACTTCCATCTATGCAAAAGTGAACTTAGATCATAGCTACTAGGAACTGTCAGCAACAAGTATTCGGTTCACTGCCGTAGTGACCATAATGAACTTGAGAAAGAGAATTTCTCACCTACAGTATACATGTACCAAAACATATTGAAACTGTTCAAAAGACTAAGAATTTTCTGGCGGAAATAAGATAAACTAGTAACTAAACTACTCCACTGTTGTTTGAGTACCATGTAGTTCTAATAGGATATCTGCAGTAATGTCTATTTCCATCATCAAGCAAGTTTCAATCATCAAGCAAGACGCCTTCTTCGTCTGAAGCATCATCATCCAGAAATGAACCCAGAGTTTTCCTCAAAACGCTGAAAGTTTTGTTGTCCTGAGTTGGAGAACAGAAGATATGTATTCAAGACATGCTCATACAAATCACACACAAATATATTAAGAGTCTGAGAGAAACATTACCTGCTTCTTCTTTTTCAGAGACTCTTCTAACTTTGAAATTTTATCGGTGCAAGACTTTTCGTGCTCTGATATCATAGTTCTTTCTCTCTTTCCTAGTATCAGACCCTCACAATATTAGAGTAAATATAGTTCACTATACAGTATAAACAGTAATGAAAGTTGTGTTGCTTACTCAGTTGTTCATATCGAGTGAATAGCCTTTCCTTCTCTTCTTCAAAGTTTGAAATGATACCTGTCAATGATAAATGACATAAACATAAAACATCCTCTTAACTCAAATAGTGAACCATACCCTTACTCAGTTAGCTAGCAAGAAGCAAGACAGTGATTTGCTTGATGCCATTTATCTTTCACTACAATATCACTCTAAAGAAACGTATCTTCATGTGGAAATAGAATAACAATGCTTCATGGAATCCTCTCTATCATACTCGATCAATGCAAAACCTTAATTGCACATTTCATACACTTAATTCTCACTTACTGACATAATTATATGAATACATAAACTACAGATCACTATCTAATCAAACATCACAATCATTGGTAGCGGAATAACTATCCACCTGTACTTGTCACAAAGTGAAGCCACAATCTACTTACACAAGTACTGAATACTACAGGCTAGAAAATACCTTTCAGGGTTTGTAGATGGTTCGCTTGATCCTTGCAGAATTTCTCATATACTGCTTGGAACTTGGTGGTTTCAGTCTTCAAGCAATTCTCACACTGCAAGTTCCCAATCAAAGAACTCAGTAACGCAAATATACAATCAAAATAAACAAACAGGAAAACAGTCCATCACAGATTCTCCACCGACCTCTTTTGAGCTCTTTGAAAGCGATTTAGCAAAACTTTGCCTGACAGTGAATGGTAATGCATAAACACATAGTAAGTACACGCATTTCACCAGCTAAAGCACACAGCCACGCAAGGTGAACTCACACACTTTTCAATTACCTGTCCTTCTCAACTTTCGACTTCAGTTCATCAATGACAGACCTGACTTCAGCAGCCGCACTGTGACAAAACACACAGAAATAACAACTAAGAGCACTAATTCACAAAATCCAGCGCACAGTCAATAAAACCTATGCCGGATTCCATTTAGTTATCTCGATTTAAATCCTACATGTACCAAAACAGCAAGCAAAACCCCACCGATACGTGAACATTTTGATACAAGACTAAGGTGTTTTAAACCAGGTTTGACATAACATTTGGGGAAAGTAAAGAGCAAGTAATTTGGAATTTATGCCCGGAACTTCAAAATTTGGGGAAAACAAAAACAAATTCAAATTGATAAGCAGATCAGTAAAAATAACTCAAAAATGCTAAGCTTTCGAATTTCTGGGCTAATTTAGTGAAATCGAGAGCAAAACGTTTCGAATTTTCACCTGGAAATGGTCTCTTCGTTCATCTTCAAGCCGTCTTTGTGCGCCTTCTCTCGGATCTGTTGCAGCGCCGAAATGATTCCTTTGATATCACTGCAAAAAATTCCACCCGGATTCTCAAATCGAATACATCCTTAGCTAAATCCATAAGCGAAAACCAAGAGAAATGAAGAAATCAGAAGAAAACGAACCTGGAGAGGTCGAGATCGAGGTTGGCCGATTTGGCGAGGTCGGGCTCGGCCGCGCGCCTCTTCCTGGTGCTGGCTTTGGCGGTGGACATGGTTTTGCGAGGGTTTGGAGCTCTTAGGGTTTTGGTCTGGAGGTTGAAGAAGCTCTTTGAGAGTAACGCCCGCTCAAAAATTTGGCAAAATTTGAAATGAGGGGTTGTAATAATGAGTTGGTCCACATTGAATATTTTGTAATTAATTGGAAAATTCAAAAAAAAAATTACGCCTTCCAACGACAAAGTGAAAATGCGAATGCACCCAAAAAAAGTGAAAATGCGAATGTAACCAAAAAAAGGTGAAAATACGAATGTAACCAAAAAAAGGTGAAAATACGAATGCGCCTTGGATAGTAAGGTTGGTCGAGTAGTCTATCATGAGATCAGTATTTTTAGCATTTAAGTCTCAATTTCTACTAATTTATGACCAATATGTGTGAAAGTCATGTTGTAGGTGTTCGACACATGTGACGGAGATCAATTTTATACCTTACTCAACATCGCATAGTGAGAAGGTTCAACGGATTGGTAGACAGAAATAAAGACGGTTTGTTACGGTTTAATTGCAACTAGTTTTTCTTTTATAAAAAATGATCCAAACAGTATTTGGTCTTTTAAAGAAGTAAAGCTTTGGTGTCTTATGTTTTAAAAACTTCAGAACAGTATCTCACATTTTTATCTCGATTGAAAAAAGACATCTAAAACAGTTAGTTCTGTTAAAAAATTGTTTTTGATGTAAAAGATTGATTTACCCTTTGCTTTTTAAGAACTTTTGTTCATTTTATCTTCAAATAATAATACAAAAGCATAAAAACAAAAATTCCTTGTTTATTATTTTTCATCTCTAAAATCATATCTTTAAAATCATGAACAATAATTAATAAAATAAAATAAGAGTGAGTATAACTTAGTAAATAGAAAGAACAAAAAAATGATTGTCATATTCGTCTCCATAAGAGAAAAAATGAAGGGAGAAGCGTTGCATATAGAGAAAGAGAGAAGAGATGTGTCGTTGGAGGAGAAGAGATAAATGAAAAATAGGAAAAAAATATGAAAATTGAAAAGTGAAAAAAAAAATGTTAGTGAAAAAATAGAAATGGACAAAAATACTCTTCAAAATGTGTCTTTCGTTAGTTTTTTTAACAGAACTAACGGTTCCATATACCTTTCTTTAGTTGAGGTTAGAACAGGGATAGGTAAAAAGCTCAAAGAAAAAAAAACCTGGACCGGACAACGGACCCGACCGGGTCGGGCCAGGCTTTTTCCGGACTCATGTGAATTTAGGTGACGTACGGGCCAGGTTTTGTTATGTGCGGGCTGGGCCGGAGCCTTTAAATTTTTATCCAAAAAACTCGGAAGCCCGGTACCTAATATGTCATTCTCTAATTGGGTGTCCTAAACTAATATCATACATTCAACCACACCGAAAGCCTACACTAAATTCTCACACACTCAGAAACCCGGCGGGTTCGTCCCGTTTCATACCGGTCTGTGCTTTACCCGGACCCTACAAATAACACACCCGGGTCGGGCTTTATCCGGGTCCTGATTTTTTAAAGACTAAACCCGGCCCGCCATACTACAACCGGGTCGGACCTGGGCCCTGAAAAAATTAACTCGGGCTGAGCTCGTGCCCAACCCTAGGTTAGAATGTGGGATACCGTTTTGAAGTTGTTGAAACATGAGATACCAAAATTTTACTTCTCTAAAAGGTCAGACACTGTTTGAATCATTTTTTTAAATAAATTAGTTTTTTACGAGAAGAAACTAATTACAAAGAACTTATAAAACAACCTAATTTATGAAAATTAAAATAAAATACATGAGGTAGACGATTACGTCAGCTAGCAGTAGTTGAGGTGATTTCGTGAGCAATAATTGCATTTCTCTTCATATATACTGGGAATCAACATTGTGTACCAATTACAACTAGTTAAAGCATTGGTGTTAGCATGCGACCTTATGCTAGCTCAATTGAACAGGATGAGACTTGACTCTCTATCAAAAAAACACTCAATGGCGCAAGAGCAATGTTACGTATTAAAAAGAATGCATGTTTATGCAAAACATGATTCACAAAATCTCTAGATGTAACACAAAAGAAGCTAAATAAATACAAAACATATAGATGTAAAACCTAGCTCAACTAAGTGACTAACCAAACACACACTTTTGTCCTTTGAGACTTTGAGATCAACAACCTAGCTATTCAAGAACATTACAAAAAGTAGTAAAAAGACAAGAACAATTGTTTAATGATAACATAGAAAGCCAATAAACCCATGTGGGTTTGGTCTAGTGGTCGGGGCTAGGTCCATCATGTTGGGCGAATGTCACAGTGATACTCCTGGTAGTAAGGAAGTCACTGGTTCGATCATCCGTATGGTAAAAAATCTCATGGGGATAGCTCTAACCTTAATCCCTCTAGTGGCTCGGAGTGGTAGCTCACTCAACTGCCATTTTTTCGATCGAAATAGAAAGCCAATAACCCCTTTATTGTAATCTGTCAACCAACTATTTATGAACCCTAACTACGGTCTAAATTTTCAATTTCAATTTAGTTAATTAAGTAAATTTGAATACTTACCGAATGAAGGACTAAGAAGAAGACGACACATGGAGTGAGCGAGTTTTTTTTGTTTGTAGTGAGAGACGATAGAGACTAAAGAAAAAGAGAGACTTTTCCCTCTTTTGAGTAATAGTAATAGTTAGCATAGATCTCTAGCTAGCAAGTATGGACTCAACCCAAGAAATTAAATTAGTAACAGTTCAATAGTGAGTGGGACCTGAAGCAGTGACGTAGCCAGAATTTCTTTGTAAGAGGGTCAAAAATTAAGTTATTAAATCACAAAACTGTTTTGTAAATGATTTTTACTTTTTAGACATAAAAAGTCACACTAAAACAATCAAAGCGTAACAAATAGGTTCGAGATTTTTTCTTGAGACTGGTGTTTAACATTTTACAAGGAAAAAAGCTACTATTACTAGTTATGATTTCACCGTAGTTGATTGAATTAATTACCACAAAGGAAACTATTGAAAACTTGTTGAAGATGAACTCTTGGTGATATAAATATATAAGAGAAAGAAAGGAATACGATGGGAAAGAATGTGTATTTTTACCTTTTCGGATGAGAAAGAGAGAAATACGATTGGAAAGAGTTTACTTTTTACCTTTTCAGATCGTAAAATAGAAGGAAAGTTCATGAGCCCTAAGTGAGGTCAAATACTGGAACTCAAGTTTTTGTCTTTTTGCCACAAGGGTCAATTACTGTATACTATATGACCTTATACATTGAGAAAATGATAGATGATTCAACCAATCAAAGCTATTTCAGAAACTTGAGAGGGGTCGTTTGACTTCTCTCGCCCTTATACAGCTACACCCCTAACTTGAAGGCACCTATAGTTTTAGACTAAGATAGTTGATTACAACATATAGTGATTGTTTTACCCAAAAAACGTCTCACACTTCTTTGCTGTAGATACGCCCAGGACCGGCCGACATTGACCAATATCTAACCCCAAAAACATGTTTTGACAATTCAAAGTAAACGATAACATAGTAAGCTGTCATTTTCTACAAGGGAGCCCTTTACACAAATAAGAAATAAGAGATTTGGATTCTTCAAAACAAGAAAGAAAATACAGAAGTAGGATATACGTTTCCAAGTTCTCAACCTCATGAAAGTTCAGTAAGCTATTGAAAATCAACGCAGAAAATATAGTGGACGTGAATCTCATAGACTTGTCCCTTCTAAACTCCTCTAATCCACCGATCTTTAGGATCTAGAATCTTTCCTCGGGATTTTTCTATTTTCCGTTTCTACAATACACCACGGTGTCGTTTAGCACACGAAATTGGATTCTTTCGACTTTAATTACAGAGGACAGCTGAGATGGGTTTATGACTGTTATGTTGAAACCCAAAGAGATCAATTATCTCTCCTGAAACCCAGATACAGATGAACTCCTCCCAAAGCTTCTTATCTCTCCTCCGTCTTAACCCAGCTTTCATTTTCTTATTGCACTTCTTATTTCTCAATTCCATAACGATAAAGCACCTTCGAGCTTTCATTCCTCTTTCCTTTCGTTTTTCTTTCACAATTAACAAACCCCGTAAAACAAACAAGGAAGGTCACCATTAGATCAAGATGCTTGACTTCTTGACTTAGAAGTATAAAGCTTGATATATGGATCCGATGTTGTCAATATCAAATCTTTTGATCTCGAATCAGTTCTTTCTTAATTTTTCGGAACTGGGTTTTAAGCACTCATCCAAGGAAGAAGCTTCCCGATGATCAAGGGCTACCTTGTATGAACTGAGTCCATGAATCCCACAGACTAGCGCCGACGACCACTACAGCCCTTGGACTTAGCCCACACAGCTACTTCGACTTCTACTTTGTTAAGAATAAATTAGAGTTGTTGGGCCTCAGAGATAAGTTTGAGTCATGATCGGCAACGGATAGAAGATCTGATCGTTCTTTCGCCGAAACCCATTCTCAAATCAGAATGTTTGGTGTTGGATGAACTGAGAGGGGAGAAGAGGAGAGAACAACCCTTTTGCGAATCAGTTTGGGTGGTTTATTAAAAAAGAGCAGAAGAGGAATCGTAATGGAGGTGTGAGTGGGGGCCCACACTGAAACGGAAGCTAATTGCACGCTTGACACGTAGACATCCGTATTTTAGTTGTTTTACAGATGTTCGCTCTCGATCTTGACTATATATATGTATATATGTATGTATCCGGATGGAGATCCTCTTAAACGGACGACTGGTTCACGTTGGAGGATGGCTTGGAATTTTTCTGCAATTTCTGATACGACCGGATCTTCGTGGAGATGTGAGTGGGGGTCTATATTGACTATGATCTGGACACGCATCGTATTAAAATAGATTTTTTCAAACAATTAAGTTTGGAGCGTGTCAGTACCTTTGGATCAAGTACAACCATGATCTTGATGCGCGTTCGCCTTCTGACTTCTCTTCAAACGATTGTTGTACAGGCATTGGTCAGGCCTGCATTCAGGTTCTTCTTAGACCTAGATGAAGATCAACTATAATTTTTCTCCTCTTCCTCTGAAGCGGACGTTCCTACTCAGACCGATATGGTTAAGCAGAGCTAAAAAAATCACGGGAGTTGGTACGTTCGCCAAAGGATATTTGACAAACTCTGGATATTTGCTAGAGCTTTCACTCCAACAATGGCTTTTTGCAGGTATTCGCCTACGGACAGGGCTTAATGAAGCGGTGTCGCTCACAGATGAGGCTTTGGTGAGGTAGCAGCGGATAATGCCGATAGGTCGGGCTTTGATGAGTAGCAGCGGGGAATGCCTACGGATAGGGCTTTGGTGGACAAAAAGACTCGAGGAATCTTTCTGGTAGAGATGCTCCGGAGAGGCTTGTTTTGTAATGTGCAAAAGTTGTGTTAAATCGTTGAGATGTGTCCGTCTTCTGTATCTTTACCCCTTTATATAGTGAACACTAATGTTTGTTCTTTCTTGCGGATCAAGATGTATTAGATCTTCTTGGATTCTCTGAGAATTCCTTAAGCAACCATGAATCCATGCCAAAAATGACTTCCACTCAAAAGGAAAAACGTCAATAATAACGTAGACCACAAGAATCGGTCCAATGGGCCTTCTGACAAAGCATTCGCCAAATATTAATATTTTGGCCCACATTGTCCCCCAGGCCTTGAGATTGAACATCAAGCCCACTTGTAAAATCGATAAGGGCTAGAGACCCTGCCCAATTTCTTTAAAATAATAAGAAACGCTAAATCGTTTCTCCCTTCATCGTCGTCCACTTTCAGCCAAACAACACTTTATCTCAGAGGCACCTGTTCAACTCCTCTAAATACCTTAACCTCAAATCCCGTCCTCATCCTTCCTTCAACACCATGGCTGATATTCCAACACAAGACACTGTCATTGATGGCAAGAGAATGTTGAAAACCTCAAGGCTATCAACCACTCAACCCATTCTCATCTAGAATTGACCACCAGAGCCACCGCCGGACTTGGGCCATTCATAAAAAAGCTCCCAGAAGTTTAGCAATACTATCATGAATCTAGGATCCCCATATTTCTTTTCCAAAACGCTACTGCAGATGTTACCTCTTGACAGAAACAAAGTGACTGTCCAGCCAGAATTGGAGCCTGGCCATTTCCAAGTGATCAAATGATACAATGGTACCAGAATCGCTGAGCTCTTGACCTAGATCGATGGAGACTGGCAGGAATTGCAGATGCCATTGATCTCAGTTTCAACTTAAACAGTCGTGGCGCGAATCGGCCCCTAATGATGGCTGCCAGCTGTTTTTGGAATTCCTACAGTAACACTTTCGATTTCAAGTTTGGTCAAATGGGCATCACTCTCCTAGATATTTACGCAATCACCAGCTTCCTAGTTACTGAAGAAGCATACCAGGAGCACCTCTTTGAAAATGAGATGTCTTCCACATTACCAACCCAACAGACTACCCCACACACCTGTCCTACAAAGGATGTGTTGGACATTTCTATGCTCGCGCAGATGAGCAAAGCAAAATCGCCTTCCTTAACTTCTGGCTTCATAAGTTCGTGGCCTACACCACCACTCAGAAGTTGACTAAGACCTGGGCACGCACTACAACCCTTCTTTTTAATGGGCATCGCCTTGGCCTGTCTCAACTGGTATTGATCGAGCACGACATAAATTGTCCCTCCATCAGTTAAATTACAGTGATGTGTCTGGTCCTCTTTGGATACTAGACCTCTAGTTGCAGATTTATTTTGACCAATTTAGAGATGAGCAAGTTACAGACTTCCCGGCGAATTAAGTATTAGGGAGAGCATTCGCCAATTCTTCTTCACCCCATCTATTGGATATGTCAGGTCTTTGGAGTACCTGTTCAACTTGGATGCCACCACGCTAGACTCCGGTCTTCTAGTCCTCAATCATAAATATTCTGAAGCTCTGGCGAATGGGTTCATGTGGTCCATAGCACAATCTCCTATAGGACGAACACTGTTTAATCAGTCTATCTCTTTGATGGATATTCCCCTCCCTAAACTGGTTGGTTTCGAACTATATGCACCCAACCACTTTTGTCGCCAGCTTGGTCTCCATCAGCGTGTACCTTATCCTCTCACTGATAGCCTCAACTATTACAGCTCTTGACGAATCCAGAAAGTGTCACGGTAAAAAATCGGAGAGCCTCACTTCAAATCCAGATTAATCCCAACCATTGTTAAAATCCACAGCTTTGACCTATTGTTCTATACCAATGACGTTTCTCCAGAATATACTCAGTGGTGGGATTCTCTCCATGACCATCACTGGCCTGCAGACATCAGCACTTTCTTCAGGATGACTTTCAGACTTGCCAAATCCTTCCTCTCTGCAGAAGATAGCCATTCTTGATGGAGTTGCTATTTCCATGAAATTCACGCCAATCGAGAGTTCAACCGCTAATTAACAGGTAACTGCATCTTTCCTTCACAAACTACTACTTACTCATCCTAGTTAACAAAACACTAACTAATTGCTTGACCATGTAAAAACAACACCCAACTATACCTCCAGCCCAAGCATCAACTTCACAACCTAGCAAGCGGAGCAGGAGAGTAATCATAGATGATTCTGATGAAGACATTGAACCGCACCCAGTAAGCTTTTAAGAACCTTCTGACTCATTCGCTATTGCTTTTTCCATATTGAAGGCTACTGAGTAACATTTAAATCTTGTTGCAGCTAACCCAAAGACGAATAAACACCCCAACAGATGCTTCTTCTTCACAACAGGCTCCAATCTCTGCACCTCCTCCCTCAAACTGGGAAAGAGACTGGCTATTAGATGATGTGTTATGTAGTGTACTGCCCCGATCTAATGCCATTCCTCTTCAGACACTTTGCCCTTCAGAAGCTGAGGCCTCCTCGACTCCCAACTTCACTGCCGGACCAGAGGTTACCTATCCCCTATCAAAAGACTCCACGTCAGCAGACTTCGACGAATTCAATGAAAATAGCAAGATGATCATCCTTGCAGGGGCTGCTCATGACGTGGAGCATAACTCACACCCTATTACCTCAGAACCAGAAGTAGTCCCAAATATCGGATCACTAGACACTCGCGCTTCATCAGTGAGATATCTTCCTCATAGTCACCCTGGTTGTTCGTTTTTCAATTAGAAACCTTATGCTCATGCCTCCTTGACCTCTTCCAATAGGAACCAAACTAGGACTCATCCGCGAATGCACCTTTAGTAGTTCAAACCCCACCAGATGAAGCACAAATTTCTTCCAGGGCAAACATTAATACAACACCAGAAGATGCAGAACCCTCCAAGACACCAGCTGTCTAGGTATAATAGTTCTACTTCTCTTACAGCTTCTTTTATATATCTATCTTTCACAAGGCTTACACTTGATTTTTTTTCCAGGAATCAACTCTATTACCATCCGTGAATATGACTCAAGTTGATATTCCTGAATCCTCCTATGCATCTTTGGCTCCTGAGAAACCTGAGAAAATTTCCCCTTCCACCTTAGTGACTTCACAAGGGTCTTTCCCTCCACTTGGGGTCTGTACCCTCCTAACATCTTGTTAAACCCCCCTGATGTCATTCCTAGGACCTAACTGATTAAGTCTTTAATTTTCAGGTCTTAACAGCTGAAGAAGAGCCTATCATCAAAGCCGGTGCTTCAATAGATACAGTCATCACCACTGTCCCTATTGCAAACAAGTCATTAGAAGAAAGCCTTCAAAGCTCTCTTTGAGATTTCCACCATCAACCTTGGAATAGCTGCAGCTAAGGAATTTCTAGCGAATCTTGATGCTGTTGACATCACATTAGAGGAAAATGAAAACAAGATCCTCGAAGCCATTTCATCCCTTCGAGGCCATGTGGATGAAGGAAAATTAGAGCTCTTGGAAAGCTGCATGCAGCATCTGCCCTCGCAAATTGATCACTGGAAATCGGATAAATATAATGCACAAGTCTCCAGCTATCAAAAGAATGAACTCTTGAAGACCTTCTTGAAGCATCCAAACAACTCCAAGCTGATTATCAAGAGGCTACTGTGATCACAGACAAACGCATAACGGACCTGGAAGCCCTACTGAAACAAGTACGTGAGGAAAAACAAGCAAAACTATCTGTCCTTGAAGAGCGAATCCCAGAAATTACGAAGTTAAAAGACCAGCTAGCACAGACGGGTGACTTCAAAAAGAAGGCCAAGGAAAAAGCTCTCCTGTCGAAGGCTGATCTTGAGAGAATCCAGATAGATATTAGGTTCGCTGGCAAACTTCTATAGACAGCCCATTGGGCCTGAAATCTGTAATTTCGTTGTAATTAGCCCAAACCTTAAAAGATCAACTACTTCTATTCTCTTCTAAATGCATTATCTCGGGAAATCACAATGCCTAATTTTGAATTAATGCTAAGATCTTGAAAAGATGTGAAACGCAACTACTTTTGACCAACAATTAATCCAAAACCGTTCCCAAAACCTTCGAAATTCATCCATCATTCGCTATAAATTGGGAACTCAGCTTAGTTTCTTTCAATCTACATAACAATTTTGCCATGGCTTGTATCTCTTACCTTCTTCTCCTCAAGAAACTCTTTTCACCAGACACCAAACTTCCTTAGTTTCTCTCCTAAGTTTAGTGGTCTGTTCTCATACGGTACATAAGTTTAGTGGCATGTTCTCATGTCCTTTCCCAAAGTGTAACTACTGTTGTCGGATCTTCACGAACGTGAGGCATCCTTGCAATATAGTTCATAGAAGGATAATGGAGATTGTCACTTTGTACCAACCCATTCTAGCTTATGTTTGTTCCTTGATCAGCACATGTTCTGCTAGATGGTATGTTTGACTCTCCAATTCTCCAGCTGTTTCTACTATCTTATACTTCTTACTTAGCTAGCGAATAGCAGTAGGACTTGTATTATGGTATCAGAGCCACTGTCTGGCTTCTATGTGTTGTAAAAGTTTATGGCCACAAAGCTAATTATGAATAAAACACTTGATTGTTTCTCATATCTTTGTCTGGATCTTTACAAAAAATTGGTTTTCCAGCTTCAAACCACAGGTGTTGGTTCAATGTAAATAAAATTGCAACTCGAAAAGTTACAAATTGAATGAAACTCTCAAAGTTTCAAAACATGACAAAAATTTTAAAATTTCAAAAAATTGGGTATCAAACCTCTCAGATGGTGTAGTGTTACCCCTCAGTTTGTTTTGGTTGTCGCGAACGAGTTCCAGAGAAAGCTAAACCAAACAAACTTGTCATTTGCACCATGCCCCCCAGGTTAGCCATGTTTCAAAGAAAGAACAACGCCTTCTCTGGGGGTGAACGACTATTGGAGGATCTTCATACTCCTAATAAAAGGGAAATATTTCTTCAAATGACGACCGTTAATAGGATTAGTATGGATTTCACCATCCAACTCTTTGAGGTAATAAACCCCTTTTCTAACAAGACGATCAATAACGAAAGACCCATCCCAAGTCGGAGACCACTTTTCACGTCCGCGAACGTGTTCGCCAAAAGGTAAAATGGCTTTCCACACCAAATCCCCAACTCCAAAGCTACGTCCTCTAGTAAGTTTATCATAAGCGCAAACAACTCTTTTCTTCTCCATAATAAGATTATCCAATGCTTCCATTCATTTGGAATCTAAGTCTTCATGTTCCTGATACATAGCTTGAACATAATCTTCACCAATTAGCTGATGTTGTTCGCGAATGCGTAGACAATGAACATTAATCTCCATGGGAAGGACTGCATCATGACCAAACATCAAAGCATATGGAGTAGTTCCGGTAGAAAATCTTTTAGACGTTCGATAAGCCCACAGAGTGTGATCCAACTCATTATGCTAATCTTTGAGGTTGTCTGCCAACATCTTTTGTAGAATAGTCAAAATAATTTTGTTGCTGGCTTCTGCTTGTCCATTAGACTGAGCATAATAAGGTGTAGAATGTAGAAATTTGATCCTATATCTTGCAAGAAACTCTTGACTTTCTTTGGCCATAAAGGCTGCCCCGGTCTGCAAATAAATTTGAAATTCTTATTTTTCTTTTTTATCTACTCCATAACATTTATTAGTATTTACTTTAAGAATTTGATATAGAATGACCAATCCAGAAATTTTAGCCCGTATGAAATTTCGTTCGAAGTTCTGCCACTGCTCATTATAGTGTTTGGAGATATTTGTTGCTTATGCTCTAGTTTCAGCGTCAGATTCTGTGCGTCTCCTTATTCGTCTTCTGACCTTATCCTCTGTTTAATTGCCATGATTAATTCAACACAATGTAGCATAAAAATCCCATACAAGTTGCAAACACCAAACTTAATTTTCACCCACATACTTCCACCTACGCGTATAGCAGCAGGGGATCTGGGGGAAAGTGCAATGGCTATATCTACAGTTTAAGTTCCTCTTTCTTTTCTTTCTGATGTACTGACATCATCTCCTGTTTAATTCCCATGATTAATTCAACAAAGTTGTCCACAAAAAAAATTCCAAACACAAACTAACAAAAATTTCCATATATACATGCCTGCACTGCGGATAGGATATTCTGTAACTGGGAATGTTCGCCTTCAGAGCTGAAGGTGGCCATATCGCCTTGGTCTAGTAAGTAAAAGCTGGCAAACTCTTCCAGATTCGATCACGACGATGTGATTTTCTCAATTTAATTTTCCAATATTCCCCACAATTTGGAACCTTAAGAAATATATGGTCTGTCATTTGAGGTCCATACTCTCTCACAGCTGCCGGCGGAAGTTCCTGTTATTCAACATACAACTCAGACCAAAATGCATATGCACACACAATCTGTATATAACATCATTGTGCAGCAACCAACACCATGATTTCAGATGATGTCCACGTACGTATTTAGGTCCCTGATTTTACTAACATATGCAATTTGACCGGGTCGAGTCATGAATTCTTAAAATAATGGAGAGATTTCTTAAATCATTTTTTATTATAAGCTAAAAAGTCAAATTTAGTATAACATTAAATTTTTTTTCATAATATTATGGAAAGTGAATTCCACACTCTTAAAAATTGAAATCCACACTCATTTTTTATTTTTAGTCCTCATTCTTATAAAGTAAAAAATTTGAGTCACTAAAAAAAATTGAAGTTACAAAAAATATAAAATGAGAGTGTGGATTTCAATTTTAAGGATGTTGATTGTTTTTTGGATACAAAGTGTTGACTTCAGATTTCTTTATTATTTCCATTCTTTCTGTTCAAAATCCATGACAATGATATGCTTCTAGAAGATAGAGGACATGTTGACCAAAAACAAGAGACGACAGGTCCCGCGTGCTAACATAACGAACGGAACTTGTTCCAAATAATAATTATTTTTCCTCAATTGTTTTATTAAATTCTGTTTGGAATATAATTCCACTATTTTTAGCTAACGACAGCAATATTTTAGTTTCGTGGAATGCCGTCTAGAGGAGGAGAATTAAAACAAAGTCGTTAAACAGTCAGATGATCTATGACGTCAATTTCATGTAATTTTTTATTTGGCCTGAAGCCGATTTAAAGAAGTGGCTCATCTTCTAGAAGAAAAAGAAACGGACGGGCCCTTTTCATTTTTGGTTTTATTTATGTATATTTATTTTCTCGTTCACTGGGTCCAATTTGTGAATACAGTTTTTGTGATTTATAGTATTACAATCATATTATTGTCGTTGTTTGGAATAAGAAATTTCCTCGTGATAGGACCGACTAATATTTTATGAAAATATCAAAGTGAACAAGTGAGGTGAAATTTATCAAAGTGACCCGAAGCAACTCCTTTCAACACTGTATATTAAAACAGTCATAAGAGTAATATTTGTATTACATTTACAACAAAAAATAACTGATATTAGCGTCGGTTGTCACCCAAAGAGAACCACCGTCCTCGACCCACCACAAAATGGCAGCACACCACCCTTTAACATCAACAACAAAATAGGGCGGGGAAACCCGACCTAGATTAGTATTACAATTCGGGCAAACCCTCGCCGTCTCGCTTTCTTCGTCTCATCGCCATTCCATGCATACCGCGCCATTAAACTAGCCTAAACAATCTCTCTTGATAGGCAACAAAACCTCTCCATCGGATTAATGCCGCGTTGTAGCACATGTCATCCAACAACCCCTCAGTTCGTACCCATGAAAAATCTCCATCTGTAACACCCCGTTTAAAAATTTACCTTTTTACCGGGGAGTAGGCGGGTTACAGAGGGGTGTAACCACGCTGTTAGTTTTTCCCGAACTACTGTTCGAGTTTAATATCGAAATATTCTCGATTCTGGAGGAAGATAGAATTAATGTCCCGAGGTGGTAGATTATGTTAATACGAGTCCACCGGTATGTCCGGAATATTTTCCGGAGCTACGGGCTGTTTAACATGGAGTTATTCAATTTACGGAAGTAATAAAAGTTATTTACTTTACCGTAAAAAGATGAGTTTGCGATAACTCGAGAATTTGGGAGAAGTTCCTTCGGGAAAGTTGTAGATGACGTTAATACGAACTCGTGGGTATGTCTTATGAATTAATCGGAGTTTGTATGCGAAAGTTATAAGCAAAAATGTAAAACTACTGTTCACGGTAAATTCTATAAATAGATATTTTATCGTGGTGAAACGGTAAAAAGGTAAGAATCCAAAAATTTGTTACTGTTCGAGTTCCCCGAGCCTGAAATTGCCGTCCGGCTTTGGCGGCTTCCTTCTCCGTCACCGGACCTCCGATGGGAGGCGCTCGGGTCGAGTTCAACTCCCCTCCGCCTGGGTAGGTGAGCGACACTGTAACTCCGCCGGGAGGGAGCGGCAACGCCTGGAAGCCGACAGAGCAGTGGGGGCTTCTCCACTTGATTTCTTCTTCCTTAAGCCACCATATGAAGCAATCCAGGTATGGTCTTGATCCTCATGAAGAGTATAACAAACCCTAAGAGCTTGAGGCTCAATTCATTGTGTGTAGCATGAATTTTGGATTTGAAATTTTAGGTTATTTTGTCCTAAATCGTGTTTTTTACTATTCTTGGTTATTTGACCGATTTAGAGTCAGAATTAGGCTTCGAGTTGAACATGAAAGATGTTCGAAATGACATGAGGATCATTCTATGTAAATTTGGAAGGTTTCTGGGTTTGGCCGGACTCCGGTGGCCGCTGGCGGCGCTGTCGGTTTTGGGTGGTTGAGGTGAAATCCCATAAATGCCCCTGATGGTTTGGGATAATTACAGGGGTGCCACTAGAGCTGAAATTCCAGAAATATCCCTAGTGGTTTTGTATAATTACAAGGCTGCCACTGAGTTGGAAATTCCATAAATACTTCTAACTGTTTTATATAATTATAGGGGTGTCATTGAGGCTGAAATTTTAGAAATGCCCTTGGCAGATTTGTATATTTACAAGCATGCCATTGATGTTAAAAAGACCATGCTGCCCCTGACTGTCTTGTCTATTTACAGGGGCTGTCACTGGGACTGAAATTTTTAAAATACCCCTAGCAGCTTAGCATATTTACCAAGCTGTCATTTAGACTGATTTTACAATATTACCCTGACAGTACTAGGTATTTACAAGAGTGCAATTAGGGATAAACTGATCTTATTACACATAGAGGATTTGTTATTTTTCGTGGAAGCTTTTATGTTATATTATTGTGTGTGAGTGTTGTGTTTGATTATGGTGGAATGTTCGGGATAATCCTGATGGTTAGTGGGTTGGTGAATACCTCAACGGAGGGGTTAAACTCCGGGTATGCTTTGGGCGTTTGCAATCCATTGTTAAATCGACCGATAAGTAGTAAAGCGGGATTTTTCCAGTTAGGACGTTAATTAAAATAAAAGCTACGTGTGGCTTGATCTCTGAGTACAAGGTACGTAGGCAGCCTGATCAGGATTCGGGTGCAGTCACAAATATTATTAGAACCCTAGATCCTTTAAAGTGAATGAGTTGAGATCCAAATGCGGAAATCAGGATAACCTCCGGTTGTGAGGTCTATTCCGGTATAGTTTGGATTGTCAAAAAAGGTTTGGGAATAATGGTTATCCTTTCTCAAGGGGGATTTCAAGTAAATCTCTCTTGAGATGAGTCCCGCACGTCCTAACCCAGGTTTAGGAAGATAAACTTGGTCCGGGGCATGACACCGTCTCTTATTCCACTGCCAACGTCCTGTAAGGCTCAAGCACCATTTGGTCGCCCCTAAATTCTCACTCGATGACAACGTCATCAGACAATGTAAGAAACGTTTTTCTGAAACCTAAAGCCATACCTGCTTTGCAGAGTATTTTTTTTCTTAAGAGCATCTCTAACAGCTCATGTAAACATAGAATAATCTTTATTTTAGAGAAAAAACATCATTTTTTAGCTTCAATAGCTCATGTAAATGATACTCTTAATGAAAAGAGTTCAAAAAGTTACAAGTTTTATTTTCGCTTTATTTTAAAAAAATTACCCAAAGAAGTGTAAAAAAATTAAAAAGAAGTACAATGCACGCGCGTACCCCGCAGTTGAAATACGCTTACAGTTTCGGGTCATTACTGGATTTGTCTATAAAAGCCACACGAAAGCCTCGTCCACCCCTCTATCTCTCTCTGTAAAAATCGCCGTCACAGCTCCGGTGGGAGTTCAAGAAGATTCTCTACAAATTGACACCGCCGGCCCTTCTCAGAATCTCTTTCCGGTACGTCTCGGTCTCCCTTTCAATTCTATTCAATTTCATATGCTTTTGTTTGGAGAAGTAGGAAGAAAGACTGGGATTCAATGGTTTTTGGTATAGTGGAAGATACATGTGTTCTTATGCTTACAGATCCAGCTTGGATTCTATTGCTGTTTCGATTCCTGGCTCATTTGGCTTTGTCCAAAGCAATTTTCCGGCGAACGGAATAGAATAGAATTGGGGGACTCTTCGTTTTCCGGGGATGTAGATTTGTCTATAAATTGAATGAATTGTAAGGAAAACGATTGTAAGGTGTTTTTGTGAGAAATTAGTGCATGCTTGGCTTGATGAAAATTGAAAGTTTAGCTATTAGGAGGTGTGTAGGTTTGAGTTTTGGTTTTTCTGTTAGGTTGTACTTGAGCTCATGCCGGAAGGGCTTGTTCTAAGCTTGTGGATGGTAGTGAGATGTGTAGGCTTGTATTGGAGTAGTTGACTATGCCACAGGTCTTGAAAAGAATCCCTATTTTCAGATCCATTTGGGAAAACCGTGAAAGTTGCTGTTTCTTTCGTGCCGGAGGGAGAAATTGAAGCAATCGTGAGGAGAGGGGGAGCGGTGGAGGCTGAGTGATGATGCTACGAGGGGGTACTGCTTTTTTCTTACAATGCGTTGTATACCTTTAGCGACTGTGTTTTACTCCTGGAAGGTTGTTAGTTTAATATCGATTTTTAAATTTTGAGGTTCTTAGTTCTATTTATATGCTTAGACTTTGGAAATCTAGACAAATCAAGAATGGGGTGAAAGTTGATGGTAGATGATTGTTTATGAAAGCAGGTGGCTGGATCTGGTATTAATTGGTTTCATTCTTATCTCAGGCTGAAGAATCAAATTGGAAGAACAGAAAGATGGAAATGCAGCAATACTATGCACATGAATGGAAGTCCATCTCAGGTGCAGCAGCTGATTCTGATAATTCAAAAGACGGTTTTGACTGCAACATCTGCTTAGACTTTGCAAATGAGCCTGTTGTCACCCTCTGTGGCCATCTGTACTGCTGGCCTTGCATCTACAAATGGCTTTGCGTCCAGAGTGCCTCCCTTGCGTCTGATGAGTGCCCTCAGTGCCCTGTCTGCAAGACTGAGATATCGCATACCACCATGGTCCCCCTTTATGGCCGTGGAACAACTTCAGAAACTGAGCTTAAAGGAAGGGCACTTTCCGGTGGAATAATAGTACCTCCTAGACCATCTGCATGGGATGCACAAGCACTTTTATCTAACTCACCTCGTAATGTTCAGCAACTTCCATATCGTAACCCATATCAGAGCCAACAATACAGCTCTCATCCCTACAGCAGTTATGAGGAACATTCTTCCTCACCACTGCATAGCCTCGGAGGCACAACATTATCTGGTATCAACCACCCAATGGCTGGTCTGTTTGGGGAGATGGTTTATGCAAGGGTGTTTGGAAACTCAGAGAGCTTATACGCCTACCCAAATTCATACCACCTTACAGCCAGTAGTAGTCCAAGGATGAGAAGGCAAGAGATGCAGGCAGAGAAGTCGCTAAATAGAATTTCTATCTTCCTCTTCTGTTGCTTGTTTTTGTGCCTTATCGTGTTCTGAATAGTGTAGTATATAGGTCATCCTCCCTCTCCCTCCCAGCCATTTTGTATACTGTATAAAAGGTATGAACGTCCTCTTGAATATAAATAGATGAGACAAGATGTGCATTATATGAGTAATATTAGAGCTTCTGTTGAGAAGATATACATATCCTTTTTTGAGTTGCAACTTCTTGGAAAGTAGAAAATGGACATAGAAAGAGTTGGTGTTACATTACATCCCTGCATTACATTAGTATGCTGGTTCAAGTTTGCTCTTTCTTCAACCTCTTCTTGAGGTTCATGAATACCCTAATACCATACAAGCTTTGTTTACGGTGAGTGAAATTTGCACTCTTAATTACACTACATATACCATGACACGCTACTATAAAAAGAGAAAAATACATTTGGGTAGTCTTAATTACAATACATATACCATGACACACTAATAATGGGCAGTTTCCACATTTCACACTAAAATATGGGTCGGGATGTGTGAATTGTAATTACAGGTATGTAAATTTCACTCTCATTGTTCAGGTAAAGTTCTTTATGAGCACTTGTAAAAGATCATGTAGTGTACTACAACTTCATCCATGAGCCTCACTTGCGCACCTACTTGATAGGTTTGGGGAGATTGCTTGTGAGGGATTCCAAGAGGGCGCATGGGATGCTCACCAAATTATCCTAACTTTCAAATTTAAGCAATGTTTCTAAACCAAAGATGTTAGCAACCAAACTATGTGATTCTTCATTTCTTTGTTTGTTAACCAAATATGTGATTCAACCTATTGCAATATGGTTGTTGATGACATCTAAAGTTACCTACAAGGGAATGAATCATGTTTGAAGTTATCTAGAACAAATTTAACAACATTCCTAATGTAAAAAATTGGGTTGTCAACATCTGTTCCACTTGATGTGTAAGCTATTGGTGGTGCATCAATTCGTTCAATTAGATTTGGGGAGATCTAGCACTTTTATGCATCAATCAAAACTAGTGGAAAGTTTGGATAACTTGGTGAAGAGACGAGCATAAATTCTGTCTTTACAATAATTGCTAAACTTTCCTTGATCCTCTTGAGGTCAAGAAGTTCAAAACTGTCTTAAAATAGCTTCTAAGAGCATTTCTAACAACGCTTGTATAATTTCTCTATTATAAAAGAGGAAATCACAAAATCTTTATAAAGAAATGGTCTCAACTACAACAGCTCTTCTATTAAGGGTGTCGTTTTGCATCGAAAATACGGTTTCTGACCCGAACCGCACCGAAAAACACGATTTGGTAACCTCACCGAATTAAAATGGTGTCGTTTTATGATCACACCGTACCGAACCGTATAAAAGCGGTTTGGTTGCGATTTGAGGTTATAATTCAACCGATTTAAACCGAACCACACCAAATTACATTTTTTCTTATTTTTTTTTAATTTTTCATTGATCGAAAATGATTTGTAATATATACAAAATCATTTATGTTCAAGTTTGTAGTTTGCAAGTTGTTATGTTGCATGATAGTTGATGTATTAAGTTATCAAATATGATGTTTTTGTTACTTAATTGATATTCTGATGACATTTGTAGACTTACATGAACTCTAAATGCACTAAAAATTTATTCATGTCATATAAAAATTGTTAGGCAAAAATTTGAACATCCCTTATTTGATGAAATAAATAAATCGGTTCACACCGAAACCGATCCGCACAACACCGAAAGATTGTTTAACCAAATTATTTGAAAAAAAACGGTTTGATTGCGGTTTGAAATATTAGAAAACCGAAAAAAAAAACGGTTCGGTTACGGTTTGAGTCCTCTCGGAAATAAGAAGCAAACGGTAACTCCATAGCTCGACACCTAGGTCTCTAAAGGCAACAAGGTCAGCCTTGCAAAGCTCTAACGTATCATTTGTGACCTCCGCAAGCGCAAACTTTTCTCCCAAGCCCTCGAGGTTTCAATACGTTTTAGATAACATTTTCTGAGTTGTAGTTATTGTTACTAGAAGTTTCAATATGGTTTTGCATACAAATTAGTGAGTTGTAGTTAAGAAAATAAGTACTGGGTGGTAATTTTACTGGGTTAATTTAGTTGGGCTAACCTAGAATGTTGGATATTATACTCGATTTGGTTGTGGGAAGTTTAACTGAATTTGGAATAGTAAAGTGTTATGAATTGGGAACTTAGTGGTTTGGTGGTATGCAGATTTCTGAGTGGATGAATGAGAAGGGTGTATGCAAGTTCCGGCCGAGTGAGCATGCTGTGCAGCTGGATTAAATAGGTAGGGTTTGGGGGTTTGTTTCGGCAGAAGTTAGGGGATGCAGATAAGGACTGTAGGACATATGGTGCTCTATTGAATTGCTAAGTGCGGTATACGACTCGAAGAAAACAAACTGGTCGTACATCAATGACATGGAAGGTACTAAAATGATGCTCTGATACCAAGTAATTACTGTCACATCCCAGAGACTATTCCCGGCCCCGGAACACGACGGTAACCGCCGTAATCTCGATCAAGCGGGTAACCAATACGTCATTTGACGTATTGATAACCCTCCGGACCGAAACCATAAGGCTATGAATAAAATAAATCAACACATGAATATTATGAATGTCAAATACGAAATGACAAATACACAGAGTAGCATACAAATGTTTTACAAGCGGAAGATAATGGAAAATACCAGAGACGAAAATAATACAAGAAAAAGTCTCGGAACAACGAGCCCGAAAAATGTCTCAAAGTATCCAACAGATTAACAAACATCAAAGATACAGAAATCAAATGATATGGAGTCCACACCATAATGGGTGCCCTCGAAAGCGGAAATGCACGATAACCATCGACGCTCCGCGATCTCCTAGTCCAGCTCCTCTAGAGATGGGTGCTGTAGACCTGAAAAGATGTAGAGGTGAGCAACTCGTCCTCGCTAACCCAAATGGGGCCAAAGCCAACCAAGTCGGGGTTTAAAACCCATGAGAAAACATTTAGCTTATATATGTAGGTACTCGTAAGTATACGAAAAGAGCATGTGGAAATGTAAATGCAAAGCCACGAACACAAAGCTCGGTAAAACATGTTAACCACACATGAAAGAACTTTCTGGATCTATGTGGCCGAATCCCGGGTTTGTCTTCACTGCAAACCGGGGCCAACTATCTATGCGCCCGAGTGCGCGTAGTAGCGAGAGCGTCCATTTACAGCTAACGCCCATCAACAGCACACCGCACTTACGTCACGCTTTACTCTGTACGAGGCGAGCGTAAGCGGGATAAATAAAATAAACAGGGCATTGCCCCTCCGGAGGTTCACGGTCATCGACACCGCGGGAGTGCTAGATACTAGGTCCCGTCACTCTCAGGCCAAGCACCGGAAATCAGGACGACGGTACTACTTTTCGATCCAAACTCACACACTCACACCAAATACTATAAGAAACGTGTGGTCAAGCTTAAAACAATGCAACAGTACTTTTATAGATATAAGTAAAGTGAAAGAGCCATCGACCCAAGAGGGTTTCAGCTCACCCATTGGGCGTGCCCCCTACTACCTGGTACGACGATACAGCTGGCTGCGCTCCAACTCCTGGTCCTCCTGAAGCCTACGTCGATGTGCTCCTGAGTTTGTGGGTGAGATAACAATGACAGTCAGGTATATGTAATTCGAGGATCTACTATCTACGACTAAGACTTGATAAACATTCTTTGTTTATCTTTCTGACATTAGGGTTTAACTCATTTGACACTCCGATTCTCGAACCGGCGAGAACTCGGGATTAATTCTTATTCAGTACTTACGTAGTTTTGCCACGTTTGTAAATCAAAAGTCTTTAAAACGTTTAACCGTAGTGTTCGAAAACGTAAAATAGGTGTTCTACGGTATAAGTTAAAAGTCAACCGGTCAAAGTCAACAGTAAAAGTAAAAGTGTAACAGTAAACAGTAAAAACAGTAACTGTAATTATTCAAATAGTCAGGGGTAAATTGGTAACTCTATCCCTGGGTAAACTGTAAAAGTAAAACTGACACGGTAAAAACTCTGGTTTTTACCGCGCCGGTCTCCGATCGACTGTGTCGCCGGATCTGGTCGGTTTTCCGGCCAAATCGAGTCTTCTGATCTGTTCTTCCTCCTTCTACACAACCTAGGCTACCCAACAAGACTTCAAACATCAGAAAAGGTCGAGTTTCATACCTCTCACTGCCTCCCTGGATTTTTCCGGCGAAACCCCTCCGGCGGAGCTCCGATGGCCCTCTCCTTCTTCCTCCTTGCTCCTGGTGGCGCTTGGGAGCTTCCTAGCTCTTCAAATGGGCTGAGACGCTTCGATCTGCTTTGCACAGTATCTCCGAGTTTTCGCTCCTCGGCTGGGCGGCGCTGGTGGTCTAGGCAAGGTCGCCGGGGCGAGGCGAGGCGGATGGAGGTGGCGGTGAGGCTCGACGCGCGCCGGGCAGAGGAGCAGCTGACTGCTGTCGAAGAGAGAGAGGAAGAGGAAAGCTGCTTCGCTCGAAGAGGAAAGAGAAGCAAAAAGGGAAAGTGAAAGGAAGAAAAAGGAAAGGTGGTGAGAAAAGGAAGAAGGATAAGGTTTTAAAGAAAAACGAATGGCCACGATTCGACGATCGAATCAACGACAACGATTTAATCCCACTTCCAAAATAATTTTAAAACCAAATCTATTTTCAGAAAATTCATTTAAAATAACCAAACGTCAAATTCAAACGTAAAAGTTGTACGAAAAATACGTGAAGTGCCGGAAAATATTCCGTAAATACTTTCACGTATGTGGCGACGTGTGTCCTAACGTAAAAACGTTAGACGAAATTAACGACGTACTGAAAAGTAATCGGAATTGTTTCCGGGTAGACTCGCGGTTCCTTTAGCGGGTTGCGCGGTTCCAGAAATAGCGTACTTCCTTGTATTCCGAGTTTTCCTGTGTAAAGAAAAAACACGTCAAAGAGGCGTCCCCGGTTTTACCGAGGGAAGCCACTCCGATGCTTAAGTCAGACACTGTCAGCTAAGCGTAAAACTCGGGAATAGTCAAGAAGTTCCATCGTACCTTTATGGGGAGGCATGCGCCGGTATTTATAGTAGCATTGAAGGCAGCATTCCTGTCCCTTTCCAATGTGGGAGTAGTTTCCCTTGCTTTACTTAGCTTTATGGCGAATTGGGCCCAGACAAAGGGCCCAGAGTGGCTTCACATTTAATTGTAACCCGGTAAAGGTGAAATATTAGGTTCCACCTATAAACAGGAATTAAACCCTAAATGTGTCAGAAAATTAAATTAAATTTTCAGGGTCTCACAGTCATGGACTCCCTTGTTGTATTAGGTGGCAGTAGGCCTCATCATGGGCCGGGCTAGGGCCGGCCCGACCTTAAATTTTAGGGCTTAGGGTAGGGCTCGGTCAAAGTCAACAAAATTTAGGGCCGAGACTTGAATATGTAAGCTATAGCCCGCCCTAGCGGCTCATTTCGTTAGAGCTAATAGGGTTAGGTAGGGCCGACCTTTTAAATAGAGCTAAACAGGGCCGAGATGAGCTTGTTATTTTTTTTCTCACAATTTAGCTTTAGAATTATATGTAATAAACCTTATTTTTTGTGTTATATTTAACATGCATGCATACATATTATACTTAATTTAAGATATATATCTATAAACTAAGTGGTTATACTCATATATCTCACGAACTAATGCTCTAAATCATCAAAATACAATCGTTAATCAACAAAACAAAAGGAAATCAAATGATCAAAGTTAGCAAATTAACTGCAAAAAAAAAGATTAGTTGTATTGTATCTAAAAAATAAGAAACATATTAAAACAATACAAAAAATAAGAAATTATTTGGGTCTACAGAACGAGCTTTTAGGATCGAACCGGATTTGACCCTAAAAAACTTATTAGGGTAAGGTGGTAGAGTAAACTTATTTGGGTGGGCTCATTTGGGTTACCACAAAACTTTATAATTGTAGGATGTGGGAAGAAGATGGTTACGAATGAAAACATGTTCCTTTAAACTGTCCCTTCTCTCTCTTGTGTCTGCATTTCCCTTAATCAGTTTGGTTCTACCAGTTCTCAGATAAACCCTAAATCTCCAAATATCCTAATCCTGATGGACAACAAAACGAACCGGAATACCCTGGGCTCTAAGCCCAAATCCTATTCGTCGTCGTCCAGATCCACCCCCTCCCGCCGCCTAAACTGGCTGGATCTTCCGCCGGAGATCACCGCTTCGATTATTTCGCGGCTCGGAGCTATCGAGATCTTGACGGCCGCCGAGAAGGTCTGCAGAGCATGGCGCGCAATCTGCAGGGACCCGCTGATGTGGCGCATTATCGATATGCGAAACGACGGCGACCTACACGACATGACGTACGATTTGGAGAGGATGTGCTGCGACGCTGTTGATCGGAGCTGTGGTCAGCTCGTCGATATATCCGTCGAGTACTTCGGCAGCGATGAGCTGCTCAAGTACATCACTCATAGGTGCTTCTTCATTTCGTTAAGCTTTTTGTTCATCTATATATGCTTTGTTCTTGCTTTTGATCCTTTCAGTTTAGTGAAATTAAGCTCAGTTTTAGCTGCAATTTGATAAAATTAGATCGAAATCAAATAGTAGTAGAACTGGAATCGATTGTTTATTTCAATAATCTTGAATTAGAATCGGATCGATAGTTAATGGCATTGAATAGAGGCTGACGTATTCATTAAAACTGTTTGGATAGATCAAGTCGAATCAGACGCCTCCGACTAGTGCGGTGTTATTGCATAACCGATGAGGGGTTGAGTGAAGTGGCTCCAAAGCTTCCAATGTTGGAGGACCTTGAGCTTTCAATGTGCACACTTTCGCACGAACCTCTAGAGGTTGTTGGACGCTCTTGTCCACTTTTGAAGTCTCTGAAACTGAACAATCACTGGTACCAGTTCCCGCAGGAGATGTGTAATAATGATGCATGTACGATAGCAGGAACAATGCAAGGTTTGCAGCACCTCCAGCTTTTTGGGAATAAGTTGACAAATTATGGCTTGATAGAAATTCTTGATGGTTGTTCTCGTCTTGAGTCACTTGATGTGCGCCATTGTTTTAATCTTTACATGGATGGAGATTTGGAGAAAAGGTTGACAGAAAACATTAGGAAGTTGCGGCTTCCTTATGATTCCACTGAAGACTACGAGTTTGATGCTATATCCAATGGTTATGAATCACGTGATGATGATTGGGGATCCCCATATGGGTTTTCTGACAGTAATTTGTTGTCTGAGGACTATGATGAATATGCATTTTCAAGTGAAGGTGATTTCTATGACTATGAGGACTGTAATGATTTTACTACTCTCAACTTGTACGACTACCCTTGGTAGAAGCTGCAGTCTGGTTTTGTATGTCATTGTCTGAATTTGGACGAGCAAAGTGATCATAATCTATATCTCCATCCGCTTTATCTTGAATTACAAGAGCCCTAATTCTGGATTGGTAGCAGCATTTGCAATTTATCAGACAATTTTAAAATTTTAAATTTCACTTGTCATTCCTCTAGGTTTTGGTGGCATTCATTTTTTTTTTGTTGATGCAGCTTTCTGAGATTTCATTTCTGTCTCCTTGATTTAGCCAAGGATTCTAGGAAGGGCTTCAATTCACTTTCTGCTTTCGAGCTGAGATGTACTACTCTATGACATTGTCTTGGTCCGGAGTAGAAACTGTGGTTGCCATCAGTCTCAATACAGCTTATCTCAAGGGGAAGTACGGTTCTGTCCAGTTCTTATCCAACTTCCCACATTTTTTTAGAAAGGCGTAGACGTGAACATGTACTATTTTTCTGTCATTCTCAGAGTCGAGCAGACTGGTCATGAATGTATGAAAAACAAATTTCAGCTGCAATGGAAGTCCTTTTCTTACTTTGTGATTGTTCTTTGGCGCTTGAGATATGCGTTCGGAATATGCTGCTCTTATTTGAAGTTAAAAATGCTCTCCGAACAGGAGGTAGCTGTCACAGTTGGCGTTGCTGTCATTCTCCAAGCTTCAATTTTCTGCAGCAGGATAGCGCTTCGTTATGGTTCTTGTACGTAAATAATTTTTATCTATGGAATTATATGATGAGATGATGTTGATGATCAGCCAACGTCTTCAGGGGCAGGCACTAATCATTCTTACATGATCAAGGCAGCAAACTGTGCTCTGCTACTTGATAACATTCGGGACACACCATGACTTAAAGAAAGAACTCGGAGGTTTCTACTGTTTTTCTGCAAAAGATATATTGAGAAACAAGACCGAGTCAAAACAGGGCCCCAAGTCTCACCAGCAATTTACTTTTTTGGACGACAATTTACATGATTCCTAGTTGCAAGACCGTGTACATGGCAGGCCACACAAGTTGAGGTACTGAGGTTGATGGCAAAAGATTGCATAATAAACAATGAAAATAGAAACAAAAGAAAGGAAAAATGGGTCAATGGGATTGAAGACTTGTGCTTGATCAATGAAAGGGGTAGATCTTCTAGTTGAACTAGCGAGGAAATGGTGTCCTCCCTACTAGGTATGTGCTAAACGGGGCCGATCATTTTCATATAAGAAAGTAATTAGAGGAAGTTTATCTTCTTTCTTATAAATAGAGTAGATCAAGTATTCAACATTAGCAACATCTGTGGAGAGGGAAGCGATAATGCTGCAACTGATGCTCCCATGTCGGCATGCTTAGGTGGTGAGCTATCTCCTTTAGTTAATCAAACACACTTGAACTACTTGGACTTGAGTGACAACACTTTCAAAAGTATTCCCATCCCAAGTTTCATAGCTTCACTTGTATTCCCATCCCAAGTTTCATAGCTTCACTCGATAAGTTGAGGTACCTTGACCTCTCCGACTCGGGTTTTGTAGGATCTGTCCCACCTCATCTTGGAAATCTTTTACAGTTGAGGACCCTAGACCTTTCAAACAACTCAATCTCCGGTTCACTCCCATCATCCATAGGAAATCTCATCAATCTGGAAACATTAGACCTGTCCAAAAACAAAATCTCCAGTCCACTTCCTATGTCAATAGGAAATCTGTCACGTCTGAATATCCTAGACCTTTCCTTCAACATGATCAATGGTCTCATTTCAAAGAGTATTGGACAACTTCCTGAGTTATTTACCCTGAATCTCTGGTCTAATCAATGGGAGGGCATCATAAGTGAAGGTCATTTTGAGAGCTGTTGAGATATCTATTTCACATCAGGAATATGAGACCATACATGTGGGTTTATAAGGGTTTGAGTTACTCTCTTCATTACCAATTGGTTTTAGAGTTGAATCTCACACTAATTTATCATGGTATCAGAGCGGGTTACTCACGTCCACGTGTGTTAGCGTTGCCGGCCTCACGCTCTCCACGTCATCTCTAATGTTATCCACGTATTAGGTTTGAGGGGTCGCCACACGTGCAGGGACGTATTAAGATATTTATCCCACATCGAGAATATGAGACCTTGTCTGTGAGTTTATAAAGGTTTGGACTACTTTCTCCATTGTCAATTGATTTTGGAGTTGAACCACATACTACTTTATCAAAAACCTCACAAAATTGGGTAACGTCCAATTATCATCGAAGTCTCTGGTTTTCAACGCCAGTCAAGAGTGGACTCCTTAGTATATCCGTGATCGCCGATTTGTAAGTCCTGCATTTCCTGCCAATTCATCGTTTATATAATTCTCTCAAATGTAGGAGCTTCAGATACAATGCCTGTGGCTGGTTCTTGGGTAGCCTAGACCTTTCCGTGGCAGCATTCCCCCAAGGAAAGGTCTAGGCTAAAGAAGTCGTGGAGACTTGTATTTCAAGTTCGTTGATGACATGAGAGATAGGCTCATTCTACTAATCACACTGAAATAGATGGCTTGTCTACGAAGAATGACCAAACTAGAAAGACAAACGTACGTGAAATTGTTGGTTACTTTCCTTTTCCTTAATGTTTAGGTTTCATCAACTTTGATTTGAATTTTCCATTTCTGTTGTATTTCATGTATAATTGTTGCATAACATGATAAAACTTGAAAAACTTTTACAGGTAACTATCATGAACCATCTTGGGTGTAAAATTCCTTCGAAACTTGTTTCATGTCCCCTCTCGATTGCTCGATGTATTATTTTTTCCTTGTAATTGAATAGGAGCTTGCATTTAGTATGTCTCTGATCTCTTTCATATCAAGTTCCTGCTGCTATCAGGCAGGGTAGCTTCAAGTTGTTTTGTACTTTTACCTTTTTGAAATCATTTTTACCAAAGTAAGCCTAGATGTTGCCCATTTCAGTTAGAGGGCGAATGGTAGGTCCGATTTGGCCGTGATCGCCGGCTCGATTTGGCCGGTTTTCTTGATGGATTATTCGTGTTTAGGCCAAAATATTATATTTGGCGAATGCTTTGTCAGAAAGCTCATTATACCGATTCTTGCGGTCTACGTTATTATTAACGTATTTCCTTTTGAGTGGAAGTCATTATTGGCAAGGATTCATGGTTACTTAAGGAATCCTTAGAGAATCCAAGAAGATCTAATACACCTTGATCTGCAAATAAGAACAAACCCTAGTGTTCATTATATAAAGGGGTCAAGATACAGAAACAGAGATATCTCAACGATTCAATACAACTTTTGCACACTGCAAAACAAGCCTCTCTGGAGCACTTCTACCAAAGAGATTCCTCGAGTCTTTTTGTCCACCAAAACCCTATTCGTAGGCATTTCCCGTTGCTATCCAACAAAGCCTCATCCGTGAGCATTCCCCGCTGCTACTCACCAAAGCCCGACCCGTCAGCATTATCCGCTGCTACTTCACCAAAGCCTCATCCGTAAGCACTATCTGCTTCTACTCACCAAGCCTCATCCATGAGCAAACAGTCCACCACCGCTTCATAAAGCCCTATCCGTAGGCGAATCCTTTGGCGAACGCACCAGCTCCCGTGATTTTTACCTCTGCTCAACCACATCGGTCTGTGTAGGAACGTCCGCTTCAGAGGAAGAGAAGAAAAATCATAGTTGCTCTTCAGCTAGGTCTATAGAACCTAAATACAGTAGCCAACGCCTGTACAACAATTGTTTGAAGAGAAGTCAGAATGCGAACGCGCATCAATACCAAGGTTGTACCTGACCCATAGGTACTAGCACGCCCTCAAACTTAGTTGTTCGAAGAAACCACATTTTCACACCAAACAATTCGATCTTTGACATCCTCATTCTCAAAGTTTGCATTATTTTTGTTTTCTACTGGCGCCAAAAGAACTAATATTTATGTTAGCATTATACTTGGGTTCAGTTTTATAACCTATGAGTAAGGTTGCTATAGTAATCTGCTCTCAAAGACAAGGGTTCTGCGACCATTGGTGACAAAGTGGCCATGCTTCTCACTAGGTTGCCTTGAAACAGAGACAGCCACAGCAAAGCATCTTCATCTGCACTCTCGCACTCTCAGACCTTGCCACTCGTCCCTCTCCTCCCCTCCAAAACTGACCAGTTCCTCAAAAGACAACTCTACCCTCGTTCACTTCTACTGGTTCTCCCACCTATCTGGGGGTGCGTTTGGTATTTCCGTTCCACATTGTCTCTCATGACTTCAGACGACGTACCCACTCCCTCGCTTTCACTATTTGTTTCTGTCTCACACTCTCACTTGTGAACCAGAGAGGCCTTTACTTTTGTTGGGATCAACAAAATCAAAATGGCTAACAGCAAGCTTGCTCTCAACTGGGTTCCAATCTTGGTTCTTGTTCTAATGGTGGCTTCAATCTCATTTGTCGAATCCTCTCGCAAGTGTAAGCTTAGCTCTTCTCTCTCTGTATATATATCTGTGTTTCTCTTTCAAAGATTTAAAGTGTATCTGATGGTTTATGGTCCATCCCCTATTTCAGGTCTTCAAGTCCCAGAAAACAGAGAAACACAGGTAAAGAAACTCGAACTGCTCCCAAAGTTGTCATCTTTTTCATATTTTGAACAACCCTTTTCTGTTTTTCATCTTGTTGTCTGTGTTTTCTGCCATGTTTTTCACTTTTACAAGCAAACATTGAAGAAAACAGAGGCCCTTAGACATATAAGCTTAAATGGCTCACAAAGTTTACATCTTTTGGATGTGTAAAGAACCCATTATAAATTTACATGTTTTTGCAGAGATTACAATACCATTTCGTATGATTTCTATAGTTTTTACCTTAACAAGTTCAAAACTGAGCTTCTATCATTTTCTAAATGTAGACATTGCAGAAAACAGAGGTATATAGATGTGTATTGTGTAATCTTAAACTAGTCTAAAAGTTCTCATCTTTTTTTACTTTTGAAGGACCCATTTTTGGCATCTTCTTATAGAGATGTAGATTTTCCCATTTGTAGTCTTTTCCATTTTAAAGTCAATGATTGAATTGAGTATCTGCTATTTCCTAAAAATGTGTCACTTTTCTTAATAGGAGATTCAAATCAAGGAGGCGGATAGACCATTTGGGAATGGAGCTAAGGTTCTCAGCACGGTGGATAACTCAGACAGACTAGTTCCAACCGGACCTAACCCCCTTCACCATCATAACAACCCCACTAAACCCTAAAGCTAGCTTGCTAGATCTCTCTGTTTTGGCTGAATGTTAGGTTAAATGGGTTTGAATGATGAGCTAATTCTCTGGTCAGGAAAGCAATGTGATTAAACAATAGATGTATGTCTTTGAATTTATGTCTGGATTTATAATCTTAGCCAATGTAATGCAGGATTAAGCCTTATTGCTTTTGAAATTGACATTTCTCTATATATCAGGTTCTTCTTCTTAAACCCTAAAGCTAGCAGGTCTCTCTGTTTTGGCTCTCTGTTTTTGGCTGAATGTTAGGTTAAATGGGTTTGAATGATGAGCCAATTCTCTAGTCAGGAAAGCAATGTGATTAAACAATAGATGTATGTCTTTGAATTTTGTTAAAGCGAATTATCATGGTGAATGAGGCATGATCATGGCGAATGGTATGAGGATCTCGTAAAGCATATGATCCGATTGTTTAGAAATGTATCAATTAGCATTAGTTAGTCGATACTATCCTTAAAGACAGAATTCTAGTATAATTACAGTTATCTAGTTACCTAATTTAGCTAGGGTTAACAAACTCTCTTGTAGATATACAGAACATGTACATCGACTAAATATTGAAGAGAATACATCTTCTCAGTTTTGGTTTCTTTATGGTATCAGAGCATTGATCCTTGGCTAAAATCTCTCAAATACAAAACTCTGCTAAACTCTACCATCATTCGATATGGGGACGAAGAGAAGGAACAAAAGTTCACTCTACAATTTCTGAAGGATGCCTTTCTCAAAAAAGCATTGAGTTCAGGTCTTTTGCGCACAGCAGAACCTTAGGAATATCCTAATCATCAATTGTATCTACTATTCTAACCAACCAGGTGCAATACTCGTGCCTCAGCTGCTTGTTGAAGATAACTACTCAGACTGGAGTCAATCTATGGCAAATGCATTGACTATCAAAAACAAGGTCGGTCTCGTGAATGGAAGCACTCCCAGACCAATTGAACAGAATAATGATCAACTCTAATGGAACCGTGTCAACACGCTGGTCAGAACCTGATTCACTGGTTCCATGTCAAAAGAGATCTCGAAGAGTGTCAAGCACTGCAAGTCGGCCCGAGAAATTTGGTTTGAGCTCCAAGAAAGGTTTTCAAAAACTAATAATGTGCAATTATTCAATGTTGAGAATACAATTCATGATTGTAAACAGGGCAACGAGATGGTCACTGCCTTGTACAACAGGTTGAGGGACCTTTAGGATAAAAGGGATGCTCTATGTGACTTGTCCACAGAAGGGGTCAAAGTTTAGAACTACATCATGACGTAGAAGACGATGCAGTTTCTCATGGGATTGAATGACAATTTTGTACTCATTCGTGAAAGCATTGTTGCTATTGACCCCTTACCAACAGTGAATAAGGTGTTTATCATGGCACCCCGTCATGAAAAACAAGCTAAGGCCATGACCGATGACAAAGGAGTCTGCACATAACCTGAAGGCGCTGCTTTTGCAACAATAGGCAACCATGGAGCCCCTGCACTCGTTAAGGGTGCATGCAGTGCAGCGTACAACGCCTTGCACCAAGAGTCGTCCGATAGCAGAAGAAGATGCACCAAATGTGGCCGAGACAATCATTTCATCAAAAACTGCCACTTTTTGTGGTCTCAAATACCATGCGGTTGAAGATTGTTGAAAGACGAAGAAAGCCCTTGAATGGTTGCAAGTAAAGGCTCGTGGAAATCATGTGTCTTCGTTGTGTGACAGTGAAGGCAGTCCACGTAATTTTCCTTTCTCAAAGGTAGAGTGTAATGATATTTATGAGCTACTCAGTAAAAACCGCAATGCTTCGGCAAACCATACTAGTAACTTCTCAACTTATGAGAATCTCTCAGGTAAAGCTTTTAACATTCAAAATAATGTAAAGACTAGTGTGTGGATATTGGATAGTGGTGTCACTGATCATATGGTTTGTAATCCTTTCTTACTCACCCATGTCGTACCTACCCAAACAAGTTTTGTTAAAATTCCTGATGGTAGTCATGCTAGGGTAACCTATATAGGCATAGTAGTTTTCTCTCCTCAGTTCAAACTCCAAAATATCCTATGTGTTCCAATGTTTTACCTCAATCTTATTTCTGTCAGAAAACTTGCTCATGATTCCTTTTGTTTCATAATATTTCTTAAACAAGTTTGTTTTGTACAAGACCTACGATTGGGATGGGTCATGAGAGGGAGGGATTATACTGCCTCAACGAAACAAAGCACGGAACATGTCATGCAGTCAGCCGTTCATCCAGTAATATCTGTCACCAGCGTCTAGGTCACCCTTCTAGTCGTTTCTTTTCTTTATTTCCATCCATGTCAAATAATTCTTGAGATACAAGCAAGTGTCTCGTTTGTCCTTTAGCCAAACAAACAAGAAGTCATTTACCATTATGTACAATTTCAAGCATGTTAGCCTTTTCATTAATTCATGTAGACTTTTGGGGAGGATATCATGAACCTTCGATTTCTAGGGCAAAGTATTTTCTTAAAATAGTCGATGATTTTACAGTGTACTTAGGTTTATTTGATGGTCCAAAAGTCTGAGGCCATTCAACTTCTTGTTGATTTCATTCAGCTTGCTGCAACTCAATTTGAAAAAAAAAGGTTAAAATTGAACGTGGTGACAACAGTTTAGAGTTCAAATGGATGGTTTTTATGCGTCCAAGAGTATTATACAACAAACGAGTTGCGTCAACACACCACAACAAAATGGTGTTATTGAACACAAACATCATCATCTAGTCAATGTCGCTCGTGCACTCCTTTTCCATGCAAGCTTACCAAAAACTTTTTGGGTGAACCGTACACCTACACCTCTACTCTCGGGACAAACCCCATTCAAAAAACTGTTCAAAAAACTCCTACCTACATTCATCTCAAAGTGTTTGGTTGTTTGTGTTTTCCATCTACACACCCTAAAAAACCCACCAAAATTTGATCCTAGAGCAACTAAGTGCATTTGCCTGGGTTACCCACACAGACAAAAAGATTATCGGGCTTATGATTTGGAAACAGAGGATGTTTTCGTATCACGAGATGTCACATTCCACGAAACAGTCTTTCCTTTTAAAACTCGGTCATCTATTTCGCCTCCTGTTCCTAGTCCAACTAGGATAACGGGTCAACCAAAGTCTCCATCTCCACCTAAGGTTTTCAATGTTGATCTAGATTGGGTTCCTCCTTCGGATCCAACTCCCACTTCACGTCCTAATCTTCCACTGCCTCCAACCTAATCTTCTTCAGTTGTCGTCCAGCCCACTGTGTCTCACACACAAGCAGACACACAATCTCTTAGCAATGTCAATGCCCTACCACCGCCAAATTCCCCAACCCACTCCACACCTCTGCCACTTAATCCCCAGCCGCATCGGTCATCACGGCCAACACAGGTGCCTACATTCTTACACGATTTTCATGTTGAAGCAGTGCTGCCCTCTCGTGTTGTCCCGTCGTCAGGTACTCCTCACTCTCTTGCTCATGTTATCTCTAATCATCGTCTCTCACCTACACATAGAGTTTTCGTTGCTAACATTTCCACACATAAAGAACCAACCTCTACCTCTTTTTTCCAACAGTGCAAATTCCGGAATGGCAAGCTACCATTCATGCGGAAGTAGATGCGTTACAAAGTAATCGAACGTGGAGTTTGGTTCCTTTGCCTTAGTACAAGCGACCTATTGGGAGTAAATGGGTTTACAACATCAAGCTCAAATAAGATGACAGTGTTGAGAGGTACAAGGCAAGGTTTGTTGCAAAAGGTTTTAGCCAGATAGAGGGTGTGGATTACAGAGAGACTTTTGCTCTTGTTGCTAAACTCACCATAGTGCATGTTCTTCTTAGCCTTGCTTCCATCCAAGGGTGGCATCTCCACCAACTTGATATGAACAATGTCTTTCTCAACAGTGATTTGCATGAAGAGGTATACATGAAACTTCCACTTAGATTTGTGAAAAGGGGGAGACTAGAGTTTGCAAACTGCATAAAAGTTTGTACGGCTTGAAGCAGGCCAGTAGACAATGGTTCATCAAGTTGTCAATGACATTAAAATCAGCTGTTTTTCATCAATCTTGGGCAGATTACTCACTGTTTGTTTGAGCAAATGAAAGTAAGTTTACTGCTCTGCTTGTTTATGTGGATGACGTGATCCTAGCAGGAAATAGTCTTAACAAGATTACTGCAACCAAAACATTCCTATCCAGTCAGTTCAAGCTCAAGGATCTTGGACAACTCAAGTACTTTCTGTGTGAGACCTCGAACGTTTTAACTGTGATTAATGACGAGTTACTAAGGTTTAGGTCACATTCGGTAACTTCGCGAGTGAATGACCACGTTCTTTTTTAAGTTTTTCAAAGTTCTTCAAATCCCTCATTTAAGGACTCGGTGTTGTAGTATGTGTCGACACGAGTCTCCCGGTATTTTTGAAATATTTTTCAGGGCTTCCGTCTATTTTCTATGAATTTTCAAAGTCCATAGTAATTTCTAAATTACTATTTTCTGATTTTAAAACCCAACTTTTAATCTTGGCCCTAGATTTCATCTATCATTTTAGACCATTGGATCCATGTATATATAACCCAAAACTTATCTCCTTTTCTCTCATTCTGTAGAGAGAAAAGAGAGAGAGACAGAAGGGCCGAGAGGGAAAAGCGACTGAGGCAGTCGTGCTATCCAGCCGCCGCTGGCCGATCCAAGGCCACAAACAGGTTCGCCTCACTCTCCTTTTGTCACACCCCGAATCTTGTGAAGTTAATAAAAGTTACCTTTCACAGAAATTCACGAGTTACCGAGGATTTTTAATTTCGATCGGTAATTCGATAAGTTATCGCTCGAGTTAATTTTCGAGTTTTTAAAAGTACTCCAAATACCTGAATTGACGACTCGATGTTGTAGTACGTGTCGACACGAGTCTCCCGGTATTTTCGGATTATTTTTCGGAGATTCGGTTTATTTTCTACGGATTTTTGAAGTTTCCGGTAACTTTTAATTATAATCCGGTAAATCAGTTTTACCATTTACCATTTACTTTTTACCTTCTTTAAATCTGGACCGTTGGATCTATTCCAGATTGAATCAGGACCGTTCTTTTCCCTATAAATAGGGGGTGAGTTTGACTCGGTCAAAACTCACCAATTCGGTCAACTGAGCTCAACCCGAGCTCTCGCTTCCCTCCACAGACCTCCGCCCGGCGCCGGCGACTCCGGCCACCCCAGGCCGGCGGACAACCTCCAACCTTCTCCTCTTTTCCTCTACTTCCTAGCCCTGTCCTTGGATTTCTCAGGCGTGCATTCACGGCGGAGATCGAGCACCACTGTGCTCGATCGAACTCCGGCGATTCCCGGCGATTCAGGCCATGAATTAGCAAACCAGAGGTTTGGTTCTTCTTCTCTTCTCTTCCTCTTCCTTTTCCATGCTTCTGATCAATCAATTGAAGCTTGAATCGGAAGCTCCCTTTTCACTGTGTGTTTCACTGTTTTCTGGGTTCAAGGCTTGGCTCCGGCGACCGTGTTTTTGTGGAGTTCTGGTGAGCTTCTCAAGCTCTAGTGAAGCAGGAAGAAACGGTTTAGGACCGAGGGGGAGTTTGGAGGCAGTTGGTGAGGTCTTGGAAAAGCTGCAGTGGTTCTGGAGCAGCTGCATGGACCCGAGGCCAGGTCTCGGTGATCTGAGGAGGAGTGGTGTACAGAGGGAAGGACAGGAGCAGAGGAGGCTGTTGTATGCCTCAGATCGATTTTGGGAGGTGAGAGGCAGTTGATCTACTGGTTTCTTAGCTACTGTGAATTTGTAGATGCTGTTGTTGTGTTGATCTGTGGCTGATGATGTTGTTTGTTGTTTCCCTACGCATGTGTTGTCGTAACTTGGTAATCGGAGAAACGAGGAGGTTATGGCGAAATTCCGGCAAGTTACCGGAATCCGGCGATGATTCCGGTGATACCGTAAACCGGCAGAATGCCGAAGAGGTAGAAATCGAATCCTCGTTACTCGAGTCAAAAAGTACGGTTAATTCGTAATTGAGACATTTACGGAAAATTAGACGTAAGTAGGAAGTTTCCATTTTGGGAAACTTCCCATTTTAAGGAAGACTTACCAATTTAGGAAACTTTCCATTTTGGGAAACTTTCCCTTTATGGAAGGTTACCAGTTATGTGAAAAGGTTTAATCGGTAAATCGACTCAAGGTCAAATATATTGATTAATACGTGACACCCTAACGTCAAGTTAAAGTAATAAAGGAAAGTTCGGAAACTGAGTCGGACTTCCGGTAATTTGAGTTAAGAGTCGATAACCGGGAAAGAAAGTCAAAAAGGGTAAAATGTCATAAAAAGGAACTCGGTCAACTTGTGGTCAAATAAGAATTTCCTGGTCGAACTAGGAAAAGATCAAGTCAACCGTGATTGACTAATTTGATGATTTGTTGTACAGTCTCTGGTCGGACGTGAGACGGACTCGACTACGCGGGTAGTTCGAGGGTGTCGCTCGAGGAGCTTTCCGAGCGGAAAGGTCGCAATAGTACTGTGAGTGGACATATTATTTTAATTAAATGCATGCCCTAATTATTGAGTAAATTGCATGGTTTTTATGATGGTTTTCGAGAATTATATCTTTCTCGGGTTCTTGAACGTTTTTATATGGATAAAGTTTAGCGGGAGCCTCGGTTAAAGATTTTTACAATGGTTTGAGATATTGACACTTATACGTGAAGTATTTACATTATTACACAATTTACTATTTCTCCCGAAAATGGTGATAGACGGTGATGGCCGTCCTTTGAATGGAATTGAACCCGAGATTTCGTTGGAAATTGGTTTTATGCAAATATGTCAAGGAATTGTTTACTTATTTATTTTGGGAAGAGAATTTGATTATTGTCTTGTTATGAATTTTTATTTTAAGGGTTGACCAATAAATATGCTAGTTAGAGTAGCGTGAGGGCGCTACTAGAGCTCTTAGCTCCGACCCTAGCCTGAGAGGTCAGGCAAACTACGTAGTGCACTATGAGGGTTGACCATTTCCACTTTATCTAGAGCTCTTAGCTCCGACCCTGGTCTGAGAGGTCAGACAAGCCTGAGAGGTCAGGTTGATATTATAAGGGTTGACCGTTATCACATATTCTAGAGCTCTTAGCTCCGACCCTGGTCTGAGAGGTCAGACAAGCCTGAGAGGTCAGGTTGATATTATAAGGGTTGACCGTATTATTTTATCTAGCTAGCATAGCGTAGCGTGAGGGCGCTACTAGAGCTCTTAGCTCCGACCCTAGTCTGAGAGGTCAGACTGATTATGTTTGAGAACATTTCTCTTCCCATAAACCTTGTTTATCTTATCATGCATTTGCGGAAATTTAGTAATCGTGGGCATGCATAAATGATTTTTAAATTGATATACTTTTGGGAGAACATTACAGGAAATGAAGTTTTTATATGTGATTTTCGTCCACTCACTCTAACAGTTTTTAAATGTTTCTCCCCTGGGCCTTTCGTTTTTAAATGCCCAGTGATGCAGGGTTCTTGAGAGGAGGTCGAGCGCGTACGAGAGTCGAGGCATAGTCGATAATTCCGTTGCTGCTTAAAATTTCTTTGGGGTAATCATCTCTGTAGACTGCTCTGACTAACCCGGTTTAGTTAGTTTAGTAGGAAGGGTTGGCCATTTCAAGGGGGTTTCGGTAAGAAGTTCCCTTGAGGTGGTCCCCGCAGGATTTACTTCGGGTTAAAGGGGTTTAACCTGGGGTGGGTTCTGTCAATGGTATCAGAGCATTAGGTTATCGTTTCCTGTTACTACCTCATATACTTGGTATCACTTAGTGTCTATAGAGTGATGGTCCGACCGCGGCGGATCCATCGGCATTTTTATGCTTGGACGCTTAGTGTTTATTGAGGATATGAGTTAGTACTTCCTGATTGAGTTATGGACCGAGTGGTCCTATAAACGATCGAATCTTCAAGACTATGCCTCAGTACGCCGATCTCACTATGAACTCCTGTAAGGAACAAGGTAAGCTCGTTACGTATATATGTTTATGTGTTCCCCATCGATTTATTGAGATTTGAGTTGGGGATCGAGCTGTAAACTCACGTTGTTTAACGTTGAGCATTATGTGTAAGTACTCGGTGGTGAAACAGCTAATTCACACCTGAGAGGCTGTCATGGTTGTTGACAGGGATGCTGTAGAAGCCTAAGGCAAGGCCTTGGTGTTCGTGTAATGAGGCTCTTAGCAGTGAAGAGTCATACGAGTTATTGAAAGAGATTGCGTTCTGCGTTGGAAAAAGGAGCTGCAGTTGCCTAGCACGATATTTCAGAAAAGTTGAATATTGAGATTTGACGATTGTCACGACTTTGTTGAGGTTCGTCATTAGTGTGGTTTTGGAGAAACTCAGGGAAAATGAGTGTAGTCATTTTGGGATCAATGGACTTGATTCGGGTGACGAGTCCATGATGTGACACTGCTGGAAATGTTAAGGAAGTACAGGCTGGTTTGGTCCCTCGATGCTTATTGTGACAGCCACTGAAACTAATGGCTTGGGTCAGCTTTGGTGCTGACATTGTTGTCGTCAGTTACGACGAGTTCCTCTTCGCTCCAGCCACCCACGATTGGGGTACTAGAAGGTTTGATTTGTTGGTGAGTCCAAGCGTGATTTGAATGGTTGGTGACAATGATCATTGGACCATTTATCGTGGAGGCAGAAATTAAATTGTGTCACCAGATCTTGGGGCTCATGTCAACCATAAGGTGAGTTATCCACCTATGATCAAAGTATTTTAATTGGTACACCTGTGGAGGAGTCTCCAGGTTGGCTGTGTTAGAGTCCGATTTACAGATCGAGCGAGTGTTATCAGTTGTAGCTAAGCGTAATTGGTTTCAGGATTTAAAGGAACATGTTGGAAGTGGCAATAAGCCACCGGGTCATGGACCCAGAGTGCTTGGGGTACCGGAGTTAGTGATACGGGTCTTGACTGACTTTGTATTAATGTGATGTAGAAACCCGTCGTTGTGCAGACGACATTGTTTCGACGGTTGAAGAAGTACATAGGTATACCCCACAGGAGTACGTGTACCCTCATTTGTTGGGAAGTGGTAAGTTGAAATATGAGTAGCACAGGCTGGTAAAACATAATTATGGTGTACAGCTGTGTGTGGTCAAAAATGACATCAGGTAAGTGACTAATGCTGATGATGACATCATCTTAAGAATGTGTCATGAGAGTTCCATTTATTGAAAACGGAGATTAAAGACGTTTGGTTAGAAGTTTCTGTGTAAAACGTCAATTAAATGGTTTAATGTCGTTAGTAGGTGGAAGGATGTTTTCTGAGATAAATGCACGGAAAAGGTGAAGGGACAGCAGTGAGGCAAGGTTTACTGAATCGTTGAATAGGAGTGAGAATGTTGTAGATGGTCAAGCTTCAACCTGCAACCAAAGTCGTCCGTTATGACACTTGGTTTCCTCGAGGGCGATTAACTGAGCTTGATGGCATGAAAATTTGTGCACTCACTGGCTGGGGTCAAATCAATTATTGTAACCGAATGTGTACTTAGTCGTTTTTGGGGTTCATAAGTTACACCCACTGCAGTGATATGAAATATTCTCAATTTGATTGTGGAAAGAGGATTAAGATCTGGGAGATCAATTATTAGTGTTAATTTAATGGAGTCCTGAGAGGATTAAAGAATTGTTGCTATGGTCATTGGTCATTTGAGTAGTGACCCTACTTGTTAGGAATTATTAACCTAACGACAGTTCTTGGCGCCACGAGTGTAGAGTGGTAGCAAGAAAGATCATTGGAGGTGACTTGCGAAATTGTCAACATTTTCGGTGAGTGTGAAAGTGGTGAAACTGAGGAAAGGGTTTCTTTGATGACTCAAAGGTGTTACGAGTCAAGGTTTTGGAAACCAAATTGTTACAAGGGTAGTAAAGTATGTTGCTAAGTTGTGCAACACTCCATCGGAAACCGTGGAGTGATTATGCTACGTTCAGATTAAGTTATGATCTGAGAGGATGTTAACGTGTGGCAGTGGATTTTGTGATTTAAGATCTAGAGTGGTAAGCGATTGAGAATTTTGAATCTTACCGAATAGAGGTTGCGGTGGATGGTAAACCCGCAGCGCCTGGGGGACAGTTTTGTTAGAAACTGTCTAGTTGTACGAGTTGACTCTGTGATGTATACGTGCCCAGTGCGGTAATGGTATTTGTTATCTTGTGCCTCGTTAACTAGATGCTCGGTGATCAACATGGTTGTGTCTGGTGAAATTAATTCCCGATGCTTTGATCAGATGTTCCTATGAGCGTGCACCAGTGGCACTAAATTTCATGTAGATGTCTGATCTGGTTAAATGTCCAAGTTGCTGGTTATTACCGGATGATGTGGTAATGGAGGCATCTGGGAATGGAATATACTTGTTGAGCGGGTAAGGCTCTGGAACCCTTTTAATGGTAAATCTATCCCAGATTGTGATGCGGATAACGTTTATTAGACGCACGGTTGGTTGAAGTGCAAGCTCTGCACTATGCGTCATTCCAGGTTAAGGTAAGAGTTGGGGAGGTCAGTGGCACCTCACCTATGAGTAGTACGGGTATGTGTTACCAGTTGCAAAGTATGTAGTAACCCCACAAGTGATATTTGAGCTAGCGACTCTAATATTCGACTTGTGGGTAAAAGTCAAGATTTATCCGGTCAGAATAGCTTGGTAGGCAGTGTGAAGCCTGACAATATTGTTTTCATGCGAGGAGTCAGTATTGTTGGATCTCGATGTCAGGAGCTTTTGGATCTCCCCGATTTAAAGGCTATGGTTTTGGATTTACGCTAATATTCACGGTAGTTCATGTCCTGTGTGTACAAGTGGTTTGAGTAATGATAGAGTAAGGGAAGACAATTACTCTACAACATGACAGAATAGTTTCTAGAAAGCGTAAACCAAATCAGGGAGCCCGGTTCAAATGAGGTGATGGTTTGAGTAACACAATGTGATCATGGTTTTCTCGTGGACTTGTTGTCAGTAGATTTGGCTCCACGTGGTATTGTGTTACCAGAGGATTTAAATCCGTTAGTGACTTCGGACCCTACTCCTCGGGCGTGATAGTCATTTCCTGCAGAGGGAATGTGTTGAGTTGATATCTAAATTCAACGAAAGAATACGAGTGTTCTTGAAGAAATTTTACTCGCGACAAGCGAGGTGTTATTGGATCAGATGAGTATTAGTAGTATTGGGACGACGTCACTTGTGGTTAGTAAGAATATTGGGTTGTGTTTAGTTGGCTAAACCAGAAGGGATAGGAGGTTGGTTACTGGTCGAAGTTATTATGTTGAGCGTAAAGGGCATGTGTTTAGAGTTTTGACAATGCTATTCGTGAGGCGTTTCAAATGAGTTCTCAGAAGGAAGTGATATTGGAGAACAATATTATTATTTTAAGTGGTACTATCCCCCACAGTATTGGACTTTGAGTATAGAAATTTCGAGGACGAAATTTTTATAAGGTGGGGAGAATTGTCACACCCCGAATCTTGTGAAGTTAATAAAAGTTACCTTTCACAGAAATTCACGAGTTACCGAGGATTTTTAATTTCGATCGGTAATTCGATAAGTTATCGCTCGAGTTAATTTTCGAGTTTTTAAAAGTACTCCAAATACCTGAATTGACGACTCGATGTTGTAGTACGTGTCGACACGAGTCTCCCGGTATTTTCGGATTATTTTTCGGAGATTCGGTTTATTTTCTACGGATTTTTGAAGTTTCCGGTAACTTTTAATTATAATCCGGTAAATCAGTTTTACCATTTACCCTTTTACTTTTTACCTTCTTTAAATCTGGACCGTTGGATCTATTCCAGATTGAATCAGGACCGTTCTTTTCCCTATAAATAGGGGGTGAGTTTTGACTCGGTCAACTGAGCTCAACCCGAGCTCTCGCTTCCCTCCACAGACCTCCGCCCGGCGCCGGCGACTCCGGCCACCCCAGGCCGGCGGACAACCTCCAACCTTCTCCTCTTTTCCTCTACTTCCTAGCCCTGTCCTTGGATTTCTCAGGCGTGCATTCACGGCGGAGATCGAGCACCACTGTGCTCGATCGAACTCCGGCGATTCCCGGCGATTCAGGCCATGAATTAGCAAACCAGAGGTTTGGTTCTTCTTCTCTTCTCTTCCTCTTCCTTTTCCATGCTTCTGATCAATCAATTGAAGCTTGAATCGGAAGCTCCCTTTTCACTGTGTGTTTCACTGTTTTCTGGGTTCAAGGCTTGGCTCCGGCGACCGTGTTTTTGTGGAGTTCTGGTGAGCTTCTCAAGCTCTAGTGAAGCAGGAAGAAACGGTTTAGGACCGAGGGGGAGTTTGGAGGCAGTTGGTGAGGTCTTGGAAAAGCTGCAGTGGTTCTGGAGCAGCTGCATGGACCCGAGGCCAGGTCTCGGTGATCTGAGGAGGAGTGGTGTACAGAGGGAAGGACAGGAGCAGAGGAGGCTGTTGTATGCCTCAGATCGATTTTGGGAGGTGAGAGGCAGTTGATCTACTGGTTTCTTAGCTACTGTGAATTTGTAGATGCTGTTGTTGTGTTGATCTGTGGCTGATGATGTTGTTTGTTGTTTCCCTACGCATGTGTTGTCGTAACTTGGTAATCGGAGAAACGAGGAGGTTATGGCGAAATTCCGGCAAGTTACCGGAATCCGGCGATGATTCCGGTGATACCGTAAACCGGCAGAATGCCGAAGAGGTAGAAATCGAATCCTCGTTACTCGAGTCAAAAAGTACGGTTAATTCGTAATTGAGACATTTACGGAAAATTAGACGTAAGTAGGAAGTTTCCATTTTGGGAAACTTCCCATTTTAAGGAAGACTTACCAATTTAGGAAACTTTCCATTTTGGGAAACTTTCCCTTTATGGAAGGTTACCAGTTATGTGAAAAGGTTTAATCGGTAAATCGACTCAAGGTCAAATATATTGATTAATACGTGACACCCTAACGTCAAGTTAAAGTAATAAAGGAAAGTTCGGAAACTGAGTCGGACTTCCGGTAATTTGAGTTAAGAGTCGATAACCGGGAAAGAAAGTCAAAAAGGGTAAAATGTCATAAAAAGGAACTCGGTCAACTTGTGGTCAAATAAGAATTTCCTGGTCGAACTAGGAAAAGATCAAGTCAACCGTGATTGACTAATTTGATGATTTGTTGTACAGTCTCTGGTCGGACGTGAGACGGACTCGACTACGCGGGTAGTTCGAGGGTGTCGCTCGAGGAGCTTTCCGAGCGGAAAGGTCGCAATAGTACTGTGAGTGGACATATTATTTTAATTAAATGCATGCCCTAATTATTGAGTAAATTGCATGGTTTTTATGATGGTTTTCGAGAATTATATCTTTCTCGGGTTCTTGAACGTTTTTATATGGATAAAGTTTAGCGGGAGCCTCGGTTAAAGATTTTTACAATGGTTTGAGATATTGACACTTATACGTGAAGTATTTACATTATTACACAATTTACTATTTCTCCCGAAAATGGTGATAGACGGTGATGGCCGTCCTTTGAATGGAATTGAACCCGAGATTTCGTTAGAAATTGGTTTTATGCAAATATGTCAAGGAATTGTTTACTTATTTATTTTGGGAAGAGAATTTGATTATTGTCTTGTTATGAATTTTTATTTTAAGGGTTGACCAATAAATATGCTAGTTAGAGTAGCGTGAGGGCGCTACTAGAGCTCTTAGCTCCGACCCTAGCCTGAGAGGTCAGGCAAACTACGTAGTGCACTATGAGGGTTGACCATTTCCACTTTATCTAGAGCTCTTAGCTCCGACCCTGGTCTGAGAGGTCAGACAAGCCTGAGAGGTCAGGTTGATATTATAAGGGTTGACCGTTATCACATATTCTAGAGCTCTTAGCTCCGACCCTGGTCTGAGAGGTCAGACAAGCCTGAGAGGTCAGGTTGATATTATAAGGGTTGACCGTATTATTTTATCTAGCTAGCATAGCGTAGCGTGAGGGCGCTACTAGAGCTCTTAGCTCCGACCCTAGTCTGAGAGGTCAGACTGATTATGTTTGAGAACATTTCTCTTCCCATAAACCTTGTTTATCTTATCATGCATTTGCGGAAATTTAGTAATCGTGGGCATGCATAAATGATTTTTAAATTGATATACTTTTGGGAGAACATTACAGGAAATGAAGTTTTTATATGTGATTTTCGTCCACTCACTCTAACAGTTTTTAAATGTTTCTCCCCTGGGCCTTTCGTTTTTAAATGCCCAGTGATGCAGGGTTCTTGAGAGGAGGTCGAGCGCGTACGAGAGTCGAGGCATAGTCGATAATTCCGTTGCTGCTTAAAATTTCTTTGGGGTAATCATCTCTGTAGACTGCTCTGACTAACCCGGTTTAGTTAGTTTAGTAGGAAGGGTTGGCCATTTCAAGGGGGTTTCGGTAAGAAGTTCCCTTGAGGTGGTCCCCGCAGGATTTACTTCGGGTTAAAGGGGTTTAACCTGGGGTGGGTTCTGTCACCTTTCTCCATCCCTACCAGCTTTTTCGTCAAACATCAACTTATTTAGGAGATCAAAATCCAAATCCCTAGCCCCCAAATCGGCATTTTGGCCGATTCTTCCTTCTCCAGCGTGGTTTTTGCTTCTCCAAGGTAATTTCTCCTCCTTTCCTTCGTTTTTGAGCCTTCCCTTAAGCTTTGAATCCAAGTTTTGAACCCACTCTCACTCACTCTCCTTTCTCTCGGTATCTGGGTTCGTCTGCGTTGTCAGCGAGTCCTTCTCCTTCAGTTCCCGATCGCAGCGCCGTCGTAGCAAGGAGGAGATGGCTGGAGTAGCAACAGGGTGAAACTAGGGACGGTGATCCCTATTGAGACAGAGGGAGGGATGAAGGTGAAGGTGAAGCTTCTGTGTTCTTCGAAGAGGCAGGGCAGCATGGTGGAGCTCGATGGTGAGGTTAGAAGCAGTGGTTTTGGAGCTACTGGAATCTTGCTTTGGGGCAGAGGCAGAAAGTAGGTTTTCTCCCTCTAAACTGTGTAATTCTTGCTACTGTGTTGTTGTATGGTTGGTGATCTGATCTGTTGTTGTTGTTGTTGTTGTTGTGTTTTATACATGTTGTCGTAACTTAGAGATGAAGAAACGAGGGAAACTCTGCCGAAATTTCGGCAAGTTGACCGAAATCCAGCAGGAGATTCCGGCAAGTTACCGGAATTCAGTGATGGTCCCGGCGATGCAGTGAAACCGACATAAATGCCGAGGAGGTAGTCTTCGAATCCTTTCAAAGTGTGTTGTTTCCGTTTAGTCGGGCTAAAGGTTGTAATCGAAATTTACGTAAGGAAACGTACTAAAACGGAAACCAACCATAATTGGTAACTTTCCATTTTAGGAAACTTTCTATTTTTGGAAACCTACTAATTTGGAAACTTTCTATTTTGGGAAAGTTTCCATTAAAGGAAAGTTTTCAGTTTGGGAAAGTTCCATTTTGGAAAAACGGTTTAGTAAAGAATTGAAGTTCAACGAAGTTTGACACAATTTGGTTAAATTGGTAGTGTTGAATTGTTATCAGAAAATGATAACTGGAAATTCTAAAAATGTCAAGTTGACTGTTTTAAGTAAAATTGGTGATTCACGTAAATCAATAAATCGACTCTTGGTAAATAAATTGGTTAATGAGACACGTTGGGTGTCCATAGTAATTCAATAAATTATTACGTGACACCCTAACATCAGATTAAAATTGTAAAGGGAAGTTCGGAAGTTAAGTCGGACTTCCGGTAAATAAGTAAAGAGTTGTTAATCGGGAAAGAAAGTTAAATAGGTTAAAGTGCCATAAAAGGGAAATTAGTTGGTCAACTTGGTCAATGTGGTCAAACTAGGAATGCTAAGGTCAAATGACTGTTATTGTATCTTGGTTGCTAAGCTACTCTATTCTGCATTGATCATTGGACGAGGTAGCTTACGCAGTGACCTCGGTTTATCCGAGACGGTACCTGAAAGCTTGGAGCTTATGTAAGGAACGGTTATTCCAAGTAGGGAAGTTAAACCCCCTTTGTTAGTGGTTTTACCTGATATGTGAAAGTGCATGATTTTATTTTCTCATGGCCGATGCCTCAGGAAAGTTTTCTTTATATTAAATGATAAATGATTTATGATTGGGCCAAGAAAACCCGACGCTAGACGTAAATAATTTTTATGTGACGACTCGGATCGAAAAGTAGTACCGTTGTCCTGATTTCTGGTGCTTGGCATGAGAGTGGCGGGACCTAGTATATAGTACTCCTACGTTGTCGATGACCATGAACCTCCGGAGGGGCAATGCTCCGTTTATTTTATTTTCCCGCTTACGCTTTTCTCGTTCAGAGTTAAGCGAGCCGTAAGTGTGATGTGTACTATCAGTGATGTGTTGGGCATTAGCTGTAAATGGATACTCTCGCTACTACACGTTTTCAAATGCATAAGTAGTTGACCCCGGTTTACTGTGAAGACAAACCCGGGATTCGGCCGTTTAGATCCGTGAAGCCCTGCAGGCTGTATTGTTCATTTAGCGCTCTAGTCCTTGTTTTAGCATACTGCACTGTTTTTCCCGAAAGATATGAAATGATGTTTTTGTGTGTCAAGGATTTTAGAAATGGTTTTATTTAAAGCTCAAATCTATATGTATATATATGGTTTATGGTTTTCAAACCTGTCATTGGTGGGCTTATATGTGAGCACGCGAGGACGACGCTCACCCCTACAACAGGTTGTTTGCATGTACTATGTACTGTGTCGGGATAGATAGAGAGACCTGTGTGTGTGGAGCCACATTCCCTACTCGATGTTTGGTCCAAGTTGTACTCACTTTTTCGGTTTTACCCTTTGAGTCATTTACCAGAGCATTTTACATAAACAGTAAAGGTGGCATTCTAAATTATTAACCATGTGTTATATTTTTATTATTGTCGCTAAAGTTTTTAATTGACCCTTAAATTTGACCACATTCCGCGAAATTGGAAAAACTCTGATGAATGTTTTAAGAAATTATTTGGTGTCACTACCAGGATAAGCACTTTAGCCGACGAAATTTTTTCGTCGGCCTGTTCACAATTTTCGTCGGCTATAACCTTAGCCGACGACACGTCGTCGGCTAAGAAGTCGTCGGCTATAATTCGTCGGCTATGCTTATAGCCGACGAAATAAAGTCCGTCGTCGGCTATACTCCAACACTTAGCCGACGAAATAATATAAAAAATTCGTCGGCTATAATCCAAAACTTAGCCGACGAAATCATATAAAAAATTCGTCGGCTATAATCCAACACTTAGCCGACGATATATTAATATATCGTCGGCTAAAGTTTTTAAAAATTAAAAATTAAATAGAGAATAGCCGATGAAATTAGCACACTTTCGTCGGCTATGATACTTTTAGCCGACAAAATATGGCAAATTTCGTCGGCTAAAAGTTGTTGGGAAAAAAAAAACTAGCACAGCCGACGAAATATGGTAAATTTCGTCGGCTATAGTACTTTTTATACTAGAAACCCAAACAAAATTTATACATTACCATCCAAGCAAGCTGCAAATTACAGAAACAATTTCATAACCAACAACAACACACCATCTAAAGTAACATAAACATTTTGCATTAAATTTTCAATTCATAAATTGTTCATAAACCTAAAAAGTAAATTAATATTTGTTCATAAACCTAAAAAACTAAATAAATAATTGTTCATAAACTTAAAAAACTAAATGAAGTCGATATCGTCTAAATCAATATCTGCTCCAGGATGAGGTTGGGGAGGTTGCGGCGGCTGAGGTAAGACAATAGGCGTGGGCATGGGCGGAAGCGGAAGTCCCTGCTGCTGTGCAGCTAAAAAATCTTGCATGTACTGGAACATCTGCTGCTGCTGTGTCTGCTGGGCGGCATAGACTGCTACATTGTACTCCTGTAGAGCGGCAGTATATGCTGCTTGGGCGGCCTCTCTCGCGGCAGTATATGCTGCTTGGGCGGCCTCTCTCTCGGCAGTATATGCTGCTTGGGCGGCTTGCTGTTCCGGTAACATCTGAACTTCCGCCTCAAGCTGAGTCGTTCTGCTGCTGGTCGAGGCTCCTTTTTCTGAAACCCAGGAGTGGTTTTCAGTACCCCTCGCCCTTCTTTCCCAGACCCCGACAGTAGAAGTTATTTCCTCGCGGTGGGAAGGCTGTGCCCATTATCCTGGCCCCAACGCTGAGATCCGAACTGTCGATCCGGGACATGGCTTCGGACATGTCTTCCTCTTGCGTGTCAGGCCATGTCTCCCTGACTATAGCAGCCATCACCTCGTCACTAGCCTGCCTCACCCTCGCCTAATTTGATAGGAAAAAAAATTAATTAACATTTTAAAATATATATATATACATATAATTTACTAAATTTTAAAACGTAAAACGACTTACAATATCCTCCTGGGAGTCAGGATATGCCTTCTCGTACGTATAGACGTACCGGTTGACCTCTGGATGTTCCCTGGCCGCCTCCTCCATCAACGATGCGAACGGTCTAGAACCGGCATGATGGTTCCTCATGTTGCGTTGCCGGTTTTGAGCGTTCACCCGGGAAACGGCCTACAAAGGAATCAAATTAGTAAAATATTTTAAAACGTATTAAATATAATTAAATATAATAAATAATTATTTTTAATTACCTGTTTATGTAGGTTGTTGAATTCCGATATCAGAAGCCAACGCCACTCGTACTCCCTGAACTGGAACTCAAGGGGGGTGCCGGAACGTTCGTTCCCATGTGTAGTCCAGTGGGTCCGTAACTCGTTCTTCCACTCCTTGTACCTGTAATACGCCAAAAAAAATATAAATATTATAAATTATACATAGTTTTTTTTTGTCCTTAACTTTGCAACGTACCTTCCCCCGTGCACAACGTCCGCCCAGGTGTTCCTCAGGTACTCGGGAACGTCAAACCACACCTGCATTTAAACATTTATTAGTTTGGACGTTCATAAATCTACAATGTAATAAATAATGTTAAATATGAATTTTGTTATACTTACCGACATGGCGTTGTGGACCATGTCCTTAACCTCCTGTGGGACCTCGCCCCAGTCTGACCACAACATAGGGACTCTATCCCTAATAAGCGCTCCCACGCGGCCAGAGTACATCCTCGTCTTGCCGCCCGATACTACGTTCCCATCCTTGTCAGTATCAATGACGATCCTTCCCGATGTACTCACTGTCTTCTCGAGAGCTTTCCCCGTGACCGGACCTCTCTTCTTCCTTGTCGGCTTGGCTCCGACGGTGCCTATCATAAATTGATGATTAGTAAATTAATTTTATTATAACATAACAAATTACTTATATAATCATTACCTGAGGGCGTTGGGGCGGATGCGACGGACTCCGACTATGTCGCCGACGATGATACCCTCGCAGAAATTAACTCTGTAGCAAACGGCACGAACAGATACACCGCTGATGGGGTCACATGCGGGGGTAGTGGATAAATCGGCGCCCCTGAGTCATCGACTGCAGGTATTGCCGGTATGAAGCGCGGAAGGAAGAGAAGAGGCGGCGGCATCTGTACCCCGGAAGACCCACCCTCCGATGCACTAGGGCCCGGTGCCGGTGCCCTATGTATCTCAGGCATACGTGGTGCAGACACCTCCGCCTGAGTCAGAGGCCACAGCTGCCTCGAGGAGTGAGGGACGCTGGGCTGCCTGGAGGAGAGCGGTACGCTAGGCTGCCTGGAGGAGCGAGGGGCGTCCTGCTGGCCGGAGGAGCGAGGGGCGCTAGGCTGCCTGGAGGATCTCGTGCATGAACTTATCATAAGTGGGATGACCAACGTCCCAAAAAAACTTAAGCTTTTCAATCAAGGGTCTCAAATATACATCGAGACACTTCCCTGGATAACCGGGTCCCGGAATCAACAAACTCAACATATTGTATTCCTTCTTCATGCACATCCATGGAGGAAGATTGTATGGTACCAAAATCACCGGCCATATACTGTATTGAAGACTCATGTTGCCAAAAGGATTGAACCCGTCGGATGAGAGCCCGAGCCTGACATTTCGGACCTCAGACGCAAAATGAGGAAACTCCCTGTCTATATGCTTCCAGGCCTCCCCGTCAGCAGGGTGTATAAGGGTATCTTCGCCTTGCAATTCCCTATCAGCGTGTCATCTCATAGATTTGGCCGTGTGTGATGACATGTACAACCGTTCCAGCCTATCCCTCAACGGGAAATACCGAAGTACCTTTATAGGTTTCCTATTGCCTGCAGGAGTCAACTTATACCTGTCACTCTGACATACTGGACATGTGTCAAGGTCACCAAGGTCATTCCCTTCTGGATCTTTACCCCAGAAGAGAACACAATCATATCTGCATGCATGGATCTTGATGTAGGAAAGCCCAAGATCTTTCAGTATACATCGGACCTTATGATGAGTGGTAGGAAGACGATGACCGTGGGGCAGCATCGAAGCAGTGTACTGTAGATACTCATCAACAGCCTTCACAGTCGATTTTGTCTCAACTTTAATCTTCATAACGTCCATCACACTTTCAAGAACCGTTTTCTGACAACCGGGGTACACAGGGGTCTGTTGGAAAGCAAGTAGTTTGTTGTACCTGTCAATACCAGCAGTGTTGACAACTCTAGGGAAGGGCTGCACCGGGTCAGACATATACGGTCCTTCAGAGCATACACCCCCCTCATAAGGAAACATATCGTTGATGAAGGCCGTTGTTGGATCGTTGGATGTACTGCCCGTCTCAGAAAATTGCCCATGATCATGCGGACCCCTTGATGATGTTTCACCGTGATATATCCAACATGTGTACTTCTCCCAAAACCCATTACTTTGAAGGTGCTGTCAAACCTTGTCAATTGGAAATTGATACATATCGCTGCGACACTGACATTTAGTGCACGGACAATAGAAAATTGTATTCCCTTTAGCATTATTGATCACATATTCAATAAAACTAACAACTCCTTTAGCATATCTTTTGTCCCATTTTGGAAGCGAAATCCAACTCTTATCCATATCCTGAGAAAATAACATAATATATATGTATAAACGCTAATTAATTAAATTTACGAATCATTTAATTTATATTATATCTGCAGTTAACGTACAATTAATATATATATATATATATACATGCATATATAATAATTACTAATTAATATAATCAAATTAATATATATATAACAACAACTTCATATATATTATCAAACCCAAATCGATCAACTCAATCACACTCAAAACACAATATAATCAACTCTAATTAAAACTCAAAATCAATGTGCATAACGAAAATAAAACTCTTAAATCAACTCAAAAACAAGATATATACATATACGTACCTATATATAGCGCCACAAACTAATTTCGGACAGATTTCGACAACACCCAACAATTTCGCCAACCCCAAAACTTTTTCTCCCGTTTTTTCTTTCAAATCAGCTACTGTCTAGATCTGGAAATATAAAGCATTTTAGCCGAAGAAATTATATATATCGTCGGCCAAAGTTTTAAAATTTCGTCGGCTATAGTTTACAGACTATAGCCGACGAAAAAAACTATTTTACCCGACGACACAACATTTCGTCGGCTAAAAGTCCACTTTAGCCGACGAAAAGTTCACTTAGGCGACGAAAGTTTTTTTCGTCGGCTAAAAGTCCACTTTAGCCGACGAAAATTTCACTTAGGCGACGAAAGTTTTTTTCGTCGGCTAAAATAGACTTTAGCCGACGAAAAAAAATTTCGTCGGCCTGTTAATTTTTTTTCGTCGGCTATGATACTTATTCTGGTAGTGTGTCACTCTAGTTAAAGTTTAATTTTATTTTACTTACTAAAAAGCCTACGACTTTAGGTTAATAAGTTGTTGGCACGTCCTTCGAAAGTGTTTGCTTCTTATTGGCTTAAATTCGTGGTCACTGTAGTTTTCCCTCCCGGGGCGCTACATTTTGGGATTAGAAGTGGCACGTTCAAAGAATGAGACTGCAATTTGTCAAAGGAACTATGCTCTTGAGATACTAGCAGACACAGGCTTCAGGCTTCCTAGTTGCAAAACCATCACTATTTTTGTCGATCAAAACCTGTCTTTGACTTAAGGTGATGGAGAATTGCTCACCGATCCCTCACAATACAGACGACTCAATAGAAGGTTAATTTATTTGACTATCACAAGGTCGGATTTAGTTAATGTAGTACACGTCTTGAGTCTGTTCATGGATAAACCACGTGAACCACATTTGAGTGCCGCTCATCAGGTGTTGTACTATATAAAGAGGACGCTTGGACATGGTATCTTTCTGCCCTCTACAAGAAATATTGACCTAACAGCCTTATGCGATGCAGACTGGGCCGGTTGCAAGAACACAAAACGATCTATCACAGGTTATTGCATTATGTTGGGAAATGCATCATTATCTTGGAAAACTAAGAAGCAGACAACAATTAATGTCTCGATCTAGTGTTGAAGCTAAGTATTGTTTCATGGCTACAACGAGTTATGAAGTCACTTGGCTTAGAAGTTTGCTTAATGATTTGCGTGTTTGACAACTGCAGCCTACCAAGTTATATTATGACAATAAGCAGCTCTTCATATAGCTAACCATCCGGTATTCCATGAACATACCAAACATATTGAGATTGATTGTCATGTTGTCAGAGAAAACATTGAAAGAGCTATGATCAAAATTATGCATGTTTGAACTAAAGAACAACCAGCATACCTCTTTACTAAACCACTCGGATCCACACAATTTGGAGCATTACTTAACAAGTTAGGTGTCATCAATATCCATTCCAACTTGAGGGTGAGTGTTAAAGCGAATAATTATGGCGAATGACGAATGATCATGGCCCATGGTGAATGGTATGAGGATCTCATAAAACATATGATCTAATTTTTTAGGAATATATCAATTAGCATTAGTTAGTCGATATTATCCTTAGATATAGAATCCTAGTATAATTACATTTATCTAGTTACCTAATTTAGCTAGAGTTAACAAACACTCTTGTATATATAGAGCATGTACATTGACTAAATATTGAAGAGAATACAGCTTCTTCTCAGCTTTGGTTTCTTTAAATTTATGTCTGGATTTATAATCTTAGCCAATGTAATGCAGGATTAAGCCTTCTTCTTCTTGTGATTAATTATATGAGGACTTGAAAAGGACCAGAAAGTTTTATTCTTTTGGCAAGTTTTGAGGGAGTGGAACTATGACACAAGTCCATCATGTTACTAGCTGTTTTCATCTGTGTACCAAATTTGGTTCATGAAAATAGAACATTTCATGCTAGACATATACAAGATATCATCCTTGCATTCTCTTCAAGTTGTTTTGTTTCTGCTTCCTTCTCCAATACAGTGATGTTGGAAATGTTCCTCTACAAGCAATTTTGTCATGAATTGTCGATATAACTCGTTTGAAATCATTTTTACCAATTGTAATAGCAACCTCAAAAGGAAGCCTACATGTTACCAGAAAAAAGCATACTAAATAGTAACATATTAAGGAGTAGAATATGAATACACTACTATCTTACCCCTTCTAAACACCATTGACCTCTTAAGCAACATGTCGGAGGATATTGGAACCATCTTCAGGGTTAGAAAAACTTGATCTCTCATGTAACCATCTTCAGGGTCCAGTTCCTATAAGCATGACTAATATGACTTCGCTGAGCAAACTGAACTTGTCACATAACAACTTGTCTGGGCCAATCCCATCTGCTAATTATGAATTCCAGACCTTCAATGATCCAACTTTATTTGAAGGAAATGTGGGACTTTGTGGCGCTCCATTGCCAACTCAGTGCTCATCATCTCCTGATGGAAATCTAGAAGTTAAAGAAGATGCAGGCGATGAATTGGAATTTGGCCATTTAGTATGCCCTCTCGCGTCAGCTGAAAAAAAAATAGCTGTAAGAAAAAATGGATTGTAGCCTGATAATAGACTGAGATGCTTTTCTAGTTTGAAAATGTTGTGATTGTGTTAAGAGAAATGTAAAAATACGTTCTCTTATCCACGAGATGATGGAGCTGGAGAACATGTGCCGCCACGCCGTTGATCGGAGAGCCGGCAAGTTGGTCGACATCACCGTCAAGCACTTCGGCTTCGATGACCTCCTTGAGTACATCACTGACAGGTCACCTTTTGTGTTTTTTCGATTAGTATTGTTTGTTTCGCGGTGAATTTTTCTGTTCCGGATTTTTGTTTGTTGATTTTTCTTTTCTGTGTTTGCTGTTATGATCAATATTATTTAATTTTTGGTAAAAATATAGAAATTTCTTCATCATGTAGCAATTAAATTGTGTAACTTACTCGTAATCGGAATAGAACTGTGTATATTAGCAGTGGATGATCATACTTGCAGCGGAAATTCGCTCTGTTGCTTGTTTCCTGATCAGTCAAATGGTTGTGTGGTTGTACATTCGTTTGTAAATAATACTGGAAAACATAACTGAATTACACTTTTAGGATTATATGTTGATCTTTTTGTGTTTCAAAGTTAACGATTTAATGAGGTGGTATATCTTTTGAAGATTTGTTTTCTCTGGTTTAGAGGTTTGGATTACATCTATGTAAATCTGTGTTGGAATGTTTTTGCGGAAATGCCATGGTAGTTGCTGACATATATGTAAAACCTTTTGTAGTTCGAGTGGCATCAGACACCTCCGACTATTGTCTTGGGAGTACGATCTAACAACTCAGGGATTGGTGACAGTGGCTTCTAAGCTTCCCCTGTTGGAGGAACTTGATATTACATTGTGCTCTAATATCTCGCATGAAGCTGTAGATGTGGTTGGGCTCTCTTGCCCCCTTTTGAAATCATTCAAGTTGAACAAGGAGTGGTGCACAGTTGCAGAGATGGAAGATTGGTTTGATGATGATACACCGTCACAACTTGAAGATCTAGATACGCTGTCTATAGCAAGATTGATGCGTGGTTTACAGTTTACACCACCTCCAGCTTTATGGGAATAAGCTTACGGATGATGGCTTGAGAAAAATTCTTGATTGTTGTGCTCATCTTGAGTCACTTGATCTGCGCCGTTGTTTCAGTCTTAATATGGGTGGAGATTTGGGAATAAAACTTGAAAAAATCAAAGAATTGTGGCTTCCTCATGATTCCACCAAGGGAAAAGGGTTCACTGCTGAATCTGACGATTTCTACAGAACTCCCGGACAATGTTACCTTGTCAATACTGTCACGGCTTGGAACAATTGATATCTTAGAGAATGCTCACAAGGTTTGCATGAAGTGGCGCCGAATGTGCAAGGACCCGATCATGTGGCGCACCATTGATATGCGAAATCGTGGCTTCGAGGGCTATGACTTGGTTAAGATGTGTCGCCATGCAGTTGATCGTAGCTGTGGTAATTTGGTTGATATCAGTGTAGACCATTTTGGCACCAATCGGCTCCTCAAGTACATCACTGACAGGTTTTTTCCCCTTCTTTTTTGTTGGATCTTTACATAATATAGTACTTTGAACATATTAGACATTTGGTCGAAGGACAATTCTTGGGTTGAATGTCATTGGGTACTTATCTAGTTTACCAAGCCACAAAATGCTATTGATTGGACTGAAAACTGCGCTGTGGTTTGGCTGCATTACTGAAAAGTTTTACTGATTTCTTAACTTGGCTCATCCATATAGTTCATGTTGTCATCATTAGGTATTTAGGTATTTCCTTTTGTGTGTTCTCCTTGGCATACACACAAGTCAAACAGTAAAAACATATCTACATAAGTGCATGTATTGTTTTCCATATTTTCTAGTGATTATTATTCTTCAAGTGCATGTTGGTGTTTATAAGGACTAACTTATCCATATCTTTCAATAGTTCGAGCAAAATCAAACGCCTCCGACTAGCACTTTGCAACGGAATATCAGATGAAGGATTGATTGAAGTGGCTAAGAAACTTCCATTGCTGGAGGACCTTGAAATTTCATTATGCCGATTCTCACGCAAATCTCTAGAAGTGGTTGGGCGTTCTTGCCCTCTTCTGAAATCGTTTAAACTGAATCGGCTAACAGATGTCATTGCTTATACAAAGAAAAATGAGGAAGCACTTGCTATTGCAAGAACAATGCACGGTTTACACCACCTTCAGCCTTTTGGGAATGAGCTGACTAATGAGGGCTTGAAGGAAATTCTTGACGGTTGTCCTCAGCTTGAGTCACTGGACTTGCGATATTGTTATAACGTACCTTAATCTGAAGGCTCCTTTGGGAAAAAGATGTTCTGAGCAAATTCAAAAATTATGGCTTCCTCATGATTCCTTTGCCGACTATGACTTCCGTTTCACTGTTCGTGGTTATAGTGGATCCCCACGTAAGTTTGGTATATCTGACCTGCTGGTATTTCCCAGAATGGATGAGGATTACGACGAATATGGCTATGGTTATCATCCTGGTTTCTCCTCGGATGACAGTGATTGGTATGATGATTACACTAAACCTCCACGAGAAGACCTTCTTGGACTTGATGCGGAAGATATGGAATTTTTTGGACCTGGGAAGGGACGCATAAGGGATTATTCTGAATATTTTGATGATTCAGATGATTATCCAGACTATCTGAGTGAAGATATGGTCTTTTAGCAAGCGGAACTCCAGGAACAAAAAAACTCAAAGCATCCAAGTTACTTTGAATTTCTCTACAGGTGGCGTCGGTAGTTATGGTGATCTTATTTCATTGTTTTGGTCGAGAAAGGTCACAAATTTGAGAGGAACCTTTGGCACTTTCCTCCTTGGGAAGTAACACTATCACTTGAGAGTTGAGACCCCTTGCTTTGCAGCACTGCCTCTATCAGACATAGAAAGGTTCTTTCATCATGAAAGGGTTCACGTACTCTTATGAAATTCGGGACTTTTAGTTATATTCGTTATTTACTTGCATGTGTTTTTGCTTTGTGATATTCTCATAACTATATCTGCATTTACTATCAAAGGGTACTGTTTATCTTTATCTAAGTTTGGATTTTAGAGGATGTGGTATTGGCTCTTCATTACAGGGCTGTGGTAATGCCATTTACAGACGTTTGACCCACTCCCCCTTGCAATACCATTCATGATTCTTATTGTTACCTTACTGAAAAAATGACCGCTGTGGCATAACTATGGAAACTTGGAAAGTTTACAGTGCACATTGTAAAATAAAAAAAGGAAAATGATTGAGACACTAAAAAGTTATACCAAATATTAATACTAAAAAATGAACAAAAAGATAACAATATATTGACCTAAATTTCTTCTTCCTAGAAATATAAAGAGTAAAATACAGCATCGGTACCTAAATTATTGTGTCCGAACTCTAAAAAGTATCAATGTGATACCTGAACATTAATTTTGGCGTCAATGAGATACCTCTAATTTTTTTTGACAGTGTCGTCTGTGGCAAACGTATGGATAAAAAAATAGAGGACAATCAACTTTTACCTAGAAACTATTTGTTTTTTATTCAACAAAGGAGGTTCTAGTTGCACATACAAATTTGCTGACTACACTTCTAACATATTTTTACATTTATTTGACTTTGTCAACTCACATAAAAAGACATATAAGGACAAACAAATTAATTTACAACTAAATATAAATCAACATAATTGCTGCTTCTGTTTTTTTTTCACGTTCAAAGAATGTTCAGGCTCTTATGGTTCAATATGAGATTATACTTCATATTAATTTTGAAATTAATATTGTTTCCTATTAAAGACGCTTCTAAGAAAGTCAGGGTTCAAGTATGTCATGGTTGTATATTCAGTTTTGATTGATCCATAGGGAGGTTTAGGTTTTGTGATTTCTGGTCATCGAAACAAAATTGTTCTTATGAAATCAAAATCTGCTCCAAATTGCGAAAATTCATCTCGAGCAGCCATGATCATGGGCTAGAAGATTTCACATCAAAAAAATGGTTGGATGCTTCTCTCAAAACTCGTTGGCTTTTCAATTCATACTAAAGTAGAGTTTCTATCCTATAATCATTTTCATAACAAGATTATCGAACTACCTTGATTATATACTTGAACGTGGTGAAAGAGTGTGAAGTCAATGATCAATGAATAAAACTTATACGTGGGTGAAAGAGTAGGAACCCAGTTTTTTTTTATTATTGAGTAGAACCCAATTGATAGGCTTAGGCCAATTGATTATTGGGTCTGGGTCTTAGTCCTAGGCCAATGATATTACAAATTTGTTGTTTTTGTTTTATTTGAAGTAGTTTTGGATCTGTTTTCAGATCTCAAATAAGTCCTTACTCTTTCGAGTTTGTTGGAAGTATGTCATATATTCTGATAAAGCATTGATTTTGGGTAACTGGTTCGTTGTTACAAGAACTCAGAATTTTACAGGCCATTGGTCGAGCATATTATTAGCCCGTATTGAGATTGTAGGGAGGAGATCCTGGGGCAGCGTACATGTCCTAGTAATTGCTACCTATATTGGTCAAGTTAACTCAATCGGTTGCCCATTTTAACGCTGATTAGATTCATTACAAGTCAGTCTCTCATTTTTAGGATGAGGATAAGTAGTTTGAAGCTAGAGTTATTTGCTAGTAGTTGTAATCCCTTGTTGGATATTGTGATTGTCTTGTAATTACAGTTTTATTGAATAAAATTTCCTTTGATAAAAAAAGAGGCTCGCATGAGGCATAAAAAGCTCAAGCCTCTCTGAAAATTGCGTTAAGTTTAGCTGAAAGGCAGCAAGGCTTGAAAGACTAAGTCTTTTACATTTTTAAATATGTTTTTCACGTCTTTAGTTACGCTTAGAAATTATTTTATTTTTAAATTAATATTTTCTACCAGAAAAATCATATTTTGCAAAATTGTAACCACCAAACTAATTAAATAAAGTGAATATTTGAAGCAGGCGATATACACCTAATAGAAGGAAAAACAATCATTTGGCTAAAAAAAAGAAATATGACTAAAAAAATGAAGGTCGAAGACAACAATATTATAGAAAAAAATGAAGAATAATAGTAATGCAAAAAATACTAACACGAATAGCTCTTTTTAGTTATTTTTTATGTTGTATTTAACTATTTATCGTAAGGCTTACGCTTTATGCGCTTCAAGCCTCAAGGCTCTCATAAAAACGCATTGGGTTACACCTTAGCGTTTTAAAACATTGGTTCTAATTATCATATAAGTCATGCCAGACAAAATCGATGGGTATGTTTGGCTGTACTGATCAAGATTCCGAGGTAGTGAAGAGGGTGTACTCCTCTTCCTCCTCGCAAGAATTAGAAGTCCCGATCACGATAAATTATTAAAAGGGTAATATTGCAAAATTGAAAAGGTGTGTTTAGGTTTTTTAACATGTCAAAAAGTGAAATTGATTTTCAATAAGAAAGATATGCTCAGTAAAAATTTAGAGATGCAACTAGAATTTCCCTTTAACAAAACTCCTATAAGGTCTAGTGTTGACTTGTGTACAGCCTACACTATATCTAACCTCACACACAGAAAACCCAGAACAAGCCTCAAATTCCAGATCCCATAACCCAAAAAACACACACTGAATCAAAATGAAACTTAACAACCAGGATTGTATTCGGGTTCATATCAATAACAAAAGGCTGGGACCTTTTAGCAAGTGTTGCTAAGTAAGAGTACGTACTGATCTGGAGGCAGGAAGCTTCTTTCTGTTGGCGTGAGTTAATCCATGTACTATTAGGATTATGTATTGTTAGGAATATTTAGTATAATTAGTTTTCTATTAGGATTTATATATGTAATCTTGTATATATACTCCATTCTTGGAGGGTGTTAAAATAATACAGAATTTATAATCTCTTTAGTTCTTCTTGACTTGGTATCAAAATGAGTCTATCTCTAATTGCTTCTCCCAAGAGCTCGGGTGTGTTCTTTCATGGTTGAAATTGTTTTGAAGTTTGGTTTGGAGTTATTTTAGAGTTTGGAGTTTGGGGTTCGGAGTTTAGAGTTCTTTCGGTTAACGATGAGACCCGGGTTCAGTTTCTTAATCAGTTTCACGTGCAGACCTAAAAAGTTAGGTTGCACGTGAAGGGGAGTGTTGGAGAGGAGAGATCCCACATCAGACAAGTGACAAATAAAATATAACATATATGCGAGTGAATCATTCCTAATTGTACCGAGACCTTTTGTAGATAAAACTCAACACCTTAAAGGTGGTTAAGTTGGGACAATATAGGTACAAGGATGATCCACGAGCCACGCTTGTCGCTCGCACATGTTATTTTCGCCATCTGCTACTCCTAGTCAGGGGGAGAGTGTTTACTTTGAGGATCAGTATAACCATGTGACCGAAACAAGCCTTGAAATTACTCATTCATCCTAGAGACTTTCTGTTGAAACACTGCAACAAACGGTTCCTGAAGCGCTTGACCAACTAATTGGGTCTGTTCGACCAATAGAAAAGGACTTTGATCAGTCGAAGGGGGAGCAACCCATCGATAGTACATCATCGGAGGAAAATATTTTACAAGGTGGACAACCTACTACTACTAGTCTAATCTCTCCCTCTCCATCAGTGGTCTCTCATGTTCAAGAATCGCCTGAGGTATATACTGATTCTCTTCCTCTGTCATCTAGTAGTGTTGATAATCCTTCTGTGTCTAGTGTTGTTGCTCCTTTATGTGGCTCTACACAAGGTCAAACTAAAATTTTACCAAATCGATTAACCCGTGGTCAACCCCCAAAGAAGTATGAACCAAATTTAAGTTCTAAGCTAGATATCTTGTTACTAATTATATGTCGACACATAGGTTATCTAAATCATATGTAGCCTTTGTGAATCAATTATCTTCTGTGTCTCTTCCTTATAAAGTGCAAGATGCCATGAAGTATGTGAAGTGGATGAAAGCAATGACAGTTGAGATGGATGCTTTTGAGAAAAATTGTACGTGGGAGTTAGTGTTATTGCCACCAAGAAAGAAGACAGTTGGTTGTAGGTGGGTGTACACAGTAAAATATAATCCTGATGGTTCGGTAGATAGGTACAAGGCAAGGTTAGTAGCTAAAAGCTACACTCAGAAATACGGGATGGATTATGACGAGACATTTGCACCAGTGGCCAAAATTAATACAATACATGTACTTCTTTCGTTAGCCACTAATCTTGATTGTCCTTTGCAGCAATTTGACATCAAAAATACTTTCTTGCATGGTGATTTACATGAGGAAGTCTATATGGATTTACCTCCTGGTTATGGTACTTCAACTGGGGAGCCGATGGTGTGCAAGTTGAAAAAGTCTTTCTATGGTCTAAAACAATCACCAAGAGCGTGGTTTGGGCTTTTCTCCATGTTTATGAAGAAGATTGGATATTGACAGAGCAACTCAGATCACACGTTGTTCATTAAGCATCGTTATGGTAAGGTGATAGCTTTAATTATTTATGTTGATGATATGGTTGTGACAGGTGATGACAGTGAGCAAATTAAGAAGTTACAAGATCAGTTGTCTTCTGAATTTGAGATGAAATATTTGGGTAATTTGAAGTATTTTTGGGAATCGAAGTTGGTCCTGCTAAGAATTGTATTGCATTGAGCCAGAGGAAAAATGTTTTAGACTTGCTTGCAGAAACAGGTATGCTTGATTGTAACCCTGCCGATACTCCAATTGAACAGAATCATCGCTTGTTAGAATATTTGGATCAGGTGCCCGCAAATAAGACGCAGTATCAGAGGTTAGTTGGCCGACTGATTTATTTGTCTCACACCAGACCAGATTTAGCCTATGCAGTTAGTGTTGTGAGTCAATTTATGCATAATCCTAGTTAGACTCATATGGAAGTTGTATTTCGTATTTTACTATATTTTACGTCTGCTCTAGGAAAAAGATTAATCTTTTCAAAATAGAGACACTTAGATATTTTCGGGTACACAGACGTAGACTGGGTAGGTAATATTATAGTTTATAGGGTCTACTTCTGGCTACTTCACTTTCGTATGTGGGAATTTGGTTACTTGGAAAAGTAAGAAGCAAAAAGTGGTAGCTCGCTCTAGTGCTGAATCAGAATATCGTGGAATGGTTGTTGGAGTATGTGAGATGTTGTGGTTGAGACACTTGTTGAGATATTGGGGATTCAAGAAAAAAAACGATGTTCTTGTATTGTGATAATAAATCTGCTGTTGAAATTGCTCATAACCCAGTTCAGCATGACAGAACGAAACATGTGTAGGTCGATAGACATTTCATTAAGGAGGAGTTGGATCAGCAGATTATTCCATTCTTATATGTACTTACTGAGAAGCAGCTAGCAGACATTCTTACGAAAGCAATCTCTAGTAAGGCATTTTATGACTCACTGGACAAGTTAGGCATTTGTGATCTGTATGCGTCAACTTGAGGGGGAGTTTTGGAGTTGTACTATTAGGATTATGTATTGTTATGAATATTTAGTATAATTAGTTTCATATGAGGATTGATATATATATAATCTTGTATATATATATATATACTCCATTCTTGAAAGGTGTTAATATATTACAGAATTCATAATCTTTTTAGTTCTTCAATCATATTTCCCTCCTTCAATCCAACAAAAAGCCACAGTAAATCTCTTTCACAAAAAAAACCCTAGAGGCAAGCTCCCCCTGCTATAGGGTAGCCAAGGGTACCGAATGGCTAGTTCTCACGGGTAGAACGAGGTCCCACACTGACATGGTCACCACCATCGCCATCCCATTTGAAAACTCCAATGATCGTACCCGCCTCCTGTGACAAATTGCTCAACAATCATCAGTAGGCTTACAGTGTCCCCACTCCAGTACGTCGTCCTCTTTTTCGCTGGTCCTAGAACTAGGTCGTCGTCACCCTCGTCCTCTGTGACGTAACAGATATATATATATATATATATATATATATATAAATATATATATATTAAAATTCACCAATTGCTTTTGACCCGAATCCACAAGGTCGATCTTGAATTCACAAGATGTTCTCAAATCCACATGATTTTGAGAAAAACTCAAATGTTTGTTTTTGTAAAAATATATGATATCAAATACAACTGATAGAGACTCCTTATATATGAGCAAATAACCATATAGCTACTAACAACGAAACCTAAAAACTCATGGATTAACAGAAAATAAAGTCCAAAACAAACTAATTAAAATAAAAACAAACAAACTAATAAAAATAAAACTCAAAAATAATTAAATCGGTCTTTTAGAAGCCTAACAAACTTTGATATCTGAAAATAATTTGTCACGATCAAACGATTCTCCAATCTTTATTTTCCGTCCAAAAGTGACCCCTATTCGTTCTGAATCATGAAAGAAGAAATTGATGTGATTGTAAAAAACAACACATGAGAGCTTGTTAATAAACCAGAAACAAGGATGTCTTTTGTTTGAATTGGATTTACAAAACCAAGCTAAATGCAGATGGTTCTATGTAAAAAAACAAATCAAGATTGGTGACATAAGGGTATTCAAAGATATTTGGAGTTGATTTCAATGAAACTTTTACTACAATTGCAAGACATGAGACAATCAGAGGTCTAATTTTCATTCCAGCACAAAAGACTGGTTTTTGCACCAGCTAGTTGTCAAATCAGCATTTCTAAATAGAGTGCTAAAATAAAAAGTATTTGTGCAGCAACCACATGGTTTCATCATTAAATGTAAAGAGTAGAAAGTTTACAAGCTGAAGAATGCTCTTTATGGTTTGAAACAAGCCTCAAAAACTTGGTAAGTTGATATCGATTTCTATTTTATAGAAATATGGTGTCAAAGGAGTGAAAATGGATATGCTCTCTATATCAAAACTGAAGGTAAATCAAACATATTTATTGTCTCCTTATATGTTGATGATTTGGTATTACTGGAAGTTGTGAGAAGATGATTTTAAATTTCAAGGCTAATATGATGAAGAAATGTGAAATTAGTGATTTGGGAATCCTGCATTATTTTTTGGGAATTGAAATTGTCCAAAGAGTGAAGGGAATCTTCATTACTCAAAAGAAATATGCAAAGACAATTCTAGAGAAATTCAAAATGCTTTGTTGCAATGTTGTTGCAACACCTCTATTTATCAATAAAAAAATTTCAAAAACAGATGAAAGTGGTAGTGCAAATGTGAGTTTATACAAAAGTTTAGTGGGAAGTTTGTTTTACTTGACAACAACATGGTCTGATATTATGCATAATACAAGTCTGTTGTCCAGATTTATACACAATCCTACCAAGATTCACTATAGAGCTACAAGAAGAATCTTGAGATACATTCAAGGTACAATGGACTTTGGCATTAGGTATGAAATGAATGTGGAACCAAAACTCTTTGGTTTTTGTGATAGTGATTGGGGAGAAAGTGTTGATGATTTTAAAAACGCATCTAGATATACTTTCACACTTGAAACTTGTGTATTCTCTTGGGATTCAAAAAAACAAAAATCAGTAGCATTGCCAATAGCCATTCAACGACAAAAGCAGAGCAGCCATTGATGCCGTCTGGAGCCTCCTTCAGCCGAAAAACCAAGAACATGCGCAGTTTAAGGGCTTTGCGGACGTCCGCTTCAAATGTAACACCCCGTCTCGAAATTAACATTTTTACCGGGATTAGGCGAGTTACAGAGAATGGTAACCGCATTGTTAATTTTCCCTGAATTAATATCGAGATATTCTCGGTTCTAGGGGAAAATAGAATTAATGTTCCGAGGAGTGGATTATGTTATTACGAGTTTCCCGGTATGTCCGGAAGATTTTCCGGAGTTACGAGTTGTTAGTTACGAGTTTATTCAATTTACGGAAGTAACAAATCTTAAGTTACTTTACCGTAGAAAAAGATAACTTTAGGATAAGTCGGGAATTCGTGGAACTTTTCTTCGGGAAAGATGTAGAGGACGTTAATACGAACTCGTGGGTATGACCTATGAATTAATCGGAGTTCGTATGTGAAAGTTATGCGGAATAAAGTGTTGTTACCGTGCGGTAAAAGTAAATAGGAAAAAAATATCTTTTTACTATTCATGGTAACTATTCATTGGCAGATCTAGACCGTTGGATTTGTGAGAGCAGATCTGGGCCGTTGGATATATATATATATATATGTGGGTTGACCGGGGGGGATCTTTTCTCTCTCTTCCCCTCGATTCTTCTGGCTCTCTCTCCTTTTCTCTCTGATCCTCTCCTCACCGGAGCATTGGCGAGCGCGTCTCACCTCACCGCCCCATCCAGCTGACTCGCCTTGCTCCTGCTTGTAATTCTAAACCCTCAGCTAGATCAGAGGCGCCGAAATCGAAGCACTATGGAGGAGGGGAAGACTGTTGGAGGATGGTCCAGTCGAGACGAAGGACCAGCTGGTTTTGGTGGGGCGCTAGGGAGGTTTTGGAAGCTGCAGGAGTTGCTAGTAGCTTGGAGGAAGTGTAGAATGCCTGGAGAGCAGCTGAAGCGCTTCGCCGGAGTGTGTTTTGCCGGGAAGCTTCTGCTCGAGTCCATCGAGGTATTTTTCCTCCATTTTCTCTTCTTTCTCGTCCATGGACGTTGATGTTGATTGTAATGGGAGAAAGGATGGCTCGAATTAGGAGAAAAATCCGGCAACAGACCGGCCGGAGTGGTTATGGGTAAATTCCCAGATTTTTTACTGCGGTAGATCCAAAATTTTACTGTTTTACCGTGGATGTAGGAAGTCAGAATTACCCCTGACAGATTTGTGTATTTACAGGGGCTGCCACTAAGGTTTAAGGTTCTAAAATGCCCCTGGTACTCAGTTTAATTACAAACTGCCATTAAGGCTAAAATGACAGAACTGTCCCTGGCAGTTTAGGGTAATTACAGGGGTGCCATCGTGGTTAAATCCCAGAAATACCCCCGGTAGTTTGAGTTTATTACTGGACTGCCACTAGAGCTGGAATTCCCAGAATACCCCTGCCATATTTGTATATTTACAGGGCTGCCCTTGGGACAGAAATCCTAGAAATACCCCTGGTAATTATAGTTATTTTCAGGGATGCCAAGTAGGAGGAATTATCTTAGATGCCGTGGTTTGTTTATTTACGTGGTTGCCACTAGGTTTTATTATATATTTATGTGTGCATGTTGTTATATCTTTACGATTGCTGTGAAATCCTGTTGTATAATTGTATGGTGGATTGTTTGGGATAGTCCCGACAGATAGATGGTCGGTGGATACCTTAGCGGAGAGGTTAAACTCCGGATACGCGTTAGATGTTTGTTATCCATACTAATAAATCGACCGATAATTAGAAAAGCGGGATTCTGCCCAGCTAGGGTGAATCTTATACAAGAGCTACGTGTGGCTTGATCCCTGATGACAGAGTACGTAGGCAGCCTGACCAGGATTCAGGTGCAGTCACAAATATTATTAGAACCCCTAGGTTCTTTAATTGGCACATTTGAGATTCAAATGTGGGAAACAGGATAACCTCCGGTTTGAGGTTTATTCCGGCACGTTTGGACGGTTTGATTTGGGTTATGAAGAAAAGGGTTATCCTGGCTCAAGGGGGATTTCGAGGTAAATCTCTCTTGTGTTGGGTCCCGCACGTCTTAACCCAGGGTTAGAGAGGTTAAATCTTGGGTCGGGGCGTGACAATGGTATCAGAGCCTAGGTTCAAATCTCGGACCAAAAGATTGCGAGAATTAAATAAATTCTTTCTTTGAGTTATGTTGTTGGGGGTTTGGACAGAGGCAGAGGTTTTGGGTATTTCTGCCTCGGATCAATTTTGAAGGTAACTACTGCTACCTAGAGCTCCTGTGTGTGTGTTCTTGATCACTGTGTAATTACAGTATTGTTGGTGTTTGTTGTTTGCTTGTTGTCGGAACTTGGTAGATCGGAGGAAACGGGGAGGTTATGGCGAAATTCCGGCAAGACATCGGAATCCGACGAAGATTCCGGTGATGCAGTTGAACTGGCAGAATGCCGAAGAGGTAGAAACCGAATCCCATTTGAGTCGAAAAGTGTCAGTTGAATCGTAATCGGGATATTTCCGGAAAATTGGACGTAAGTAGGAAGTTTCCATTTTAGGAAACTTCCCATTTTAAGGAAGACTTACCAATTTAGGAAACTTTCCATTTTGGGAAACTTTCCCTTTTTGGAAGGTTTCCATTTAGGAGAAGATGTTAAATCGGGTTGAAAAGGTTAAAGAAAATGTAGGATTCAAGTTAAAGGTTTTGAAGATAATTAGTGAAATATGGGAACTATATTATGATGACCACTCTAGTGGTTGAGGGAGATGTTGACTCCTGTTAACGGTATTGTCAAGTGGATCGTGGAAAAGCAATCGGATAATTTTGTTATCGACGCATCGACTCACATTTAGTAAGAGAAAATACTTACGCTAAGGTGGCGTAAACAGAAACCAAACGTCGAGTCGATAATCAGAAATAAGTGTAAAGTTTGAAAAGTGATAAAGGAAGTTCGGAAACTGAGTCGGACTTCCGGTAAATTGAGATTAAGAGTCGGTAACCGGGAAAGAAAGTTAAAAAGGAACTTGGTCAACATGTGGTCAAATAGGAGTTCCTGGTCAAACTAGGAAAAGACCAAGTCAACGATGAAATGACTAATGTATTGGGTTGTTTGTACAGTCTCTGGTTGAACGTGAGACGGGCTCGACTACGCGGTTAGTTCGAGAGTTTCGCTCGAGATGCTTTCCGAGCGGGAAGAAGGTCGCAATAGTACTGTGAGTGGACAGACTATTTTTTTAATGAATGCATGCCCTAATTATTGAGTTATTTGCAGGGTTTATATGATGGTTTCGAGAATTATATTTTTCTCGGGTTCATGAATGTTTTATGTGGAATTATGCATATAAGACGAGGAATGGTTTTACTTATTGTTTTGGGAAGAGTAATTGGGTAAAGTTTTGTTATGAATTTTTGTTATAAGGGTTGTCAATGAATATGCTAGCTAGAGTAGCGTGAGGGCGCTACCAGAGCTCTTAGCTCCGACCCTGGTCTGAGAGGACAGACACGCCTGAGATGTCAGGTGGATATTATGAGGGTTGTCCATTACCACTTTACCCAGAGCTCTTAGCTCCGACCCTGGTCTGAGAGGACAGACACGCCTGAGATGTCAGGTGGATACTATGAGGGTTGTCCATTACCATTTTACCCAGAGCTCTTAGCTCCGACCCTGGTCTGAGAGGACAGACACGCCTGAGATGTCAGGTGGATACTATTAGGGTTGTCCATTACCATTTTACCCAGAGCTCTTAGCTCCGACCCTGGTCTGAGAGGACAGACACGCCTGAGATGTCAGGTGGATACTATGAGGGTTGTCCATTACCACTTTACCCAGAGCTCTTAGCTCCGACCCTGGTCTGAGAGGACAGACACGCCTGAGATGTCAGGTGGATATTATGAGGGTTGTCCATTACCACTTTACCCAGAGCTCTTAGCTCCGACCCTGGTCTGAGAGGACAGACACGCCTGAGATGTCAGGTGGATACTATGAGGGTTGTCCATTACCACTTTACCCAGAGCTCTTAGCTCCGACCCTGGTCTGAGAGGACAGACACGCCTGAGATGTCAGGTGGATATTATGAGGGTTGTCCATTACCACTTTACCCAGAGCTCTTAGCTCCGACCCTGGTCTGAGAGGTCAGACACGCCTGAGAGGTCAGGTGGATATTATAAGGGTTGTCCGTTATTATTTTATCTAGCTAGCATAGCGTGATGGCGCTACTAGAGCTCTTAGCTCCGACCCTAGTCTGAGAAGTCAGACTTATTATTTCTTTTGTGTGCGTGAACTTTTCTAATAAGGAGTAAGGTTTGGGGTAAAGTCATGGGGGATTTGACTTGGTTTCGGAATATTTTTTGACATGAGGTATGGTAGATGTTGAGCTAATTGGTGTAACTGTGGAAACTGATTATAGAAGCACTATGAGAAGCATACAGGATGTTGGGCCAAAAATTTCCGTCCTTTAGGCAAGACTTTAGCACGCATGAGTTAGTGTGCGAGCTTGTTAGCTCTGATTATTGGAAAATACCCTACTGAAGACTCTTTTATAAGAGAGGGGTAGGATGAGGAAAATTCACTATTTCTAAGTATGTGAAGATGACATACATGTAGGCGCGAAGTCGCATAACGGATTCATCAGCTCAAGTGAGCAGTTTGAGGTCGCATTGTGGTATGCGAGTTTGTTCGAGCCCTGTGGTTAAAAGTTGGGGTATTAGGAACGTGGGTGGATGAGTTTTGATTATGGACGCAGGAGATAATCCGTCTGTGGTCTCAGGGCCTAGTGTAGAAAGTTCATATCTCTTTAGTCTCGGAAGGTGCAAGAGATATATGAGTTTCCTCCACGGTGAGGGACTGTAGCATTTTTACCCTTCCATGTGGAAGACTTTGGTGTTAAATGCCAAGTGTGGCAGTCGTGTAAGTAGAGCATTCGAGTCGACTTCAAGTTAGTTTGGGTTACGTTTGGGAAAGCTGCCGGATTGTCGAAATTGGCATTTTGGAAATTAGCTTGTGAAGAGTTAAGAGACAAGTCTTATGGAGTCGATTACGACGAAAAGGATGAGACTAATGTATCGTACTCTAGTGTTTTAAGCGAGTGTAGCTATGTTTTCCGTGTTGCAAATGCGGGGAGACTCTGAATGCTAAAGGAAATGATACATAGAGCTGGTGACTCTGGTTTTCCTGAAGCTCTGTTCGGTGGAACTTGACGACATTCCTTGACAGTTGGTTTTACCTTTCGCAGAGGAAATTTCGGGGACGAAATTTCTATAAGGGGGGTAGATTGTAACACCCCGTCTCGAAATTAACATTTTTACCGGGATTAGGCGAGTTACAGAGAATGGTAACCGCATTGTTAATTTTCCCTGAATTAATATCGAGATATTCTCGGTTCTAGGGGAAAATAGAATTAATGTTCCGAGGAGTGGATTATGTTATTACGAGTTTCCCGGTATGTCCGGAAGATTTTCCGGAGTTACGAGTTGTTAGTTACGAGTTTATTCAATTTACGGAAGTAACAAATCTTAAGTTACTTTACCGTAGAAAAAGATAACTTTAGGATAAGTCGGGAATTCGTGGAACTTTTCTTCGGGAAAAATGTAGAGGACGTTAATACGAACTCGTGGGTATGACCTATGAATTAATCGGAGTTCGTATGTGAAAGTTATGCGGAATAAAGTGTTGTTACCGTGCGGTAAAAGTAAATAGGAAAAAAATATCTTTTTACTATTCATGGTAACTATTCATTGGCAGACCTAGACCGTTGGATTTGTGAGAGCAGATCTGGGCCGTTGGATATATATATATATATATATATATATATATATATATGTATATATATATATATGTATATATATATATATATATGTATATATGTGGGTTGACCGGGGGGATCTTTTCTCTCTCTTCCCCTCGATTCTTCTGGCTCTCTCTCCTTTTCTCTCTGATCCTCTCCTCACCGGAGCATTGGCGAGCGCGTCTCACCTCACCGCCCCATCCAGCTGACTCGCCTTGCTCCTGCTTGTAATTCTAAACCCTCAGCTAGATCAGAGGCGCCGAAATCGAAGCACTATGGAGGAGGGGAAGACTGTTGGAGGATGGTCCAGTCGAGACGAAGGACCAGCTGGTTTTGGTGGGGCGCTAGGGAGGTTTTGGAAGCTGCAGGAGTTGCTAGTAGCTTGGAGGAAGTGTAGAATGCCTGGAGAGCAGCTGAAAGCGCTTCGCCGGAGTGTGTTTTGCCGGGAAGCTTCTGCTCGAGTCCATCGAGGTATTTTTCCTCCATTTTCTCTTCTTTCTCGTCCATGGACGTTGATGTTGATTGTAATGGGAGAAAGGATGGCTCGAATTAGGAGAAAAATCCGGCAACAGACCGGCCGGAGTGGATGGGTAAATTCCCAGATTTTTTACTGCGGTAGATCCAAAATTTTACTGTTTTACCGTGGATGTAGGAAGTCAGAATTACCCCTGACAGATTTGTGTATTTACAGGGGCTGCCACTAAGGTTTAAGGTTCTAAAATGCCCCTGGTACTCAGTTTAATTACAAACTGCCATTAAGGCTAAAATGACAGAACTGTCCCTGGCAGTTTAGGGTAATTACAGGGGTGCCATCGTGGTTAAATCCCAGAAATACCCCCGGTAGTTTGAGTTTATTACTGGACTGCCACTAGAGCTGGAATTCCCAGAATACCCCTGCCATATTTGTATATTTACAGGGCTGCCCTTGGGACAGAAATCCTAGAAATACCCCTGGTAATTATAGTTATTTTCAGGGATGCCAAGTAGGAGGAATTATCTTAGATGCCGTGGTTTGTTTATTTACGTGGTTGCCACTAGGTTTTATTATATATTTATGTGTGCATGTTGTTATATCTTTACGATTGCTGTGAAATCCTGTTGTATAATTGTATGGTGGATTGTTTGGGATAGTCCCGACAGATAGATGGTCGGTGGATACCTTAGCGGAGAGGTTAAACTCCGGATACGCGTTAGATGTTTGTTATCCATACTAATAAATCGACCGATAATTAGAAAAGCGGGATTCTGCCCGGCTAGGGTGAATCTTATACAAGAGCTACGTGTGGCTTGATCCCTGAGGACAGAGTACGTAGGCAGCCTGACCAGGATTCAGGTGCAGTCACAAATATTATTAGAACCCCTAGGTTCTTTAATTGGCACATTTGAGATTCAAATGTGGGAAACAGGATAACCTCCGGTTTGAGGTTTATTCCGGCACCGTTTGGACGGTTTGATTTGGGTTATGAAGAAAAGGGTTATCCTGGCTCAAGGGGGATTTCGAGTAAATCTCTCTTGTGTTGGGTCCCGCACGTCTTAACCCAGGGTTAGAGAGGTAAATCTTGGGTCGGGGCGTGACATCAAATCCCCTATATATAAAGTTAGAGATTAATGAACTATGTTGCAAATTTCAACATAAAGCATTCCCGCTTAAACTTCAAACGGATTCAAGCGTACTCTAATGAACTGTTTTGAACGTCTCAGTGCAAGAGCGGATCTACATACATTTTTAGGTGGGCTCAAGCATCCCTTAACCCAGCTAAAACAAAAAAATCCAAGCTTATTTCTTCCTATATTCAGCCCAAGCATCCCTTAAAAATCTCAATATTTGAGTCCAAGCATATATACTCATCTCACCCTTATATGACTATCTCCACTCCTGACCAATCCTCACCTCACGACCACTCACCCCAACACCCTGAGCACAACAACATAGATCAGTAATTCAGCACTCCACCCAATTGACAATCACACAAGGTACTCCACTACTCCACAATCTACAAGTCGCAGCTCTTCTTCTTCTTCTTCTTTAATTTTATGATGTACGGGTTTTTTCAATTGGGAATTTGAGATTTTTTTTATATTTTGTATTTGGATTGCTGGGTTTCTCACTTCCTATCAGGTTAGTGTTTGTGATTGCAGATCTATGGTTGTTTTTGTATGAATTATCTAGTTTGCTATTTGTTCTGCTTTTTATTTTGAATTTGTATAGCTTTTCTATGATTCTATCTTTTTGTTTTGAAATGTGATGCTTATAGTTATATTAAATTGGGATTTGTGTTGGGTTGTGTATTTGTTTTAAAATTTTGAAATGCACAGTAGGTGTAGGACTTGTATGCTATATATATTTTCTAAACATTGTTTCTCAATTAATAGGTGTCAAGTAGACTAAATGTCAAATCTTAAGCCAAAATCGAAGCGTACAAAAAAATTACTTCATGGTTTTAGAGGAATGTTGAGTCTTCAAATTCAAATGTGAATTCTAATCCTTCTGTAACTTCTCCACACTTTGATGATCAACCACAAACTTTAGAGTCTCTAGTGGTCAATTCTTAACCTTTAGAGCCACCATATAGGATCAATGCATATTATGAGAAAGACATGCAAAGTGATCTAAAATTTCAGAACTTGGAATCAATTTCTGATTTGTGTCACACCTTAGTTCAAATAAGGAAGTCTGAATTTTACCCTATTCTTCATAGATTGATTTTTCTAGTTTTGACTATTTCAGTCTCTATAGCAACCACTGAAAGAGCATTTTCAGCTATGAACATCACCAAGAATAAACTGAGAAGCAAGATGGGAGATAAGTTTTTTGGTGATTGTATGGTTCTTCACATTGAGAAAGTGTATGTCGACTCTATAACTAATGATGAGATGATTCGAGAGTGAACTTTATCGACTCGTAGAGTTAAATTCCATTAGTTTGTGTTGTTGATCATTTGAGTTTGTACTATACTTTTTTGTATGCATTTGAGGGGTATACTTTTGTGTACTATCGTTTTTTCTTAAGTTTTAATAAAGTTCTCTCGTAGAGTTAAGATTTTCTACATTTGTTTATTTTTGGTTAAGAAATTCAAGTATCTCCAAGATTGAAATTCTGGATCCACCGTTGTTTCAGTGTGAAGCATTTGTCATGTTTATATTTAGAGCCAATATTTGTACTGTTCATTTCTTTAACTAAACTAATGGGTGGAGAAGAAATGTCTGAAGTATGAAGTAAAGGGGTTATTTCAGTTTGTATGTATACCTAGAAGAATGAAGATCATTTCAGTATGTACTGAACAGTCTGCAAGCTTGTTTTTAAGATTAGCACCAGCAGTCCTCTTGTATACTTGATATATTCGTGACATTATGGACTATAGTTGTTGAGTATGGTTGATCTCCACTCTCCAGCAATCGTGTCCTAGAATCACTAGCTTAATCAATAATGTCACATGTAATCGTGGGTAATTCGTACCATCTTAATCCCACCTCCTGGAGGGAGGTTGAGGAATATGTACATGCATCTCCTAATAATACTAGGAATTTCCATACATTCTTCTGTTGTGTGCATTCCAATTTGATAGTCTCATCACTACAAAGCTAATCGATTTCATAAAGTTTACGCAAATCAAATGCTTCTTCAGGAGAAGATGGAAATTTGGGTCTACGACGGAGATAATGGCAATGAAGGCAGAGCTTTTGCTGAGGGTACATTAATCTTAACCTACGGGTGCAGTGATTCCAAACGCAAGGGTTTTGAGAAAACTGGGCCGTGTATAAGGCCCATTTGAGCTTTTACAAATGATTGTAACCCAACGAAACCAAGAGCATCTCCCCAACCAAATCCGCTCCTGATTCAAAACTGTAAAGCAACCGAAAAAAACTCCGACTCCATTTTCCCAGGAGAAGTTTCACCAGAAAGGATCAGTGTATTATTAGGCAGACAACGAGATCAGGAACTAGCCCTAATAGCACAGTTGCCTTGTTCGTTACGCTTCACCATCAATCTTTGACAGAACAGAGCATGGCATATAGCTCGCGTAAATCTTAGAAACACTAAAACTAATAATTTTACCATAGTTAATGGAACTCAGGATGACACAGACCACGTAAGAGTACTGTAAGCACAAGTTACGGTGGTTCACGTGGAGAGCTTTTATCATTTTCCAACACAACAAAAGCCGAACGACGCCGTCTCTGGCAGAGCCGGAGCCAGATTATTGGACCAGCGGGACCCTCGGATTCTGGAGATTACGCTATTCTTACGCATACGCCCATCACTCCCTTGTTGACTTGACCGGTATTCTTTAGGATCTGACGTGACACTTTCATTTATATATATTACTGAGAGGCTACGTACTCGTGCTGTCGTTGACGATTTGAGGCCGATGCCACTACGGCAGTGCATGGTTTTGCAGCTTTTTTATTTCTTGATTATTTCTCCGATTTTTTTCAGTGTTTCGATGCCGATGTATTACATTGCATTATCTTAGGGTATGTAGGATTAGAAGGAAGTTAAGGGTATGATTATGGAGGATTATAAGAAAATAATGAGTTATTAATTTCTAATGAAAATCAAAGCCCTAAGAAAGAGTAGTTGTTCCATGCAAGGAGAGGAATCCTAGAGGATTCAATTTTGCCCACCACTGTCTTTGTTGGGGATACCACCAACCAATACCGCGCTGTCATGTGTGAAAATCTGAGACATAAACTAACTACGGTTAACTTAATTATCTTTCTTTAAGATTTAATATTAATAAACTCTTATTTAACATATGATTATCTATAAACATTTAATTCCCCCTTTTCATGAAGAACCCAGAAGATGGTAAACTCAAGTCAAAACCGACCCCTTGTGCTAACTGCTAAGCATTGTTTTGAATCAAAAGTTTAATTTATTTTCACTTTTTTCGCATATGGCCTTAACAATAAAGCTCCTCCTGAAACTCTCTCCATCTCTACTACCCACCATCATCCTGCCACAGCCACACGTCCCCAACTGGCTCTCCAGCACCTCCATTGACAAAATCATCCAGAGAGATAACTGGAACGCGCTCTCATTTGGCCTCCACCTGCAAATCCGCCCTCGGAAGCTAGCTAGCGCGACTCCTTCCCTCCCTCCCTCATTGTCGGATTCGTCTTAATTTCCTGACGCCGAGTCTGTCTTAAGGTGCTTTTACACAGAAAAAGAAAAACTAAGAGATATTGTATATGGGAGGTGACCACCGCGGTAGAAGATGATGATGAGTGATGGTGGATGATGGTTGCAGATGGAAGGTTTAGGAAAATAAATGAGTAAACAATAAATTCTTAAAGTATTATATATTATTAAAACCTCTTCTGTTTACTATTAATTTAGTTTAACTATGGTATGTCTATCACACATGGCCGCACAGTATTAGATGGTGGTATCACCAGCAAAGACTTAGTGGTGGGCGAAATTGAATCCAATCCTAGAATGCTCCCCTCCCTATAACAGCTCAATTGTTAGTATCGGCCGGCCTACACCTTACTCTATCTCATTATTTGCTGGGGTTATTTATGATCTCTTACTGACCGAAGGACAATGGGCATGCCAACCAAGTCGAGCTTCAACCGTTTCTCCTGTCAAGTGTAGCCGATCTCAAACTAAAACAATGAGGCTAGTTGATTCGGCGGGCGAACCATCATCTTGCTGGTTTAATTGACCAACACTTTTTGTACGTGGATTTAAGTTAGCACCTAGTTGAGGATAGTAACAATGTTTCCAGTTCATCCCACACCGCCAATTCTAATCACAAAAACCGTCATGTTACAACCTTCAATTCAATTACGTAAAAATAAAAATAAAAAAACCTCTCGTATATCTACATTAATGTTTTATTATTATATGTATTTTCTTATCAAATGAAAAACTTGGAAATAGTGTGCATAATTAACTATGAAATTGCACAAACATATCAAGAGATGTTTAGGTGATGATCAATGCCTAAAAACTTCCCGGTGATGAAATTGAAGTCATCACCACTGGTTATAATCTCAAGGGATTACCAACAAGTCCTACTCTAGCACGTCTTTGTTTTAGTGAGAGAACGTCTCTCCTCTTTCTAGCATTTTTCAAATCTAATCTATTTGGATTTCTGATTTAGATTTTGGCTGGTGAGAAGGGCTGAAGGGGGAGCCTCCTTTGCTGTTGTTGTAGATCCTCTTTCCGGTGGTGACAGTTTCTAACAATTTTTCTGCTTTTCCTGTTTCTTATTCCTCCAACCAACATCCCCAAATAACAACCAAGATTTATCATCCCATCAATCCTCCAATCTTTTTTCATTAGGGATTTCTCCTCCAATCAGCCATGGCCGTTCCAGTAGGGGTGGGCGTCGGAACCCGAAAACCTAGCCCAAAAAACCCGAATAAACTTGATTCGGGCCCGAAACTCTAAACTCGGTTCGGTCTAAAATCCGGCCCGTTCTCAAAAACCTGGTTCGAGATCGGGCTTGAAATTTAAAAGGACCGAAAGCCGGCCCGTTATAATTTTAATGATTTTAATTACTGTTCTCTAAAAAATGGTTTGGGTTCGGGCTTGGTTTGCATTAAATTTGTGGAGTTATAATATTTATTTAATTATTTTAAAACTTGTACATGTTGAATAGGATGAAATGTAGGAGAATAGATGGAATATATGAAACTTGATATTTGGGTCAGAAAAGCCCAAAGCCCAGCTCGGCCCAAGTTGTGTTTTTCTCGGGTTTGGATTTCATAAAGCCCGAACCCGAACTGACCCGTTTAGTTCAGGTTCGGGTTCGGTCCTTGAAAAATTTGGGACCGGCCCGACCCGTGCCCACCCTTACTTTCCAGATCTTTCACTAGATTTGTCTCTTGGTATTGTCTACGCTTGCGTAGATGTCTCTGGGTTTGACCTCCCTCCTCCCTTTCTTCTGTTTTGTTTCTTTTGGTAGTGTTGAAATATTTATCCCACATCGAGAATATGAGACCTTGCATGTGGGTTTATAAGGGTTTGGGCTACTCTCTTCATTGCCAATTGGTTTTAGAGTTGAACCCTAGACTATTTTATCAACTCCAAAACCAATTGGAAAAGGAGATGGTAGCTCAAACCCTTATAAACCCACAGACAATGTCTCAAATTCTCGATGTGGGATAGTATCTCAACACGCCCCCGCAAGTGTAGAGAATCTTCAAGCCTAACACGTGGACATCAAATTGGGAGGGCGTGGAGTTCGTGTGGTCTTTGGTGATGCAGCGAAAAATAAATGGATAGGAAATTAGAATCCACCACTCTGTTTTTGATCTCGAATCCAGGAGAGGTTCTGAAATCCACCAGGAATTGAGATAAACTCAAAGGGGTTTTTTTTTTATAAATCAAGGTTATCAAATAGAACTGATAGATGCTCCTTATATAGAAGCAAACAAACCCTAGGGCAACTAACAATGAAACCTAAAAGTCCATGGATTAAAATAAAATAAAATCTAAAACAAATTAATTAAAATAAAACAAAACAAAATAATAAAAATAAAACTCGAAAAATAATTAAAACAGTGTTCAGGAAGCCTAACGAATTTAGATATTCGTAAATAATTTGTCACGATCAAACGGTTCTCCAATCTTTAATTTCCGTCGGAAAGCGACCCCGCTTCGTTCTACATCAGTCTCCTCCACCTCAAAAGAACTCGACCTCGAGTTTTTCTTGAATAAAGAAAAATAATTTGTAGAATAATAAATCCGATAATTGAACTTGTGATTTAGAAATCGGAGACTCTGTAAACTTTGAAGGCACAATCATAAATCTGTGAGACCTCCACGTTCTTATCGTGGTTAATGACGAGTTACTGAGGTTTAAGTCACGCTCGGTAACTTCGCGAGTGAACGACCACGTTCATTTTTGAGTTTTTGAAAACTCTCTCAATTCCTCATTTAAGGACTCGATGTCATAGTACGTGTTGACACGAGTCTCCCGGCATTTTTGGAATATTTTTTGGAGCTTCCGTTAATTTTCTACGAATTTTTGAAGTTTCTGGTAATTTTTTTTAATTAACATTATGGTAAAACAGTTTTTACCATTTAACCTTTTACTTTTCACCTTCTTTGATTCAGGGCCGTTGGATCTTTTCTAGATCTCATCAGGGTCGTTCCTACTTCTATTTAAGAGGGAGGAGAGTTGACCGAGGTCAGACTTGTCCTCGACCCCGAGTCCGAGCTCTTTTCTTCTCCGGCGAGGCTCCTCCGTCCGACCACCACTGGCCGGCGGACCACCGCCGTTCGACTCACCTCCTTCTCCTCTACTCAGCCATATCCTTGAAACCTCCAAACATCGACCGATAAGAGAGATCGAGATCCACTGGCACGGCGGTCAACGGCCAAATTCCGACGAACTAGGTGGCGGTAGGGCGCGTGACTGGTATGGCTCTATTTCTTCTTCTTCCTTTTCCTGCCCTTGGATGTTCGATTCTAGCCTTAAATCTAAAATCCCCATTTTACAATGTTTTTCTAGGATTTTCATTCTTCCTCCGGCGACCGAGTTCTTTGAACTCTCAGTGGCCTTCTTGGCCTCCTGGTGTCAACCTAACTGCAGTAGAGGCTTTTGGAGAAAGCCTGAGGTAGTGAGGTGCTGGTTCTCGGGTTTGGACAGAGTAGAGGTGATGGAGGAGCTGCTGGAAGGAGAATGGGTGGAGGCAGGCAGCTAGGAGGCTGCTGTTGAGCTCCTGGATTTGGTTCTGGGTCTGAGTTTGGGAGCAGAGAGTAAGGTTTCTCCCTCAATGAACTGTGGTTAATTCTTGTTGTTGTGTTGTTGTTGAATTGGTGATGATCTGATGTTGTTTTCCTACATGTATATCGATAACTTGGAAACGAATAAACGAGGGAAACTCTGCTGAAATTCCCGCAAGTTGACCGGAATCCGGCAGGAGATTGACGAAGAGGTAGTCTTTGACTCCTTTTTAAAATGTGTTGTTTCCGTTTAATAAAGTTAAAGAATCCTAATCGGAAATTACGTATAAGGAAACGTACAAAAACAGAAACTAACCGTAATTGGGATCTTTCCATTTTGGGGAACTTTCTGTTTTTGGAAACCTACTTAGTGCTTTCCATTTTGAGAAAGATTTCATTAAAAGAAAGTTTTCATTTGGGGAAAGTTCCATTTTCAGAAAAATGGTTTAGTGAAGATTTGAAGTTTGACACAATTTGGTTAAATTGGTAAAGAGTTAAATTGTTATCGGTAAACGATAACTGGAAATCTCGAAATTGTCAAGTTGACTGTTTTAAGTAAAAATCAATGATTCACGTAAATCGGTAAATCGACTCTTGGTAAATAAATTAGTTAATGTGACGCGTTGGGTGTCCATAGTAATTCAACGAATTATTATGTGACACCCTAACGTCAGATTAAAATGGCTAAGGAAATTTCGGAAGTTAAGTCGGACTTTCGGTAAATAAGTAAAGAGTCGATAACCGGAAAGACAAGAAAATGTTAAAGAGTTAAAAAGGAAATTGGTTGGTTAACTTAGTCAATGTGGTCATTCCTGGTCAAACTAGGAATGTTGAGGTCAACATGATTGTTATGGTTTCTTGGTTGCTAAGCTACTCTAATTCTGCAGTGATCCATTAGACGAGGTAGCTTACGCGGTGACCTCGGTTCACCGAGGCGGTTCCTGAAAGCTTGGAGCGTACTTAAGGAACAACTATTCCAGGTAGGGAAGCTAAACCCCCTTTTGTTAGTGGTTTTATATATATATATATATATATATATATATATATATATATATATATATGAAAGTGCATGATTTCGTATGCTCATGGTCGATGCCTCTGGAAGTTTTATTTATATATGTGATAAATGATTTATGATTACGCCAAGAAAACCCAAGGCTAGACCTAAATAATTTTTATATGATGATGTGATATGTTGAGCACCGTTGTCCTGATTTCCGGTGCGTGGCCTGAGAGTGATGGGACCTAGTATATAGCACTCTCACGGTGTCGATGACCGTGAACTTCCGGAAGGCAATGCCCTGTTTATTTTAATTATCCCACTTACGCTCGTCTCGTACAGAGTTAAGCGAGACGTAAGTGCGATGTGTTGTTACGAGAGATTCGTTGGGAGTAGCAGTAAATGGACACTCTCGCTACTATTCGTCTTCAGACGCATAGGTAGTTGCCCCCAGTTTGCTGTATAGACAAACCCGGGATTCGGTCACAGAGATTTGTGAAGCTCTGCAGGCTGTATTGTTCATTGAGCGCTCTGGCCCCTGTTTTAGCTTACTGCACTGTTTTTCCCGAAAGAAATAAAATGATGATTTTGTGTGCCAAGGATTTTCTAAATGATTTTATTAAGAGCTCAAATCTATATGTATATATCTATATGGTTTTATGGTTTTCAAACCTATCATTGATGGGCCTATATGTGAGCACGCGAGGACGACGCTCACCCCTACAATAGGTTGTTTGCAGGTATTGTGTATTGTGACGGGATAGATAGAGAGAGCTGTGTGTGTGGAGCCTCATTCCTTACTCAATGTTTGGTCCAAGTTGTACTCTCTCTTCCTATTTTATCCTTCGAGTCGTTTACCAAAGTTTTTTACATAAACAGTAAAAGTGTCTCCTTAAGTTGTTAACCCTGTTATGTATTTTAATTGTTGTCGCTAAAGTTTTAAATTGACCTTCTAATTTGTTCACCTTCCGCAAAATTAGAAAATCTCTGATGAATGTTTTAAGAATTTCATTTGGTGTCACTCTAGTTAAAGTTTAATTTTATTTTACTTACAAAAAAGCCTACGACTTTAGGTTAATAAGTTGTCGGCACGTTTTTCAGACGTGTTGGCTTCTTAATAGCTTAAATTCGTGGCTACTGTAGTTTCCCCTCACGGGGCGCTACAAAATCCAACACCATAGATGAGTTTGTCAAATGTAACTTGAGAGAAGTCTTCATGATTCCAAAAACTGTCATCTTGAATGGCCAATTGTTCTGGTTCTAGTTCTGAAAAAGTCATATGAGGCAAGGTTTCTTCAATACTGACAACCGAGTTAGCATGAGAAAATTCTTCTTTAATCTGCAAAGTGATTTTTACAACATTCTTTTAACACACTTCAGGCTTTGCAGGCTTGATTGTAATCTTGTTCGATTCCTTTTTGAGTAAATATGTCTCATCTTTGCAATAACAACCGTTGACGATTGCATGCCATGGTTTTCCAAAAAACACATCACTATCATCCATATCAATCACATGACAAGTAATCTCATCTTTATAAAATTCTCCTATAGAGATGGGAACTTTACAAACCTCTGTCACGTGTGCACGATCATCAATCCAAAATGGATTGCTCGTCGGTAATTGAATGGAATGAACAACCTTGCTGGCAACAAAAATCTCATGCAAATCACTATCAATTATTGTTGACCATACCTTGTTTTTGATGAAACACTTTGTTCTGAAATCAGGGACGAAAATGATTTGTCCCAAAAAGTTATTAGGGACGAGACCTAATCTGGTCTCCTATGCTTTTTAAATTTTGTATATAATAGATTAAACTTTGTGCAGGAATTATTATCAAATTAAAAATTGAACGAAAGGAAATATTCAAATCAGGGTTAATCAGGGTTTATTGACAAGGCCAATGTCTCCTGAAAGTGAATTTGTAATTTTCTTGTGATATTAGTCTTCGTTCAGCAAGCAACGGTTATGTTTTTTATATATAAAAATTTGAATTTAGCTGTTATCGGTCAATAACATATTCTGCTTCAATTGATTGATTTTGGAAGATTATTTTTTTAACAGAAGAGCATTTTATCTTTAGAAGATTAATTATTGAACTCCTTTCCTTGAAGATTCTATGATTTTGGAAGATTATTTTTTAACAGAGCTTTTTATCTTTAGAAGATTAATTATTGAACTCCTTTCCTTGAAATAAAAGAATAAAGATTAACGTTGGAGATCAATCCTAGTTGGACCTAACGTACACATGCATCATTTTGGATATCAATCAGAAGCAACGCATCTCCTATTAGAGCAAATGCACCCATTTTGGGTGGGTTGGAGCAATCCTTAACCCGGACTAATACACTATTCATATAAATTAGTCCTTGGTCCTTGATTTAGCAATACAGCAACAAGACTAATCCGAGGACCAATTACTATTCACTTTCAATAAAAATATTTTTTTAATTGATAGCCAATTATTGTTGTCTACTCTATAATTGTATTCAATTTATTTATACAAAAAAATACACAAAATGCTCACTGAATATGAAAAAACAAAGTAATTAAACTACATTAATTTTTTTGAAGTTGTGGCCTCCTACGACACACATGTATGGCATGCCTTCTTCGGCACCCCTGGAGCTCAAAATGACCTCAACGTTCTTGGTGCGTCCAACGTGTTCGCAAGGGTTATTAACGGAAGTGCTCCGGAGGTCGCCTATAAGGTTAATGATAGTACATACTCTGTACCATACTATCTTGCTGATGGAATATACCCGAGGTGGCAGACATTTGTCAAAGCAATATCCAAACCCAAAGATGCCTACGAGGCACACTTCACCAAAATGCAAGAGTCTTATCGTAAGGATGTTGAGCGGTGTTTTGGTATCCTTCAAGCTCGATGGGCCATACTTCGTCATGGTGCTAACTTGTTCAAACTAGAAGACCTACGTACAATCATGATAAGTTGCATCATTCTTCATAACATGATTGTGGAAGATGAGTTTGTGGAAGAAGAATTTGAGGAGTCTTCTGAAGAGGATAACTTGCATCCATTATTGGCAAACGTCTATGAACGACCGGTGGATCGGGAAGGTAATGTTATCCGCCATGAACCGGTTTTGAGGGCCGGAGAAACCTTACCTGCCTTCTTAGATGCTAGCTTCCAATTACGTTCTGCCTACCTTCACAAGGTGTTACGAGATGATTTGGTGATTCATATTAACAAATGATTTGCATAATCAAGTGATGAAGTGATGCTCTCCTTAGTTTGTAATTTTTCATTTCCCTCAAATAATGTTGTACGTGAGTTATATTTAGTTAGATTTAATAATATTGAATGTGTGCTTTGTTGTTTCATTTCAACCGCCGGAAAATTGTTTACTACCCCTAGTAAATTTTTACTAAAATTTACCACCCCTAGTAAACTTCTACCGGGTGTATTAAACTTGAAAAACAGTATCTCTAAAGGCCATAACACACCTTAAAATGGAGAAAAATCAATTTAGATGCGAAAAAAATAAAGTTTACTAGGGGTAGTAAACTTTTTACTAAAGTTTCCTACCCCTAGTAAACTTATACTAGAGGTATTAAACTTGAAAAACAGTATCTCTAAAGGCCATAGCACACCTTATAACTGAGAAAAATCAACTTAGATGCGAAAAGCCGAAAAAATAAAGTTTACAGGGGGTAGTAAAATTTTTACTAAAATTTACTACCCCTAGTAAACTTCTACCGGGTGTATTAAACTTGAAAAACAGTATCTCTAAAGGCCATAACACACCTTAAAATGGAGAAAAATCAATTTAGATGCGAAAAAAATAAAGTTTACTAGGGGTAGTAAACTTTTTACTAAAGTTTCCTACCCCTAGTAAACTTCTACCGGGTGTATTAAACTTGAAAAACAGTATCTCTAAAGTCCATAACACACCTTAAAATGGAGAAAAATCAATTTAGATGCGAAAAAATAAAGTTTACTGGGGGTAGTAAACTTTTTGCTAAAGTTTCCTACCCCTAGTAAACTTATACTATCAATTTAGATGCGAAAAAATAAAGTTTACTGGGGGTAGTAAACTTTTTGCTAAAGTTTCCTACCCCTAGTATTTTTTGCTAAATTTAGGAAAAATAACATGAAACTTAAGTGCTCTATTGTGGAGATTGTGGTTGCTCAAACAGAGGCCTATAGCAATCTGCATTAGGATCGGATTTCCTCCTTATGTCGCTCTTCAACTTTTTGTACCAAGCCTTCGAGTCGGGGGAAAAATCATTAGTTTGCATAGCCATTATCCTTGCATCCTCTTTTGACTCTTCAAAAGCCATCATTCTTTCTCTTTCGGCTCGGCGGTCCTCTTCTCTTTTCTTAAGAAGCTCATTGGATATTTTGTTGCTCTCGGTGATGGCTAGTAATGGTTGAACCATGGATGCACTCACCTCATCTTCTTTACCTTTTCCTTTCCTTCTTGCTTATTTGGCGGCCTTTTGACCCATTGGCCTTCCAACAGAGCTAGAGGGCGTCTCTAAAACAACTTCATCACCTAAATTAATTGGTGATTCAGTTTGGGATTCACTAGCCGTAGAATAGACAAACGGGGCAACATGAGGAGTTGGTGGATCTCTGAAAGTAGGGTGGTCTTTCACCGCCTCCCAACATTCTTCATGATCAAATTGCTTTTTAGCCACCCTTAGAAACTCCAATTCAATTTGTTTTTCCTATAAGAAAAAAATTCAAATATTATAAACATTAATAACCATAAAATTAAGGGGATGCACTAAAAATTTCTACCTCATCTAATTGATTGGTGCCACTTCGTCGATGATTCCTAACTTGAATTTTTGCATTGTGCCATTGCTTAAGTAATTTTTTCAATGGCTTGAAATGAGATTGAAGAGCCAAAGGTGGGCGAACCGGGGTTGTTCCCGTCCAATTTTCAACATAATGATCCCGAACCTTATGCCACAACCTTTGAACGGTTTGTTGATTGCCGGTAATAGGGCATACGGTCATCGCCACCCATGATTCACACAATTGAAGTTCTTCCTCTTTGGTCCATGTACAACCGGCCTCTCCCATTTTGTTATCGGGGAATGAAAGAAAAAAAACAAATAGGTGAAGAAGGATATATATATATATAGGTAGAATTGGTGGAGAATAAAATGTAATATGGTGAAGAACTTATATGGTGAAGAAGGAAGAGATGGATAGGAGAAGGAAGAGATGCATAGATTAAATTTGTGAAAAATGAGGAAGAAGAGTGGTATTTATAGGAGATTTTATAGATTTTAAAAATATTTTTTTCATTTTCCGGAATAATACCGTTGTGTTTGAATTTCATGCATCAGATCATAATTAATGGTCTAGATTAAGTGTCCGTTTTTTTTCATTCAGAATTCTTCCCGTTGGAAAAGGACCGTTGTTGCACATGGGGGACTGATTTGTGGGCTCCGCGGAAATTACCCCAGACTAATATATGGACTGAGAATCAATCCACCTCTTGGTCGGGTTGGACCAATTTATGGTGGGTCCCAACATTACCCCAGGCTGATTTAAGAACGGTGGAAGGAGTTTTCACTCCAACCCACCCTTTTAGTCCATTGATGCATCTGCTCTTAAGCAGAAGCAACTCATGCGCCAATAAATATGAGTTTCAAAATTTAAATTTTGAAATTAAAGGAGACAAAATGAGTTTATCCCTTATTTGTCTGATTGGCACCAATTTAATTGATTTTCCCTCTGGTTCAAAAAAAATAGGGGATGAAATTTCATTGAATAAGGGACAATTTTTGTTTCATGTCCACATACATTAGGGGACATAAATTATTATTTGTCGCCTAAAACAACTAGGACGAGCTTTATGTTACGACTTTAGCCACAAAACTGTTCTGTCTCTAATTTTTTTAGGGGACAAATTCTCAGCTTTCATAAACAAAATGGTTTCGTCCCAGAATGGGTTTTCTCTAGTAGTGTAACTCCAAAACCAATTGGTTATGAAGAGAGTAGCCTGAACCCTTATAAACCCACAAACAATATCTTATATTCCCGATATGAGATATATATCTCAACAGGTTTCGGATCCTGTCACAGTCAAGGTTTTAAAGGATTTCTAGTTATCTATGTCGGGTCTGTCCTTCGCTTGCATTGCTGACTCTCTGCACCCCTACCTTCTTTTTACCTTTTATTTGTTCCTGATTATCTCAAGTTTTTTGCTGGAGGGTTGTCTGGCTTTGGAGGAAGAGTGTTATGGCTATTTGTTTGGATTCATGAGGAGTGATTGTGTTGTTGTTCTTAGTGATTTGGTATGTTGGACTCTTCAGACAACTGGTAACTTGACGATCTCCGGTCTTGGCGGTTCTGTTTCTGTCGTAGTGATGGCTTTAGTCTTTTCGTTTGTTATCTTTTTTAGTGTAGTTAGCATGTTTGTTGGATTTCTTTCTTTGTAATCATTGATCAGATATCATATGAGCTTGTATTTAGTGTTTGTGTTAATAAAATTTTCCACCGGTTCTTTGATCAAAAAAATAAATTGAAGCCATCGCCATTAAATTCATAATGATCGTCATGACTCCTAATGAATGTAGTTTCCCAAAATGTGCATAATAATTTAGCTGCATGTTAGGTGAAGATGTTCAAGGCTTCAAGCTGGCCCCAAAGCATTAAAACCTTGCTAAGGTAGCTGGCAATCTCGTATTCCAACTTGCTCTCTCTACTCTCTCTCGAGTCTCATAGACAAAGCACCTCTGTTGCTCTTATCAAATACTTGATAAGTAATTTGTTGACATTGGCCTAATACCAACCTTTTCAAATATTCAAACAAAGTCAAGACTCACTATTATGTTTTTTAGCCCTAGATGATTATCATAGTTTGTTGTTCCTGCGATAATGAAAGTCATCCCCAGATCTCTCTTAACCAGAAAAATATGTAACGTAATGGTAACTCTGCTTCCCCCAATTTCCATAACCCTTTCAGGATAAGACCCAGAAAACAAAGAACCATCCTAATCTACCTCCTTCTACCAATTATGAACGCAAGCTAAACACCTAGCCATAACCATTGCCACCCATGTTTTTCCCTCTCTTGTTACGATCAATCAACCCTTGTCCTTTCTGTTTCTCATCTGCTTCTTCACAATGGCCTTGTCATTTCATCCAAGTTGAATCATTTATGTGTGTCTCCTCCTTTTTAGCCCCCACCAATCTTTGCAATTGTGACTTTTGATGGATCACTGAAGGTGATTTGATCATGGAGAAGGCCATGGAATTGCAGCATGATAGGAATGGGGAAAATGGGCAGCAGCTAGAGGAGACACTCGGGTAAGTTATAACTGGGTAATGGGGAATCTTTGAGTATATTCTGTAGGGTTTTTTAGAAGGGAGGGGACAGTTGTTTAAGGGAGGTGGTAGGATGCCTGGTTGGCAGGTGGTCATGTGGAAAACCCCCATGTGTTAATCGTTAATGGTCTTCTCTAAGGTGACAAAATTATATGTGCTACTTCAGTTTTATAAGAAAATTTGGACAAAAGATGCACTACTCGCCTCCTATCGTACTCCAAACAACTCGATAATGGGAAGGTAATTGTGTAAATTAAACCCCTCATAGTAATTGTTTTGTCATCTATTCTCATTTCTGAACTTTATGAGTACTTCACAAGCAAAAATTTATCTGTTTTAAGTCTAACCATACAGCCGATTTCACATGACCTGCGCATCTCATTGCTTCCTCAGAAGGGATGAGTTCGACTGTACTCCGACACATCTCGATCGGAATCGACATCAACTTATTCTTCTGCAGCGGGTAGATCCCGATCATCATATCTTTCTTGGTGAACCGACTCCACCTCTACCGTCATGGTTAAGAAGAACCTCAGTTTCTACCTTCTTGTATCTCTATTACTGTCACACCCCGACCCAAGTTTACTTTCCTAAATCTGGGTTAGGACGTGCAGAACTCATCCCAAGAGAGATTTACTCGAAATCTCCCTTGAGAAATGATAACCCTCTTTTCAAACCAAAATCAAACTGTCCAAACGATACCGGAATAGACCTCACAGCCGGAGGTTATCCCGATTTCCGCATTTGGATCTCAAATCAATCATTTAGGGGACCTAGGGTTCTAATAATAATTGTGAGTGCACCTGAATCCCGGTTAGGCTGCCTACGTACCCTGTCCTCAGGGATCAAGCCACACGTAGCTCTTGTTTTAAATAATGCCCTAACCGTGCGAATAACGTTTTTCTATTTATCGGTCGATCTGTCAATGGATTGTGAACACCAAAGGCATACCCGGAGTTTAACCCTTCCGCTGAGGTATTCACCAACTAACTATCGGGATTAACCCGAACATTCCACCATAAATACGACATTCACACACATAAATATAACATACAAGCATCCACGTGAAAGACAAATCCTCTAGGGGAAATACAGTAATATCAACTTGAGGGTACCCTTGTAATTATCTTAAACTGTCAAGGGCAATATAGTCAAATCCACCTCAATGGCAGTTTGATAAAAATGTTAAGCTGCCAGGGGCAGTATTGTCTTTTTGGCCTCAATGGCAGTTTGGTAAATAATCTGAACTACCAGGTGCATTTTAGGAATTTCAGCCTTAGTGGCAGCCCCTGTAAATATACAAAACCACCAGGGATATTTCTGGCATCTCTCACCCGCGATAAATGGTAAATTATCAAATCTGCCACAGTAAAAACTTAGAAATTTACCCTTAACTATTCCGGCCGATCTGCGTGCCTGATTTACTCCTATTCCCGACCACCTCCTCTCTCAAACACAACTAACAACAACAACCACAAACAACATCAACAATTTATCAACACAGCAGTTCATGATTATCATTGACCCCCTATCTGTCACTTAACCGAACCTAGTGTCACTGCCTCCGCTTCCACTCGATGTCAGCAGCTCCAACCTCCTCCAGCTGGACCTCCTTTGCCTCCCACAGCCTCGCCTCAGTCTCAAAAGCCCAAGATCACGGCCATTGGAGGCTCACCGGAGTGTTCGACCAAACCTAACAAAAACAGTAAACATAATAGGAAGGGGAATCTTCGATTAGGCTCCAATCCAACAAACAATTGACATAGGAAGAAAGAAGAAGAGAAGAGAAGAAGATCCTTACCTTCTACACGCCCTAACTCCGCCTGGTTAAACGGAAAATCGGAGAACTCAGGCGAGTTCGCTCCTCCTCCGATATCCCTCCACATCAGAAGCCTAGGTGGTCCAAGGATTGGACTAGGAAGTGGAGAAAGAGAGGAAGAGAAAGATAGGTGTTCGCTGGCGAGTGGCGGCCGGAGTCGCCGGCGTCGGGCGGAAGACAACGATGGCCGAGAGGAGAGAGAGAGAACTCGAGTCATCGCCGAAGGGAGGTTTGGCTCGGGTCAAACCTCTCTCTTCCTTTTATAGAGAAACCAACAGTCCAACGGCCCAGATTTGAATATCAAAAGTTATCCTGAGCGGTAAATGATTATTTTTCTTTTACTGCACAGTAACAACACATTATCCTGAATAACTTTCGCATACAAACTCAGATTAAAATCGTAGGACATACCCACGAGTTCGTATTAACGTTCTCTACATCTTTTCCAAAGGAAACTTCCTCAAATTCTTGACTTATCGCAAAGTCATCTTTTTACGGTAAAGTAATTAACATTTATTACTTCCGTAAATCGGATCAATTCGTAACAAACAGCTCGTAGCTCCGGAGAATCTTCCGGACATACCGGAGGACTCATATTAACATAATCTACCCCTCGGGACATTTATTTTAATTTCCCCCAGAACCGAGAATATCTTGATATTAAACTCGAATATTAATTCGGGAAAGATAAACAGCGCGGTTACAATCCTCTGTAACCCGCCTAATCCCGATAAAAATGTAAATTTCAGGGCGGGGTGTTACAATTACTTATTGTTAGTTTGCCAGACACTGACCAAAGCCATCTCTATCTCTAGAAACCGAACCTCATCCAAACCAAATTAACTGAACCATCTCTGCGTCTATGTAGGTTATTTGATCCGTAAATTATGAGATCTAGGTTGAAAATTTGTTGATCTAGATTTGGAGAGAGACAAAATCAAACTAGTTAACTTCTTAACGTCAATTAAGCGTTAATTTACATATTTGCCTTTTGAATTTAAATTCAATGGACAATATTACGCCATGAGTCCTGAGCCCGTGCATGTGCATGGTACTACCCGTGTATTCTAACACTTTCCGAAAATTTGACAATAACATACCAAGAACTGTTTGCAGTAGTATAGTAGTCTTCTACTATGGTCGGGGAACTCTATAGAGCCACCTGGATAATTCACACCGGTAGGGAGTCGATCTACCTTCCAAAGAAACTATACTGCTTATACAGGAGGATTAATATATCAATGCCAATGCAATGTATAGTTCATTTTCATAGCTCTAGAAATTGTTGCTTCGTCTCACAAAAATACCAAACCCTAGCCGCTCACTCAAGGTTTATAGCCCAAGTCTTGGTCTTAGAGAACTTTATCAGACTCTCTATCTTAGTTTTTAGTTATTTTGGAGAGCTTATTTAGTTTTTTTTATATTTTCGGAGCTCCAACAGACTAGCCAAACTCAAAATGTTTTAACTTTCAGCTATTTCGTTAGCTATATTTAGCTAGCGAGATGACTCAAGTGAAGCTAGCTATAATTTAATACATTCTTTTTAAGATTGTTTATTTGATATATAAATACATTTAAACTATTTAATATTTATTTAAGGAATAGTATTGATGTAATATTAGTTAAAATAAAGAGCATTGATGCATGCATATTTCTAAAGTGGCTAGCCAAAATAACATTTTAGCTATTTTAGGTTAAATTTGACTTAATAATGGCTAGTGTTGGTGAAGTTGCTCTTATAATGGATTTCTTCTAAGGACTAAAATATCGACAATCATGGAAATTTTTGTAGTTTAAAAAATAGAAATTTCGATGTATATATCGAAAAATTATTGGATATTGATGAAAATTTTTCCAAAAACTAAATATTTTGACTAAAAATAGGTTAAATATAAAAAAAATGTTACTTGTCATATGTAAAGGCTTGTACCAGAGTTAGGTTTCAAGATAACACTGATGTAAGCGCATTCAGAACGAAGATTTTTCTAATGATTTCTCTCTTAATAAAAAAAGTTCATTTTCATGTTTGGTAAAAAAAATTTCGTAAAATATTGTGAAGTGACTACGTTATCAATGTCTCAATACCTTTCCAACTATGAAGACATATTAAGGAGCATTTGGGATGTACTAATACATTATTCTTTTAATAATGTTACAAATTTTAAAAATAAACAGAAAAAAATGCCGAGCTTAAATCAACGATAATAAAACTAAACCTAATAAAAATTAAAAAAAAATAAGTGTAATGCTATGCAGCCGATGCACCTTAGAATTTTCGTTAGACGAAACGCAAGTTCATATGTATGCACGAGGTATTGTTAATCGAAGTGTCTTGTCTTTTAATAGTTGATTATTTTCTTAACGTGTGATGTGATGACAAAATTAGAAAGAAATTGGAGTTAGATCTCCAATCACACAATGCCGAATCAAATTTCGCTTACATAATAGACGTATATAAATGTAAAGTTATGACAATCACTAGACACTGCCAGTGATTCTCTTAATTATGTCCGGTGACAGAGCTAGAATTCAACTATGAGGGTCTAAATATAGTACACAGTGAAATAATTTATGTGTTTTCTCTTATAAAGATGTTCATTTTCAAATTAAGCAGATACACCATCATACAAAAATTAAAATTTTACAAACAAAGAAAGTAGCCATTTATTATTATACCCTTTAGTTTTTGAAAAATCTATTATTTGTTTGTTTATTAATTGAAAGAAATCAATTTCCTCACCTATTTCGATTTGTGAGACATAATGATGAACCAATTGAATATACATTTGTTAGTATAAATGATTTTTCATTCAATATTAAAATTCCGGGGAGGGGTTAGTGATAAAATTAAATGATGATAATTAGCTGATTGAAGAACAGAATCTCAAAATTTTCTCTAACAGGGGTTCGGACCCGTTTAGGTCTGATCATAGATCCGCCTTTATGTCAATCTTAAGTAGGAAATTGAAATCGGACATAAAAACCGAGTCTCCGTGGTTGGCTTCAAAATCCTAAAAAACACAATATGAAAGTTGTGCGTAATTATAATTTGTAAGTTGAATGTTGATCTCATCCAAAATTATGTTGCGTAGGGGATGGAGGTATCATCTTGCTTGTACTTTTTACTTTGTAGCCACTTTTGGGTATATATAAAAAAATTAAATAAAATCATAAACAGAAACAGGAGCAGGTAAATATGTATAACCTCAGCATACACTCCATCCAACCTTCTCCTAAACCTTCCAGTTATTCGGGTTAGAATAGTAGGTCAAATTACCATGCATGTTACTACACTTACATTCCCAGGTTCATTGTTGTTACACTTACATTCCCAGGTTCATTGTTGTTGGTTCGAAAACTCCTACCAATTTTTTTCTTTTCCTTGTCAATATATTCACCAAAATATTAGCTAACAAATTAAAACGGAGACAGCTCGGAGAATATACACCAGTCTCCGGCCAGTGACAAAACCGTTTAAACACGTGGCGCACATCCCGCCGTTAGTCCTCAGAAGTAATCAAACGCGCCGGACTGCCCGTTATTTTTATTCTGATCAGACTTGGCGTGGTAATACGGCGTCGTTTGCTGCCTCAGACCCGGGATCATCGGCGGCCTCAGTGACCGTATCAACACCAAGTTGATCCCTTTAAAGAAAGGATGCTTCTTGACGTCAGCAGCCCCGCGCTTCGACCCGAGCCGCCAATCCGGGTCCTTGTTCAGCAACCCGGACATCAAATCCCGCGCGTATCCCTCAACCGCGCTCGAGGGCGTGGCTGTCGGAAACGTCAAGGGGCTTTTCACAATGCTTTGCAGGGTGGTCTCGTTCGATGGAGCCGCAAACGGGGTCCGACCGTAGATCATCTCGTAGAGGAAGATCCCAAACGCCCACCAGTCAACGGCGTTTCCGTGGGACCTACCGGAGGCCACTTCCGGCGCCACGTACTCATGTGTCCCGACAAACGAGCATGACCGCGCGGCGACTGGTTCGGCCACGAAGAGGCGGTTCGGGGACAAAGTCTGGACCTTTCTCGACCGGAAAAGGCGGTTCGAGAGGCATGAGAAGGGAGTGAGAGTGCTCGGGTGCGGGCGGGTGCAGGATGAAGTCGTTGAGATGGAGTCCGGAAATGGAGAGTCAGGTGATTCAACGGCCGGGATTGCGTCGGAGCAAAGAGAAAGGTCGAAGTCGGAGAGCATGATGTGACCGTCGGATCTGACCAGCACGTTCTCCGGTTTCAAGTCTCTGTAGATGATTCCTAACATGTGGAGGTACTCCAAAGCCACCAAGACCTCAGCTGCATAGAACCTGAAAAAATGCAAAATGACCGAGTTAAAGATTCGAATCGACTCAAACCGAGTTGTCAACTAAAGATTTGTTCTTTTTTTGTTGAAGAGAAATGTTGATTGAAGAAGACGTTGCAGAGGAGCTAAAGCAGACAAGAATAGAACATCTCATGATCGTTCTCTGAAAAAAGCGCAAGAATACAAAATATGGCGGTTGAAATATTATTTTTGTTTTTCAAAATATTTTAGAATCGATCCAATCCAACAAAAGTCTAATAATTTATGATAGAGATGGATCATACAATGTAGTATGAGAGAACTAAAGAATTGATAATAATCCGCCATTAATGTATGTACCTTGCGGAGGTGAGAGAGAAGCGGCGGTTGGGTTGTTTATGGCGGAGGGAGTGGAGGTCGCCGCCTGAACAGTACTCCATGACGATGCAGGAGAAATGCGAGGCTTCAAACTCGGCGAAGAGAGTGGGGAGGAAAGGATGGTCAAGCATTTTGAGGATCTTGCGCTCCATCTCGGCTCTGAGCTCCTTCTTCTTGAGAGCCAGGGCCTCCTTGTCGACGACTTTCATGGCGTAGAAGCATGAGGATGATGAGTCGGAGTCAGGGGTGCGGAGGCTGCAGAGGTAGACGGTGCCGATGTCGCCGGAGCCGATGCGGCGGTGGAGGCGGAAGTCGCGGTAAGTGAGGGAGGATTTCTTGGCGCGAATGACGGAATAGGCGAAGTCGGAGGAGCGGTGGGGCTTGAGGGCGAGATTCTCGGTGCCGAAGAAGTCGGACGAGGTGGTCAGCGTGGCGGTGGCGTCGAAAGAGAGGCGGCTGAAGCTGCTACAGGTGTCACTGCTCATTGAGCTGTCGGAGTCACGCGCGAAAGTAGTACTTGTACTGATCAGACCAAGCTCTAACATCTTACTAGTAAAGAAGGAGGAATACGTCGCCCTTTTATAGCAGTGAGAAACTCAGAATCAAAGAAGCTACGGAATTTTGAGGTCGGAGATTCAGATACGAAGAAGAAAGAACAATCAAAATTAGTGGGGATATTTTTGGTGGGAAGAGAGCAAGAAATAGACAGGAATAGAGAGAGATGGGTTTTGAGTTTTGGTTCTTCTCTCTCTGCTTCAGACTTTCTGAGTTTCTGTCTCAAGAGTAGTCGAGGTATTTAAGCTAAAGGAAGTGTGGTGCAGGCGGTATATATGGTAAGATTTTTTTACAGTTCAGCAAAACGAGATAAAAAATTATGAAAGCTTGGCACGTGGTGGCGATGGTGGCTTGACGTATGCGCGTGCGGTTTCGCTGCGCTTGCAGCGTGGTGTCACTATGGCGAGGTGGGAGCAAGATACTGTGTTGAAGTGAAAAGTCCAGAGTGCCCCTGCGGGGTGACTATAACGGTCAACTCCTATGATTTACCTGCGGGAAATATGCTTCGGGGCATGCTAGAATTGTCGACTGTAAAATGCTTAGAAATCTGGTGTCAAAGGGAGAACGAAGGTAGGAAGAAAGTGAAGCTGTAAATGAGTGAATATTACCTACTTGTCCAGCGTTAATAGTAACTTTTTTTGCCACAGACAAAAATGGACACAAAGATAACCTTAAATTTCTTAGATTAAGCGTCGTTAGGTTGCGTCTGCATCGTTTTAAATCTGGTTTAGCATCGTACGAAATAATATTGTCGTCTTTTATAAAGGACATGATAACTCAAAATTTCTATGTATAGGAATAATAATTAATATGTAAAATTGTTTCATAATCGAAACTGGTCTTTCCATATATGTATAATGAAACCACAAATTAAGATAATTTAGATAAATCAACAAGCCTCGTTACATCGAGTCTACACTGATAAATACACGAAAGATTAATACTATAAGAGATAATATTGCATATCACATTCTTAAAGATAGTGCAAACTACCTACATTGTATGTAACATTGTTTCTTAAGTTGTCTTTCCTTCTAGATAATCCATATTGTAAATTAAAACAAATTCAAAACCTCAAGGAATTTAGTGGAGTCAACAAGTATCTAGGCTTTGATCAAATCTAGATACCAAAGGGGTAGCCACTATAGGGGCATAAAGGTCAATTGATCATTCTCAACTTTTCATAATTCTACTTATTGGTAGAAGTTTTTTTTAACACAATACACATAAAATCTACACCCTTACAATAGGAAACCAATGTTTTGGTGTCAAAGCTTCACTTTAAATTTGAAATTCTAAATTTACCATAATATTGTAAATGGTTGAAAAAAAAATATTAAAAAAATAAATATGATTAAAAAGTAAATATGATATATCTATTTCTATGTTGTACTTTTACCCCATTAAATGTCTATTTGCATATTTTCCTAACTACATTTTTTTCTAAAAAACAAATTAAACTATAAAGGAAAGCATAACCAAACTCATTAAATTTGTCTTTATTTTCTCTAAACACTAATAACCTTCCCTTATTTATTTTCTTTTCTTCTTCTCATGTTAGCTCAACCAATTGTTTTCTAACTGCTTGTAAAATTTACATCATACTTTGCATTGTTAGTCCACTGTAAGGACAATAGTTTGAAGTTTTAGAGTTTTACTACTGCGCCTCATAAAATTTTTGGAATTAAGATCTAGTCTTTTAAAAAAAATGCAAATTACTGCAATCTGAAGCCTTAGATTTTTTGTTGTAGTTGAAGTTTTATGAATCTTCAGAAATAGTATGTCTCGAATGATTGTTATACATACGAAATCATTATTTATAAATTTATACGTGTTATTTACGTGGTAATCAAAAGTTGTTTTGACCTACTGCTAGACTTCGACATAATTCACTTTTGTTCTGGGTATGTAAGTATCATCATGCCGGCCTAACTCGATCGTATCAGATTCGCATTGAACTGGATTTGCTGCGAGCATCAAGCTAGTCGATCATTAGCGGGTAACTGAATCATAGCAGTAGATCTGAACATATACAAGTCTTACCCCTTAGTAAACCAGCAGAATTACCATATAGTAAATCATTTCAGTCTTGACTCTTGATATTCATGTTTAAAAGTGTACAAAGCTAGCTAGATAGGTCGTATTCGTCGACAGAAATCCAAAATTACATTACTATTGTGACCCCGACTGTAAACAACGTAGCAGTGGTATGGACCAACGTTAACGTACCATGCTCGATGAATTCTGAAGTATTCATCATCATCATCATCATCATCATCATCAAGCTAGCTTCTGGTATTATTGCATGAGAGAGATTATGGAAACATGTATAGTTCTTGATCGACTATTGTCCTTCGAATTAATAGTCCAGCGAAATTGAGATAGTGTTCGAGGTTAAAGCTTGAAAACCCAGATGGCTCGATCAATTATAGCTTCTTGTTCGTTCATCTCAATCACAGGCACGATATGATTGTGGAAATGCAAGTAGTTTTCAATGAGGTTTGATCGAGTACGTTGCGAAAGGACAATCATTGAGGCCTTTGCCCTTTGGAGTAGTGAAGCAGGTAGATGACAACACCCTGTAATTTTCAAAGATATGTTTGCCTTCTCTAGAAATTAGTTGTGATTCGTACATTGTTAGAGAATTTCCGATGACGTGTACCGTGACGAACCAGATATGGAATTGGGCATGACATAATGATATGCGACATGGTTTTGCATACTTTCAAATGAAATATCATACATATAGACGTGTCTAAGTAAAGGAAAACTATATTTACTTTTGTCCACTAATTAAAAACCAAATTTCTGAAAAATTCAATTTAATTTTTATAAACTTAGAATATTTCTAACAGTTTTTGTATGATTTTTCTATTATAGTAGAGGAAATCACAAAATCTCTATAAAAATAATGAGTCAACTCAAACAGCTCTTCTATTTTACTATATTAAATTAAATATTTTTCTATATAATTATTATATATTTATTTAAATCAAAATCACATGTTACACGCTTAATATTCTCAATGTTCCACTAGAGAGATATAATGACATTTTTAAATTCTATTTTTAGGAGAGAAAGTGGATATAAAGTGATTTTTAAAAGGTAAACAATAATTTATAGAGATTTATCCATGAAATATACAAATTTTGAGAATTTTATAGATATAGAAGATGTTTTTCTCTCTCTTCCCAGTTTTTCTATTATAGAATATACTTTGCATAAGCTGTTGAAGCCGAAAACTGATGTTTTTCCTCTAAAATATAAATAATTCTACTTGAACTATAAGTTAGGGGTTTTCTATCAATACCGACCCTGGGTTAACCCCTTTAACCTGAAGTAAATCCTACGGGATCCACCTCAAGAAAACTTTCTATTGAAACCCCCTTGAAATTGACAACCCTACCTGCAAATCACTAAGCACTTTCATATAATATACAATTCAATCCCAACATGTGGAGACACCCTGCTTCCAAAATCTCATCTACGCTTCACCAATCAATTAAACCAAACTAAGCTAGGTTAATCAGAGCAAGTCTACGTGGAAGTGATACATAAATAAGCATTCTAGCGTCAATGGATTATTTGGCTATATCTCGTCTTTTGTACGCACGACCTCCTCTTAGCAACCCTGCAAAACTGGACATTTGAAAATGACGGGCCCATGAAAAATTATTTAAAAACTTAACGTTAGAGTGAGTGAACAAAAATAATATTCAAGCTTGAGAAAATAATCGACATATGTTCTCCCTTTGATTTTTCCAGAAAATCAATATGCATGCTTCGTTGGGAAAGAATCTCAAATAATTATTTCAAAATGAAAACATATCGTGTCAATCTCATTGGCTTATAAATCAATATTAAAAAATGGGAGATGAGATTTCACCATAACGGAGAGTCTCCCAGACTAGGGTCGGCACCTTTAAGGCTACTAAGTAATATGATGACCCTTCATGGTGAAGAGATTTCACCAAAACGATGAGTCTTTCAGACTAGAGTCGGCACCTTTAAGGCTACTAAGTAATATGACGACCCTTCATGGCAGAGAGATTTCACCAAGACGATGAACCTCTGAGGCTAGGGTCGGAACCCTCTAGGGCTACTATTATGTCTAGATAGCATCTCTATATATATGACGACCCTTCATGGTGAAGAAAATAAAACAATATAGAAAAGTCATTAATGACTCATCCCTTGTAAATAAAGAATGTATCTCATGCATAAGGTACGGTTCTCTGACCGTCCTAGAATCAATGGTCATAAATGAACTAAATCATTAACATACATTCCAGCCGACAAACACACATGAGCTTACGGGAGTGGAGCAATCCACCTTTTTAGCCCCACCGGCTCATTAAATCCATAAAATCATCTTATTTATAAATTTCATAAATATTTGAGCATGCACGTCTTAAAATCAAAAGGTAGACTCACTGTACTTAATGCGACTTCCTCATTGCTCGGAATACTCCTCGAGCGCTATCTCGAAACATCCACATGGTTGAATCTGTCTCATGTTCAACGATAGACTGTAAAATTAATCCAACACATTAGTCTTACTACCATTGACTTGATCTTTTCCTAGTTTAACTAGAAAATCCTAATTTGACCAGGAGTTGACCAATTTCTATCTTTCTTAACAACTTTTCAACCCTTACGTTTATTTCCGATTATCGACTCGAAATTTAGTTTCTGTTTACACAACCTTAACATATCGACTTTCCTTGCTATTTCATTTGATGTTAAGTTAATGCATAGTAATTTGTGAGATTACTATCGACACACAATCAACAGCTTAACCGATTTACGAACTATGAGTCGATATAACGTAAAGTCATTTATCCAAATTATTTACAACGATCAACTTGACATTTTCGTTATTAGGAATCATCATTTTCCACAACGACTAAAGTTGTCAACATTCTTTTAATTTCATGTCTTACTATTTATCTCTAATTCCTTTAACTTTGAATTTCACCTTTCTTCATTAATTCGCTTCCAAATTATTCACTTTTCATAAATAGAAAATTTCTTAAAATGGAATGTTTCACAAAATAGAAACTTCCTACGTACGTCCAATTTTCTGTTATTAACCCAATTCATTATTTTACGGAAACTTTACGACAATAAAGTTATTGAGAGAATCGATTTTACCTCTTCGGTTTCTGCCGGAATTTGTTTATCGGATTCCAACCGTCAACCGGAATATTCAACCGGATTCCAACAACTTACCGGAATTTCGCCATAGCTTTCCCGTTTTCTCCATTCACCAAGTTATCGACATACAAACATAGATTATCACCATTTCAATCACGAATCATCATATCAAAACCTATGATGCATGGATACGACATAAATTTTTTAATGTTGTATCGTACCCGTATCTGATACGGGTACACGTAGGATACGCCTAACATACATACCCAGAGATGTCAAACGTATGGTAGACCATTTAAAGAGATTTTGACCAAATTGATATGTTGGCTATTGACTTTTGTACTGATATCTTATCTAATTTGTAGGAAACACTATGTTGTTTGAACTCTTCCACTATTATAATTGAATATTCTTTTGTTTTTTTTTCTTAATTAGATAATTTAGATTTATTTGGAATTTATTTATTATTGTAATTTTTTGTGAGATAGATCTATTAAAATTAGGGTACTTAAGTGTTTTTTACCTTTAAAATTATCTATATGTTTTCAAATTATACTAAATATATATAGTATCAAAACGCACTCGTATCCTATTTTTATGAGAAAAACGTATCTGCACATCGAATCATACTCGTACCCGTGTCCCGTACCGGTACTAGCGCATCATAGATCAACACAAACACACCAAAATCTCAAGAATGGCCGAGACATACACTTTGTTCGTCCAAACTCCTCCTAGCTCCAATTGATCCAAAACATATGCACCGACGTTTCCCCTTGCCAGAGATTGCCATGCAGACCTTTAGCCATCCCCAGATGCCGCCTCGGTCCCCAACTACCTCCACACCACCTCGGTGACACCCCTTCCAGCACACCAAAACTTTGCCTCAGGCTGGAATAGCCACAACTACGACCCTAGCCTCAAACAACCCTCACTCGGCCACCAGAAGCTTGAGAAGACGTCGACAAGGACGAAAAAACGTCAGAAATCGTCCCCGATGGAGAGACCTGAAAAACCAGAAAATCAAGAAAATGTGTAATCTTGCTTAGGCTCAATCTCGATTTGTAAAAGCATAGGAAGGATGAGAAACACAAGAGGAGCAAGAAAATACCCTCAATTCGTCGAATCTCTGCCTGTGTCGCCGGATTTTCGCCGAGGACAGTCGTCGTCGTCATCCTCCTCCAATCTCCGTCGTTAACGGCTGAATGTTGGGTTGAATGACTGGGCTTTGTAGAGAAGAGGAAGGGGTCAGTTTGGTGGTGGTGCGCCAAAGGGTGGTGGCTGGACGACGAGACATCATTGGGTGCCACCGGAGCTGTCGAGGGAGGTCGAGAGAGTGGAGGGAAACTCGGGTGACCCGAGTTTCTCTCTATGAAAGAGAGTCAACACCTCATCTCTTTTTATACTTGAATGGACGGTCTAGATCAAAATCCCACTTGATCTGACGGTCCAGATTTAAAATGGATAAAAGTAAATAGTTAAATGATAAAAATTATTTACCGGAATGACAATTAAAAATTACCAGAAACTTCAGAAATTCGCATAAAATAGACGGAAGCTCCGAAAAACAATCAGGACATACCGGTGAGCTCGTCTCAACACGTACTATGACTTCACGTCCTTAAATCTATTTTCTCTTGATTCGAGAATAACTCAAAAATAAACTCGAGCGACAACACATTAACCCACCAATAGAAGTTAAAAGCTCTCACTAACTCACAAACCCCTGTAAAAATGTAACTTTTAAGTACAGGGTGTTACATCTTCATTTGGCCCGCGGGTCTAAAAGCCTACGAGCGGCCCGTCGGCCAATAGGGTCAAAGCCCGATCCGGCTCGTTGATGTGCTCATCTCAACGTCAGGCTAGAGCAGAGGGTTCAAAGCCTTGGCCCAGCCCATCATAAACCAGTTAAAACCCACTCGGCCTGGCCCGGCCTTAGAAGGACAGCTTAAAAGTCCACTCAAAACCCTTTAGATTATTTTACTAATATTTATATAGAGTTATTAGTTATATATGTAAATTAATTAATTCATTAAGTCATAATTTCATTTTATTTTTACTACATTTAGTCCAAATTATTAACAAAATCTTAGCCTTTTCATAATTTTTTTTATTTTGTTAAACATATACATATAATATGCACGGCCTTAAAAAGTCAGAACCTGTGAGCAACCTATAGGCCTTGAATTTTTTTGCCAATCCTGACCTTTAAATTTCAAAAAAGTGAATTGAGGCCCGACCCATTGCCGACCCCTATTATAATTAATCTCACCCTTTTCTTTTTCATGGATATATATGTGAAATCATTTGTTATATGTTGATTGCAGATGTAATTTTTTTAATCAAGAGTTGTTGCGGCTATCTTCCTCGTATTTATTTGGGTACGTAATTTAGGAGGGAAAATTGATTGATTTTGTACTAATTTATCTCTCAAAATGCACAAAACAGATTAATGGTACAAGTAACAAATGTATGGAACTGAAACAATATGATTCATAACCTCTCAATGCATTGCGCCCCCATATAGAGAAATTCATGTGCCCTTTCACATGTAAAAAATGTGTCATATTTGGCACAACAAATGACTTTGTTTAATCTTAGGTCTTGTTTAGTTCATGAAAATAGTAATTTCTTCTTTTCTCTTATAGGACTTGAAGTGTACGAGAATAAAATTTCTTGAGAAGTTCTTATTTTGATATTTGGTAAAACAAAAAAAAGTATTAGGAATGTTGGTAAAAAATATAATAAAATGAGTAATAAATACTAGAAAAAAGTGAAAGAAAGCCACTCTCTTAAATTTTGGAAGGAACCAATCTCCCAATTTTTCATACAAGAAAGTATTTCCTTTCATCTAGTTTTTTCAAATGTAGAAAATGAACGATTTCTCTTTTTTAATATCTAGTTTTCGAGAAACAAACGAGACATTAATGTTGGTGTGGGCCTCTCTTGTTTTTATAAATCAATTTATGACTCGAACATTATTGGTCTATGTGATAGCAGTAGTATATTACACACTTAAACAGTTCAAGATGCTCTTCCTCTTACGTTTGCATCTTTCTGCTCCTAAACAGAGACAAGCACATATAAATTAGGAACTTTCAATTTCCTTTTTGTTGTTTTTAAAATTGCAAATGAATATGAAACTTCGATGATAATAGATGTTTCTAATTAACTTGCGCTATATATTATTTTAAATGTCTTTTAAATTATGAGTTCAATTTACACAGTTATAATAACTGATAAAAAAATTATATAAATGTGATCAGATTGCTACCAACCAGAATGAGATCGAATAAATTGATACTCTAAAATTCCACATGGCCATAAGAAAACAGTGATTTGAAATTGGGTCCCTAATTAAAAGGATGCTGATTTTTTTTCATGGATTATTTCACACTCGATCAAATATATATTGCAAACTTTTTTGGAGATCAGAAGATCGATGAGAGGAAATTGATGAAGAGAAGGGACCCGTGATAGTTTGCATGGCTGATTGTGTTAAGAAAAAGGCCATCAAAAAGTGTTGCAAGTGGAATTGTGTTTGTGTTTTGATTAGGGTGTCATTTGGTTTGGTAAATATCAAACTGACTGAAAACTAATTGAATATTTTCGATTTAATAAGCCGAAACATGGTAATCAAAATCGAAATAACTGAAATTGAGAAATACTAAAAAGTTGGTTTGATGTTTAGTAAATACTGAATTTAGCGAAATGTTAGCTATTTAAACACTCATATTTGTAATTAAGGTTGACAATTTTAATCTGAGCACAAAGATTACCCAAAATATAGAACTTTTCTTCCCTAGCCGTATTTCATTATTCTGAATGTATCCCATTTCATATGATTTTTGAAAATTTTGCTTCCTCTATATGATTGGTTAATGAAGATCTACATTTACACATAACCTACCTAAACAAGTTATACCACATTAGTAGATACGTTGCGGTCTTTATGACTAAAAATATACAAAATTAAAATTCGTCTGTTTGATTTTGTCAGTATAATTAAATACGAATAATGAAATAAATTTCACATATTTTTGACAACGTTTAGATCTTGATTAACGCGCTCAACCTTAATACGATGTCACTTATTACACAAAAACGTTATTATTTAGCTATTTATGTCTTATTTTGATCTACTATTCTTCTCACACATTCTTATATGAATGAGAAGTAATGCTCCGTGTAAAAATATTGAAAAGTTTATATCTTGACGATATGGTTTCCCGTAGGGAATCATAAGAATAAATAAGGTTGACTGTTTTAATCAAGACCCCAACGTTACAACAAATATGTGTTTTTTTACTATAGTTGTATTTCACCGTACTAATAACCTATTTCACAATATTTTCAAAAATTTTGCTTTCTCTTTACGGTTGGTTCACAAAGATGTATGCTTGCATATAGTTATACCACATTAGTAGGCACACTGTGGTTCCAATAACTAGATTTTTTTTAAAAAAAATTGCTTCCTCTATTGTTTCATTATATTATGAAAATATGTTTGTTAAAAAGTTTGGTAATACCGAAAATCGAAATACCGAATTTGGTAAAATTTATCTAATACCAAAAAATTAGGTTGGTTTTAAGTAGTCATATTTCATTACCGAAAGCGTTGGTTTGAAGTTAGTAACACCCATTACCGATTCGAACCAACCAAATGTCAGACCTTGTTTTGATCATAAACGTTTCTCCAAACCTGCAAAGCCAAAAAAACCACATTTAAGATGTTTGTTTGTTTTTTAGGTCTGTAGTGACAAACTTGAACTAACAAGCTAGGAACCAACCTCTAATATGGATTGGCACATCTATACCAACCTAATTATATCTTATAATCATCTTTGTTATAGTTAGTCATTAAAGCTAGTGTCATTTGTCAAAAAAATTCTTAAGCTTAGACTGACTTAATAGATTGCATGTAGAGTTGACAATACAAGGTGATTCCAATGTAGGTGATGTATTTTTGCTTTACATATGTGAATTCGTTAGAAAATGAATGAACTAAAAGTAAATTTAAACGTATAGTCATAGATACGTCATATCTGTTATATTTTAAGTAGATTCATTTCAAAAACATGTCTCAATTTTCGACGGGCAAGTGAACGATTTATACATGAACCAATTTCATGAACAAAAGTAATACATAGTGATCCATAATCGATCAAATTTCATGAACAATAAGTAATACATAGTGATCCATAATCGATCAGTTCCACAATCATGACACACTTTAGTTCTCATAACTAGTGTACGTGACAATGTTTTAGTTGTTTTACACAATCATATATGGGTGGATCCTCTTCATATTCTCATCAATTATAATCATCTTTGTTTGATAGTATTTGAACAGAGAGATTTCTGGACAACACTGAGAATTAGACAAGAGAATCAAACTGTGGAATAATATTTCATCCGAGAAAGATATCATGGTAAACATGGGAGATTATGTGCTAATTAATCACATGTAAATCAACGAACTTAAATGGCTAAATCCCACTTTAGATATCTTGTGGGCCAAATTAAGTCGATTCCAACTCTATTGTTGTCTTCTACTTCCCTTTTTAATGTTAGTTAATTGGTGGCCTGCTACTGCTAATCACTTAACAGAATCATTTTCCTTTGATTCACAAAGATCTCCGAATACGTGAGCATCTGCTACGGAGTGCGGCCATATCCACACAACTGCAGCCGAACCGTTTTGATACAGATAGCGAACTCGGATTGGGAGGTCATGAAACATAACAAAACGAAAAAAACACAAATTTTGAAAAAAAAAACAAATTTTGCCGGGTATGCATATGACCTGCAGGCCATAGCAGAATTTTCGCTCCGAATACAGCTTATATATGCTCACTCAATTGTAGGAGTGGGCACGGTTCGGTTCGGATCTGTTTGAGGCTTAAACCGTAACCGAACCTTTTTTCCAGTTTTACAATATTTCAAACCGCAACCAAACCGTTTTTTTTTTTTTTTTTTTTTTTCAGTTTTCAAGTAATTCGGTTAAACAATCTTTCGGTGCAGTGCGAGTCGGTTTCAGTGTGAACCGATTTATTTATTTCATCAAATAAAGAATGTTCAAATTTTTGTCTAACAATTTCTATAAAACATGAATAATTTTTAGTGCATTTAGACTCTAAATTTGGCCCGTGGACCCAAAGGGCCAAAGCCTGGCCCGTAGAAAAACCCATCTCGGCCCGGCCCATAGGGCATAAGGCCGGGCTAGGACAGAGGGTTCAAAGCCTCGTCTCGGCCTGCGGCCCGACCCTAAAAAGCTTGTCAAAAGCCTTTTCAATTGTTTTATTAATAATTTTTATTGAGTTATTAGTTACATTTATAAACTAATTAAGATTTTAAGTCATATTTTTCTTAGTTTTTTTTATTATATTTAGTTATTTCATTAACAAATCTTAACTTTTTTTATATTTTTGTTTTATTTTGATGAAATTTTATTAGATATATGCATGTTATGAGCCTGGCCCAACCCTTAAAAGCCCGTAAGGCCCAGCCCCATGGGCGGCGCATGAGCTTTGTTTTTTTTGAAAATCCCGGCCCGACCCGATCCTAAAATTTCCAAAACATAGTTAAGGCCCGGCCCGAGCCCATAGGGCTTGGACAGGGTATGGGCTTGGGCAGGGTCAGACCGGGCCGGGCTTTTTGACGACCCATAATTTAGAGTTCATGTAAGCCTACAAATGCCATCAGAATATCAATTAAGTAACAAAAACATCATATTTGATAATTTAATACATCAACTATCATGCAACATAACAACTTGCAAACTACAATCTTGAACACAAATGATTTTGTATATATTACAAATCAATTTTCATCAATGAAAAAATTGAAAAAATTAAAAAAATAAGAGAAATTTAATTCGGTGTGGTTCAGTTTAAATCGGTTGAATTATAACCTCAAACCGCTTTTATACGGTTTGGTACGGTGTGACCATAAAACGACACCGTTTTAATTCGTTGAGGTTATCAAATCGTGTTTTTCAGTACGGTTCGGGTCGAAAACCGCATTTTTGATGCAAAACGCCCACCCCTACTCAATTGTACATTCTATTCGAAACTCCAAACCAATCACTAAGAATTAAATTGGTCTAGGTTGGAATAGACTACAAAAGAGCAGAGCAAACAATTATGTTGAGCTATCACCTTCAAGCTGTATAATCATCCACAATAATTTTCAATGTAATGTGTACACTCTTAAACACCCGTTCAAATTGGTCCCCTAGTTACATATAAATCTGCAAACAAGCCTCAAGCAAAAGCAGTCACCCCTCACCTAATTTTTCATAACCATTGTTCACGTCAATTTTTAGTCCGTTAGTCCATTATAATGAGTACGATGTATACTAAGAAACATTGTGACTATGAATCGGCGACCTATGAGACTACAATGACTACAGTTGTCATATCAGTTAACGTGCGTACATGGCCGGTCTTGAGATTTCAGGGCCTCAAGCAAAAATCAAATTAAGGTCTCGATCTTTAAAGTAAATGATGTGTAGTGACATACGAACACCATTATCAATGCGTTAATATTTAATCGAACAAACTTATTTTCAATACTAACAATTTTCTACAAGCTGAACAATAAAATTGCAATGATCTACCATTTCATATTAGTATTCAAACGAACAAACTCATTTTCAATGCTAACAATTTTTTACAAACTTATTGAAGCAAGAGACTTAAAATAGGTAATTACCTTATATGGTTCCTGATGTATCACCAATAGGACAATTAGGTATATCTGATGTTTAAAAGATGACACTTAGATATCTCAAGTTATGCTTAATTAGACAGTTTGATATTTTCGTTAACTTTTCCTTTAAATATGAGGGTAAATCGTCATTTAGGTCACATTTATAAAATTAGATATAAAAAATATTAATTTGTGTGGTTAAATGATAATTATTCTTGGGTCTTTATTATTTTCTAGGTTTTTGAGAGTATACACATGAATTAATGTTTTTGGTTAGGTTGATAAAATAAGGCATAATTTTATTTTATGTTAAAAAATCTATATATTTTGATATGAACACCTATTAATCGTGTGAGTGTTTAGGTTAATTATATCACCTAAATTCTTAAATATAAAATTCATTCATGTTTCAAACAAAACATAAATTCATATTTATGTAGATAAATATTAGTTAAAATTATATATATATATATATATATATATATATTCAGATCTAATACGTACACATGAATTCACATAACAAATTTTTTTATATGTATATTGATAAATAGGACCTAAATATCTATTTTACCCTCATATTTAACAGAAAAGTTAATGGAACACATCAAACTATCTAACTGAGCAAAACATGAGATACCAAACTATCATATTTTAAACATCAGACACCTATTTGTCTAATTGATTATACATCAGATACCATAAAAGGTATTTACCCCTTAAAATTTTCTATTATTTCATGTATTTGTAGATTTTTTTTATTTTTTACATTCATACATCAGGAGTTATATAATATTTTTTGAGACATTTAGAGCCGGTTCTGCGTGCGTATGACACACATATATGGGTACCTAAGAAAATTCCGGCAACCTATATATACCATATATATGTTGATTAGCCATATATTACAACACTTGTCATTTCAGTAATATATTACAATGAATTACGTATCAAGGTCATACTTTTGATCGCATCGTATCATATCTACGAGGAATGCATGCAAAATAAAATAACTAAGACATCCGTATATGTAGTGCCGTACCTACAGTAGGGCAAGGGAAATTAACTATTGAGTCATGATTGGTTGATATATTTAATAATTTTACAGTATTTGACTATTTTATATAATATTTGATCATTATACATTATCCAAATACAAAAAAGAAGAACCGTCTTTAAATGTTTAAGTTAATTGATACGTTTATTAAAAAGGGATAGCTTCCATCATATACCATCTTAATTGTTTCTAAATTTAATATATCTTACTCATTTATAGTCATCTATCTAACACATATCTATATTACTTTGTCTTTTTCATTACACAATCTGTATATATAAATATGATAGTGTGAGCTTCAATTGATAATAATCCCTTATTTTTGTATATATATATATATATATATATATTTTGATGTGAACTCTCATTCATTCTTTCTTACCGTCTCGTTATTTCCTTCCACGAAAATCAAATGATATTCAGAAAATCAATTGAATATTTAAAACCATAGAAACATTTTTGCAAAATATATCATATAAAAGGTTAGCAAACTATATATAAGAAAGCATCTTGGGTAATTATAATTATTATATGAAGTTTATATTTGTTTATATAAATCATGACCCTTCTAGTTAAGAATTATAGAATTATATATAGTTACACCACTGAGTGTATGTTCATTATATATATATATATTGAGCATAAACTTAAACATGGAAAATAGATTCAAAGAAGTTGCAGGTTGTAGAAAAAGAAGGAAAAAGAAATGTTAGAATTTGGGCAGAGCAGTGATGAACAAGGAGCCAATATTCCCGCTGTTTTGATAGGCCGACAAACGGACAAAAAATGTCACATAGACAAATTCTTCCGCAACATTTAGAATATAAACTTTGCATTAGTTGAAAATTATGGCAGCAATTTTATATAAAAATGACCTTAGGTCCATTATTTATCAAGATATATAGAGAAAAATAAGAATAAAACCTGTATGGTATATAATGGCTGTACCATGAACAACCTAAAAAATAGAAAGAAAAAAATGGAGGTTGGGAATCCGTGTAAATATATATATCTTACTAAGTTCAACTATTTGATTAAGTTTTCTTGGTACTGTAAAATATTGTATGAAGTATGAACACTTTGAATGGTGTTCCCCAAGCTGGTCATGTCTGCTTTGATCTGCTGTGCTTCCTAATAACTAATAAGTAGTTGCTCAGCTAACTCAGAGATTTTGTCTAGCTCTCTCTCTCTCTCATTTTTTAGGGTTAATTAATTTGGATCTCAGAGTTTAATAATTTCTGTGGACAATTTTTATATGGTTTTGATGTATGAGAGGACATTTTCAGCTAAGCGATTTGCTTCAGGTATGATTTCATAAACTAGCTGCATGTTGACGATCAAACTGGCTCAGTGGTCAACCTAATATAAATATTCACAACGCACAGTTCGTATAACTTTTTTTGTAACGGTAAGATTTTTATTTAAACTAAAACAAAAGTACAACCATAAATACTAAATGGATCAAAAACAACAAGAAAAAACATAATCAAACATATTCTATAGAACCTAATACCTTCAGTCAAGAAACAGATCGATTAAGAATAAAGTAACACAAAGACGTCATCCTAGAGTGACATATGACCATCACCCGATCCGCGAAAACTCATTAGCTAATCAAACCAAACATGAAGAAGCACAAAACTCATCCTATCTAAACCTCTTCACAACACAAATCTTAAAACCATACAAACACATTCTCAAAGTCGGTAAAGAAAACAAAATAAAAAAGAAGAGAGGTAACAAGGAGCATCCGATCTACAGCGAGGACGAATCCGAAAGGACAACATGCAGTCCCTTGTCGCACTACCGAGATCATCGGGTTTACATGCGGTGACAGAATAACCCCGTTAACAAGCCCACTTCAGATGCTGAAGGCAGAGCTCGAAGAACTCAGGGAGCAATCGGTGAAGTTAGACCCAAGTGAGGAAGATGTGCATCTTGACCATGAAGAATTTGAGATCTGTGAAGTTGAAGGAGAAAGCAGATGGTGGGTGGTCTGAAATTGAAATACAAGGCATGGTTGGGAGTGTGGATCTATGAGGGGAAGAAAGTTGAACAGAACAAACAAGTTAAACCTGCCATTACCAAGGTAGAGAGACTGTCTAAAGTAGAGAATGCTCCCCCTGCTCTCAAGCCAAGGTTCTAGATCAAGAAATGATCTAGATCTTGACCGGAAAGGGGGGAGAGGGTGTGCAGCCGGGCTGGAGAGTTTCTCTCTCTAGACTATAGAAAACGAGTTCTTCTGTATAACTTGAAGTTCTTGAAAGTTTTTTTTTGTGAGTAGGGTGATGGAAGAAATTTACAGCCTAGTTTATTTAGCAGTTGTATTATTTTGTTGAACCTATTGTCTTTTAACATTATTATTATGGAAAAAACTTGCGTCTCACCCAGGCTGGACGTATCCGTTCGGACTTTCGTATGTGGTCCAATCCCATCTAACATGTGTTCAGCTTTTCTTATTTGATTTTTATTTTTATTTTGATGATTAATATTGTTGAGAACTTTTTAATTTATCCAAACCACAGACATTGTTTAAAACTTAGCAATGTACGACAAGAACACAACCCAGTCATTAGAATTTGACCTGAGAACACAACCCAGTCATTAGAATTTGACCTGAAAGTTTAACAAGAACACTCATAAAGTTTAGGTTCAACATAATTGGAAACTTTAAGTAGTACAATAATCTATTTTTGGTTAATCTTTTGGTTAAACATAGAAGAACACGTCTATTTCTGTATTTCATCTTGATATATACATCACTACATGTTTATACAACTCATATTGATGAAATCTGAAAGCTACAAACATTAGTATTCCAAGAGAAGAAATTGCATTTTCCAAGATGCAATTTCTTCTCTTGGAGAAATTGCATCAGTTGCAGATAGTTTGGCAAATTTGGGCTTGGCTTCAAACATGCTAGTTTGGCATCAAACTCCTCCCACCCTGATCACTCCATATCTAAAATATGGACGGACTTGGTTTCCCTTACATTCGTACTCATTGATTTTGTTGTTTATTACTATGGTTTGGATGAGGTTGATACATAGACATCTATTGGTTGTTATTTCTCGTACAACAGATGTTGTTGGTAGGTTGAGATGAGTAGTTTTTTTATCTTCTTTTTCAACACTTTTATTTTATCAGCTTCTAGTTCTTTGTATTATTTTTCAGGAATGGGTTTGGCATAGTCCTCCCTTCCTATTGTATTTTTTTTATTTCAATAAATTTTTGAGTAAGGACGATGAGTTAGTTCTTATCTCGCTTACCAAAAAAACTAGAAGAAGTTGCATTCAATATAAGAGTTCGAATGTCTTATGATTCATAACAAAATAAACCTACAATACATAGAATTTTGAATTTGTATGATTTATATACCTATTATTGATACCGAGATTTTCTTCCTTGTTCTCTTAAAAAAATCTACATTTGTTTGCTCTCAGCCTAAAAAACTTATATGAAACACTGTAGGCCACCATGATGAATCATAGTTGCATCAAATCTCTCTAACTATGAATTGTAACGGTAGGCAAAAAAATTACACCATGTTTACAGCAATTCAATCCACCAAAGACAAAAGCAAGAAATCTAAATTCAATCCAAACTCAAAATTCGATACCCATTCAATTGTTCTCTTATTTTCTTTGAAAGGTTCAAATCAAAACTCAAAAATTGTAATATCAATATACAAAACAAAAATAAAAATAAAAATCAGATCAAAACAAAAAAATTAGACACATGTTAGATTGAGATTGAACCATATAGATGAGTCCAGACAAGTGCGTCCAGCTTGAGTTGGTTACAAGTTTTTCCTATTATTATTATTATTATTATTTGTCAAACCTGTAATGCTGGTACTATTTGGTGCGTGGATTCTGCTCTCTACGTCTACATGCTTTTCATTTTTGTATGCACCATGCATATATCTGATGCTCCTGAATAAGACGGTGTTAAATAAGAACTTAAAAAGGCTAGTCTCATGTTTGGAATGAGAAGGTACTAAAATAAATGGTCTACGTTAGACCTGTTTTTCAATTTGTCCTCTCTACCCGGTGCTAACGTGGGTACTCCATTTTGACACCCGTGGCTAGTACTGTCTCTCTGTTCTTCCTCCCTTTGTCGTTCGATTCTCACTTCCTCTCGCCTCAGACCTGCCACCATCAACTGAACCTTCCAGTTCAGTCTTAATCTCGGCTAAACCTCAACCTCTGGTCGAACCATCTCCAAGCGACATATCTCCAACAGAACCGAGCCATATCCCAATTTGATTTTAGTTTAGTGAGTCATCTTCGTCATCGCCTAACCCCTCTGAACCTGATCCTGTCTTGGCCGCTACGACGGCTGCTCCACCACCAGTCGAGGCCCCGCTCTGTCGCTCCAGCCACTTTTCTGCTCCTCCAGCAAAGGTCACAGATTTTCTGCATTTGAAGACCGTCCTAGTTTGTAGAAAGATGGTTTTCTGCAAATTTGGGTTTTTGCTGATTTGGGTTTACTGCAAATCTGGGGTTTGAGAATGATATAGTTAGATTGGAATTTGTTTTTAGAATGATGTAGTTAGATTTGAATTTGTTGTTAATCAATATTGGTTCTGGGTATTGCAAAGATCAAGAGGTTTTGATCTGATATAGTTTGGATTTTTATCTGGGTATTGCAAATGTTCTTATGAGTTTTGATGATACCCACCAATTTGCAAACTTCATCGAACTGTTCTACTGCCCTACTCTCTTCCTTTATATTCTGTTTTTCTCTGATCTATTTTCAGATTATTATTTTGTTTTTAACCAAATGCATCAAAATTAATTTGTTTTTGATCAAATCCAAGCTCTTCACTGGAGATCCAGTGATTCCAATAGTTAGACTTCAAAATTTCAAATGCTTCATACTTGATCTTTTCAACCAGTTCATGGAAGTTAATTTGTATTATATAAACGTTGTTGGGTACCAAGAAATTAAAGGGGGGTAATTAAATTTAGTACTGGCTCATAAATCCATCACATCCATTGCACAATAGTCTTGTGCTTTGATCAGCAAGTTTCGCACCAGATCAAGACTTACAGAAATTGAAGACACAGCTTAGTTTAGCTGTCATGATTAAAACTACTAGCCGAGTAGCTGAACATAAACATGGATCACTGCATGCATATGTATCCATCGATCACAGCTAGCAAGCTATCATTTGACAGCAACGTTAAGCTGTTTGGTCCAGAACGTACCAAGGACCGTGCAGCAGTATAGCTACAACTAAACTACAAATGATGGAGACCCAACTAAACTACCATGCATCAGAAATTAAGACCAACTCAGATGTGTCCATGAAATGGACCAGGCCTCTTTGCAATTTAGGCCCAGAACACTTCGAGGGCAGGTAATTTTCAGTCGGACGAAACTAGCCCCATGAGTAGAAACACATCGGGTCATATCGCGAAAAGTTGAAAGAGAAAATGAGAAACAGAGAGCCAGAATTGGTTCATTGCTTTATGGCTGGACTCCTCTTGTCTTGTGAATAAAGCTTTCATATTTTAAGACAAACCTCTGTGAAGTGTGAAGGTCTAGAAAACCTCACACCACTGCCAAAGTTGAGAAATCGTACACAGCCTTCTGAAGCATCAGTTACACTCTTGAAAACTCAAACAAGTAAAGTGAAAAAGGGTGATAATTTCTCTTCAAGGAAACCTGAGATTCTTCTGATACACCATTGCTCTTGCATTTTATAACACCCATTACTCCAACTCATGTGCTTCACATCACATTTTTGATGGTTAGGAGGAACTTGTAGAGAAAGAGAAAGAGAGTAGGAGGTGCATTTTTGGTTTCAAGGTAGTTTGGTTTAGTTTCTGAAGGTGAAGAGGGCTTTGAAAGTTTGAGGCTTTTAAACAGAGTAGGAGGTGCATTTTTTGGTTTCAAGGTAGTTTGGTTTAGTTTCTGAAGGTGAAGAGGGCTTTGAAAGTCTGAGGCTTTTCTTTTCTTTAGTTTTGGTTTATCATCCTCAAGGAGAAGATCAGTGAGTAAAATCCACCATGATAAAGAACACTTGGGTTTTGCTGTACTGCCTGCTGTTCATGGGATGCTATCTTGGTATGTTTTGTTCCTTAGTGTGCTTCTTCTTTCCTTAGCTGGTTTTGGAGTACTATTTGCGTTTAAGTAATTGATTTTGTTCAAGTTGCTGGTCAAAGTTTACATTTTTGTTTTATGTGCTTGCTATCAAGCAAGTTTAGAAATGCTCTCTTTTATTTTTCTTTGTTAGAAAGGTGCTCTGAGATTTGCTTATTTTATTTTCAGGAACAAGGGACTGCTAATAATGCTAATGTGCTAATTTTCTGTTATATTAAAATGGCCATTTACATTTCATTAGCAAAAACATTAAGGGCTCTCTCTCTCAGAGGGATAACAAAATTGAGGTAGATGAATCTCCTGTGTTTTTGACTTTTTGTTGCTGCTGCTGTTGTTGAAAAAATGGTCCGGGAAACCCAGATTTCATGGTAACTGAGTCACATGTACTATTGGCCCATGGTGCCTGTCTAGTACAGAAGGTTGATTACTTCATTATCTACTATGCCCGCCCATGGTATTAATTGATATTAGAAAGCTATTGTTGTCGTTGTTCTGTATGTTGTGTTGCTTTTATTTACAAATGCTTGTTCAAAAACTTTTTATACTTAATGGCATTTGCACTTCAGTTTTGTCCCTCCTGTTTGCTACTTATACTTGAGCAAAGCATTTAACAGCACCATAGGTAATAGATTGAAAATACATCTTTAAGCTTTGCTTCAGTAATTATCAATAATCTCACAAATTAACTTGAATTTTTGGCTATAGCAAGTGTACTCAGAACTTTGTGTCTTGAGAAGTTCATGTGGCAAAAGTGTGCATATATTCATAATGGTGAAATGGTAGGGTAGCCCATATTCAGTACAATTTCAAATGTCAATATTTGGTCGATACTGAAAGCTGATCAGCTCATCCATTTCTAGTTTTGGTCCATATCTAATCTCCACGTTTTTCAAATTCTTTAGCTTTGACAATGGGAGCTGGTGTGGAAGAGAAAGTAGATGGTGCAATGCCAGTGACTACATTGTCACCACCAGAAGGGAACACAACGTTCCTTGATGGCACAACATGGTGTGTGGCTCTTGCTGGTGTCTCCCAAATTGATCTGCAGAATGCATTAGATTGGGCTTGCGGGCTCGGAATGGCAGACTGCAAGGCCATCCAAGACGGCGGGCCCTGTTATGATCCAGACACTCTCTTATCTCATGCTTCCTTTGCTTTCAATAGTTACCATCAACAGAATGGGAATTCTGATATTGCTTGCAATTTTGGGGGCACTGCTGCTGTCACTAAATATAACCCAAGTAAGTTCTGCATCTCTTTAATTATCCCCGATTACTATTGTAAAGGTTAACACTAGGACATACGATAAATACTAACTATCTAGCAGTTTGGATAACAATTGTTTTACACCTTAGACATTCAATTTGGAGAAGAATCCCATGGTACATTTGGTGCTGTATTCTGATTTCCACAACACCTTAAACTATAAGCTGCAATTTTCCTGTTGCTTTATTGATTCGAGGAAAGTGATGATTAGATTTTTGGTCGTTTAAGATTAGAACTACTTGTATTTCTTAGACATTTAACTTGAAGACACATATGGGTTTTCTGATCTTATCATAATGTCATTTAAAGTTGTAACCTCATGGATCTATTCCTTCCTTAAGAATAGTTGCAGCACACTAAAATAGCTTTGCTTCACCACTTTTATAAGCTCCGGTGACATTTTTGCTAATGCTGCCTAATGCTAATTGAATATATTAGCGGATTATGAAGCTTATTACGCGATTTTAGTTCAACCATAATGTAAAGTCCTATACTTACATCCTTCAGCCAAAAACAGATAGTGACAAGTTTCATTGCTTTATTGCAGGTTATGGAAAATGTGTCTATGCTGCTCCAGGGTATGGTTTTTACCTACACTTTCAGTTTGCCTCATCTTTCCCATCTTAGTTTTAAAATGCTTCTCATGGATTGATTTTTTATATAAAATATTTCTTGTTTTTCAGATCCGTAGGCTCTGCAGCACCTCCATTGTTAATCTCCCTTTGGTGGTGGAAACTTGCTCTCCTTTGTTTACTCCCCTTGTATATAGGAAGCTGATCATTTCTCATGATCTTTAGTTAAACTGTTTTGTACAAAACTATTCTAATGTCATGAGAAGGAAAACGCAGGAGATCAGAACATGATTAGCCTATGATTATGTAATGTAAAATGCTTATTCATGTCTTTGTTTCTGGTTTAGGAATCTTTAGCTAATTAAGCAAACACCCCCTCTATCTTTTTCAATCTCTCTTTTGGTTTGATCTACTATGTCCCTTTAAAATGGAGCTATTTCATGTTTCCATACCCTTTTCATTGTTCTTTCCTTATTGGGCTCTTGCATCTCCTTTCACTAGACAACTATGACAAATGACCAATTTGCCTTGTCAATTTCTCGCGTGATTTTGGGGGTTTAACACATCCCAAGGAACTGAGATCTTGAGGTTTTTTTTTTCCCCACAGAGATCTTGAGGTTTTCAATATAAGAGAAACAGGGTTTGAATGTGGGGCTCACAAAATCCTGGTGGATAGTATCTCTGTTTCATTTATTTATTTATTAATAGCTTTTGTCCTTCTGAAAATCAGTCCATAAATACCAGGTATACTATTTATTGAGCTGACGTCATCCCTCTGATAGGTTACTGTTCAGGCAACTATTGTGCGAGGACGGTTTTACCCTCTGATTATCGTGTAAATTGGTTTCTTCTCTTTTGTCTACTGTATCTCTTACTTGGGTTTTTCGGGGAAAGCTGAAGGAGGAGGGAAAGTGAAGCACTGGGGTGAATCTGATTCAGGGAAAGATTCGATCGTACATTGAGTTTCATTGCAAACCCATTTGAAATGGGAGATTTGCATGTTGCTTTAGTCAGGTGGAAATAATTTGGTCAGTTTCCTTCATATTTAGAGTGAAAGATATTCATGTCTTTGTTTTATTTTCAATGTTTATTTTATTAGTCATCCGATAAGATAAATATAACTTTAGCACTTTCTTGCACGAACAGGGTGACAAACACGACGACTCTGTAAATTTTAAAAATTAAATTTTATTATAAATATAAATATAAATAATTAATATATTTATATATTTATATATTTTTAGTATATATAAAAATTACTAAATATTTATAAAAAAAACCCTTAAAAACATACTAAAAGATTCTAATACATATATATATATATATAATATGTTTAGGTTCATTTTGTTTTCTTGTCATATTCACTCGACCGCTCAACCCAATCTCTCATCTCTCCCTATTTCTGACTAAACCAACATGATTTATCAGTTCACATCTTTTTCTTTACTCTTAAATCAAATTTCAATTTGAGTTTCAGAAATATAATCATACCTCCTCTCTTTCTCATCCCTAATTTCATCCTTTAAACCCTAATTCTTTGATGTCCACGGCTATCGGTGGAGAGGCCGTCGACAAAGAGGACATTGACGCGACTCACATGAAGAAGAGACTCGTAGCTCTTAGAGGCCGATGAGAGAATATTGTCATGAAGATCGGCGAAAAGAATAGGCTGAAAATGTGAGATTTTTTGGGTTTAGCAAGGTTTTGGTTTTTTTTTTCATAATAATAATTATTAAATTTGGTGACGTGACGTGTCCGAAACTTATGTGGCATGCCAGTCAACGTGTCGGGGCCGTACCGAAAAAGTCAACATTTTCTGACACACCACGTGGCATGTCGGACACGTGTGTCAGCGTGTCGGACACGTGTGTCAGCGTGTCGGACACTCCGACACTCCACCCGATAGAGTGTCCGTGCAACATAGCTTTAGCACGTACTGTTGTTAAGTTGAATCTTGCATTGAATCTTATATATTTACTTTAATTTGCAGGTTTGGGTTAAGGTTTCCGGAGGTGTATTTCTCTATATAAGCTCTTTGCTGGTTTGGTTTATAGTTTTCTATTTTGAATAGTTGCCTTCAATATGATTATAGTTCTTTGCTCCTGAAATTTAATTGGTTGCATCCATGGTTTGTTTGAAGTTTCAGTTGGGAAGATGGAAGCTAATTTATCATTTTGGTGATGCAGACATTCAAAATTCTAGGTTACTCAGGAAGAAGAAAGAAAGTTGATCCAACTTCCTGGGTTAGTCAAGAAAAAAATTAAAAAACAAAGGTATATTTTATCTTTTTTTTTTCTAAGACATGAAAGTACATGGACTTCTTAGCTGATGCAAGGCTGTGGCTTCCTTAATGAATCATGGTAAAGGTTGACGTCCTTGATAAGCTTATGATGATGGGGATCAGATTTGTAATTATTCCGATTCTTATGCATTACATAAGAACCCTCAGATCTTAGTTATAAATTCTGCCAATAGAATGCATTTTGTATAAACAATGTATTATTTATATGAATGAAAATTTTCTGTCTTCTAAATTGAGTCATTGAAGCTGTAAACCCGCAGCAAAGCGCAGGCAATGGTTGTCTTGCAGTTGGCTACCATTTGGTTTAAGCTGTGTCCTTGGTAATGCTAAATACGTGTTTGGATATGTAGTTGCTTGGTCATTTTTAAGACAAGGCAAGATAGTTCCAGTTTGGGTTTATGAAATACTATCATATCTAAAGTAGTGACTATCTTTAGCATGGGAGAGCTTGAAGCACATTGTTTGACAAGATGCCCTTAACTGGGGAAAAAACTTAAAGTAAAGTTTCTGATATTGCAAAAAGGTAACCTCCATTTTGACATATACCGTTGTAGGTTCTTATTTGTTGCAAGCGTATATATTGTTTTCTTTCACATCCATGAATAAACCTTTGCAGCACTTAACACTAGTGTTCATAATTTCAGATTGCCCTATATCTAGAAGGCAAGTTAATCTGAGATTGCCTTATACTGTAACAATAAACTCAGTAATATATCGAAATGCGCTTTGCTATACAACTCGTTGCAACGCCCGATCAACTGTCTAGTCATTACATATGTTATGTAAATGAATAAACTACACATCTAAAAGACACGTTTGCCCTCGGGCATTGCAATGCTTTGGCTTCCCGCTCAAATTATTGTTGGTTGTAAGGACTAAAATATCAACAATCATGAAAACTTAGTTGGTTCGAAAAATGAAAATCTCGATGGATATATCGAGAAATTATTGAATATCAATGAAATTTTTTCTAAGATTTATATAAAAATTATATAATTGACTAAAAATAGACTAAATATAAAATATCGGAAATATATGAAAAATAATATCGATACTTGTAAAAAATAAAAATTTCAAAAAAAAATCAAGAATATTTTAGATATTTAAGACCTTGGTTGGTTGCAGACTTGCAAGACGGATCACATGGAGATAAATTACACGGGAAGCGAAACTTTGGGTGTTCTCTATGCTCGACTCGAGTAGGTCTAATTTCAAGTTGATTTAAAATTTAGGGATACGTTCATTGCAATGTGGGTGATTTTTACATAGAACAACCTTACCACCTGACAGTAGGCAAACCTATGAAGTATTGTTGGTATTGTATATTTAAAAAACAGAGGTTTAACTTTGATATTCGCATGGAGTTTCATACGTTCTTATTAACTTGTAAGAAAACCCCCACCTAAAACAACGTTTTTGAAGCTTTTCTGGCCATGGATTGGCCAAATATTTCATTTGTAGCCCAACCCACACTTATGGGCCGACTTGACCAGTTTGACCCCGTCCAGCCCGCTTCAATCTGGGTCAGTCCAGTCCAGCTCAATACCTGGTTGCTGGTTCCATCATCAACAATCCAATGGGACAGTTCTGCAGCTCACATAAACCTTATCCAACGAAGAAAATCCAATGAGGTAAAGCCAAGTCAGCATCAAGTATCTTGGTGTATCCAAATCTGTGTTCCTGAAGCCACAAGTAGCTCATGTGGCTGAGGTGAAGACTTTCTGATTCAAAAAGCTTATAATCTTTGCATTACAAGCTACCACCACGCTTCAGCAAATTATCCAAAAAAACAGAGACATTTGCAGACTCCTACATTCAGTTGTGATTAGGAAATGGCAGCAGCTACTATGACTACTTCTCTCCCTCAGTTCAATGGGTTGAGACCAAAGATCTCATCCAATGTACAGAGCTTGGTGAGTGCTTGTTGTTCTCTTGTTCAATTTCGTACAATTTTGCTTTTGAATGTGTGTAATGCAGTTGACTCTTGCTTCATGTTTAGTGAGGTAATATGTTCAATGGGAGTGTTAAAAAGTAAAAATATGGTTGAAGTTGGATCTAGGATAATGTCACAATAAGTGTATTATTTGATGATTTATGCATGGACCAAATTGAAGTTTATGATAGGAAATTTAACCAACTAGATACAAGTTAAAGGAATCTATACCGAAAATAAAAGAGGTTTTGTATTTTGGGTTATGAGTTTCGGTTACTGAGTAGAAAAAATATTAGTGTTGCTAAATATAAGATCACACTGTTTACTCACCTCCTCAAGTAATGGATCTGTTATTGTTGTATGTTTTTTAAGTGATCGGAAGTCTCATGGGTAGTTTACTGTCGATTTGATTGACTCGAGTAATGAGATCAGTGTCATTTTAAGGAGTAGCTAATACTCATCCAATTGTGTTCACCAAGTGATGTGGTAGTGTTTCGCTTATCTTTGATGGACGTATTTTGTCCGTCAAACTTTTTCATGTTTCAGAATCCAAAATCTTAACTAGTTTTAAGTTCTTATGGGAATACTCCGTTGGACACTTTACCCTAACTAGTTATATGGTTTATTCTTGCACTTGTTTACTGACTGCAGTGTTCCTCATTGTTCAGGCTGCTGTTCAACCAATGAGGCGCAAGAGCCAAGGTGCTTTGGGAGCTCGTTGTGACTTCATTGGTTCACCCACCAATTTGGTAAGCATACATATTTCACTTCATGGAGATGAACACTACTAATAAATGCATCTTTTTCTTTTTGTTGATTCAGATCATGGTGACTACTACAAGCCTAATGTTGTTTGCTGGAAGATTTGGGTTGGCGCCATCTGCAAACAGGAAGGCAACGGCAGGATTGAAGCTGGAAATCAGGGACTCTGGTCTTCAGACTGGTGACCCAGCTGGGTTTACCCTTGCTGATACCTTGGCCTGTGGGACTGTAGGTCACATCATTGGGGTTGGGGTTGTTCTTGGCCTTAAGAACATTGGTGCTCTGTAAAACAAACTTGAAGTGAATTCAAATCTGCACGTATTTAATTTTGAAGTTGTTTTGTTTTATTCTGCTTGTTAATCAGAAGATATATAAGCATAAACTTGGATTAGGAAATAAGGTAACAATGTATAATAAGCTAGTGAAGCGGGCACCAAATACCTGTGTTTCAAAGGCCGTTCAACTCGTCTAGCCGGTTCAAGTAAATTCTCAGTCCTAGTAGCGCCTAATGAGTTTTCAAACCTTGAGTTTATACAATATTTTAATAGAAGGCCGCCAGCTTTCCAAACCTGCTCTCCATCCTTCCTATTAGTAGCGTCTAACCTGCTCTCCATCTTTCCAAAAAGCACACACTATAGAACATGAGCTACTGAGGAGAAGACGAATGGAGGAAGAAGATGGGAGGAGATGGACATGGATTGCTTAGCAAATGCGTTTGGCAAAGCTGGAATGGAGTCACTGCTTTTGGCTCTCCCTTTTGTCTGTAAGTCCTGGCACGAAGCTACCCTCAGTCCTATATGCTGGACATGTCTTAAGTTTCCTGATCATAAACCCTCTTTTTTGTTCACTCACACCTTTGAAGAAACTGAAATTCCACCTCGACGTTTCGGCACATTTTATGATAAGTTTATAGATCAATATAGAATCGATAATAGTCGATTTTCAATCACTACTTTTTGTAAAGATGGCGGTTGATTGGAGCAGAGGGCAGGCTACTGAACTCAAGCTACCCCAGTTCAGTACAGAAGCAGCTCTGAGATATGCTTCAGATAATTGTCTTCTGCTCAAACAATAAACGTTTGAGGATGATCTGCCGATTTTCAAGGATTGTCAAATCCTCCCGGGAGTGATTTGGAAGTGGAAGTTTCTGGAGAGCTTTTGTTTTGGGGGTACCTTGTTGCACATAGCTGGTCAGTTGAGACATTGGAAGTACTTAAGTAGATCCTTTTGGGACTTGTTGACACTGCCGGAAATGGAAAGACTGAGCTGCGATAAAGTTTTGGAGAGAATTATAGTGCAGATTGGAACTCACTGCAAGCATTTTAGGTGACTAAATCTTATAGCAACCCATCTTCGTCAAGTTGAGGCATTGGCAGTTGTGAACTTTCTGCCACAACTTGACAACATATTGGCGTTCAAGTGCATCATCGAAAGGGATAGCCTTCTCACAACAGCTCGGGGATGCAAAGAGCTTCTGGTTTTCATGCCATGAAATGTGCAGGCTTTGAAGAGGATGATGAAGAAATATACAAGCTTGCTAGCGAGGCTGGTAAGATTGTATGTGAGGAATGTGTGCTCCATGATACACTTCTGACTCAGTTGGATACACGCATACCTACTGTATTGGGGATATTAGTAATGTTGAGGTCGGGAATGCAGCTGAGTCAATGAGGGATTAGTAAGGCAGTTTTCAAGTTCATCTTGATACTTTTGTATGGTCTCAACTCTAAAAAGCTAATATCTGAATAGACCTTATGACTTGAATCTTAATATTGCTGTGTAGGTCATATCAGAAGTTTGTGTTGCTATGTCTGTTGTTTCAAAATTCCATGTGATATGTTTGTGTAAATTTTTCTTAAGCAATTGATGGATTTTTTTGCCACTTTCACATAGATTAGAGTTTGTAGGGTGTTTAGTAGAGATGTCCACATACTCTATTTGCTAGATTTTCTCAGATTTCTACATCGTAGATGACATAGATGCTCTATCCTAAACACCTTGTCAGTAACAGTCCCTGCTGAGATGTCCTTACAAAAATTCAGTTTGCTGTTTGGCTCTCTGTTCCTCATTTTCTGGAACTAGTATGTCCCATCCTAGTGTTGTTTGCTGGGAGATTTGGGTTGGCACCAACTGCAGGATTGAAGCTGGAAATCAGGGACTCAGGTCGTCAGACGGGTGACCCAGCTGGGTTCACCCTTGCTGATAACTTGGCTTGTGGAACTGTAGGTCACATCATTGGGGTTGGGGTTGTTCATGGCCTTACGAACATTAGTGCTCTGTAACTTGACTGCACTCACATGGTGATCGGGTTGGACTCAAATGTTAGTTGAGCTTCTGCGCGTCACAACCAGTTGATAATGTTCCAAGATTGATTCGCTGCCTCTCCCAATTCAAATGCCATACACCAACAAAAAACACCTGCATATATATGATATCAGTCTAAGCATTTCTAAACACTAAAGCATGGTGCATTACTAGTTTTGATTTTTGAAGTCTCTTCTCTTGGAGAGCTCTATGCTCATATTTAACTTAACAAGACAGTTGAAGGCCCAATATACCCCTAATTAAATATCTAAAATATTTTTGATATTTTCTTTAAATTTCTATTTTTTACAAGGATCGATATTAATTTTCATATTTTTCTGAGATTTTATATTTAACATATTTTTAGTCAAATATATATAATTTTATATAAATTTTAGAATTTTTTTTCGATATTCGATAATTTCTCAATATATCCGTTCAGATGTCAATTTTCCGAACCATCAAAATTTTCATCAATATTTTAGTCAAACCTTTTAAACTCCGAAATCTGTGCCCGTGTCTTCATTTTCTCCTTCCCAACAGTGATTAAGCTTGAGAGCGAATTTAGGGGCGGAATTAGGGTTTCAATCTAACAAGCTTGTTGAAGTGCTCGACAGAGAAGACGACTGAAGGAGGAAGAAGATGGGAGGAGATGGACATGGATTGCTTAGCAAATGCGTTCGGCAAATCTGGAATGGAGTCGCTGCTTTTGGCTCTCCCTTTTGTCTGTAAGTCCTGGCACGAAGCTGCTCTCAGTCCTATATGCTGGACTTGTCTTAAGTTTCCTGATCATAAACCCTATCCTTTGTTTGATTGTAATGCTGAAGAAATTAACACTCCAACACACATTTTATGATAAGTGTATACATGTATATGGAATCGATAAGAGTCGATTCTCGATCACTACTTTTGTAAAGATGGCTGTTGATCGGAGCAGAGGGCAGGCTACTGAACTCAAGCTACCCCAGTTTAGTATAGAAGCAGCTCTGAGATACGTTTCAGATGCGTGTCCTCTGCTCAAACACTTGACGTTTAAGGATCAGGCGGTCACTTTCAGGCATTATCATATTCTCCCGGAAGTGATAGGAAAGTGGAAGTGATAGGCGGTCACTTTCAGGCATTATCATATTCTCCTGGATCTCCAAGCCTGGATCTGAGGTGAAGCCCAAGAGGCGGCTTAATTAGAAGCTCAATTTTTTTATAGGATTACATAAAAAATCATAAATCTTTCATATTTTTTTCTTGATTTTATTTATATTGGTATGTCACTTTCATTTTTCATAACAGATTGACAGTTTTTTTTGCGGCATCACATTAGGAGACACAATTTTCAGGCTCGCTTCAGTCATTGAAAATCTTAGGTCCGGGTCTGGTAGCAACCCATCTTCGTCAAGTCGGGGCATCGACAATTGTGAACATCCAACCACGCCTTGGGAACATATTGACGGTCAGATGCATTATCGAAAGGGATAACATTCTTACAATTGCTCAGGGATGCAAAGAGCTTCAGCTACGTTGCACGGACACGGCGACACGGTAACACCTAAAAACCGTATATTCGACACGGCTTCGACATGGAAAATAGAATAATATATTTATATATTTTAATACATCAAAATATACTAAAATATGAAATAAATCAATTATATTATCAAAATAATGTTCTGAATTCATTCCATTACATAATCCTAACAAATAACATCAAAGAGAATTAATATATGTGCATAAACTAGTTTAATTAAGTCCAAATGTGCATAACATATACTTCAACAAAATCATGACTTCACAGTTCACACAATCAAACATTCCTCACAGATTCTAAATTCTGGAACAATAATTATGAAAAAGGATGAGATGAAGTGAATCAAGTGATGAACTTACGGGAAAAGTTTTTACAGATCAAAGAAATTTTTAGGGACAGAGCTAGGAGGCTGGAGATTGGCCGTCAGAGCTGGGCGTTAGAGCACGGAGGTTAAAGGTCTCGCCTGGCAGTCGAAACTCCAAGGTTGGCCGCCGGAGCTGGGCGTCGGAGTGCAGAGGTCGAAGTTGGGCGTCGGAACTCGCCTCCCTCTTTGCGTTTCTATATTTGAGTTTTAGGTGAGGCGCGGCGTAGTGACTTATTGTCGAAGGTCTCGCCTGGCCATCCCAACTCGAAGGTTGGCCGCCGAAGCTGGGCGTCAGAGCGCGGAGGTCGAAGCTGGGCGTCAGAACTCGTCTCCCTCTCTGTGTTCCTCTATTTGTGTTTTAGGTGAAGTGCGGCTTAGTGGCTTACTGCCCTTTGTGATTTAGGTTTTGATTTTTTTTGGTGAAAATTCTCAAATCGACGACGTGGCGTGTCGTCAACGTGTCAGAGAAGTGTCGAAAAAGTAAAATTTTCCGGACACGCCACGTGACGTGTCGGACACCTTGTCGGGCCGTGTCAGGGAGTGTCTGACACTCCTTCAATAGACGTGTCCGTGCTTCAGAGAGATGTCAAGGAATGTGAAGGCTTTGAAGAGGATGATGAAGAAATATACAAGCTTGCTGGCTTGACTGGTTAGATTGTATGTGAGGACTGTGCTCTCGATGATGAACTTCTAACGCTGTTGGAAATTAATGATCTTAAGGTTTGTACTGCTGAGTCAACGAGAGATTAGCAAGGCAATTCCATCTTGATTCATTCGTATGGTCTCAAGTCTCTACTCTGAAAACCTAATTGACCTTATGACTTGAATTTTTTTATTTCTGTGTTGGTCATTTCAGAACTTCTAGTGCTGCTATGTTTGTTATTTCACGTACAAGATACGTCTGTGTACATTTTTCATAAGCAATTGATGGATTTTTGCCATTTTCACATAGATTATAGGCTCGTACGGTGTTTAGTAGAGATATCCACATGCTCTATTTGCTAAATTTTCTACATCTTGGATGACAAAGATGCTCTATCCCAAACTCCTTGTTAGCAATAGTCTCTACTGAGATGTCTTTACAACAATTGAGTCTGCTGTTTGGTTCTCTGTTCCTCTTTTTCTGGAACTATTATGTTTGATCCTGATCCAACTTGGTACTTCTAAGCTGATTATGTTGGTTTTCTTCTGAAATACATGTTGCCTTGCAAAAACGGTTTCAGATTTGTAACATAGAACTACCAGTTTTCGTCCTATCAAATATCAACCACCAGCTACTAGGAAAAACATAAGGGAACCCAGGATCACACAAGCAATATCCTTTGAAGTGTTATAGGATAATTATATTGTTCCTATAAATATGTAGATGTTTACTTGGTCAGTGTTTACTTAATCAGTTTACTTAGTCAAGATGGTTCTATCGACTATTGTGGTGGCATGTACTACAGAACAAAGCGATATTCATGTATTTTGGTTATCTGAAATCTCTTATAAATATGAGTTCACTCATTCGGATGATATACACAATTCTCCTAAAACATGTTATCACCACTCTGCTCTAGATCTGAGTAACCCCAGAAACAGAAAAAAAAAACCTTAAAAAATATTTTCTGCCGTGCCCGGTGATTCACCGCCCGCGTCCCCTCCCACGGATGCACCACCTGCGCTCATCCTGCCGCCAACGCCCTACCTTACCAGCTTCCGACAAAATTAAGTCATCATCGGAGAGGAACCGAGCAGTGCTTCTCGGTTTATTCCTAATATCGTTCTCGGCAAGTTCTTAATTGCTTGGCCTCAGAAAAAATAAAAGGAGAACTTAATCAATTATGGGGAGTAGTGCTGTTATTCGAATCACATCTCTCACACTAACCCGTGTTGTTCGACGATTATAGACAAGAATACCTGTCTATGCAGCAAGACGCCAAACCAGGCTGATATGCGTTAGCGACCTGGGCCTTCATTTATAAAGATAAGTCGCCCCATATGCATGTTTAATCAACTCATTGATGTTATGTGGTAGCATGTAGCGTACTACATATATACATAGAATAAGCATGATTTGCTTGTTTACTCTCCTTTTTACTACATGTTTACATGCTGCATGCTGCATGCTGCATGAAGCTTATTTGTTCTCTATGTTGCTTGATATTACATGATCTTATATCGCTTACGACATGTCCACGGACTAGTTTAGATGAGACATTGTGCTTGCTAATAAAATTGCTATCACGATACATATTTGGCTTCATATTTAGTTTTTGAATTAAACCGTACAAATGAGTATTTCTGGTTAAATATTTCAGATCATATAAATTAAATATATATAATTAAATGTGCTAATCATGTATATATTATTGTTTCTACATTTGTTTTATCAACTATGACGCGGTGACTGAAATGTTAATTACACGAACAACTCCGCCACACACGTCTGACATCCAGAATGGAATTTTGTGAAACTAAGTTGCATTTGCTTTCTTGTTGACTAATTCATCACTTCAAGAAAGAAAAGCTAAGTCTCACTTAACTTTATTTTATTTTTATCAATTTAAGCAGATATGGGTTAAGTGTTCACTATGTGATTATGTTTTACATATACATGTTTGATCATATAATTGTATACAAGGTACGATGCTAATGTAGTACTATATTTACTGTTTTACAGGAGACATAATTGATAGGGTGGTGAATGATCATGAATCATGATTACCAAAGAGGATCGATTGCACGCGTGGATTTGAGAATGAAAATTTGTTGCAGCTTATATAAATACAGTCCATTTAGCAGACTAGCAAGTAAACTTTATGTTTTCAATCATTTCAAAGTTCCAATAACCTCGGGAAGGATAAAATCGGTTCATCTCTTCCCTATCTCCACTCTTTGCTTGGGTTTGTGAATATATGCAGGTTGTTGTTAAAAAATCCCTAAATTGAACAATCCTTGGGTCCGGAATTAGAGACTCATCTCGTTCCAAATAGTTATTTATTGCTATTAAAGAGAGTTCAGAATTAGAGAATCATCTCATTTCTTGAACATGTGTTGTGTTCAATCAACGTTAGCCAATTCTATTACAGTGGTCGCTTATAGCACCCACGTTGTGTTAGATCAACGTTAGAGAGAAAAGAATGTCATGTGCACCCAATCGGCAACCATGTGCACGATGCTACTGCCACTGTTTGAAATATGTGTAATATGGGTCACATCTACGATAAAATCAACCGAAGTCTAGAAAAACCAAGAGACTTAGACACTCATTTGTTAAAACATTTTATGAAAGCTCACGACATCCAGTTATAGATCCTTAGATCATCGATTCATGATTGTTGAGCCCATTTTTAAGAGTGAATGCATACAACAAACGTACAAAGAGTGTACATAAAATCAAAATTGAGATACCTCTGAAGTTTAATGTTATGGAGGTGTCATTGATTTTCTCCAAGCTATATGGATATCGTATCGATGTCTTTAGTATATGAGACTTCGACTAAATCGTTGGTTCGATAAGTGTATTCACATCATGACATGATTATGCCGAATTTTTTCTACCCTAAGGGTAGTAGATGCACGACCTTGTGCAACCTCATAAAGGTGTGCCAAAGTTTGTGGTTTAGTCTTCACCTAACAACAGATTTTCATCATCGGATGCGTGGTTAACTTAGGCCAAAGTTGCCTACACTCTTGATTTTCGATCCTCCCCCCACAATGCTGTAACCTGATGTCGTCCTTTATGGACGTTGAAGACTTGTAATGCTATATAAACGCTTTAGTTTTGGCCTAGGATAAATTCTATAGTACAATTTCAAAGTTGAATGCTTCATCATATCAAAAGTCTGCGAACACAATAATAACCTACTATATCATAATTTCGTCAGAGTACTGGGATCAGCTCCGGATAAACCAAAATATTAACTTCATATCCCTGAAAATCTACGTGAGTCTAGTTTTCAGAGGTTTCGCAGTTCGTTAATATCCATCCGGACGAGAAAGTTATGACAATTTTAATAAGTTGTCTGGTTGGAATTTGTTTGTGGATTAATGAATTTCATCTCTGATAAATTCTGTCGATAAAAAATTACTCCTCTAATTTCCTTGGGCATAATGAGTCATTTTCTATAAATTTCCCTTGTAAAATAGACAACTTTGTTCAGCAAAATGCGGAAACTGACAAAGGATGGACTGCAACAGACTGACAAGAGAGTTGGCCACATGAATGAAATTTTAGCTGCCATGGACACTGTGAAGTATGACTAAATTAGATAATTTTAGGTAGCCTAGTGGTGATGATTATTATTCTGTAATTAATCTGAATTATTATGTTTCAGATGTTATTCCTGGGAGACAAGTTTCCAGCAGAAGGTTCAAAATATACGAAATGATGAGCTTTCAAGGTTGCGTAAAGCGCAACTACTATCTGCGGTATGCCACTACACTTCATCTTTTAAATTATATGGGAAGTTTCAATTTCAGTCTTTCCCTTCAGTACTTACTATTGGCGCTCTTACTAGAGAAGTAACTATAGGTGATTTGATCGTCCATTTGTTTGAAATTGATCATGTAAACTAACTTTTATCACACCCCCTAAAGCCTTTGATAGATTATTAATGATGTAACATACAGCTACAATGCCTACAAATTCAAAGAAATTGTTAGAGCACAGTTCCATTTATAGGTTGTGCAGATGGTTGAGTTTATACATGGATAAGTAACTGTTTCCTACTTGATAGATTCATAGTATATAGTTCGGATAGAACATTACCATTTACCACATACTATTTATTTATCACCGCATAATCTCTGGCCATTCATTTTAATTGTTTTTGAAGTTGAACAATTTTATACTTAACAGCATCCCAGCTGTTGTGACAGTAACTTCATTTGGGGCGTTTACTTTCCTAGGAGGTGAATTGACACCTGCAAGAGCATTCACATCACTTTCTCTTTTTGCAGTGCTACGCTACCCTTTAAACATGCTACCCAACTTAAGTCAGGTATCATGGGCTTCTTATCTGCTAACCCATCTGTCATCACCACCCTTAAGGTGTCTCATTTACAGTTTTAGATCTTGTACTATATATTTCTTTTGTGCTTATGGGCGGGTCATGCATCTAATTCTCCCAGTCTTTGTGTGTCTGCTTCTACTGACTCTGCTCTAACTTGACAGCTTGTAAATGCAAATGTATCCTTACAGCGTTTGGAGGAACTATTTTTAACTGAAGAGAGAATTCTAGTACCCAGCCCTCCTCTTGAACCAGGGCTTCCAGCCATCTCAATTCATGATGGGTACTTTTCATGGCATTCAAAGGTGCTGTCTGTTGTCTAGAAATTAGAATCTTTCCCTGTGCATTCCTAATTAGAATATGTGTTCGTCTCTATGGTGCATAATCAGTGTCTAACAGTATTTACCACCTCTGTTCATTGCCAAGTATTCATGTCTTGCAGTAACGTTCTAAGAATAAACAATCTTTGTAGTAAGTTTCTTTTCCCATCTGAAGATGGATAACATGGTAATGTTTTAGGAACACAACTTATATGAGTCATCATCTGTAAACAACACTTCAAGAATCAAGCTTTCGCCGATATTGGTACAAGTGGAAAATTATACGGAGTCTACCGGAGTGCATTTGATATCTTTTCATCTCAAACTTAATTTTGCATCAAAAACCGATTCCTTTGTAGAATTTAAGAGGTGATAGAATTGTGCATACTTCACATTGGGATGCAAGCGACTATATACAGTGAATTATTGGATTACTACATTACAACTATTTAGATCCGTAGTCTAAGAAATTACAATCAATAACATAATGAAGAGGAAGCTAAGATCAAGCAGTTAGGATATATAGTAATCTGGACATAGTTGACTTGGAGAGTTTCAATTATGTGGTTTAACAGAAACCAAGATGCTATTGAATTAGCCTTCATACTAATGGTTAGGAGTTTGGACTATGATAACTAAGCAATATCCTGATATCATACGTGACGATGCTAGTAGTATTTGAACTCTCTCAACTTCAACATGAAAGACGTCTTAATAACCCTATCTTATCCTCTTTTCTTTTGCAGGCAGAGAAGCCCACATTATCAAACATCAACTTAGATATCCCAATTGGTACCTTAGTTGCAATTGTTGGCAGCACCGGAGAAGGAAAGACATCACTTATATCAGCCATGCTTGGGCAGCTTCCTCCAATTTCAGATGCAGGTGTTATAATTAGGGGTACTGTTGGATATGTTCCCCAAGTTTCATGGATTTTCAATGCTACTGTGAGTCACAGCTGCTTTTGTTTACAAGCCTATACGCTCAATCTACTTTGGCTTGTCTGTCAATTTTAGAGTCATCTCCTATCCCTACATGTACTTATGAAGTGTTAAATATATTATTCCAGGTACGTGAAAACATTATATTTGGATATGAATTTGAAACAGCACGGTATTGGAAGGCCATTGATGTGACTGAGCTCCATCATGACCTAGACTTACTTCCAGTAAGTGGATTATGAAGTTTTTATGTTTGCCACTACTTCTCATTAACATGTACAGATTTCAGCGTGCTATGTACCTGAATTCCGACGGACCCAGGATTTGAAAAGTGACTGAGCTAAACAATATTTATTTAATAAATTTCTGAATAAATATATATTTGAGTGTTATATATAAAATTTGATAAGCTAACTATACAAACAGAGTTTAGGGTTGATTTCATAAATCGTTAATTTTTTACTCACTATTAAATATGTGTTTCAATCTATACTATACAAAAGAAAAAAAGAAAATGTTCTTTACTTTTTTGTTTTGATTAATACCTAATAGAAAGTATTTTCGAAAAAAATTGGTGTAGTAATGAATACTTGATTGATTAACCAATCTTTTTTTTTCTAAATTAGGACATTATTTCACTCTTACTTTAACTATTTGACCTTTTTTCACTTGAGAGATTTTATGAGCTAATTATACAAAGAATGTTATAGTTTAGATCAATTAAGCCTATATAAGCTGAAAATTACTAGAAAACTACACGGGCTACAGCCCAAGAATGAATGCACTAAGATCTGTCCTTCGTTGAGATCTAACAGAGATTGGTGAAAGAGGGGTCAACCAGGGATGGAAGCACTATGTAGGCTGGTATGGCTTTAACCGTAGCGAAATTTTGGTTAAACATTCCCTAGGTATATAGGTTTGGTGTTAATCCGAAGTAGCTCAGTTGGCCAAAACACTCTAAATTTTTGGTAGGACTCGTCACCCATTCGATTCCCACTCCCTCTTTTTTTCACTATTTCTTCTATTTGGCTCTTATTCCCCTCTAAATCCCTCTTTTTTCACTATTGTCTCGGAAATTCTTGTATGTACACGACACAATCTTAGCCATTCATATGTTTGACCACTCATGTATCAATATTATATCTTCTAATCTCAATCGTTTATATGTATCGTGTATATGCATAGCTGTGTATTGAGGATACTCTACTATTGTCCTCCATTTTTGTTCTATTTCTTCTAGTTGACTCCAAAGTCTTCTTTCTCGGATCATTTTTTTCTTTCTTTTACAACATTTTCTATCACCTTATACCAGTATTTGTCTTTCCATTTGCCTATTCTTTCCCATTCTTCCTCCAACTTATTATTATTATTATTATTATTATTATTATTATTATTATTATTATTATTATTACTACTACTTCATTCATAGTTCAAGTAGAGATTACAATGTGATCGATCCACTGCCTTGGGCATTAGAAGAGGTTTGGGCATGACCTTCACAAAGAAGATTTCTTTTTTTCCTTGTCTAGCTTGGGCTTCAACTTCGGCTTCAGCCATTTTTGGGGTTGGATTCTTGGCACCCAAATCTTATTGCAAAGCTTCTTTAACATCTGCGCACAAGATGCTAATAGGGATTTTCACAATCTTGATTCTCACAAAACCATGGGAAGTTACAAACTTGATGCCGGCATCGATAGAGGGCGATATGAAAGAAGAGGATGCATTGGCCTTTTTTGAGGAAAAGGATTCGGAGTTCATTGCTTGATTGAGCGGAGATGGAGAGATTTGGGGTTTGGTGGCTATTACAGTAGCCTAGGAATTTTGGAGTTTAGGAGGCTCATTATTTTTCTTTAGTTACAACATGTTCTATTACAATTTCTATTACAAATTTTTTTGGCGTCTCTATCTAGCCCTACCCATTTCTTATTCCTGTTCCGCCACTGGGTCAACATTAGTGGAGGTCAAAGCGAAGGGTTTCTGTGGCTGGAACTGTATATTCTAATTCAGATGTTTACATATTTGACGACCCATTAAGTGCTCTAGATGGCAGATGCTCATGTTGCTAGACAGGTATTATTTTTCATCGATGTACTGTCATCTCATTCTTGTAATCCTGCCATGCTCATCTATTAGAAAACCAATTTTAATTCATCAAAGTATAAATTGGGATTTATTCTTTGAGTTGAGATCATTGTTTTTCGACTGAGCCAAGTTTTTTTTTGTAAGTTTTCAACCGCTGTATCAAGGAAAAGTAGGGTGCTTGTCACAAATCAGCTACACGTTCTGCCTCAAAGTGGATGAAATTATATTAGCGATTAAAGAGAAGGGAACCTTTAAGGATCTCTCAAAAAACAGTTCGTTGTTCCAGAAGCTAATGGAAAATGCGGGGAAAATGGATGAGCATGTAGAAGAAAAGGAACACAGTAAAATTTGTTACCAAGAAACCTCACTTACTGTGTCTAACGTGGTGGTGAATGTGTTGAGATATTTATACCATATCAGTAAAATGAGATCTTGTTTGTGAGTTTATAAGGGTTTGAGCTACTTTCTCTATTGTCAATTAGTTTTAAAGTTAAACATCAGATTACTTTATAATGGTATCAGAGCGGGTTAGCTACGTCTACGTGTGAAGCACAAAGGTCACACGAACTTCACGTCAACCTCAAATGTTGTCCATGTGTCAGGCTTGAAGATTCGCCACACTTACGGGGCGTGTTGAGATATAAATCTCACATCGAGAAAAATGAGTCATTGCCTGTAGTTTATAAGAGCAGTTGCAGCGGTGGACCGATTCAATAGGTAATTAGTGGGACCCAGACACTTTCAGCAGAATTTGTAATGCAGCGGTTGAAATTTTCATAGGCAATTCATGGGGTCCGCATGAACAGCAATCAACAAGGCAAATCAATTGCCAATTTTCGGCCATCGTTTCGCTCGACCGATTTCGCTGGGGTCCACTGACATTCCACTTGCTCTCCTGCCAACGGATCAATTTAAACAGTAAAAAGCTACAACGGCTCTTTGACTAGAACCATCAGATTTAATCCTATGGCTATAATTAAACCAACGGTAAGATTTTTTTTTCCATTCCGTTTTCACTTCAAAATTTAATTCTAAAGTAAAAATCAGAAACCTACTTCTATAAATACTCATCATCTTTCTCTAATTTTTACACCCAAACTTTTGAAAGTTTTCCATCTCTTCATCTTTCTTCAACAATTTTAGCTTCCATTTCTTCCTTTCTATTCAACTATGGGAGAATCTAATTGCAATTGGCAAGAAGATGAAAAAATTCAATTGTGCGATTCTTGAGCTAGTGTAACCGTGTGTCCGATCACCGGAAAATCTCAAAGTCTTTCAAAGTTGTGGGATAAAGTGTTTGACGATTATGTAGAAAATTGGCGTGGTCCTCCAACAAACCGAAGCGCTAGTGCTCTTCAATCTCAATTTCGACAGTTGAAAAAACTGCTCAAAGATTGGCACAATGCACAAATTCAAGCCCGTAATAAAATAGCAAGTGGCACCAACATGATGGATCTGGTATTTTTTCCTCTTATATTCATAATTGTAACATTATTGTTATTTATGTTTTATAGTCAAATTTATCCTTATATGAATTATTTTAAGATAAAATATATGAACTATATGGTAGATTATAATTGTCTTATTCTCATTCTTTAGGAGAATCAAATCTATCTTCATGAAAAATCATCACAAGAAATTTGATAAATGGGAATGTTGGGAGAAAGTTAAGCATCACCCTACTTTTCTTGATCCACCGCATCGAGCACCAGCACCATATGGCACACCTATTGCCTCTGAGGACGAGTCCTCTATTGAATTGGAAGATGATATAGTTATGGAGACACAAATCCCTGTGCCAAGACCAATGGGACAAAAGAGAGCCAAAGAAGCAAATAGGATAGGAAAGAAAGTGCAAGATCCTGCTGAAAGTTTGGCTCTTTCTGTTGGATCCAGAAGTAAAAAGCCCATTTATAGAAAGGCAAGTGGACCGATGCCTGCGGTCAAGAAGGTCAGAGGACGCTTGAAAAGTCAAAAGCGCTCGCAAGGAGCACAGTCACAAAGTACGCTCGCGAAGCGGGGCGTGTGTTAACAGAATGCGTTCGCGGTTGGAAAAGCGCTCGCGAGGGTATTATAAGACACGTGGTTGCAGGAGGTTAAGTTACCTCTAGAATGGTTTTGGGCTTACATGATTGGGCTTTAAGAATTAGTCTTGCACTACAAGAAGGATTATTTGAGGCCATACCTTGATTCGCAAGGAAACATCTACCCTAGTATTCACTATATAAAGGGTTGAGGTGCAAGAGAAAAACACAACGACATCTATCAACAAACAGACAACAACTTCGCCACGCGAAAGTCTTCAAGCCTCTCCGGAGCAATCAAGCCTGATCCGTCAGCAACCGTAGCCTGATCCGTCAAGCTGCAAAAGGGACTTAATCCGTTAAGTCTGACAGGTTTCAATCCGTTGAAATCTCTCTACTCCCCTGTTCGATCCGTTGAGCAGTTTTACTCCCGCAACCAGGTCTGGAGAATCCGTTCGCCAGTCTATATCTTGATACCCGCTGCTTAGTTTCTTTGCATACTAAGTAAGATTCGGCCATCCTCAAAGGTTGGAGAAAAATCCTAGAGGGACTTTTCCCTTGTAGGTCTAAGAAGAGAACCTAGCACAGAGGAAGAAGATCGGCGTCTGTCACGGTCGCTGTGAGAAGAAGTCAGAAGAGGGACGCGAGCAGCATCCAACTTCAAGGTTGTACCTGACCCAAAGGTACTGGCACGCCTAGCACAAACTTACAAGCCGGTTGTTTGAAGGACTGCAAATTCTAGACCAAACATCTGGCACGCCCAGTGGGACAGTGTCAAGATTACAGGCTTCAGCGAATACCGAAAGGAATATCCTTCGTGTTCCAAACCAGAACACATAACCGCAAGGCCACACAACTCGGCTCATTGTAGGAAACTATCTACAGAACAAGCCATTAGCAAGTTTGGTGCCATGGCTAACGAAGGTCAGTCACAGAACCTTATTGAGCACGTTGGAGCATTGACCTCATCGTTGGATAACCTGACTAAAGGTTTCCAGGAGGTCCGCGAGCGAGCCCGGCAACAGGACAAAAAGGCCGAGGTTCAAGACCTGAGATATACTGACCTAGCAACTAAGATGAACGAGAATCAGCAAGCGCTGAATAAGAGGATGGATATGTTCATGGAGGCTTTAAATGCCATAAGAACTGAACAACTTATCCGCCAACAGCCTCCAGAAGAAGAGTTGCTAGAAGAGGTTGATCACCAGGTGGATAGAAGAACCGTGCACCGAGAGGGATTTGGCCCACTTCGTTTGGGTGATGAACAATTAGCGGTGCACAATAATCAGAACCCTGGAGGGGCTAGAGGACGACAGAGGGCTCCAAGGCAGCAACCACGTCGTTCGCCAACACCTAATCAAAGGAGACCTCAGCTGGACTGGGATGCAGTCCAGAATATGATACAGGAGGCAATAAGGGCAACTCCCGTTGTTGCTGTGAACACTGCATACGCACATCCATATCCAGAATGGGTGGCTGAAAGCCCATGGCCGGAACATTATCGGCAGATAAGATTCACTTCGTTCCCAGGAGAAGGATCTGAAGACGCAGCCACCCACATCGCAAGATTCACAGGCGAGTGTGGACCATATGGTGCGGACACTGTTTTTAAGTTACGCACATTCGGTGCCTCATTGTCAGGGTCAGCACTGACATGGTACACTAAGTTGATACCAAGATCGGTCCCTGACTGGAACGTGATGGAAACCATGTTTAGAACCACATTTGGAACTGTGGAACCAGAGGTTGACTTGTCTTCTTTGACAGCTATGTATCAGCAACCTATGGAGTCATCTGTAGAGTTCCTCAAGAGGTTCAAAATTCAGCAGGCCAAGTGCAAAACTCCAATCCTGGAGCCTGACTTGATCAAAATTGCAATTCGAGGGTTGGAAAAGAGGCAGAGAGCAAAACATCACGATGGAGTGTTCTCTAGCATGGCTGACCTAATGAACAGGGTTGGCAGTTACCAGTACTTCCTGAACGAGCTGGACGAAGACGCTAACAATTCCAGGAACAACTTAGCTCTCATCCCAGGAACGCTGAGGCCCAGAATGCCTCCAGCAAGGCACAAGACTGTGGGGGCAATATATTCCCATATGGATCCCTACTATTCGGCCCCACAAGCTATGCCTTATGCCGACCCATACATGATGGGCTATGAGGAAGAAGTCGCAGCAGTAGAGTTAGCAGGCAGACAACCTATCAAGTCCCAGGTGTTGAAAATGTCTAAGGAGCCAGTGAAGATTTCGTTCGCCGCGTTTGCCAAGCCGGAGTACGAATCCTATACGTATAATGCACACAAGGCACCGGAAATTTTGGAGGATTTGACGGTATTGGGGAAGGTAAGGAATGATTTTGGACCTCCCCCTACTCAGGAACAGCTCAAAGGAAAGAAGTACTGTAGGTTCCATAATCTCTGGAACCATAACACATCAGAATGCATTCGCTTGAAAGACACTATCCAGACTTGGATCAACGAGGGAAAGCTCGGAGCGAATGAAGAAAAGACTGCGGCTTGGGTGGACATCGATCCTTTTCCCACAATCAATATGGTTGACTTAGTGCCATGTGAGGGAAAGAAGGAGAAGCCGCTACCAGCAAGACCAAAGTTCAAAGAGTACACTTACGACGCCAGTAGGGCTCATGTTATCCTGAACAAGCTGATTATGGCCAACGAGGTGGCCATCCCGTGGGGAGTTTACCCCCCAGAAGAAGCCATAGCTGGTAAGATCTATTGTAAGTTTCATAACTTGTGGACTCACAAGACTTCTCAGTGCATGCAGCTCAAAGATCAGATACAGCAGTGGATCAATGAGGGGTCAATCACCTTTTGTGATCCAGCGGTAGCAGATGTGGCTGTGGTTGATTTGGCTCGGGGTAGCGAAAAACTGACGCTTGACCTGAGCAATGTCGATGGAGAAGTAGAATTGGTCAAGTGGAAAGAATCAAGAGCAGGTGTATCAGTGATCATGTTGTGTGATAGGTGCAAAACTGAATGTGGCATTACTAAAGAGCCACAACAGGAGCAGAAGAGTACTACACCCCCTGAAGCGTATCAACCACACAGCCCAAAGCAGATGAGAAGATCAGCAAGCCCTAGTCAGAGGGATTCCAACCTCTACTTGCGTTTACGCCAGGCAAGAATGGAGCAGAAGAAGCCAGTGGCCTACCCGCAGGACGTAGTAACTAAACCTTACATACCACCAGCTTCCCGGAATATCCTCAAAGACAACGTCTGGATGATCAGAGAGAGAGGAAAAGTGGTAGAAGCCACACCTACTCAGACTAGGAACGTGCAGCGAAGATATGGGAAAACCAAGAGGCTTTTGGAGGCGTTGGATAGAGGCTTAGTCAGCCCAGACCAAATCAGGGAGACTCCGGAACAGTTAAGGCGGAAGCTGGATTTATTGTCAGCTAAACCTTTTTGTCCTATCAGGAACGTTCGCGAGACCTTTGAGACTTCTACCACCAAGCATAGCGGACAAAAGAGGGTCTCGCGAGAAGAAAATAGCGGCGAGCGAAAGTCTGTATGGTCAAGGTTGATCACCGATAAGAGTCAACATGCGCGAGAATCAGTCTGGTCGCGGGTAGGTCAAAAGGTGGTGGATAAAATATCTACTTCCTCCTGTGCTAAGACACCTGAGACGTCTCTGGCAAAAAGGGTTAGGGTGTCAGAAGGTCCTAAGAACGAAGACTTGAAGGAAACATCGAAAACAAAGTTCGAATGGAGACCAAAAGCAGTACAGCGTCAGGATCAGGGGTCGCGAGAAACAGATAAGGCTGGACCTATAATTGAGGTTGAGCAACAGAAACCTGTTCCAGAGGTTTCTTTGGTAAAGCAGATGGCTGAAGCATTTGCCCGCGTAGAAGAAGAGTCAGAAGTCGATATACCTCGAGTCATAAAAGATGATATGGAGGAAGATGAAGAAGAAACCGGGGGCATGGACGAAAGTTTGCCATGCAATGTGCTTTACGTGGAAAACGAGCATGGTGAGATAATTTCAGACCAATCTGAATCTGCTCAGGTGTACGTGACGACCGAGGCTGTGATAACAGCTCCAGAGGCAAACACTTATTGCAATATGGTGTACGTCTTACCTTCTATGTATGCATTGGACGAGCCAATTTCGTCTGAAGTTTTCCTCAACATGTCAGAAGATGAGGCTGGAGCGGAGCCGTCCGTTCGCAGAGAGGAGTTTGCTGTAAAGAAGGATAAAGAGGACATGGACCCTGAGTTGAGAAAGAAATATGTTTTGTTCTCCAAGCCCACATTCGCCATGAGGCAACATTTGCGACCATTGTACGTGTCTGCTGACATGATGGACAAAAGGGTCAGTAGGATATTGGTGGATACGGGGGCTGCTGTAAGTGTCCTTACCGTACAGACCATGAATTACCTTCAGGTTCCGAAGGAGAAAATTCTAGAAAGCAAGATGAAGGTAAAAAGTTTTGCTGGAAACATAGCTCAGACACTCGGTGTAGTGATACTAAAAATTAGGGTTGGTCCATCAGAGATGTATCAAACTTTCTTCGTAGCTGAGTGCACTGCTCCTTATACTATGATCCTGGGCAGAGATTGGCTTCATCAAGCCGGTTGTGTTCCATCATCACTCCATCAAGAGCTCGCTATCTGGAACCCAGAGACTGATGAGTCTGAAATAATCAAGGCCGATCCTAGACCATTCTCAGTAGCAGCTTGCTTTGTTGATGCAAGTTATTACAGTGAAGACATGAGGCCTTTGAGAGTCAGTGGTATCACAAAGAAAGGACATCCGTATGGGGTGACCTCCACTGAGCTTACGCAATGGGGATTGGCGCAACTTCAAGCTGACGCCAGTAGACCAATCTCCATGGTTTTACCCCGAAACAATCAATGAAGCCACAACTCAGCAAGGAGGAGTTGGAAGCCTACGCTTCCCTGCACCAGAGATTATCTATTTTTAGGCAGGAGCAAGAGGCTTATCAACAGGTGGCAGCAGTAGAGTACGTTAACGATGATGTTTTGGAGTATTATGAGGAAGAGGAGGAGATTATCCAGGCAGCTCCGGCAGCCTTGGATGATACTCCACCTAAGGTCAAGGATCCAGTAGAGAAGGTCAACTTGGGGACCCTAGAGGAACCAATAGAGGTTGGGATAAGTATGTATTTGGAGCCTGAACAAAAACAGAAGCTCATCGAGCTACTTCACGAGTACAAGGATTGCTTCGCAGAGAAATACGAAGACATGCCTGGGTTAGCACCAGAGTTAGTTTGTCACAAGCTACCAATCATGGATGGTTACAGGCCAGTCAGGCAAGAACCTAGACGAATGCATGCCGATACAGCGGCTTCAGTTAAGGAAGAGGTGGAAAAGATGCTTAAGTCAGGAATTATTCGACCTGCAAAGTATGCCAAGTGGTTATCTAACATAGTACCAGTCAGGAAAAAGAATGGTAAGATGAGGGTGTGCGTGGATTACAGGAATTTAAATACTGCCACACCTAAGGACGTGTATCCTATGCCCATGGCAGACATGCTAGTAGACGCCGTGGCAGGGCATGAACTCTTGTCGTTCATGGATGGAACCGCAGGATATCACCAGATTCCTGTGGAGGAAGAAGACAAGCACAAGACGGCTTTCAGATGTCCAGGATTTACAGGAGCATTCGAATACCAAGTCATGCCTTTTGGGCTTAAGAATGCTGGTGCCACATATCAAAGGGCGATGAACCTTATCTTCCATGACATATTAGGGAAGATATTAGAGGTTTATATTGACGATGTGGTAGTGAAGTCCAAGATTAAGGCAGATCACATAGAGGATTTGCGAAAGGTTTTCATAAGGATGCGAAAACATAAACTTAGGATGAACCCAGCTAAATGTGTCTTTGGGGTTCAGTCAGGCGATTTCTTAGGGTTTGTGGTTCATCAGCGTGGTATCGAGATTCCGGCGGACAAAGTCAAGTCGGTAATGGAAGCTCCAGCCCCAACTAACAAAAAGGAATTGCAGCAGTTGCTAGGAAAGATTAACTTCTTACGAAGGTTCATCTCGAATTCGGCAGGGAAAATTCAACCCTTTACGTCTCTGTTAAAATTGAGGGCAGATGCAGAATTTCGGTGGGAAACAAGTCACCAGGAAGCGTTTGACAGGATAAAACAGTATCTTACTTCACCGCCAGTTCTAATGCCTCCACGGCCTGGACACCCTTTGAAGCTCTACATTTCAGCATGCGAAACCTCCATTGCTGCACTTTTAGCACAAGATGAACGCCAAGGTGATGATAAAGTGGTTGAGCATGCTGTGTATTACCTTAGCAGGACGTTGATAGATGCAGAAACCAGATATAGTGACATGGAACGGTTGTGCCTCGCTTTGTATTTCGCCGGTTGCAAATTACGCCATTATATGTTATCTTTCACAACGGTAGTGGTGGCACAGACGGACTTGGTGAAATACATGTTAACTAGACCCATTCTTAGGGGTCGAATTGGTAAATGGGTGTTAGCTTTGTCTGAGTTCTCACTACAATATACACCATTGAAGGCACAAACCGGACAGGCGGTTTCGGATTTCCTGCTTCATCATCCAGTAAAACAAGACTTACAGTATAGAGAGTTAGACGTGGTGGCCATTCTTCTGCAGCCCTGGGAGCTATATTTCGATGGGAGCAGCACCGAGAATCTATCCGGTGCTGGGATTTCTCTGGTAAGTCCTTTGGGGGTTCGTCATGCGTATTCTTTCCAACTAGAGTGGAAATGCACCAACAATCAGGCTGAATACGAGGCACTCATAATCGGATTAGAAATGTTGCTCGCAATGGGGGCAACAGTGGTAAGTGTTTTCGGCGACTCTTTGTTGGTAATCAATCAGCTTAAGGGAGCATACAAATGCGCAACCTTCACTTTGGTTCCATTTTGGGAAAGGGCTATAGAACTGCTGGAGCAATTCAGTGATGTCACTCTAGATTACATCCCAAGGGCACACAACTTTGCGGCGAATGAATTGGCACAAATTGCCACTGGCATAACTTTGGCTGATGGAGTTTGCGAGCGGATTTTGAAGGTGGAAAGGAGGACATTACCTTCTTTCATGGCTCGGAGGGTAGACGCGGATGAATGGTATGTCGCTACGATAGAGGCTATTGATACAGATTGGCGTCAACCACTTATTGATTATTTGGATAATCCATCTACTCCAGTGGATAGGCAAGTCAGATACTTTGCCACTAACTATGTGTTACGAGGTGGCGAACTCCTACGCAGAGGAGAGGATGGAGTTTATCTTAGGTGTATCTTTGGAAAGGAAGCTTCTTCTTTGCGAAAGATTAAAGGGGGAATTCGGGATGCATGTTGGCGGTAAGGCAGTTCAAGTGGGTTTGGGAAGACATCGACCCAAGGACCCAGGTCGCAGGTTTGATCAATCTTAACTTTCAACCAAGAACCCTTGCGTTTTGGAGCAGGTCGGAGGCCAGCCATGGCTTGGACAAAGTTTAGGGCTTCATGCTCAGAAGGGGTTCTGGGTGCGGTTTTCACAGCAGAGAAGGTGTGTTTTGGTGCCATTGATTTGGAAGTAGGAACGGCGGCGGATTATCTCAGGAAGGTTTGAAAAGAGTTGCAGAGGGAAATGATGGTTGAGTGTTCGGAGGAGTTTTGACAATGAAAAGACGTTTGCTTTTGGTTAAATCAATGCTAAGGTATAGCTCTTTTCGATTTTCGCAAACGGGCTTAATCTCAAGAACTGGGGGGCAATGTTGGATCCAGAAGTAAAAAGCCCATTTATAGAAAGGCAAGTGGACCGATGCCTGCGGTCAAGAAGGTCAGAGGACGCTTGAAAAGTCAAAAGCGCTCGCAAGGAGCACAGTCACAAAGTACGCTCGCGAAGCGGGGCGTGTGTTAACAGAATGCGTTCGCGGTTGGAAAAGCGCTCGCGAGGGTATTATAAGACACGTGGTTGCAGGAGGTTAAGTTACCTCTAGAATGGTTTTGGGCTTACATGATTGGGCTTTAAGAATTAGTCTTGCACTACAAGAAGGATTATTTGAGGCCATACCTTGATTCGCAAGGAAACATCTACCCTAGTATTCACTATATAAAGGGTTGAGGTGCAAGAGAAAAACACAACGACATCTATCAACAAACAGACAACAACTTCGCCACGCGAAAGTCTTCAAGCCTCTCCGGAGCAATCAAGCCTGATCCGTCAGCAACCGTAGCCTGATCCGTCAAGCTGCAAAAGGGACTTAATCCGTTAAGTCTGACAGGTTTCAATCCGTTGAAATCTCTCTACTCCCCTGTTCGATCCGTTGAGCAGTTTTACTCCCGCAACCAGGTCTGGAGAATCCGTTCGCCAGTCTATATCTTGATACCCGCTGCTTAGTTTCTTTGCATACTATGTAAGATTCGGCCATCCTCAAAGGTTGGAGAAAAATCCTAGAGGGACTTTTCCCTTGTAGGTTTAAGAAGAGAACCTAGCACAGAGGAAGAAGATCGGCGTCTGTCACGGTCGCTGTGAGAAGAAGTCAGAAGAGGGACGCGAGCAGCATCCAACTTCAAGGTTGTACCTGACCCAAAGGTACTGGCACGCCTAGCACAAACTTACAAGCCGGTTGTTTGAAGGACTGCAAATTCTAGACCAAACACTTTCTATTCAATCCATGGCCGAATCAACGCAAGCTTCTGTTGAGCTAGTGAGGCAAAGAAATGAAGAAATTGCCGCTCACTCAAAAAGGGTATTGGAATTTGAAGAGGCGAAAGAAGATGCAATGATTATGGGTAAAGATACTAGTAACATGTCTCCAGATGAAAAACGTTGGTGGAAATCAAGGAAGAGAAGTGTTATGGCAAAAACTTTGTTTGATGATGGTAGCAGTGACTGCTACACACCTGGTTTTAATTAGTTATATTTTCTGATAATAAAATGTTGTTTAGGAAATCCTGTAATTTAAATTCCGCCTATGTAACTTTAATTTTATAAAATAAAAATCTACCCGGTTGAATAATATAATAAATGAGCTTAACAACATTGATAGTAATTACAACTATGTTAAACCACACCAAAGTTTATTCGTAAACATAAACAAACTTCAAAGAAGATTTCAAATAAAGCACACAAACTATGAGTACATTTATGGAAATCATAAAAACAATTTATTCCTCGATCGCTAGAGTTCATACTCAGTTGCCATCCATGCTCCAATTATGCATCACCAAATCATCTTGTAAACACTTATGGAGGTAGGCAGACTCTACCTGAAATTCGCGATCCTTGAATGCAGGAAGATTTCGTCCATCTCTCCCCACCGGTTCAAATCGAATAGGTTCACCAGTTTCGGGATACACAGGTCGATCGTAGACAGTTGCCATGGATGGATTCATCAAATCATCTTCTTCAGGCTCCACAAATTCTTCCTCGACAAATTCATCCTGCACAATCATGTTATGAAGAATGATACAACTTATCATGATGGATCGAAGATCTTCTAGTTTAAACAACTTGGCACCGTGACATAGTATTGCCCATCGAGATTGGATGAGACCAAAGCACCGTTCCACATCTTTGCGGTAAGCCTCTTGTTTTTTGCAAAAGTGTTTCTCCTCTTCTGTTCTAGGGTTCGATATTGTTTTCACAAAAGTAGACCACCTAGGGTAAATTCCATCAGCAAGGTAGTATCCATTGGTGTACATTTTGTTGTTGACCTCAAATTGAACCCGAGGAGCAATTCCACCTATGACACGTTCGAACACATTAGATGCACCAAGAACGTTGAGATCATTTTGTGCTCCAGGGGTTCCAAAGAAAGCGTGCCATATATGTGTGTCGTATGACGCCACCGCTTCCAGAATTATAGTTGGTCTTCCCTTCCGGCCCGAGTAAGCTCCAGCCCAACCGGTTGGACAGTTTTTCCACTCCCAATGCATGCAATCGATGCTACCAATCATGCCTGGAAACCCACGGTGATGTCCTCTATTGAGAAGCCTATATAAATCAGCAGAATTAGGAGGACGAAGGAACCACTCACCGTACAAAATCTCGATCTGTCTGCAAAATTTCTTCAGACACTACAGCGCTGTAGAAGTTCCCATCCTAGTGATTTCATCACATTGGTCAGCAGCTGCACCGTATGCGAGCATTCTCAAGGCACCTGTCATCTTTTGTTCCTGAAGCAATCCCATTTTTCCAGTGGCATCTGCTTTTTGCCTCCAAAAACTGTCGTGGTTGCAAAGATCCTCCGTTATACGTTGGAAGACATGTTTATGCATTCGGTATCGAGTCCGAAAACATGCTTCATCATACACTGGACGTTCAACAAAATAATCCTGCAGGAGGAATTGACCTCGGACTTCTCGGTGTCTCTCCACATTTGGTGCACGACCAGGCCGTGAACCACGCCCTCTAGGTGTCTGTTCCAGTTGATATTGTGCCACCAATGCAACCGCTTGAGAATTTGTAGCTTGAATTCGCTCTAACTCCTCCATATTTTCACGATCCCTTTCTAGCAACCACCTGTTTAATTCATCCATTGAAAAAAGGAGAATGGGATGAGTGTTGATAATTGGAAAGAGTTGAAGGTAGAATGAGAGGAAATGTGTGAGTAGAGAATGAAGTCTGAAGGTTATTTATCAACAATCTTCGAGATAAAAAGTTTCTGATAAGTACACGTGTCACATAAAGATAGGTTGAAAATCTTATCAAAAATCTGATATATATTTCTAGATGATAACAGTATACGAAGTTGACACGTGTCAAGTAAAGATCGGATGAAAATCTTATCAGAAATTATAAGATATTTTACAATAAATTAATAAATTAAATAATAATCTCTTTTAACAGTAATGGTTGGTGTACAGTTAATCTCATTATGAATAAGATTACATCAGAAAATGCAGGAATTACCTTACTTTAATGCAGGATTATCGTCACCTGATGCACCATCTGAAATATCAGTTGTAAAGAATTCAAAGTTTGAATTCTTTCTGATGGTGCATGATTTGAATTCTTTACAACTGATGCTCTCATCCAAAAAACCATACGTGAAGAATTCAAATCATGCACCATGCTCATAGATTGAACACCATTATCGACTGTGATCGAAACCTTGTTCTTGATGCTGGTCAGGTAATTCCTGCATTTTCTGATGTAATTCCTGACCAGCATCAAAGTAAGGAAAATGCAGGAATTACCTGACCAGCATCAAGAACAAGGTTTCGATCACAGTCGATAATGGTGTTCAATCTATGAGCATGGTGCATGATTTGAATTCTTCACGTATGGTTTTTTGGATGAGAGCATCAGTTGTAACATCAACAGCTGCAGTTCATCAAGAACAAGAATCTTTGAAATCCGTAGCAATGCTCTAGGAAGACTTATTAGCTGCCTCTGTCCAATACTGAAATTCTCACCCCCTCGGACACCTTGATGCATTATAACAAATTAGGAATTATTCATTAATTTCTCCATTTAGATATATAGAGTTAAAGATCATACTGTGCACAATATCATTTTGTTCGTTTCAATAATGATTAGATTATCTGACATTCGATGCATCTGACTAAATTAGAGTTGCAGTTCCCAAGCTTAATCAGACACTAGACACATTAACTATAACAAAGGTTTTACCTCAGCATCGAGACCGAAGGAATTTCTTCTAATGACATCCTTTAGATGTGCCCTTTCTAGGGCTTCCCAAGGGTCAGCATCATGATGCTCACTGAAAGGATCAAGGTTGAAACGCACAGTTCCTACACAAGATGGAGACCTATACAATCATGCATCTTATAAACTCTAGTACTTTCAGTCTTTAGCTTTATGTTGCAAAATGCGGTTGGCTTAATCAAAGTGCATACCTGAAAAAAGAACCGGTGATTGGGGTATGATACTAAGGATTTGGCGCAAATCTGCCAGTCCACAACTAGAAACATCACAACCATCAATCAAGATTCTTCCCGTTTCTATTTCTACTATCCTGAACAATGCATTAACCACACCAGATTTTCCAGCACCAGTTCTTCCAACTATTCCTAGCTTCTCACTTACAGAAACTGTAAACGACAATCTGTGCAGCACTGGTGGAAGTCCAGGCCTATAACGGAGGACAACATCCTCAAACTTGATTGATCCTGAGGATGGCCATCCATGTGGGGGACGGTTTCCTTCAATAACGGCTGGAGCTTCAGAAGGCAAATCTGTGTATGTTCCAATCCGCTCAACAGCATTGAGATTATTTTCAGCTTGCTTGCTTGTCTAAGAACACTACTCAACAGACTTGTGATATTCAAGTATAAGTGAGAAGTAGACCCATTGTGGATGCAAATTGTACTAGGTTTTCTGCTCTTCCATTCTGCATGACAGCAAATGTTGCTATGAACCAAATAGAGGTGGCAAACGGGTCGTAAAACATGGGTACGACACGAGCACGACATGTTTAAAAGTGGCCCGGCATGAGCACGCTACAGGTCTAGCACGATCCAAACATGTTATCTTAATGGACTGGGTATGGCCTAGAAAAATGAGCTCACAGGCCCGGCCCGGCCCGACCCGACCCAAGTACGATAAGTTAAGACCCACGAACCGGTCCGTTTTAAAATATATATATTTTCTTTATAATATGAAGATTATATATTTATAAATAATATAAAACTTGTTTTAAGTGTGAACAATAACTTATAAATACTAATAATTATTCATTTTGATTCTCTTAAACCCATAAAAAGTTTTGCTAAAACATTACCAAGTATAAATAATGATCATATGATTCATATATCATATATTTCTTTAGTTTGTTGGCAAAAAAACAAATGATCGATAGAAAATATGAGTTATTTTTAATTTTTTTGTTTTGGTATACTATGATATCAATTTTGGACTAATTTCTATTTTTAACTACAAACGAGCCTGTTAATAGGCCCGGCCCGGCTCAGCCTGAGCACGACCCAATATGTTATAAGTTTAGGCCGTGAGCCAAGTTAGGCCTTAAATTTAAGTAAATAGGTCGGCCCAAACCTGAACTCGTTAAGACATAAGCTGGTCAAAACACAACCCGAAACCCGATTAAACGGGCCAAACTGGCCCAGCCCAGTTTGGCCAGTCCGTTTGTCACCTCTAGACCCAAATCATGATAAATCCACGTGTTTCACAAGAGAGAATATGATATTATTATCCATATACCTTCCACCAATGCTCGCCATCCGTTCATAAGCTTGATAATTGATGACAAACCATTTAACGCTTCTCCAAATTGTGCATAAACAGGAGATCTCGTAAGGGAATCGAAGCGTTTCACTTCACGGGATGTGCTGTGTACAACAAAGGTGATATCTATAAGTTTGCAAATAATTAATGCACATTAATAGTACGATAAATAAAAACTGTTGCCACACATAACCTACCTGATAAAATCAAGGTTCTAAAAATCGGCCTAATCGGTAGTCGGCCGGTCACTGAGGCAACTTTGGTCTAGTCGGTCGGGAGAAAAATTGAAAAAAAATCGGGCTAGTCGGAAAAAAATCTGTCTAGTCGGGAAAAAATCTGTCTAGTCAGGAAAAAATCTGCATAGTCGGTCCAGTCGGCTCAACTCGGATTAGACCAAAAATAAGAAAGAAAAAAAGAAAATGACGTTATTTAACTCATTTTAACTTGGTCAAAACGCAAAACCTAATTTGAGTTTAATATTGTAATGTTTTATTGACTATTTTTATTATTTTAGACATTATACTACCCTTTACAAATATATATATATATATATATATATATATGTTATTATATGTTTTAAAAATTAATCTAAAAATTAAAATCTGAGTACTCCCCGACTATTCTCCCGACTACTCATCTACTCGTTAGTCCCCGACCGACTAGCGACTTTTAAAAGAAAACGAAATCCAAAATAAATTAGAAAACTAAAATAAATACTAAATGCAGAATCAGACAGTTAAGACGACATATTTTGGCTTAAATCTGATAGGGCGGCTCACTTTAGTGAGTCTTGTAGATCTCGCAATTCCTTTTTTGGAAAGGTATTATGCGTCCCAAACAGACAATCTGGCCAAAATATACTTCAATTCAAAATTAACAGATTCTGCACGACAAACTCTGAAAGTCCAAACACCAATCTCTTGAATATCCTAACGGCTAGCATCCTCATGACACGAGAATTACTGATCTTCAAATCATTCTTTTTGATTATTCGTTACTTTCTTACTTTTATTATTTTGTGTCTAAATCTTACACATTCTTGTTCTAGGCGGACGAGATTGCGAATATCTTTCGTATTTACATTCGGCAGCTTCTATTCCGATTTACCATCGTGACACGTGCACAAACATACTCTTGGATGGCAAGTATAGAGCAAAAATTGCAGATTTTGGGACGTCAATATCTATTTCCATTGACCAGACACACCTCACCCCACTAATACGTGGAACATTTAGTTATTTGGACCCTGCTACTTTCAATCAAGCCAATTTACAGAAAAGAGTGAAGTTTATAGTTTCAGTGTGGTTCTTGCTTCTTGCTGAGCTCTTGACAGGACAGAAACCAGTTTCCATGATGAGGCCGCAAGAAAGTAGAAGCCTAGCAACTCATTTCCTTCTTTCAATGGAGCATAATCATTTGTTTGAAATTCTTGACGCTCAAGTCATGCAACATGGTGACAAAGAAGAAATCATAGCGGTTGCGAACCTTGCGCAAAGATGCTTGAATTTGAAGTAGCAGCGGAATTAGAGGCAGTTCGATTGGCAGGCAAAGATGTTGATCATGTTCAACAAAATATGGTAGAGGAAGGAGTCGTCGGAAGTCATGAAATAAGCACCGAGGCTTGTTGGGATGTTGTTTCTACATCATCCGGTCCTTTTACAGATGGTGGTACTACTGCAGCAGGTTCTGCATCATGTGTACAACAGATAATGTTTTACAATATCCGATGAGAGCGTCTTGCATGGACCAAGTTCATATGGACTGGGCTGACGGCAAGGCTACACGTTTTTAAAGGGAAAGAGACGGCGAGTTCGGATCAGTGACAACGAGACCAAACCAAACAAAAAAAGTTAAATCCTAAAAAATACAAAATTTGCTTATGATCTATATAAACTAAGTCCATAGTCCATACAAGAATTTTGGGGATTGGAGACAACACTCAATATTCATACAAGAGTTTTTATGCAAATCAGGCAGAGGGTATTTTCAACGAGATAGGCTGTTGAGTCAAGTGCTTTATAAAAAAAAGTTAAACAATGTTTGGGTTACTCTTAGGTCTTAGCAATCTACCCTACTAAGTACTAAGACAACTTACCACATAACCTTTAGTAATAAATCTATGATTCAAAATTCAATACTCCAAAGTGTATGGTATTTGTAAAAACTAATTAGGAAATTGATTCACCAGTCCCCAGAATTGTATTGCAGTGTTTGCAGCATGTTTGTCATAGAAACAACTTTTTTGATTGCTTTGGTGCAATTTACACACAGAAATACATGAAACAGAAACGAGGAGTACTAGTAGTCCTGCACGTATTGCACCATGCATAGTCGATAGTCCCGTCATTCCATCCATCAATTCCCAGTTTCCCCATAACCAAATTCCATGTCAATTATTTTGTCAAGTATGTAAGGAGGTTTGTCTAGTCATTCATTCAAGGAGGCTTGAGGTGCGAGTGATTAACTCAAAGACCAAACACTTTTTTTTGGTAGTTCAAAGACCAATGACTTGACTCACTTGAGTTGAAGTGTCTGAGAGATTCTCTCATCTTGTACCATATACGGTCCTTCTGTTCCAATCACTCAGGTCTGGACAACTCTTTCAAAAAGAAAAATGGTGATCATTGCTTTGCCCTATTACACCAATTTCCTTTTAGTGATCCACTGGTCCTAGCCCGGCCACCTGAATTCTTTAGCCAAGCCCCCACTCGTTGAGGTGTCTTTTTGAAAGCCATGTATCATTTGTACTGCAAAGTTACCATGGGAGTGTTGAAACTTGAAACCCTATCATCGGGGAACCTTGTCGGGAAGTTCACCCAAGTGGCCGCTCCGGTTAAGTCCCCTCAATCCAACTCACCAAAAATTAGGACCGGACAAGGGACGAGATTAAGCGAATCTCGTCCCATATTGAAAATATATTATCAAGATGAGACGAGACAGGATTGTATTTTTAGAAATCTATATCGCACTGGATGATCTTGTTCGGTACAGGGACATGATCGAGACGGTATTAGAATCTCGTAACGCGTACGATAGAAAAAAAAAATAAAGAACTTAGAAGACAAAAATTGATAAGAGTTTATATCTATTTTTAATAAAGTTAATGTCTACTCATCCAATATTGATAAGAGTTTATTGTGTATAATATTCTCAAGTATATATTTCATGGTGTTATTTTTTCATGGTATAATTGTTCTAGTTCTTAACTCATAACTCTATATAAGTAGAAGACGAACAAAAATTGTAAAAATGAAAGAGGGTCAACAACCAATTAATTAAATGCTTATAATTTACATCTAACTAATTAATTAAAATCTTGAGAAAACTCTAAAGCTTGAAAAATCAAGGAGCTCTAGCTATCACTACATAGATTCGTTGTGACGGTCGATATCTTTCATATGATCATCGTCACCAAATGAGAATGAATTATCTAACTTTTGTCATGTGAAACTAGTACTTTGAATTTAGATTTAGGTTTTGGAAGTCTCATTGAGCTTGTTTGAGTTCATTATAAGAGTATACACCATAACAATCAAACTGTTATGATCAGAAACAAGTACACTTATACTTTCAGGACGGTCCCGTCCTGATTCCATCTCGTCCCGTTTTCAAATTACTAGGACGGGATGGGATGACACGGTACAACCATTTTAAAACTTTGTCTCATCCTGTCAATTTTCGGTACAAAGTGCTCAGTCCTACCAAAAATATGGACGTCCTCGGTCACTTCTTACTCTACATATATTGTTTTTCTTTTTCTTTTTCCTGGATGGAGTAAACAAATAAATGGTAAATACAACCTCCTCTAACACACTACCAAGTGAAAGAAGTTCCTTCACCAAGAACTAGTAGATCATTAGGCAGTTGCAGCCGAAAGAGGGAAAGAGTAGTTCCAATTAGCAATGTTCAAGGTCAGTGACTGCATGCGTCTTTTTTTTCGTTTGACAAGAGATCAGCATGTACCATTGAGGTTTCTACTTTGGTTCCATTTTCATTATAGTCTTGTTTGGTTGACAGGAATGTGATGGTAGGAAAGAAATTGTAATCATTTTCCTTTTAAGGATGAAATGTAATTGATTTAGCATTTTTATTTTTGTGATGTTTAGAAGAATTCAAAACTTGAGATTCGGAAATGGCTTAAAACAATTAATTTATTAATGACTTTCAAATAATACCCAATCAAATTAAATATAAATAATTAAAATATTATGTTTAAGTAAAATATTAATTGACTAGAATTGACAATAGACAATATAAGTAAACTTTCAATTTCATCTAGTGAAAGAAATGAAATATCACCCTCCTAGATGATATTTCAATTCCATCGCTTTTATGAAATTGGACCTCGGTCAACTCATTTAATTTACTTTTTGTTCCACAATGATGACATAACCAAACACGACAATCTGCTGGAAATAAAATTAATTCTCATTTCATATCATGTTTTCTCACCAACCAAACGAGACTTATGGGTACTTTGGTTATAAGTTGAACAATTCATAATTTTTGGGAAGGAGAGGAGACGACTCTCTCTGCTAGGGTTTTCCTAGGAAATGAGACAATCGAGTAGCGACGACGGTCTTTCCCTTCAGCTTCTTGGCTGGTGATGAGCGGCTGAATCGCGATTTGGAGGCGTGGGCAAGCTTCCAAGCGATTTTAGTGTCGTGGAGGTAAGCCCTAGATCGTGAGTTTTTTGGGTTCGATGACGGCTTGGCAACCGGACGACATCAACCTTACATGTGGTTACGACTTCGATCTTTAAGGTTGGAGACAACAGTAGCGGTGACTTCTTGATTTGTTCGATCAACAAAGTTTGAATGTTGGATCAGATCTGTTTCAAATCAGATCAGATCGGCAGTCTAATTTCCAGCCTTCTTGTGTTGGTAGTCGTCGAGATCACCTTTAAGTCTACTTTAGGCAGCTTTGCGGCTCTTGGCGACACGGGTTGTAACAGGGTAGAAGAGTGATCTTGTTACTGGTTTTGAGAAAATGGATGTTGCTGGTTGTCTGTTGGGGTCAAGGTTGATCGCCAGAGACAACGGCGATGGCAACAGCTTGCAGACAGATTGAGGCTAGGGTTCCTACCTCAGAAGTCCTTAACATTTGGGCCTGAACTCTTGGGCTTCCATATGCATGGGTCTAGGTTTCAGGTCTCTTTGGGCCTGGGATACTAGATCTAGGGTGGGGCTCAATTACTTTTTAATTTCGTTATTTTTTCTGCTTAAAATAATAGCCTATAATTTATGTTTCTCATAGATTATAGGTTTGTTTGATTGTCTATAACTTTGGTTATAGGTTCAAGTGTGGTGCTATGAGAGACGATGTCATGTTACTCCAAAATGATCGATTGAAGTGATGTCAAGCTGAGGTTGCGATCAATGAGCTAAGAATGGAGAACAGTTGAATCTCAGCAGAAGCTCTAGAATCACACAGTTGTTCAAAGTATTCCAATTCGGCTCTCTAATTGAGAAAAACATCGTTATTGCCAGCTCGATTCAGAGAATCGAATCTCAGTGAAACTCATCAGCACCTCGGTCGTCGAGTAGTGCGTGATGCCAGCGTGGTCGAGCTTGTCGTCGTACTCACTCTCGATGGACAGCGAAAATGTCGAGGATGACAACGAGCAACGAGGCTGAGGAACTGGCCCAGAACCTAGAGAGGTATGATGACGCATAAATTTGAGGTGGGCATGAAAATTTTCTTGACATCAAAATGATCGGGTGTTGAAAACATTTTTGGGTTGGATTTCAATACCCTTGTTGATCGCTTTTTGGATCGGAGAATTTATTCATGGCCTTTCAAGTCCATAGATGCAAAAGCAGAACAACAAAGATCTACTGAAAAAAAAAACTTTAGCCGACGAATAAAATTTGTCGGTTAAAGTACTAGTTGATGAAACTTTATCGGCTATAGTGTCGTCGGCTAAAGTCCAAACTTTATCCGGCAATTAAACTCCTTGTCGGCTTAAAGTTTGGACTTTATCCGACGACTTTACAGACTTTTTTCGATGAAATTTCGTCGGACAAAACTTACCCCGCTGGTCAAAATGGTTGACCGAACCGAACTTTAGCCGATGAAAGCCTTTATATATCATCGACTAAAGTATGAAAACTCGTCGGCTAAAGTATACATGTCGTCGGATAAAGTTCATTTTAGCCGATGAGAAGAATCATTTTCGTCGGCTAAAGTTGCTAGTTTCTATAGACAAAACAAAAAATTGCGAATTCTGGATTTTTATTCCCAGAACCTGCAAATTCCAAAATTTTACTTGCACAATAGCCAACAACACCCAAAATGAAAACAAAACACATTTTCATTAACAAACACAAATTAATGAAACTTAAGCATACATTTTAAAGTTAACACATAAACTAATTTAAGTGTTCAAACTAAAATCATATAACACCTAAACTAATTATTATATAAATCTATGTTATGCAAATATGAAGTAGCACTACCATCATCTTGTGGATCCTCCTGCTACTCTACAGTATCGAAAGGGAGAGAGATTAGTGGCATAGGAGGTGGGGGCAGGAGTCATTATGCTTGGAGATGTGCAGAAAACGCCTGATACCAGAAAGACATCTGAGCCTGCTGTGCGACTGCATAAGCACGGGTCTGCTTATCTCTCTTCCTGTTCTCAGCCTCCTACGCTAATCTCGCTTGCTCCATCACTTCCATCTGTCTTTGATGCTCCATCGTCTGCCTCTGAAGTTGCTCATATAGCTGAGCAGCCTTGGAAGATGACGACTTGCGTACAAAACCGAGAGTGTTCTTCAAGACCCCCTCGCCATGCTGTCCTAGACCCCTACAGTAGTAATTGTTCTCTTGTGGTGGGAAAAAGTGACTCATGATCCTTGCCCCTTACTGTCACATCAGATTGATCAATTTGAGAGATGGTCCGAGGAGGTCCTAATCCTGCGTCTCTGGTCATTGCTCCCTCACCATCTAAGTCAACACCATTTCAGCCTCTTCTCTCACTCTGGTCTAATTGACAAGGAAAAAAAATAACATATTAGTAAACATATATAAAAAAGTTAGGAAATACATATATAAGCAAATATATTAAGTTGTAAGGCCATAAGACTTACAATATCTTCGATGGACTGAGGATACACTTTCACGTACGTATACACGTACGGGTTAACTTCATTTTTTTGTGTCGCATTCTTCATCCAACCTGCAAACGGTCTAAATCCGACATGATGGTTACTCATGTTGTGCCCCCGGTTCGCTGCATTTATTCCATAAATGATCTTGTTGGATAAATATATATATTAAAAAATATTAATGAACTAATTTTACCAAATAGGATACAAGTAAACACAAATATGATGTTACATACCTCATATTCTAGGTTGTTGAAGTGGACTAGAAGCCACCGCCACTCGTACTCCTTATACATAAACTCGCTAGGGATACCCGAACGTTTGTTGTCATGCGTCTTCTAGTGCTTATGGAGCTCATTTTTCTACTCCTTATATCTATATATGCAACACAAATGTTAGAAAGTGACAATATCTGGTCAACAAAATATAACTCAATATATAAATTATAACTTCCACCACCTTTTTTCATGAGTGTCATTTGCCCACGTGGATTTTAAGTGCTCTAAAACAACAAACCACATCTGCAATGGTTATATATATATATATATATATATATATATATATATATATTAGTACTTACTTAATAACACTTGAAATACATAATGAATATCTAATGACTAACTTACCGGCATAGTATTGTTCACCATGTTCTTCACACACTGTAGCACCGAGGACCACTTTCCCTATAAAAAAGAGAATTTGTCCTGTATGACACACCCTACTTGCCCGTTATACCCCCCCACCCAATTTCACCGCTTCATCCCTTGTCATCTCTATAACCACTTTCCCAATGTTCTTGACATGTTTGTCAAGACCCTTACCGGCAATTTCACCGCTTCATCCTTTGTCATCTCTATGACCACTTTTCCGATGTTCTTGACATGTTTGTCAAGACCCTTACCGGTGGCGGGGCATTTAGTCTTCTTTTTGTTGTCGGTGGTGTTTGTCACATAAAATAAATTAAAATGATTTTAACAAAAAGCACCCAATTAATATACAAATTATTCATAAGTTATAAATTAATTAACCAAGCTATTTAATATTTACCCGATTATGACATCGATGTGTATGTTACCCTCGTACTAACAAGATGTGTATCAAACGACATATAAAAGTATGCTTGTTGCGGTGTAATTTACTAAGCTGCCCTGGAAGAGGCATTTCCCGCTCATTGACTCTAGGTATGACAGGTACATTATGGGGCATGAAGAGGTGAGACGACGACATTTGTACCCCAGATGACGAGCTGCCTGAAGCATCAGCCAGAGAGATAGAAGGAGTTGGTTGTTGAATAGGAGGCATACGAACACCCGAAAGAGTGGGAGCCATAGAGGGAGAAGACTGAGGATACCCTGGTGAGGACATGGGGGAGCCGTCTTGAGGCTAAAGCTGTCTTATGCTCTGTGGTGGTCTCTGGCAGGCCACTGTGCCTTTAGTGGTTGATCAAGTAGTTGAGCTCGTCGAGAGTTCAAAAGGTTCTAAAATATGATCTGAGGGTTATTGTGGAGAGAGATGGCTTCCCAAATGTCGCCGCTAGACCCTTAGCTCTTTGATCCCTTCTTTTTTTGAAGACATTCATGATGACAACTAACTCCTACATTTATAAAAAGAAATTATAAATGTCTACTTTTCAATTTACCACCAGAAAACTGATAAGATTCACCTAAGGTATATTATCATACTCCATATTTAGATAGGGCTTCAAACAGCGATCCAAACTTCAAACATCTCAAATAGACCCATTAATCGATGAGTATACTTAATTTAATTTATCAACAATTACTAAGTTAATAATCATACCAATTTTTTTTAATATATTTGGAATGATACCATAAATTTTTATTAAAATTTCGTCCAATTTTGTTTGGATGACAACACAATAACTTGCACATAGTTTGCTTTCGACCTCAAATTCTTAAACCTAAATGTACTATTTTTTACACTATTGGTTGAAGCTAACCTATGATACAAGGACTTTTTGAAGAGCAATATTGTAACCATCACAAACACATAACAAATTTAGATATTGCACAGCAAAGTAAGACATGTCATGCCTCACACATTTAATTGAATCGCTACTCTTGCCAAACTTATTTCAAACACTGCCAAGTACTCTTCATTCTTTCCCAGAAAAAAAAGAGCATTGAAGCCTATGAACAGAAAATACAACTATGATAATAGGTATATATGATGAGTATATATTAGTGAAATTGAAGATGTCGACATACTCTGAAATCTTCAAGAAGGAACACATTAAACCCTAATCCACTCTCTCAAATCCTTAATTCCAATCATGTTACGATACAGAAAAAAGAGAAACAAAGAACTAACCACGATTAGAATAGGCAGAGGATCGATCAAAACAGAAAAATCCCAATTAAAAACCTTAGAATTCAAATTTCTTACCGAATGATTTGATTCTTCGGATCGAGAGAGAGAGACTGAGAGTCTAAGAGAGACTGAGAGAGACCCAGAGGTCGGGGATTAAAAACCTGAGGACTTTCGTCGTTGACTTAAAAAGGTCGTCGGCTAAAGCATGAAAACTCGTCGGCTAAAGTATACATGTCGTCAGCTAAAGTATATATGTCGTCGATTAAAGTATACATGTTTTCGGCTAAAATATACATGTTGTCGGCTAAAGTTCATTTTAGCCGACGAGAATTGTTATTTTCATCTGCTAAAGTTGATGGTTTCTGAAAAAAAAAACTGCATATTCTTGATTTCTATTCTGAGAACCTATCAATTTCACAATTTTAGTTCCACATTTTCATTAACAAGGACGTCGGCTAAAGTATAGCCGACGACACTTTTTGGATTGAAAACCAAATTCCTGTTAATATATAAACTCATAAATCACACAAATTCATGTTTCACTAAGACTCATAATCAGAATCATCGCTTAAGTCTTTCTTGGTGTCAGAGTTAAGTTTTGGTAATATGACCAAGTTAAAGTCGAGAATAGCCGACGACTTTTTTCGACAATAGCTGATGAAATTTTTTTTTCTCATCTGCTAAAATACTTTAGCCGATGAGTAAAAATAATAGCCGACGACATTTTTTTTCTTCTACAAAATTATAGTATAGCCAATGAAAAAAATCGTCGACCTGTTTTTTGTCATTTTGTCAGTTAAAATGTTTTTTCTGACAGTGGGAGAAAGAAAGAGGGGTAGTAATGGAAGAAAATGTTATAACCTAATAAGGAGCTATTAAAAAATATAAAGATGTGACAAATGTAAAATCGTGTGCAAATTTCAGTATCCCTTGAATATTTCTATTTTTTACATTTACCACTGAATTAAATTTGACTACTGACCAACTCAACAACCACGATATACTGTTAGTTTATAACTGAAGCAAAAATTGATATTTTTAATTTGTAAGCCTTTGGGCATATACTCTTGACATTTTTTAGTTGTAAGCCTTTGACTTATTTCAAACCCTAAAAGACCCTAAATCTCAACTTCTCTCCCAAAACCTTCCCGTCAAGAGTATATGCCCTTCTTACTGCACTCCCTTGTGGCGGCGGCGTCGGACGGGCATGATTTGACAAGTCCAGTCAGAGTGGAGGTGAATGTGTGTTGGTTTCATGGCCAAGTTTGCATGGTGTTCTTGTCAGGGGTGGGCAATTTTGGTTGATTGGATGCCTGATATCTTTTGTGGCGTCGAATTCTAGATCGGAGCATGGTCGGTAAGGGATTTGGCTGTTGGGTGGGAACGAGAGATTAGAGGTGAGATCAACATCTGAAATTCTCGATCCTTGTGGGATTTTCTCGAACGGGATTGGGGTTTCTAGTGTCGATCTACGGATGAGGGTGGCTAGGAGGAATGACGTTTCTCAATCTGGATGCGGCAACCGGTGGTGGGAGATTTCCAATTAGGGTGGTATGACCGGCGGTGGGAGGAAAGAGCGTAGGGTATGTGGTCAGGGTTCTGCACCTACAGCCTTCATTGGGTTGGGCTTGGTAAAGCTGGGGCCTGGACTTTAACTGTTGGCTCTTGTGTTTTGTTTTCAGTTTTTTTGATGTAGTTTTTGGTTCTGGTTTTCAGATCTTAAATAAATCTTTACTCTTTCGAGTTTGTTAGAAGTATGTCATGGATTCAGATAGAGTGTTGATTTTGGGTAGCTGGTTTGTTGTTACAAGAACCCAGAATTTTGCTGGCCGTTGGTCGAGCATTTCATTAGCCTGTGTTGAAATTGCAAGGAGATCCGGGTTGTGGAGATCTTGAGACAGCATACATGTCCTAGTTATTGCTACACATATTGGTCAAGTTAACTCAACCGGTTGTCCAATTCGACGCTCATTGGATTTATTGACATGTCAGTCTCTCATGTTCGGGAAGATGATATGTAGTTTGATGTTAGTAGTATTTGATAGTAGTTGTAATCCTTTGTTAGGTACTGTGATTGTTTTGTAATTGCAGTTTTATTAAATGAAATTTCATTTGATAAAAAAAAAGTTGTAATCCTTTGCATTAGAAATCATTTGTATTGGTTCGACCTATTTATCAAAGTTATGGTAAGTTTTTTCAGCCTCATCCTCTGACACTCACAACAAGAGAGGCTTTTCAGTTTATGAGGCCTTCTCTATCTTAGGTGGATTGGGGTAGATTGGTTTGGGGTAAATATATTGCCCCCCTTATGTCAATCTTAGTATGGAAGGTATTGAAGGGCATGATTCTTTATAAGGATTTTCTTCAACGACGTGGTGTCTCTTTGTGCTCAATGTGCTTCTTATGTCATTAACAAATTGAATCCATAGAAAACATATTTCTTCTATGCCCTTATGCAAGGTCTATATGGTCATATATGTTGGAAAATTTTGAGTTGGGCTTCATTCCTAATTCATCATGAGCTATTTGCATTAGGTTTGAAGGGGTCGTAGTCCCCAGTTACATGAATTATGGATTGCTTGCTTCTGTGTCTCTTTTTAGTTTATTTGTAAAACAAGAAATAAGGTGAGATATTACTCCAATTGTAACAACGACTTGCAGGCTAATTAGTGGTCATGTCCATGATTCTACTTGCATAGCTACTGGGCATTTGTTCAACAACGTTCAGGAGCTTTACATCTTGAAAAGGTTTGACATTACTTGTAGGCCGCATCGTGCCCCAAAAGTTTATGAGGTGAATTGACACCCTCCTATTATTGGTTTGCTTAAAGTTAATACAGACGGTGCTTGGAAGCGTAGGGATGATTGGTCAGGTTATAATGGAGTTCTTCATTATTTTCAATGTGAGGTTGTCAGTGCTTTCTCTTTGTCCCTTCATATTTCTTCCTCCATTGTTACTGAGGTGATGGCAGTGATCAAGGCAATTGAGCTTGTTTGGATTCGTGATTGGAAGCATATTTTGTTTGAAGTGGTTTCGTCTCTACTTATCAATTTCTTTCACTCTCCCTATATGGTACATTGACAACTATAAGTGACTTGGAAAAATTGTGTACATCGAAGTTCAATGATGCATTTTCGTTGTTCACATATTTTCTGTGAAAGAAATCAAGTGGCTGATGCATTGGTCAATTTTGGTACTTCAAGTACAAGTTTTACTTGGTTTAATTCATCTCTGAATTTTATTAGTCAATTTTCTGTTAGAGATATTTTGAGTTTTCCCAATTTTCATTTTCGTTAATTAGAATTTTTCTTTGTCTAGAACATGGTATGCTCGGTTTCCATTCTTGTATTTTTTTAATAAATCTCTTATCAACCTTTTGGGAGGTTTAGAAAATAAAAAAACGGGTATGTTTTTTCAGACAATTATGAAAATACAAGTGGATAATGAGAAACATCATATTAAGCCGAGGACTTCTTTGATTCACGGCTTTTTCCATTGGATATACAAAATAAACAACTTATGAATCCGGAAAGATTCTGAATACAGATCTCACTCAACAAGGACTGGCTTGTAGGCTCCCACCATTACAAAGCAAACCCATTCCATATGGGGAAGGTTCTCTATCGTCCAATTACCTATCAGATGTCGTCCCAAACATTCAAAAGGGTGATGATACTAAGCTTGTGTTGTTGATTAAGCAGAGAGTATGGAGCCAGCAGAGGTAGGTAGTACATCGTTCACATGCAGCACTGATCATTTCACTCCCCGAAATATTCACATATGTTGTCCTAGCTAGGGTCTGATATCCGTACAATATTCTTCATTTCGTTTCTGGACCTGCATGCGTGTTTAATCTTTAAACAAATGATGAACCACAAATTATCAGCGGCATCTAGCAGACACTGATACCAACTCACTCATAGTAGATGTTGGAGATGAAGATTTCATATCAAAAAATAGATAAATAAAATATAACATATATGTAGGTGAATCATACATAATTGTATCAAGATTTTTTGTAGTTAAAACCCAACACCTTAAAGGTGGTTAAGTTTGGACAATATCGGTACAATGGTGATCCACGACCCACGTTTGTTACAGTTTAAGTTGGTATCAGAGCGAGTCTCTCTTCAATTATATCTCCTAGCACCAAAACCAGACATGAATCCGTCTAAATTCACAAACAATTAAATCCTGAATTCGCCCAAATCACAAACAAAATATTGAATCCGCCCAAATCTTAAATGAATGAATTACACGTGCAGACCTTAAAAGAAAAATTAGGTTGCACCTAAGGGGGAGTGTTGGAGTGCAAAGATTTCACATCAGAAAATGGATAAATAAAATATAACATATATGTGAGTGTATCATACACCGAGACATTTTGTAATTAAAACACCTTAAAGGTGATTAACTTAAGATAATATCAATACAATAGTAATTTACTGCCAAGTTTATCTCAATTCAAGTGTATAATGTTCGAACAATTCGAGTACACGGCTGTGAATATGAAGGTATGGCAATTGGTCCACCACCACTCGAAGCAAGCTTGCTTTTACTTTAAGAGGAAGGCCATGCAATGCCACAAGTTCACAACCATTCGCCGATTTGTGTAAATGATTCAGCAGTGGATCAGTTCTACAGAGCTAAAAAGCAAAGGCTACAATTTTTTCTTATCGAAACCTAGCTAGCTATATATACCCAGCTGCAGCTTAGCAGCTTAGGTAACTGGCATGAGCAATATATATACATGTATAAATAGCTTTTGGCTATAGCTATACTCTGTGTTTTAATTAGTTGATGCTTAAATCTATGGCAAGGGATAGATGTCAGGAGGCTCTTGTGGTCGCTAGAGTGATCGGAGATGTTATAGAGCCGTTCATCAAGTCTGTGTCTTTGAGGATGACTTACGCTAATAACAGGGTGTTTACCAATGGCTCTGAGCTTAAACCTTCTCATGTTGTCTACCGACCTCGAGTTGAGATAGGAGGAAATGATCTTAGGAATTTCTACACTCTGGTAATTAAGCGATTACTTGCATACCCATCTCTATATTGCACGTGTATATCATGCTCTTTGTCTCCCTTGTTTAAAAATATGCATGAGTTTAACCTACTCCATGCCATTTATACTTACTGCAGATCATGGTAGATCCTGATGCACCAAATCCAAGTGATCCCAACCTCAAGGAATATTTGCATTGGTACTATTGCTGGGGCTTCTTTCTTCTATTTCTCAATCAAACGAATAGGGGAGAGAGAAAAGATGAGCTATTAACTCTCATACGTAGTATCAGCAGTATTAATTGCTAAAGCCTTTTTGAGGTTTCGAGTTCGATCTTCAAGCCACGAGTGGAAAGAACACTAGAGAAAATAATTGAGCATCCCTTCAGTTTGATTGATTGGTTTTCGGTTTAATTTCAGGATCAGATGTATATAGTTTAGGTGGAAGATGATGAGTACGTAGTACTTAGTAAGTCAGTATTATTCATTCTTTACCATTTTTTATTTTCAGGTTGGTTACTGATATTCCGGCAACAACTGGAGCAAGCTTCGGTGAGTACTATACAATTCCTCCACCTTGTTGAATTGGATTACTTCTAGTTGCAGCAAAATAATATACAAATGCATGACCAAACTCGATCTTGTAGGCCAAGAGATTGTGAGCTATGAAAGTCCAAAGCCAACGATGGGGATCCATCGCTTTGTTACTGTTTTGTTTCGCCAATTGGGTAGGCAAACAGTGTATGCTCCAGAATGGCGCCAAAATTTCAACACCAGAGAATTTGCCTTGAACTATAATCTTGGATCACCGGTGGCCGCTGTCTATTTTAACTGTCAAAGGGAGAACGGCTCTGGCGGAAGGAGAGCTGTACTGTAATCTTTTCTGTAATGCATGTCGTCTATATAATCAACACTAGCTCGTACGTGTCATAATGCTTGTGAGTTGTGATCAGTGGTTGTGAGGTGTAAGATAAATGTACTCGTAGGTTTGCAAGGCTACTTTGAACCCTGTAGGAACTTTTTGGAACCTCGAGGCTTGTTTCCTGAATGAGGTATGATAGTTGCTACAGCTTAATATATTCTTGCACAACTTGAGACGTGAAAATAAGCATACAATGTTATGCATGAAACTGTAAACAGCTTACTTCAGTTGCACATCGCAATTTAACCAAGTAGATCAGTTATCGATATCAAAACTCAAAAGTTGAGCTCTAGCTAGCAATCCCTATTCGCATACCTGCAAGAAAATTTGAGCTCTATCAAAACTCAAAAGTTGAGCTCTACAGAATCTGTTGGACTTGTTCTAAGTGGTCTGAGACATTAGATCTATGTTGCACGGAGGTGGAGTGTCGGACACGCCCAACACGGAAAAGTACGTGTCTGTGTTCAGAAAATGTTGACTTTCCCAGCACGTTTCAAATACGTTGACCGATTCACCACGTCACCCCCGACACGTCATGCCATCATTTATCAATTTTTTTAATTCAAAAATAAATAAATAGAAACTAAAACTTAAATGAACAGTAGTTACTTATTTTATTTGAAAGTAACTTATTGCTCATTTTGTTTTTTTTAATCTTATGTTCTAATGTTGTAAATTATATAATTTGAATTTAACTCTCTTTGTAATGTCATTTCTTATAGTTGGACAATAGATCGAATTTAAAACATTATTTTTGTAATGTAATGAACTTATTTCATATTTTAATATATTTTTTATTTATTAAAAATATATAAATATATAATTTCATTTACCATGTTCATACCATACCGGATATTCAGTTTTTAAATTTTATTATATCAGCAGCATGTCGCGATCATGTCACCATGTCTATGCAACGTAGCTTTAAATTGAGCACGTACATTTTAAAACAAAAAAGCTAAAACAAAGAGAAGATTGAAAGTAGAAAAACAGTATAAGCAATACAGTTGATTTGATTTCAACCATTTCGCTAGGTTTGACAGAAGCCATTAATTCCACAACAAACCAAAACAGAAACAACTCTGAACACTTAAAAAAACAAAAGCCTGTACCTCACCAACTTTTCTTCTTTTTTTCATTACCAAAAAAAATGTAAAAGCTTTGGACCAGGTAATTCCACATGGAATCTAAGTTGATAAACTTGCAAGTTTTCTTTAACCCCTAATGATATAGGTCAAATCTTGATTAGCACTGTACACGTCTATCCTAAATTTATCCTTTTTCAAATCATTTTAGTAGGAAAGAGCCTTGGAAATGGCCGAGCTTCATGACTTAAAAAGTTTATCATGCTCTTCCCAGATTCCTCTAGCGCATGCATGAATGCTGCGTTTGTAGAAGTGTAGAACATCACAGAGACAATGCTAAAATTAATACAGGAGATCATTTCTTCCGATTAGCTTTCACTTTGAACCAAGAGCAAAGAGTAACTTTTTTGAACTGAAACAAAGAGTAAACCTGACAGTTACGTTTATGTACTCAACCCCCTTCCAATAAGAAATCATTTTTTTTAGATATGTAAGGGATTAAGGACTAACTTTTTTTATTATATATCAACATCTCTATCGTTCAATATTTAGATGTATATATGTAGATCATCTCTACAAAATTTCATCTAATTTAGTGATCGTTAAGGGTTTGAACCAACTGAAATCAATTGACGGATCAAAACTGTTAAACCTAAATTTCATGTTTATACTTTTAATTTACAGTTTTGAGCACATTAACGATCATCAATTTGAATAAAATTTTGCATAAGCGATCTACTCATATAAAACTACATATTAAACGGTGAAGATGTGATTTTGTGATCAAAAAGTTAGTGTAAACTTCAATCCCTCATATATGTAAAAAAATGGATCCATCGTTAGAAAGGAGTTGTTCAAGTTTATATATGTTAGAGGAGCATATTTTTAGCGATAGTAGAAACCTTCTTAGGTCTTTTACATGACCATTGTTTATTACTTGGAAAAATTCCATGCAGCATTATAATTGAACAATATAATTTCAAGCAACTCATTGGTCTGTGTTTGTTTTTTAGTTTTTTTATATTCCTTTTCATATCATGCCTGTTTTGAGCTGGGATTCTCCTAACTTGATTAGTTAGGTAAACTGCTATGGAGGTTAGACAAACGTTGTACGAAGACACACACATGGTAATCAAGATAATCAAAATGCCTAATCAACAATAGGTACCACTGCATCACTGTCATAAGAATATGATTTTATAGCTAATTAGTTGCTTCTGTAACCCACAAAAAGTGAAATTATATGACGTAGACATTAATCTATAATTGATTTTTTTTATATTCATTCTTTCTTTCTTTGGGTTAAACTTGATAAAATAGTCTGGTTTAACTCTAAAACTAATTAGAAATGGAGAGAGTAGCCTAAACTCTTATAAATCCACAAGTAATGCCTCATATTTCCGATGTATAATTTATATTTCAGCACGCCCCCGCACGTGTGATGAATTTTCAAGCCTAGTACGTGGACAAAATTTTAGGTTGACATGGAGTTCATGTGACCTTTGGGCTTCGCACGTGGACGTGGGTAACCCGCTCTGATACCATGATAAAATAGTCTGAGATTCAACTCCAAAACCAATTGGTAATGGAGAGAGTGTAAGTTTTTCTAATCTACTACATAAATATATTTATAGTACTAAACATGTTAAATATAGATCAAATGTTCTTATGGTACTGACTTGATTGAATTGTGTTTGTATCCATCTTGATCTTCTCCTAGATACACTCTGATTTCTCTCTATTGATGGGATAGAATTTATGATAAATAGTTAGAGTTCTAGCAGGGATCTAGATAGGCTATATAAGGGTTGCTATGCAGTTTCTCAACTGCTGCAGTTAGTTTGATGACAGTTTCTTGATAGTTAAAGTTCTAGCAGGGATCTAGATAGGCTATATAGGGGTTGCTATGCAGTTTCTCAACTGCTGCAGTTAGTTCGATGACAGTTTCTTCCATCAAGAAACTGTCATTAACTTCCCCTTTGTCTTAATCCATATATTGTCTTAATGATTTTACCAACTTATATATATATATATATATATATATGAAACTAAATCGATTAATACACATAAGAATACACATAAGAATATATAAGTTATATTCAATGTTTCATAATTCTGTTCAAAAGCTTCTTCACTTATAAATATAAGTCTAGTTCCATATGTCACGTCCGGTCCAAGTTTACCTTCTTAAACCCAGGTTAGGACGTGCGGGACCTATCTCAAGAGAGATTTACTCGTAATCTTCCTTAAGAAGGGATAACCCTTTTTCCAAATCAATTTCAAACAGTCCAAACGATACCGGAATAGACCTCACAGCCGGAGGTTATCCCGATTTCCGCATTTAGATCTCAAACCAATCATTTAGAGGACCTAGGGTAATAAATATTTGTGACTACACCCGAATCCCGGTCATGCTGCCTACGTACCCTGTCCTCAGGGATCAAGCCACACGTAGCTCTTATTTTAATTTACATTCTAACCGGGTGAATCTTATTTTTCTATTTATCGGTATATTATCTAATATGGATAGCAAATGTCTATTGCATATCTGGAGTTTAACCTCTCCGCTGAGGTATTCACCGACCAACTATCTATCAGGATTAACTCTAACATTCAACCAAACTTATATACCACAATCACACATATAAATACAATAAGATGACATCCACGTAAAAATAAATCCCCCTCCAAGGGCATAAAAGTAAAATCACCCAATGGCATTTAAGGAATTTCACCCTTGGTAGCAGCCTTGTAAATAGACAAAGCCGCCAGGGGTATTTTTGAGATTGCATCCACAAAGGAAAATTACTCATCTCGAAATCCCGCTGCGTCAACCATCGCCATAGGGTAAATCCCTAACACTTGGTCGATCAATAAACACCTACAATTATGTAATCGACCTTAGTTACCACACGAAGGTAATAATAACTCGATTCGACTGAACTTCACACTAAACGGTAACCGAAACCCGCAAATTATATATCCACGCGCTCGTATCGACGAGTACATGATCCTGGAACAACTCACTGCCCCTGAGGATGTCAGACGCGCCACCACGTGCATAGGCCCCACGTGCCACCACGCTCAAACCGGTCAACTTCACCCAAAAACCACCTACATGCAACCACAACTAGAAGGCCTATAGGAGCAACCAGAACTTCTAGAACTACCGGACACGCCTACACTCGCAGCCACAGCCGGCGGCGCATGGGCGTCACGCGCCTCCATTCAAAACACCGAATTTTTTTTAACAAAATCAAAACATGAAAGTTGTAGATCACAGCAAGGGGAACAACTTTAATACCTGGGGTTTTGATCAACTAGGTCGGGAAGTGGCCCAAAACTGCCCCAAAAGGGTTGCCTCCACCTCAGCCGCTCCTGTCATCGTGTTGAGTTTCAACACCACCGGAGGTCCGCCCAGAACGTCTTGGGCGTCCTTTCTGGATTGGTTTCGTGCCTCGCCGCCACCCCACGCCGGAGAACTAGTCGGGTCGAGAATCAGGTCTCGACGCCGTACTGTGCAAGCTTAGAGGCGATGTTCCAGGCCGAACTGGACCATGCCATTACCACAAGGAGGCTCGCACGGAGGAGGGGAAAAGATCCCGACTGGTCTCGAAGTCTCCAGTGCCTGGAGCTTGTCGTAAAAGTTGGGTCGGGTCGGCCGGGTCCAGGTCGAGTCAGTTCATATTTTTGGATAGTGAAAGAACGCACGCGCGTGGAAGGGGAGAAGAAAATAGATTATTTTCATTTTTGGAAATCCACCCTTTCTATTTATATACTTTCTAAAAATAGGAACCAACTTCCGTTGACCATAACTTCTTCACATGGTATCCGATTCACACATGCCGCGTGTCCACGAACTCGTATCGTCGAGCACTCCAACTCTCATGAATGAAGTTTTCCGAAAAACTCGACTTAGTAAAAGTCAACCTTTGACCACTTTAAATAAGTCGTTTCCACACGTCTCTTATCTCTGAACACTTCGGTACTCTTCCCGAAGGTACGAATACGTACCAATACCATTAAAATTTCCAAATTTTATACTCGTTAATACTTCAGGGAAATTTACAGCGCAGTTACAACCCTCTGTAACAGTGTAACCCGTCTGGTACCGGTAAAAATGTAAATTTTGGGACGGGGTGTTACACCATATGCAGCATAGTTGCATCTTAAAATCTCCTACTGAACTAGAATTATATTTATCAATCTGCTTCTTAAAATCTGCCACTGAAATAAGCTTGAATAAAGGTGCACACTTGAACAAAAGACAAAACTCCATCTGCTTCAAAAATCCTATCAATCAAGTTCATTCATAATGAACTGCATAAGAACATGATATATTTATAAAAATTAGCAGTCTCTTGCAATCACACTATAGTAACCTTAATTACATGGATTATCACTAGTAGAATCATGCTATATATTTAGTAATCGAAAATAAGCATATGATCCTGATGACCTTATTGAAAACTGCATATCTTACTGATATAAAACCAGAAAATATATGAAGGTATATACACATACTTAATTATGCAGCATCACACTTTTGAATTGAATTTCATTCAAAACATGAAGTATATGATGAATATTGAAAAGATAAACAATTGCAAATACTGATATATTGCCATATATTATTGTCTTACTACAATACTTCATAAGTTAATCATCAAAATCACTTAAAACTACTATGTTCTTCACATGATCTATAAAAGCTGATACTGGTAATACCTTTGTCAGTGGATCTGCTAGTTGCTCCCTTTCAATCTTAACCATAACCACTTCATTATCTCCGACACTTTCTCTCAATGAAAAATACTTCACATCTATATTTCTAGAAGCTGAAGTCCTTTTATTATTCTTTGAAAAGAACACAACTGCTACATTATCACAGTAAAGCACCATTGGTCTTTCAATTGAGTCTACCACCTTCATTCTAGCAATAAAATTTCTCAACCATAGAGCATGTGCAGTAGCTTCAAAAATAGCAACATATTCTGCTTGAAAAGTTGAAGTAGCAGCCAGATCTTGTTTGTTAGTTTTCCATGAAATTGCTCCTCCTACAAGCATATATATATATATATATATATATATATATATATTAAGAAGTCGATTTCAAATCATCAAAGTCTTGCTTGTATGATGCATTATATGACATTCAACTTCCAATTTTTTGTCTTCCAACTTCTTAAAACACCAACATATTATCCTTCATACCCATCAGATACCTCAACACCTTTTTGCAAACAATCTAATGCTCTTGACCATCATTTGATTGATATCTCCAAAGCTTATTTACTGCAAAACTAATGTCTGGCTTTGTACACACTTGCACATACATCAAACTTCTAACTAGACCAGCATATGACACATTTTTCATGCTTTTCCTCTCCAAATTATTCTTAGGACACTGTTCTTTATGCAGCTTATCACCTTTAGACATAAGTACATTTCCTCCCTTGCATTTATCCATCCCAAATCTTTGCAACACTCTATGAATGTAATTTTTCTGAGACAATCCCAACATGTTTCTCTTTCTATCTTGCTTGATCTCAATACCAAGAACATAATGTGCTTCCCCCTTTTCTTTCATATCAAAGCTCTTCATTAAAAACTCCTTTGTGGTTTTCAACAAACTAAAATCACTGCTGGCTAACAGAATATCATCAACATAAAGAAACAAAAATATGAAATGGCTCCCACTGATTTTGCAATGTACACATTCATCTAATTTATTCTCTTCAAAACCAAAACTGGTAATCATTGCATCGAATCTCAAATACCATTGCCTTGAAGACTGCTTCAATCTATAAATGAACTTTTTGTAATTTGCAGACCTTTTTCTCATCTTCTACAAAACCATCTGGTTGTAGCATGTAAATGTCTTCCTCCAAATTTCTATTTAAGAAAACAATCTTGACATCCATCTGATGCAATTCAAGATCAAAGTGTGATGTTAATGCCATTATCACTCTAAATGCATCTTTTGTTGAGACTGGAGAGAATGTCTCATTATAATCTATCCCTTCTTTCTGATTGTATCCTTTTGCCACAAGCCTTGCTTTGTATCTTTCTATCTTGCCTTCTACATTTCTTTTAGTCTTATAGACCCATTTGCATCCAATTGGCTTCATATCCTCAGTTTGTCAACTAAAATCCAAACTTCATTCTGTGACATGCTTTGAAGTTCATCTTCCATTGCTAATCTCCATTTGTCATTGTTCTGTGATCTCATAGCAGCTTTAAGTGTAGTTAGATCATCTTCCTCCAAATCAAATTCAACTGCATAAACATGATAATCATCAAAAATTGCAGATTTTCTAGCCCTCTCTGATCTCCTCAAAACATGAGGTTCCTCAGCCACTTGTTGTTCTACAACATTTTCTACTTCTTAAGACTCTGCAATGACTTTTGGTGGAGTTTCCTCAACTGTTTGTACTGCTGTATGTACATCTTGAATTTGATTTTTCACAACAACACTTGAAACTTCACTTTGATTAGCAACAGTAGCATTTTGTTGATCCAATTCTTGATATACAAACCATTGATCCATGTTGAAATATTGTTTCTGTTGTGGACTATCCATCATCTCATCATTTGTGTCAAAGAAATCATCAAAGAATACAGCTTTGTTAGTTTCAAAAATTATGTTGTGTCTGGAGTGATTGTAGAACTTGCAACTCTTTGACTTCTCTGAGTAGCCAATAAAATATGCTGATTCAAATTTCGATTCAAGCTTGTCATCTTCATTATAAACTCTTGCTTCTGCTTTGCATCCTCAAACATGCATATGATTTAGACTTGGCTTGTAACCATTCCAATTTTCAAAAGGAGTGTTGTCGATGGACTTGCTAGGAGTTCTATAACATATGTAATTTGCTGTTTTTAGAGCCTATCCTCATAAGAACCTTAGTAAACCAGACCTGGAAAACATGCTTCTCACCATATTCATGAGAGTTCTATTTCTTCTCTCACAAACACCATTTTGTTGTGGTGTGTATGGGGATGTATATTGAGCAACAATGTCACATTGTTCCAGATATGTAGCAAAAGGTCCTTTATGTATATCTCCCAAAATATTCACCATCACGATCTGATCTGACTACTTTAATAAGCTTTTCTAGTTTGTTTATTGTTGACATACCATGTATACCATGCCACCAACCATAATTAACACCCTACTTGTAGACCCATGAGACGTAACGAGACCCGACTATGACATGCATCTTGAAGCCTGAAGAACAAGCTACCCAACGGTATCAAACACGTGTCGATTCGTTACTTAGAAGTCATCTACTCCGTCTCACCAACATGCCCTCATACAACATTACTAGGACTCTAGTCCCACATCAGAGAATATGTAAAAAGAGGAGCCTCATTCCTCTTATAAAAGGAGACTTCTTCCCCCTTGCTATAGACATCATTACTACTACTTGTAATACTTTTGGAAGCCATCAAGGTACCCAACACATAGTACATATTAAGTGGACGTTGTCACACCCCGAATCTTTTGAAGTTAATAAAAGTTACCTGTCACCGAAACTCACGAGTTACCGAGGACTTTTAATGGCGATCGGTAATTCGATAAGTTATCGCTCGAGTTAATTTTCGAGTTTTTAAAAGTACTCCAAATACCTGAATTGATGACTCGATGTGGTAGTACGTGTCGACACGAGTCTCCCGGTATTTTCGGATTATTTTTCGGAGCTTCGGTTTATTTTCTACGAATTTTGAAAGTTTCGGTAATAAGGAAATTACCTTTGGTAATTCAGTAAACAGTAAATGGTAAAAGAATGAAGTTTGATTTGAGCCATCAGATCTTAAGAGGGAAGATCTGGGCCGTCCGTCCTCTTATAAATAGGGGCACGGGTCAGACTTGGTCAAAGTCTTCCCCCTTTCCCTTTCTCTCTCCTCTTTCTTCCTCCCGAGCTCTCTCTCGGTCTCCACTGTGCTCGCCCGGCGCCGGCGATTCCGGCCACCCCAGGGCGGCGGACCAGCTCCATTCTTCTCCTCTCTTCCTCCTCTACTCATCCCTACCCTTGGCTCACCTAGACAACCACCGTGCTAGGAGATCTAGCGCCTCTGCACTCGGCGGTCAACGCCGGATATCCGGCGATCCAGGCGGCGGTTCGGCGCGTGGGAGGTATTGTTCTTCTTCTTTTCTCTTCCTCTTCCTTCTCCTTGCTTCAGATCATTCGAGTCGAACCTCACCTGAAAACTCTCTTTCCACTGTGTTTCACTGTTTTTCTGGGTTCAAGGCGTGGCTCCGGCGACCGTGTTCTTGTGGACTTCTAATGAACTTCTTGAGCTCAGGTGAAGTTGGAAGCAATGGTTTTGGGTTGAGGAGGAGCTTGGAGGCAGTTGGTGGGGTTTTGGACCGAGGCAGAGAGCTGCTCGGTGTGCTGCAGCTGTGAAGGAGCTGAGGAGTGGAGTGCGCAATGGGAATGACAGAAGGAGCAGAGGAGCAGAGGAGGTTGCGGGTACTGGTTTAGAGCAGAGACAGAGGGTAGGATTTTCCCTTCTGAACTGTGAAATTGTCTAGCTGCTGTGTTGTTAATCTGTTGGATTAGTTGTTGTTTTGAATGTTGATCTGCTACTGAATTGTTGTTGGATGTTTTCCTTGCATGTTGTCGTAACTTGGTGATGAAGGAAACGGGGAAACTATGGCGAAATTCCGGCAAGTTACCGGAATCCGGCGAAGATTCCGGTAATACCGTAAACCGGCAGAATGCCGAAGAGGTAGAAATCGAATCCTCGTTACTCGAGTCAAAAAGTACGGTTAATTCGTAATTGAGACATTTACGGAAAATTAGACGTAAGTAGGAAGTTCCCATTTTGGGAAACTTCCCATTTTAAGGAAGACTTACCAATTTAGGAAACTTTCCATTTTGGGAAACTTTCCCTTTATGGAAGGTTACCAGTTATGAGGAAAGGTTAAATCGGTAAATCGACTCAAGGTTAAATGTACTGATTAATGTGACACGTTGGGTGTCCATAGTAATTTGACGAATTAATACGTGACACCCTAACGTCAAGTTAAAGTAATAAATGAAAGTTCGGAAGCTGAGTCGGACTTTCGGTAAATTGAGTAAGAGTCGATGACCGGGAAAGAAAGTTAAAAAGGTTAGAGTGCTAAAGAAAGGAACTTGGTCAACACGTGGTCAAATAGGATTCCTGGTCAAACTAGGAAAAGACCAAGTCAACGATGAAAAGACTAATATAGTGATTTGTTTGTACAGTCTCTGATTGAACGTGAGACGGGCTCGACTACGCGGGTAGTTTGAGGGTTTCGCTCGAGGAGCTTTCCGAGCGGGAAGGTCGCAATAGTACTGTGAGTGGACATATTATTTTAAATAAATGCATGCGTTAATTATTGAGTTAATTGCATGGTTTTATGATTGTTTTTGAGAATAATATCTTTCTCGGGTTCTTGAACGTTTTTATTTGGTTAAAGTTTAGCGGGAGCCTCGGTTAAAGATTTTTACTATGGTTTGAGATATTGACACTTATGCGTGAACGTATTTACATTATTACTCAATTTTCTATTTCTCCCGAAAATGGTTATAGACGGTGATGACCGTCCTTCGAATGGATTTGAACCCGAGACTTCGTTGGAAATTGGTTTTATGCACATATGACAAGGAATTGTTTTACTTATTTGTTTTGGGAAGAGAATTTGATTAATGTATTGTTATGAATGTTTATTTTAAGGGTTGACCAATAAATATGCTAGCTAGAGTAGCGTGAGGGCGCTACTAGAGCTCTTAGCTCCGACCCTAGTCTGAGAGGTCAGACTTATCATGTTTGAGAACATTTCTCTTCCCATAATCCTTACTTGTTTATCTTATCATGCAATTGTGGAATATTTGGTATTTGTGGGCATGCATAAATGATGTTTTAAATCAAAACATGTTTGGGAGAGCATTGAAAGAAATAGAGTTTTATATTTGATTTTCGTCCACTCACTCTAACAGTTTTTTTTAAATGTTTCTCCCCTGGGCCTTTCGTTTTTAAATGCCCAGTGATGCAGGGTTCTTGAGAGGAGGTCGAGCGCGTACGAGAGTCGAGGCATAGTCGATCATTCCGTTGCTGCTTGAAATTATTTGGGGTAATCATCCCTGTAGACTGCTCTGACTAACCCGGTTTAGTTAGTTTAGTAGGAAGGGTTGGCCAATTCAAGGGGGTTTCGGTAAGAAGTTCCCTTGAGGTGGTCCCCGCAGGATTTACTTCGGGTTAAAGGGGTTTAACCTGGGGTGGGTCCTGTCAGACGTAGCCTTGCCCATCGATAGCAATGTGAACCATTATAAACCTTGTGTCCTCTCTAATACCGCTACTAACATACATGTAGATACAACCATATCAACATTGGCACTGTCTGTGGGAAACCCGATACAAATGGCTTCGTCACTTACCATGAGCAGACAAAAAAACGTATGACTCTCATGGACACTCGCTCAGTCGAGCCACCTGCAGGTTCCGCTCGAGAAACCCGCTAAGCATCTATCTCGCTAGCATGATAAACAGGAGAACAATACAACACGAAGCCCAGCTCCTCTCAGCACCTCAGTGGCTAGCGCCTCAGTAGCCAGCGCCTCAGCTTTCAAGACTCAACGCTTCAACGGCCAGTGGCTCAGCACGTCAGTGCCTCAGCGGCTAACACCTTGGCACATTAGGCACTAAAGTCCAACGCCTCAACGCTTCAGCAGCCAGCGCCTCAGCAGCTAGTGCCTCAGCGACCAAAGGCTCAGCGCCTCAGCACCTCAGTGGCTAGTGCCTCGGCACATCGGCACCTCAACGGCCAGCGCCTCAGCGCTTCAGCGGCCAAAGGCTTAGTGCCTCAGCAACCAGTGCTTCAGTAGCCAGCGCTTCATGGCCATCACCTCGGCACATCAGTACCTCAGTGTCTCAACAATCAGCACATTAGCGCCTCAGCGGCCAAAGGCTCAACGCTTTAGCAGCCAGCGTCTCAACGCCTCAACGCCCAGCGCCTCAGTGGTTAGCGTCTCGGCACATCAGCGCTTCAGCGGCTAGCACTTCGGCACATCAGAGCCTCAACGGCCAGCATCTCAGTAGTACTACTTATAATACTTTGGGAAGCCATCAAGGGAGGAGCCTCCTTCCTCTTATAAAAGGAGACTCCTTCGCCCTTGCTATAGACATCATTACTAGTACTTGTAATACTTTAGGAAGTCATCAAGGCACCAACACATAATACATATTAAGTAGACGTAGCCTTATCCACTGATGGCAAGGTGAACCACTATAAGCCTTGTGTCCTCTCTAATACCGTTACTAACATACATGTAGATACAACCGTATCAACATCTCTCAACTTCAATTTTTAAAATTTTGAAAACATCTAACACTTGTGATTTTTCAAAAATCAAATATATATTACAAAATCTAAAAAAATCATCTATGAATGTCACAAAATAACTGTTTTCACATATCATTTGAACTGGAAATGGGCCACATACATCTGTATGAATCAAGGCTAATAATTATAATTCAGTGGCCTGTTTAGATGTAAACTTTCTCTTGTTTGTCATTTTTTCCTTCAAACAATCAATGCATGTTTCAAAATCAGTGAAATCTAATGCAGGTAAAATCTCTTGCTTTACTAACTCATGCAATCTTTGTTTTGAAATATGTTCTAATCTCTTATGTCACAGAAAAGATGTGTAAGAACCTTGTTTTCTTTTGACTCCTACAAACTTAGAAATACTGTGAATATCATGCTTGACAGTATGAGTATTTGCATTTACACAAATCATATGCCAATAACCTTCTATAAGATCTGCAGTACCAAAACAATAAGAATCTTTATAAAACACATAGATTTATTATTTTGAACGTTTTTATGAGAATATTAGGTACTTATTAGATGTGGCACGAGGTTCTGATATGATGTTTCCTGTTTTAAGTTTTTACTATTAATAAAATGAATGAAACCAGACGTTAGACTGAATATTCTAGCTAGTGCCGGTTTTGATCTTATTTCAAAAAAAAATCTAACATAAAATGTAGCTAAAACATTTCGATTTAACTCATTCTAATAAGAAAGAGTCTTGAAAATGACATGTGCGAGAAGTACATTGCCGATTTACGGAAATCGTAGTGGACTCATAGCCCAATATGAGCAATTTGTAACTTTGCTTCAAGCCCCTAATGATAGGTCAAATTTTGAATAGCACTATATCTATCATAAAGTTGTCCCACCGAGAAGAATTTCATTCAAACCATTTTAGCAGGAAAGAGCCTTGAAAATGATATACATGATTAAATTGCCGATTCATGAAAATCGCATAGCGGGTACTTGTAGTCATTTGCAAGTTTGCTTTGTTGCCCTAATGATAGGTCAAGATCTTGATTAGGATCAGACCTACCCTAAAAGCCACTCTATCAAGTATCAAGATCTCCAAAAATGGTCTCATGAACATTCCAAATGCCTTCAATTTCCATTAAACCTCCCAACCGACCGCTTTGCATCATATTTCTCCATCAATACAGAGAGAGCCGGTCCCCAATTTTCTTGCATGAAAATAACTTCCCTCAACAAAAAAAAATAAAAATAAAAAAATAAAAAAAATTGACCACCCCCTCTCTTACGTCTTAATCCACACATTACCATCAAATTCAAGTCTTATTCTTTTTTCTTCAAAGAACAAGTCAAATCCAATCCTAATCCCACTGCATTTTAACTATTTCCCCATAAGCGTAAGTAACGCTTTTTCCCACATGGCCTGGCTGGAAGAAACAGATAGATGTTGCTTCTACCCGTTCTTACTAAACCCTTAAATCCTCTATTAATTAACTGTATAAAGATCGAAACTTTATTATTTTCTGGTTATAAAGATCGAGCCTTTAATATTTTATTTGCAGGGTATAGTGGTTTTGTAGTAGTGTGTATTTTATGACTAAGATTCTTCTTCTCCAGATTAAGGTTCTAGAATGGCAATGAATGTGTCACAAGGACCCTACTATATTGTGGAGGGTGGTCTCTCGGGGTGTGAGAGAGAGCTGCTGCCATTAATAATGGCCATGTTGGGGTTTTGGGCAAATGGGTCTTTGCTTATATCATGGGATTTGAGGACAATATAATGGGAAGCAAAGGTCTTTTACTTTAATGGGTGTCAGTGGTTTTGGTCCCTTGTGTCTCATATGGGTTTTAATTTTGGATATTTCTGGGTAGGTTTAAGGGGTTCTACTTGAAGACAATTAGTGACCTCTTGTGGTTTTGTTTTGAGTGCAGAGGAAGAGGGTTGACCTAAAGTTTTGGTCCGTAAATTAGGATTCTTGTTTTTGTTGGGGTTTTTTAGCCGGACTAGTTTAGTGGGGCTTTGGGTTCTCAGATTTGGGTTTGTTTTTGGAAGTGGGTGTGGTTTAATGGAGTCGTTCTAGAGGTTTTTCAAGGATTCAGAACCGGGTTTGTGGAGTACTTCAGGAGTTCAGTTGTTCTATCTATATCTACAGGTAACGTTTGAGGGCAGTTTTGGCAGAGATTTAGTGGGTTCTTGCAGCTTTTTGTAGGCAGTTAGTAAAGGAAAGCTGCATTGTTCTGTTGTTCCAAGGTTCTTAAAGACCTGGTTTGAGGAATTGGTGTTGGGGTCTTCAGCTTTTTCTTCAGGCTGGTTTTTGGTTTCAAGGAAATAGCTTTCTGGGTCTCTGTTTCTTCTTATGAAACTGCTCTGGTTTGGGGATTTACTGGTGTGAATTTGAGTTCTCAGCTTGAATACAAGGTAGCTGGTTAGCTTAGCTGCCTTGGGATTTGTTCTTGAAGTTGGATACCTGTTTCGTTGTGAGAAAATGGTTTGCATGAAGTTGGGATCTAAAAGTGATGCGTTCCATAGACAAGGACAGGCCTGGTAAGCTACATGACTTCTGTTGTTAGATCTTCTTTGTGTTCCATAAATGTGTTTAGAATTCTTCATATATTGTTACTGTGATTTGATTTACGTAGTCCTGAGGTTCTTGTTTGTTCATTTCAGTCTTTAAAACTTGAATTTGTCATGTAGTTTCTAAGTTGGGATTCAGTTTAGAAGAATTTGAACTTGATTTATACATTGTCTGAAGCAGATTGAAAGTCAGGCTGTAGATACTTATCGTGTTATGAGGTCTATGCTTCATGATTGATTTCAGAACTACCCAGTTGGGATAGCAAAGCAATTCAAGTTTGTTACCTAAATGGATCTGGCTCCTTGCTATTGTCTTTATAATAAGACAGAGCTGCGTGATACAAAAATATAGATCCTCATGGACAACGCAACCTCAAATTCGAGGTTGTACATCCAGAAACAAAGAAATGGCCCCTCTGTATGCAAATGGGGAACCTTATTCGTGCTCATAGATCATTTAAAGAAAAATCAGAATATGTGCTAACAGATTTCTTAAAAAGGAATGGATTTAGACCTATTGAGTTCATAGATGGATTAATTGCTACTACTTGTGTGTAGCTGCCCCATTCTCCCTTATTTGTGATTGTAGCTTGTCTGGTTGCAAATGTAGGTTTTGCACCACTGGGCTTCCAAGTGATGTTGTTGTTGAAGTTGGAGAAATGTCATTCCATCTCCACAAGGTAAGCTTTGTTCCTTTCTTGTTTACAATTTACATTATTTTGACAGGTATATTTTTGTCACTTGTAGTTGCTGGTTATATAGATTGGAATACCTTTTCAACTTCAAACACAGTTCACTAAGAAATATACATGATGTTATACTTGTAGTTTAAATATTTTGTTTGGTTTCCGAGCTCACATGTTAATTTTGTCTTTGATGCAGTTTCCTTTGCTCTCAAGAAGTGGTGTCATGGAAAGATTGATTTCAGAAGCATCTGAAGATGGAGAAGAAGCATGCAATATAAACCTCCCTGATATTCCTGGTGGGGCTAAAACATTCGAATTGGTTGCCAAGTTCTGCTATGGGGTGAAACTTGAACTGACTGCTTCAAATGTTGTATACCTTCGATGTGTTGCTGAGCATCTTGAAATGACTGAAGAGTATGGGGAAGGCAATTTAATCACCCGCACCGAGTCCTTTCTCATTCAAGTGGTTCTTCAAAATTGGAAAGATTCTCTGAAGGCACTTCAAACATGTGATGACATTCTCCCTTGTGCGGAAGAACTTAACATTACAAAACGATGCATTGAGTCACTAGCCACAAAAGCATCTACTGATCCTAATCTTTTTGGGTGGCCTGTTAAGGAGCATGGAGGACCAATGCAAAGTCCAGGCGGTAGCGTCCTGTGGAATGGGATAAGTACAGGGGCAAGACCCAAAAAATCAAGTTCAGATTGGTGGTATGAGGATGCGTCGACCTTAAGCTTGCCTCTATATCAGAGATTGATTTCCGTTATGGAATCTCGTGGCATCAAAAAAGAGATTATTGCTGGGTCAATCACTTCTTATGCTAAAAAGTACCTTCCTGGGCTAAGTCGGCGTCAAGGGACTGAGTCTAGTACCCGTCTTGCACCAGCATCTTTGGGCTCCCCACCATCTGAAGAAGACCGGAAGCTCTTACTTGAAGAAGTGGATCGGCTACTACCTTTGCAAAAGGGGCTGGTCCCAACCAAATTCCTATTTGGTCTACTTCGGACAGCCATGATTCTTCGAGCCAACCCATCCTGCATCTCAAATTTTGAGAAAAGGATTGGTGTGCAGCTGGATCAAGCTACTCTGGAAGATCTTTTGATGCCAAACTTCTCTTATTCCATGGAGACACTCTACAATGTTGATTGTGTACAACGGATATTAGACCACTTCCTTGCCATGGAACAGATTGCAGGTGGGGCATCTCCTGGTTTGATCGATGGCCAGCTGATTGGGTCACCTTCATTGACACCAGTCACAATGGTTGCCAAACTCATTGATGGTTACCTTGCGGAAGTTGCTCCTGATGTTAATTTGAAGCTCCCCAAGTTTCAAGCTTTGGCTGCTGCTGTTCCTGAATATGCCAGGCACTTGGATGATGGTCTCTATCGAGCTATAGATATATATTTGAAGGTATCAATTTATTTATGTATTGTTGGTAATCTTGAGCATGCAATATTCTTAATTGTCAATTTAGACATCTCTGATCTGACTTTGAACTTTGGGTCATAGTACATCATGAAAAATGGTTATGGGTCTGGTTTTTCGTGTTGTTTTCTCTGTTCGGACCTCTTCTCCACTCCGTTTCATGTCGATCGTTCATTGTGATCAGTAATTCAGTATAACTGATGTTCTTTCAAGAAATTCGTGCAATTTATTACTGTTCTCTGGTTGTAGTTGTACCTGTTTTCAGAGTCCAATAGACATGCAACTGATAGAAAAATGAAAGCCAATAGACATGTTAGTGTACTCTTATTAGCAATGATAATGTCTTAATGATCCCTGGTTTTCAACTTGTAGTCACACCCATGGTTGGCCGAGGCCGACAGAGAACAGCTATGCAGGTTGATGGACTGCCAGAAGCTTTCCTTGGAAGCTTGCACTCATGCTGCCCAGAATGAGAGGCTACCATTAAGAATAGTTGTTCAAGTTCTCTTCTTTGAGCAGCTTCAACTTCGATCTTCAATTGCCGGCTGCTTTCTGGTTTCAGACAATCTTGATGGATCAAGGCAGTTAAGAAATGGTTTCTCTGGCTTTTCAGGGTCTAATGAGGGAGGAGGTTGGGCGACCACTGTGAGGGAGAATCAGGTCTTGAAGGTTGGAATGGATAGTATGAGGATGCGTGTATCCGAGCTTGAGAAGGATTGTTCAAACATGAGACAGGAGATCGAAAAGTTGGGTAAGGTAAAAGGTTCTAGCACGTGGGGAAACGTATCGAAGAAGTTTGGGTTCAAGATCAAGTCCCAGATGTGCAGTGCTCAAGAGGGATCTGTTAGCAAACAGCTCGACGGAAATGAGAAAGTTGAGAAGTTAAAGGAGAGGCATGGAAAGCACAAGAAAGGCTCCTTAAAAGATGAATGAAGCCTTCTGTTTATACCTTCCTTTTAACTTAATTTCTTTGATTCAGTTCAGTGACCAAATCCCACTTCTGGTTGTGGTATACCTATTTAGCTGTTTCATTATCTTATAAATTATTGTGTAGTGGATCTGGGAAACAAGTTTTACTCTGTAATTTGTTTATTGTAACAGTAGCAATCTCTTTTTTCTCTGTGCAGATCTCTCTTTCTTCAATCATTCTATTGTAAACCTTTGAATCTATTTGTGTATTAGTATTTTCTTCCTATCTACTCAGCAATGCACCATCTTTGGTAAAGTTGTTTGGATCTAATATGGTCCTTCACTTGGATTCTTATCAAGATGCATACAAGTTCCTAAGACCCCTTTCAATTGTTTCCGTTGCAAGACATCCCTGCCCTCATTATTCCTAACTTTTTATGTTCACATGGTTATTTGATCCTCGAATGGCCAACCTTACTCCATCATTCATCTTTATGTTGCGAAACCCTCACATCCTTCATTATTCCAACATTGCGTTGGTTGGTATGAGTTAGTTGGTTTAATGCCATCTATTGAACTAGAATCCAGACCCTCCCAGACCAGATGATCAGGGATTAGTTTTTTCTTTTTGTTACAAGGAGGGGGGCTAAACCAAGAACAAACTAACTACACATTAACAAGTCTTGGACTCTCTTGGTCGTCAAAGACCGTCTTTGTCTTCTTGAAGTCTTCCCAAAATACAAGAAGGCGGATTCTCAAAGAAAGGGTGTCCTTTGAGCCTAGGAAGATTCTGAGGTAGTGTTCAAGAACAAATTTAAACCGGTGAAAAAAAACTTGCGTTTTCCGTACACAAGCAAAAAAAACAGTAAAACTAAGGAGGTAAAAAAAACCAAGAAAAGAAAAGAGGTTGAAATTGTAGAGAAAGGTTAAAAACCCAAGAAAGAGGCGCCGGGCAGAGAATGGGGGGGCGTATAAAAGGCGCGTGGGGCTCCTTGTCAAAATTTGACGTCCCTCGATCCACCATTCCCATTTCTTCTTCTTCTTCTTCTTCTTCTTCTTCTTCAATTCAAAGACGCCTCTCTCTCTCTTTACCTCCATCACCGCCATTGTTGATACACCAATCTCACCGACGATCCAAATCTCAATTCCTCTCCAACTGGTTAGATCCGAGCCGCGGATATGGACAATGGGGACGTAGAGGCCGGCGGAGACGACGAGTTCCAAGGCCGGAGGGGCCGCAAGTACAGCCCCGTGGTCGGCGATGATCGCGCCGTGCTTGAGATGTCCTCCATGGATCCTTCTTCGTCTTCTTCTCATCCCGCTCAATCCTCGCTCAAGTATGTGTATGTTTAATCTCAGATTTTCGGATTTTGATCGTGCTTTAGCTATTAATTTCATGCGTCAGCTATTTTTATGATGAAATTTATTGGATTCTGGATACAATTTAAGCTGAAAGTTTCATCTGTATATATGGATAATATGAGAGTGGTGGGTTAGTTAGGTTTCTAGCTGTGCAGAAAATAGATATGGATGGTTTCGATATGTTACAGTTGCGATGCAGGGATGTTGCGTGATTAGTTATCAATGCATTGGATTTTGCTAGTGATGCTTGTGCTGATGGATATATTTTCGGGGTTTACATCTGGATAGGATAGGTTTACAGAGTATATTGGAGTAGAAACTCCGCATGGAAACCTGAATTAGAAATTGCTAGCCGTCGATTGCTTCTTTGAACTGCCAATTGAAGCCATGTGTTACTATACTTTTCTTTTAATCCCCACCTGTGACCTGAATGGATTCAGATATTCTAAGTAACCAACAGGCCACAGCTCATTGGCCCGTACTAACAAGTAGGGATATATTTATGATTAGATTTAGGGTGAAAACTGAAAAGTAACTTGAATTGTTTGTCTTGTATCATTAGTATCATTTGGAATTTAGGTCAGACTGATAGAAGAAGCTGGCGATTAAATATTCAAGCAACATTGAATGAAAAGAAGATCAAGTAACATAGATACAGTACCAGTTTATGGCTGCTTAACATCTCTATCATGTTTTTACCATGGCAGGAAAATAAAAGTGAGCTCTGAGGGAAACCTTGCCTCCAACATCAAAGTAGGGGCCTCTGCTAGTCATGTGCAAGCCAACGGCCCCCAGAAAGAATCCAAATTGGAACTCTTTGGCTTTGATTCTCTCGTCAATATTCTCGGTCTCAAGAGGTATGCTTTTTTGAATGCTCTAGTGTTGTTTTTTTTATTTTTTGTTTTTATGCTGTCTCCTATGAAGTGTGTAACTGTGTATACTCTAAATACTGCAGTATGGTGTATTTAACTCATACTTCAAATATGCTTTATCTGTTCTGTATACATGAATTATCTATCACCTCATTTTATGTATTATTACATTACATATTAGATCCTATGTACATACAAATTATTGTTGGTCTGATTTTGTATGCAGACACATGCATATGATTCATGTGCGCGATAATAATTCTTTTACTCCTGAAGTTCTTTTGACAAATAATCTTGTTTTCAATTGATGTCTTTCTGAGAAAGGATTCTAGAATGAAAAACTATTTGCACTTTTCATTCATGTTTGTTTCCATTTCGGAATTTAATAAGCAAGTTATTCACTTGTGATTGACCAGCTGGATTTGTGTTTTCTTGCTGCTCCAGTATGACAGATGAGCAAACAGCAGCACCGTCGAGCCCTAGAGATGGTGAAAATATTGCTATCACTCAAGGGAGACCGAAGGTTTAACAGTCTTGAGCATGCAATTAGTTACTAATAGATTAAGTTGATGATTCTTCAGACTGTATGATAGCTCCTAGTAGCGGAGTCACCATAATCATTTGAGTTGCAATCAAGTTAGGGACTTCTTAGCATACATTCTCCTTTATATTAGATGGCCTCATATAAAGTTATTTTCTTTTCTTCTCTTTTATAAGAAACAGAGACCTAAACCAATAAGCTTAGTAGACTACGATTTTCCAGACTTAGACAAAAGTCCGGCTAAAGAAACAAAAAATAATTATCTTATCTTGCAGTTTCCTCTTAATAACAAATTTATGGATAGCCATCCAAATCAACTTTGATGTCTTCAACAGAGATTATGATGGCTAACTAATCAGCCAAGGTTGCGAGATCTGCTGGTAGACAGTAACCACAAATTGATTACTATATTCTGATTTTTAATTTTGGCTCTGCATGTCTTGAAGTTCTGATGTTCTTCTGTACTAAATGTGCATTAATGCAGGTTACTGCGGTCAAATCGGGTACATTGATGGGTGTATTTGTCCCATGCCTACAAAACATATTGGGAATTATCTACTACATCCGTTTTTCTTGGTAATGCTCTGTGTTTATGTTGCTTGTCTTTATAAACTTGCTGTTTCCTATAAGAGAATAAAATTAAAAACATAGAAATTCTTGCTTTTCTATAGATTTCCAATCTTTTACAGGTTCTGGTTTTTGAAAGACGTTAATGGCCTTTGCATGACAGTATGAAAAAGTTAAAAAAATCAAAAGAGAAAAGTTAGCATCTGAGATCTGGCCATATTGGGGTACTCAAGCACACCCAACGGCCAATGTTCCTCTTCCCCTACTCTCTCCATCTTTTCTAACATTAAATTTTCTGAAAAATACCTTACAAAAAACATTGCCGGTTGACCTTTTAAAAAATGTAATAATAAGGTCAATTGACCCAACTAGAGAGGGTTGGCAAGAGGGTAGTTTTTTTGGCAAATGTGAACATTTGGAACTTTTTTTTAAGTTGGATATGAATTGATGTGGAAATAGTGGGTGAAAGAACCTATTGTTGGGCTGAAATATATAATTAACATAGGTAATACAATTGGCAATACATAATAACATAGTTTCTTGATTGTATGAAATGCAGGATCATTGGTATGGCTGGCATAGCTGATTCACTGTTGTTAGTTACATTATGTGGCACATGTACTTTCCTGACTGGAATATCATTGAGTGCCATTGCAACCAATGGTGCTATGAAGGTACTTTATATTTATGAGACCTAAAGACATCACAGAAAAGGCAACAGTCTATTTTCAGAATTTTTGCTTTGGTTTGTATTCTCTGGCTTCGTATCTGACTGTGCCATGTTAACACACTTAACATAATACTGGCCTATGCATTTCATTTGAGGGTTATTTACTGGGATAATCCAATACTGTATGTTATAAATACTATATGGATTACAAGAATTAAACTGCTGTCTCTGAATAAGGTTTTCGGGAGGAGATGATGATGTCTTCTTTGTATTCACTTTGCTTTGTAGGGAGGTGGACCTTACTATCTGATTGGTCGTGCGCTCGGTCCAGAAGTTGGAGTTAGCATTGGGTTATGTTTCTTTCTAGGAAATGCTGTTGCTGGATCTCTGTGAGTTTCCACTGTTAAACTTTATTGTGATCATGTACTGATATTATAATCATACACATTCTTTGGCATCTCTGAAGATGGAGTTGAGAATAGTGGAATATGTTAGTCTCTTGATTTCATTGTGCATACATCTATGTTTAGCGAAGAGTACTGAACTTGAATTCATATTCTTGTTGTTTTAGTTATGTCTTGGGAGCTGTGGAAACCTTCTTGAAAGCTGTCCCAGGCGCTGGGTTTTTCACTGGTAAATTTTCATTTTTTTTGAATACGGAATATTATAGTCCGTGCACATGCAAAATATATACTCCTTTTGGGTTTCTGGTATAAACACATTAGAACCTGTTATGCTTTATTAGTAGCATTGAAGTCATTTACTGTATCTTATCAATCCTTTTTTCATCTTGTCAACACAGTAACAACAACGGTTAATGGCATGAAAGTTCAAACTGCGAATGTGCATGATTTGCAAATCTATGGGATAATTGTGACCATCCTTTTATGCTTTATTGTGTTCGGGGGAGTGAAGATAATCAATAAGGTTGCACCGGCATTCCTCATACCTGTTTTATTGTCGATGCTCTGCATCTATATTGGGATTGCCCGGGCGAAGAAGAATTACCCAGCAGGTGTGTAGTATATCATATATTTTTTTTCTTTTTAGGAAATGATGCTTATCATATACATAAGTGAACATACATACATACATATAATATATATATATACACACACAGGTATGTATATATCTATACAGATGTTATGATTTGCCAGGAATAATGTTGCATATATATGTGAGGTATGAATTGTAGGATTAATCCATTCTGGTTGTTGCCTACACTTGTGCTGTGCTTATTGGGTTGTGGTGCAGTCAGGGTTGTGTCTGAGTGCTGTTGTGCTCTATCTTAATTTCGATAATTGTTATTTCAAATGAACTCAATTTATTTTTTATCCTCTTTGGTCCTTTATCGAAGTTGAGAGAAGTATTTCTAGTCACCACTTTTCTGAACTCCAATACTTAGCTTATCATCTGGTCCTTTATCAAATTTGTACTTCTCATGTTTCCAAGTCAATAACATTCTTTTCCACATTTATAAACTCCCATAGCGAGCTTATCATCTGATTTTACCAATAATAGTGTCTTTGTTCTTTGTTTCAACATTGGAAGAAAATACAAGTGATATGGACGAGATTTTCTTCCAAACTCGTATGAATATGATGCGTATAGAAATCTTAAATGCTGTTACTTTGAATGGTTGGAAACTCTTGTACTATTTCACTATGTATTTTAGTGGCAAAGACTTCATTAATTCTAGTTCCTTGATAATTAAATGACTTTTAGATAGATGAATAGCGTATCGTATTCAACTATACCATTTCAGTACCTTGACTTTGTAATACCAAATGTTCTCTTTACGGACTTTAATTGAATAATATTACCACACTGTTTAATGCAGAGGGACTCACGGGCTTTAATATTACCACATTCAAAGATAACTGGAGCTCGCAGTATCAGAAGACTAATGACGCTGGACTTCCTGCTCCTGATGGAAAAGTCCCCTGGGACTTTAAGTATGTCATGGCATCTTAATTTCAAACTTTGATAGTTTGTTGTCTGATTTAATTAATACTTGAACATGTGCTTCTTTATATTCTGATGGAGTGTACTTAATCACTGATATGATCGATCTTCAGTTTTTATTGGTCATGTCTTTTTTTATTTGGGTTCTACATTTTATTTCAAGGGTTAGCCTCTGACCAACTTCTATGACGTGCTCTTTTTTTGCTAACTAAATTTATGCCGGCATTTGTATTTTCTTTTCTTTGTCAAGTTGCCTCTGTGATTCTCTGTCCTATCCATATCTTTTCTTTAGATGATTCATGCAGCGATTCTTGAATTCCTTTTCATTTTAGGGATGGATCTATTTTTTCTGATATGATGAATTTTGGACTTGCAACATGCAGTGAACTTCTGTTTGGTCACGAATTTTATTTTTACTGTAGTTCATAGAGAGATCATTGATCTTGTATTCTGGTTGTGCCCTTTGCTTATCTTTGTTTTTCATATTTTTTTTATTCTCAAGCACTTTTCCCTGTATTAGTTTTTTTTAATTTTTTTCCTCTAAATCTTAGGATCTGGAGAAACTTTAATTCTAGAAGAAGCTATTCCTACTAGGCATGATGACATTTTAAATTTGTCTTGGTGTAAGATGGTGAAAACTTATTAAATTTGTTCTAAACTATGTCATTGCTTTTGTTTCCAGTGCAATGGTCGGTCTCTTTTTCCCTGCCGTGACGGGAATTATGGCAGGTTCAAATCGATCAGCTTCACTGAAAGACACTCAGCGGTCCATTCCTATTGGAACATTGGCTGCAACTCTTGCAACTACTTTTATGTATTTGATCTCCGTGTTATTGTTTGGAGCCATTGCCACCAGACATTTGCTTTTGACTGACAGGTTGGCAAATTTTTTATAGTTTTTTATTCACCAATTTCTCTGATCTTTTGGGATGTGGATAAAATTAAAAACAAAATGAAAGTGTTATTAAACCTAAGCAAAATAGAACCTGAGGTGGATACTGCTGAAAACTCTAGTTTCTGTCAACTTCAAATGCAGAAATGCTGATATTATGGGCTTTATGAGCATAGAAAGAGAGAATTAGTTGTGACAATACAAAATAAAGTATGTGAATATCTTTGAATATTAAGAAAATTTAGAGCCCATGGTACAAAACAATGATGAACAAAGTCGATAACTAAATATAAGTAAAAATAATGATTTAAGAATAAAAAAGTCGAATCCATAGTGCCAATTGCAAATATGAACAAAGTACCATTAATATGGTGAAATAGGTAGACCATATGCAAATGTACTGTCCAGATATGATGAGAGCAGTGGTTTAGAAGAGGTGGGAGTATTTGAGAAAGGAGGTTGAAGGGATAGAAATTTAAGATCAGAAATAGATGCTGTATGAGCACCAGGATGTGGGTAGCTGTCGAAGTTTGGCTGATAATCAGAAGAGCGCGATAGCATCTATACCTAATTAATTTTTGACCAAAAAGGTTCAAAAACTAGAAAGTATCTCTTTATACTAGTGAGTGTATGTACCTTGACAATTGTTTTATTGCTGAAACCAAGGTTTCTGTTGCAGGCTACTTTCGGCTACAATATCTTGGCCTTACCCAGCATTCATTTATGTTGGAATAATTCTTTCTACCTTAGGTGCTGCTCTTCAAAGCCTGACTGGCGCTCCCCGTCTGCTTGCAGCAATAGCCAATGATGATATCTTACCTGTTCTTAACTACTTCAAGGTTGCAGATGGGAGTGAACCTCACTTCGCTACCTTATTTACCGCATTCCTATGTATTGCGTGTGTTATAATTGGGAATCTGGATCTTATCACACCAACTATAACTATGTTTTTCCTTCTATGTTATGCGGGTGTGAACTTATCTTGCTTCCTTCTGGATCTCCTAGATGCTCCCAGCTGGCGTCCTAGGTGGAAATTCCACCATTGGAGCCTCTCTCTTCTTGGAGCTACACTATGTTTAGGTATTCTTTTTATCTGACTTGTTTTGTACCTGGTTTCAATACTATGCCTTTTCTTTCTGTAAACAATTTCATCAAAGTAACGCAAGGTTGTCAGGATTGTCAATATCGAAGGTAAATAGGTTTCTTTGCAACTTGTCTACCAGATACAGGCTACGCGTAGTATTAGCCGCTGTTTCACTGTTAGGATAGATTAAATGATGTCTCCTATTGTCATTGTGTGGTTCTTGTTGTATCTTTGTGTATAAGCAGCTTAAATTTGATTTTCTTTGTAGATTATATTTATATGGTGTATTGTGCTGCAGTTATTATGTTCTTGATCTCTTGGGCATTCACCGTAGTGTCTCTAGCCCTTGCAAGCCTTATATATTATTATGTGAGCATCAAGGGAAAGGCTGGGGACTGGGGTGACGGTTTCAAGAGTGCATATTTTCAGCTAGCTCTCCGAAGTCTTCGATCGCTGGGAGGTGCGTGTACATTTAAAAGTTACAGTACCTAATAAGTTTGATCATCTGTGGGATTCTTTTTTACGCTTTCTGACTTTGAGTTGTGAGAATTTATACTGTGCAACTTATGCATTTAGTAGTCTTTCATGTTCTTGTCCAGTTTTCCTCTGCATGCATGCATCTCTTTACCCTATTTTTCTTGTTCCATTACCTATGGGCTATATGTGCTCTAGCAGAGTATTTGACACTGGGTAGAACTGAGTAGTTCCAAAGTGACTATAGGTAGAGTTCCTTGAATGTTTTACCGACTATTCAATGATCTGAGCTACCAAGGTTTTATGCACTTTGGAACTGTATATCACTGAGAATATACTGTGCAAGTCTGTTGAGCTTTTGCATGCTTAACTTATATCTTTACTTGCAGCAAACCAAGTGCACCCAAAGAATTGGTATCCCATCCCCCTGATATTCTGCCGGCCTTGGGGGAAGCTGCCAGAGAATGTTCCCTGCCATCCTAAACTTGCCGATTTTGCCAACTGCATGAAGAAGAAGGGCAGGGGAATGTCTATCTTTGTGTCTATCCTAGACGGTGATTACCCTGAATGTGTTGAAGATGCCAAGGCTGCTTGCAAGCAGCTTGATGCTTACATTGAGTATAAGCACTGTGAAGGTGTAGCTGAGATTGTTGTCGCCCCCAGTATGTCTGAAGGTTTTCGTGGCATTGTCCAGACAATGGGTCTTGGCAATCTCAAGCCAAACATTGTGGTGATGCGGTATCCTGAAATATGGCGTCGTGAAAACTTAACAGAAATTCCGAACACCTTTGTTGAAATAATAAATGATTGCATAGTTGCAAACAAGGCAGTAGTTATTGTCAAAGGTCTCGATGAATGGCCCAATGAGTTTCAGAGGCAGTATGGTACTATTGATCTGTATTGGATTGTAAGAGATGGAGGTCTCATGCTTCTTCTCTCTCAACTCCTCCTCACAAAGGAAAGCTTTGAAAGTTGTAAAATTCAAGTTTTCTGCATTGCGGAGGAGGATACTGATGCAGAGGGGCTCAAGTATGATGTGAAGAAATTTCTGTATGATCTTCGAATGCATGCAGAAGTCATAGTTGTAACCATGAAGTCATGGGATATGCAAGCAGACAATCGGGCTCCTCAAGATGAATCTGTGGAGGCGTATAATGCTGCTCAAAAGCGGATAGCTGATTACTTGGCTGAGATGAAGTCAACAGCTAAGAAACAAGGGACCCCTCTGATGGCGGATGGGAAACAGGTCATTGTGAACGAGCAGCAGGTGGAGAAGTTTCTTTACACTACTCTGAAGTTGAATTCGACAATACTTAATTACTCAAGAATGGCTGCGGTTGTACTCGTTAGCTTACCTCCTCCTCCAGTCAACCACCCGGCATACTTCTACATGGAATACATGGACTTGTTGGTGGAGAATGTGCCTAGACTTCTGATTGTGAGAGGATACCGTAGGGATGTTGTAACTCTATTCACATAGTTTCAGGGGACTGCATGGTGGGATCGTACATTGACACATTCAGTTATTGTGCATATCCTTTCTTTTTGAATTTTTTAGTTTAATGTTACATTCATTCTTTTACCATTCTTCTTTCTAGAGCGGTGTTTTTCTGGTTCCCCTTGTTTACGTAGAATTTTTGACATGTATCCCTTTTTGGGTTGTTAAATTTTCAGTTAAAAGCTTTCTATGCATACTAAGGATCAGTGATGAATGTACCCTGAACATTTGACACATTAGTGACACCGAGATAGTGATTTTTATTTTATGTAGTGTATTGAGATAGTTCTACTATTTTCGTTGAGATTTTTTTGTTCTGTAGAAGAATGGGAGGGTTATTCACTCAAATTGTTGAAGAAATCTACACAGTAATTCAGATGAAATTACACCCCTACGCAAAAAGGTAACTAGATCGAGCACCTGGGCATTGAGCAGTCCATCAACCTCCAACGCATCTGCTTTCGGAACAACCAGCAAGAAATGCTCCCTAGCAAAACTCCATTGCTTTGCAGCATGCTGGTATTGTGTTCTGGTGACAGAACCCATTCAAAGGGCTGGCACCTCCTGCAAGCATACCTCTTTCATTTCGTGTAACAAATCCAATGCCTTCACTATGAGAAGCAGGGTTGAACGACCCATCTATGCTGAAGAAACCCGAAGCAGGAGCACGCCATCGAGCTACATGTATTCCCAGCAGTTCTGCTTCCGATTACGATACCTAATGCTACTGTAGCACAATGGTCTAGAAGGCGCTCAGCGGTAGGTGAGCGGCAACCTATAGCCTAACGTCTTAACAGCCTAGCCAATTTACTTTTTTATATTTAATTATTTAAATAATATATATAATATAATATATTACTTGATCTAGTCGAATCTACAAGGAGAAAACCAAGATGTGTCATGATAAGATGATTAAGAACAAGTCTTTTATTGTTGGACAAAAAGTCTTGTTTTTCCATTCGCGTCTACGGTTATTTCCTGGTAAACTTCGTTGTAGGTGGAGTGGACCTTTTGTTATACTTAATATGTTTGCTCATGGTGTAGTAGAGGTCCAAAATCCGAAGAATGGGAATACATTCAAAGTGAACGGGCATAGCCTCAAACAATTTATGAGCCTGCAAAGGTGAGAGATGTGGAGGAAGTACCCCTTCGTGATCCAATGTCGATGGAGCAATGATTGTGTGTACCGTCTGGCTGAAGACTTTAAATTTAGCGCTGGTTGGGAGACAACCCAATAATGAAGGATTGGAAGCGGCGTTGATGGTCTTCAAATCAGATTTGCTTCCTCTAACTCTTCCTCTTTGCTTCATTATTATTGTTTTGTTATGTTTTTGTGAAATGTTTTCTTATCTCCATGCTTTAGTCTTTTCATTGCGTGTGTAGAATTTGTTTAACATTGAGGACAATGTTAGAAATAAGTGTGGGGGAATGGACACTCTTTTATTTGTGTTCTTGTTTAACATTGAGTTATTCTAGTCGTTGGGCATATAAAGAAAAAGTAAAAAAATTAGAAAATTTAAAAATAAAATTAAAAAAAAAGAAAGTCTAGTTTCAGGTTTTATTTTTCGTTGAGTCTTTAGGTGTCTTCCAACTCTATGATGAGCATGAACTTTTCACGGATTAATGTTATGGTCACAAAAGGATTGCAAACATGTGTCAGATAAAACGGGGTATTAGGATTTAGGAGCCGATTTGATGAACAAAAGGCATGGGATTAAAGAAGAGGGAGGGACGAGTCGGAATATACTTGTCAGGCGTCGTCTCGTCGCCAAAACGACTAGTTCTTGCCGGACTTCCACTCATTCGATCTCCACCAATTTGGGTTGCATAAGGGAATTAAAGTTAGGGCTTTGTTAAGAAGGAGAGTAAGACATTGGTGGTGGTTGATCGGCCTGAGGTGGCCAGTGTCTCCTGGACGACTGTAGGAACGACGAAGAAGGAGCTCGGGTTGAGAGAAAGAGAGTGAACCGGGAGTGAGATATGGAGGTCTGAGTCAGAGATAGACAAGGAGGGTTGTTTTGGTCATTTAAGTCATAATAGGGTTTTAACTGAAATGTGGGTCAACCTTGTCTGTTCCACGTCAGAGAATGATGTCATGCTTAGCATGAAATTCAAATTTGGCTCGAGATTGATGTTATTTTGAAAGTTTAGGTATGAAACTAATTAAAAAATGATAAGGTATGAAACTGATTTTAGACTTAAAGTTCAATAATGTAAACTGAATTTTTTCCTTATTTATATATATATATAGGAGGCTATAAATATAAAATATGCATTTACTATAATAAGGGTGTTATACTTCAGTGGTTAAGAACAAAGGTTCTTCGTAAGATGTTTGAGGTTTGAGTCTCACCCTTGTAGCTAATTGGGATGCATTTTTGTATAAGTTCGCATATATGGTTGGCACGGTATACCAATGGTATGGAAATCTCAATACCAAGTACTAACCAACTTATTAAAATTGATACGGTATATCATACAATCTTAGTTGGTATAACAAGTTATCAAATTTTTGATATACCAACTAGATTGGTACGGTTGGTTGGTTTCAACGGTGCTCAAATTGCCAGCCCTAGTTTTCTTAATATTTCATAATATCATATATGAAAAAAAAACAAAATGACTATTTATATATGGATATTATGGAAATAACTAAAGTGAGAAAATAAAAATTATCAAGAGTTACCGTAATAACATTATTTACTCTTTCTTAATGTATTTAATCAATTATTATTAATTTTAAAATATTTTTAATGTATTTATTTAATCAATTATTACTTTATATATTCGTTGAGACCTAAAGGGAGTCTATAAAAATTATTATCTTATGCATTTAGCAAGGTTCCTATAGTAATATGAACTGGTCCCGAGTCGGGACCAGAGAAATTTATCATTTAATCGAGGTTTTTAATTTATCGAACATTCATTTATCAAAATGTTATTGTAGGCGAGGAACCCTGAAAACCTAGTAACTGAGGAGGGTGTGCTGCCTTTGGAAGCCATCTCTTGTGTTTTGGAAGCTCGATGCGGAAGAGTTATCATGAGATTTGGGATTGGAAGACCACCGGGCTGACCGGGTGGTGAAGGATTCGATGATCTTGGCGAGAAGACGAGCCCTTGCGGCTGGAGTAAAACTAAGGGATCTGAGAGTGGGCTTGGTGTTTGGGCCTATTCTCTCTCCATTCTATTTTGGTCTTGCTTACAGGCTTAGCTTTCTTGTTGGGTTTGCTATGGGTTGACAACAAGATCCCTACCAAAACCTAGCATAATCTTTCTCTCAGCTTTACGACGAAATGTACACCAATGGGTCTGAGGCATCTAGTCGTTGAGAGACTGATTATGTTTTGAAGTGAGGTAAGATACTATGCTTCCTAGTATATCAGGTCTGTTTGTTTGGACGTAGTTTTATGCTTGCTTTCTAGACAAAATAAAGTTGTTTTGTGGACATTAGTTTTTAAGTTAGTATTGTTTTGTAGGTTTTTTTTATAGAATCTAGTTTTGGAATTTATCTCCTGCTTGACCGGCATATGGGAGTGTATTTGTAAAAATTGACGAGAGTCAAGACAACCTGCCCAATCTGCCTCAGAATAAGCAGAGAGGTGAACCAGTTGACACTGAGGTGTAAAAGATAAACCATACCCCAAAGTGCCTATGACATACCGTAGGATGGGTTTCATAACAACAAGGTGGGGACGGTGTGGTTGACTCATAAATTGAGAAACCGAGTTGACCGCATAAGCTATATCCGGACGTGTGATGGTGAGATACTGTAAAGCACCTATAAGGCCCCGAAATTCTGTGGGATTTTGTAGATAAGCACCATCAGTTGCACTGAGTGGATTTTTAGCTGACATAGGAATACTCACTGGTTGAAAAAGCAACATATCATTCTTGGCAAGGAGATCATGAGCATATATGACTTGATTGAGATGAAGACCATGAGAGGAGGTGTGGACCTGCAAGCCAAGAAAGTAATTCAACAGTCCTAAGTCCTTAATATCAAAGTTACGGCTAAGAAAATCAATGAAGCTTTGCAGAATGGTTTCGTTGTTTCCGATAACCACGATATCGTCAACATACAGCAAGTAAATAGTGTGTTAGTCAGTCCTGAAGATGAATAAGGAGCAGTCTACCAAGCTTTGAAGAAACCCAATAGACAATAAGAAGAAGCACATCCTAGGAAACCATGCTCTAAGAGCCTGTTTAAGGCCATAGAAAGCTTTATGAAGATTGCAGACATGAGTTGGCCGAGAGGAATCAACAAAACCATGTGGTTAGGTCATATAGACATCCTCCATAAGAAAACCATAGAGAAAAGTATTTTTAACATCTAGTTGGTGAAGAGACCAACCACGAGATACAACAATACTAAGTACAGTACGGATTGTTACAGGTTTGATACAGGACTGAAAGTTTCATAGAAATCAATACCTTGTTGCTAATAAAAGCCTTTAACAACAAGGCGTGCTTTAAAGCGTTCGACGGAGCCATCCAGATGACGCTTAGTTCTGAAAACCCATTTGCAGCCTTTGAGAGAGAAGGTAAAACCAGAGACCAAGTACCGTTCTTCAAGAGAGCATTAAGTTCTTCAACCATAGCTGCACGTCATTCTGCTTTGTTGGAAACTTGAGAATAATAGGTAGGGTCAGCAGATTCAACCATGGTGAGAAGAGCTTTAAGGATTAGATACCTGACGGTGCCATCTGTTCGGGTTATGAGTTGGACAATTCCATCTCGGAGCCGAGTTACCATGGAATATGTTGAGGTCGCTGGAGATGCAATTGGCTGAGTTTACACCGTAGGTGATGGATCACGAGATAAGATTGAGTCTATGGGCAGAACCAAAGGTGGTAGAGCTGGCGATGGTTAGGGATGAGGATCTGAAATTAAGAAAGAACGGTGCAGGAGTAGTAAGTGGTGGAGCTTCAGCCGACACAGTTGGAGCATAATGGATTGGCCCGGAGATAGGTGTCGGTGGTGCGACATCAGTAGAGTCGCTATGGTGGTTGGTGGAGACAGGTTGTGGTGGTTGCGATGGCAATGATGGCAGAGGAGGGAAGGCCGGAGATGTTTCACTTATCGACACATCATAGGAGAAGTGAGGAGCCGCCATCGTCATTCGAGTTGAAGGACGACGACGGTATTGAATTAGGGTAACGGAGGATGTCGCTAGGGAGGAGTGATTGGAGGGACCTGTGGTACCGACGGTGGTGGGTTGTGGTTGAGGATAGTCCAGCGAAGTGGTAGGTGAAGAGACTTGAGGATCAGAGATGAACTCTGATTGTGAATGATCTGTGGAAGAAATACCATATGAATAGAGAGTGGGCTCGATTGTTGGGCCTGGGTCAGATGGGAATGACCATGAGTTCGACAGGTTGGCATGCGGAGGGTTAGATGCCAAGTGTGAGATTTGACCAGATTGAATGACTGGTCTTATGGATTGAGATTTTGGGCTTAGGCCCGAGTTAGATGGGGGATGACGATGGGCTCATCAATTGGCCCTGCGGGAGGAAGGGATAATGAGACAAATTCTATGAGATCATAATTTGTCGAAACCTGCAATCTTCGATAAGGAAAATCATTTTTGTTAAATAAAACATGACGCGAAATATAGACATGATTAGTTTTGGGATCAAGACAACGATAGTCTTTGTGATGAGAACTGTAACCAATGAAAACACACTCGACACTTTGATTAGACAATTTGTTAGAAGCAAGAGGACCAAGATGAGAAAAACAACAACCAAAAACACAAATAGAGGAATAACAAGGAGAATGACCATAAAGACGTTTGTGGGGAGTGTCTCAATCAAGAGTGTGAGTGGGAAGAAGAATAATGAGATAAACAGATGTTAAAACTGCCTCAGCCCAAAGCTCTTGAGGAGTGCTAGAAGTGAGAAGTAGAGTACGGGCCATCGTAGCAATATGGTGATGCTTCCTTTCAGCAAGTCCATTTTGTTGAGAGGTATAGGGACAAGAGAAGTGTTGTTGGATGCCCAAGGATGCACAATATTGAGAGAATGTGTGGTTCACATATTCTGTACCGTTGTCACTTTGGAGATATTTGACAGAACCATTGAAAATATTCTTGATCATATTAACTAAGATTTGAAAATGGGCGAGGACTTCATTTTTTCGGCGCATTGGATAAATCCAAGTATATCGTGAGTACTCATCTGTAAAGAGCACATAATATTTGAAGCCAGTGAAAGGTAATGTTATGGACTACCACACATCACTATGAATGATATAAAAGAGGGAAGAAGTAAAATTATGATTAGATGGAAAATGAAGTTTGTGAGATTTTCCAAAAGCGCAATTATTGCAAAAAGAATTAAAATACAGTTTAAATCCAATAGCAAGACCTAAATGAGTGAGGACGGAAGAGGAAGAATGACCCAAGCGATTGTGCCAAAGAGATGAGTGAATAGCAGAGAATGCTTAGGGAATGGTGGACTTGGAAGATAAACGAAGCGGATAAAGACCATCTTGACACGAAACCTAAAACAAGAGACGACCAGTTCGTAAGCAATATAATTGATAGAAATTATGAGCGAACACGAAGAAAACAAGATTGTCTTTGGTAAAACGAGCAACAGAAAGAAGATTTTTACGAATGGAATGAATATGAAAGACATTACTTAAAGAAAAATTAGAGGAACCTAAGGAAAAAGGAAGGGTTCCAGTATGAGATATTGGCATAGAACTATCATCATTCATACAGACATTATGAGAACCATCATACTGTTAAGTGTTTTGAAGAGACATGGCAGTCATGTGATGTGTAGCACTAGGATACTACAGATCACGAGATAAGTAAGAATGCGCCCCAGCAAAGGAAGGATAAGTGAGGTGTGGCAATTGTTGCGTAATTGGAGATCGAGTTCCTTGTGAGAGTGGACTCATGCCATTACACCACGTCTGAGATTCATGGTATTGTTGCCCATCAAATGAAATGAGGGAATTGGTTGCAGCCATGAAAAAGGTGTTTTTTTGTACAAAGAAACGAACAAAAAAATTGTTAAGAACACACAATAAAGGGACGAAAGAAAAACTGATAAGAAATCAAGGAGTGCAAATCAAGAGTAGAGGAAGAGACGACACAATGAAAAGAGAAACGAAAAGAGGAAGAGAATCACAGGTAAGGATCTAGAGGCTAACTGATACCATGTAGAAATTATAGAATTGCATTTCCCTTGCTTAACCCTTATCCTAACCTACTCGAGAGTGACTAAGACCGGTCCGTCCTAATGGAGGCCGGATAGGGTTGGTTTTAGGACAGGTTGAGGTCGAAGGGCCAAATGATGATGTCCACGGTTCTACTAGCTAACACTTCACTCACATTGGAAGAACGCACATGGCGCCACCCATCCTTGCAAGGATCAATGCCAAGACCGGTACTCCAGTGACGGCCACGATTATCATGACTGTTGCAAACTCACTTGTTGCTTTCTTCACAAGCCTTGATGTCCTGGCAAACCTTCTCTCCATATCAACCCTGTTTATATTTTCCCTCGTTGCATTAGCACTGATTGTTAGGCGGTACTACGTTACGAGTGAAACATCAGCAACAGAGAAACAAACTCATTGGTTTCTTGACACTAATCGTAGGTGCATCGATTGCAGCTGCTATGTATTGGGTGCTTAGCTACTGTGGCTGGGTTGGTTACGTAGTGACAGTTCCAATATGGTACTTTGCTACTCTAGGCTTGCAGTTGACTGTCAAACAAGCAAAGAAACCTAAACTTTGGGGGTGCCACTGGTTCCTTGGATACCATCGTTTAGTATCGCAGTCAATGTCTTCATCCTCGGATCCATTAATGGAGAATCATTCATAAGATTCAGTATTTGGACATTGGTTTTGCTTGTCTACAATATATTTGTTGCACTACATGCTACCTATGATGCTGAAGAGACAGAGTATAGCTAATGCTGAAACAAACATGGAGGCTGGAAGTAACAATACCCCAGAAGTAGCTGAAAACAAGACCAGATTGTTAGTGACCGAAGCTACTGTTTCTGTACAGGTCTAGAACCCAGATCGATTTAAACATTTAGTATTTTAGTTTTCATATCATCTGATATCATCCAGATTATTAGTGATGTGATTGTATATTCATCTGTATTTCTGTACTAACATTCAAAATAGTTCGCTAGCTCCTTGTGCTAAATTCCTACAAAACCTTGAGGTTTTGTATTTCCAGCTGAGTTTTTTTTACAAAGTTATGGTTGTGTAAGTAATCTGCCAATTATTAAATCAACGACAGAGTCGATAGATCAGGCATTTCCACATTTACCAGTGAAATGAAGTTCTCCAGAGTTCTATCTAAAAATTTTAAAAAAAGTTTTCCGAAGTTAAAGACTAGCAAAACGGTAGATATTAGTGGATGCACAATCTAACCTAATGATATTCTCATTGATACAATAATGTACAATCAGTCTGACACTAGCAACGCCTCAACTGCTCTTTTTCTTTTTGCTAACACAACAAAAAAAATATAGACAGAAAGATCAGAGGGAGAAAAGATCGATTACTGGCTCACTCGAAAACATGGACTGACATATATGAACATATTATACTGATACAGGTTTCCTTACATATTATGTTATCTTGAGGAGACTATTGAGGGATGTACTATTGAATCTCTGAGCAAAGCCTCTAATCACAAGCACAATCACATCTCTAAGGTGCCTGGACTGCACCATCAAGTCCACCTCACTCTCACTGTCGACTACAATTCTCAGTCGATACTGATCATTTCGGAACAGCTCCACCTGCACATTCTTCTACTTTAAACTTCTAGTTTATAAAAGAACTTTGAACTTTCTTATATGATCATTTCGGAACAGCTCCACCTGCACATTCTTCTACTTTAAACTTCTAGTTTATAAAAGAAATTTGAACTTAACACAAACTTACATGAAACGGAGGTGCATAGCTTCCACGAATTTCAGTAGTTGGGAAAGAAGTCTTGGAACCAGGCTTTATAACCTTCACTCTTTTTCTATCGACTTCAAGGGTTCTTCTCTCAAGAGTTCCTACCGCAATAGTCTGCAATAAGAATAAGCATATAGAAGAGCAAGAGGCATAATATTAACTTCATATAATTTTACAGTGAATTGATTAATTATATATAGACATAGAATATCAAATGAGAACCTTTTTGGTAGATTGATCCTTGTCACACAACACCTGTAGGAAATATGTTAGAATGGTTTACCAAGATGTAAAACTAAATTTCTGTAATTCAGCTAATCTTCACAATGCATAAACAAAGACAATCAACGGTTCATTAATATTCATACCTCAAATTTCACTGATCCGAGATCAATCTTCTGCTTCACTTCTTTAAGAACGTCAGGCTCTGCATATAAATTAATGGAAATTTTAGGATATGGGTTCTCACAGATTTGAACATGATACTGTGTACCATCTCAGACTAGAAGAATAAAGGGAAAATCTAGCTACCCAAATGCACGAGAGAGACAAACACTCAAACAGTTTGACAATAATTTGATTGGAAGGCATATGTTTTTATAAAGATTTCTAAGAACCCTAAGAATGAGTATAGGGTATAGTTTAAAGGCCATGAATGCCTTTAATCCTGTATAATGTATATTAACCTAGTTCCTACACTACTTGAAGAGCTTCTGCAAAATCATTCAATCTCAATTAATCAAGTTCTCTACAATTTCTAGGACTAATATTTGTCTAACTTTCAACTATTGTGCAACTTATTAGAACTGATGCAATAACAGATGAAATTATATATTACCAACTGCAATCGGCTCTGTCGATGCTGACACAGGTTGCCCCTCCACTCCATCCTCTCTTACAGGAGTGTAAATGGCTACAAGCCTGTATCCTACATCATCCACATTGGATTCATACATTCTCCCTACCTCCCCTGCACATAAATTAGTTTTCAATGAACTATTGCAGACCGGATATCCTGTGAAGGAATATATTCAAGAGTATGACTACATACCAGGTATAGAGATAAGATCAGGACTCCCAACCATTGATCTCAGCCACTGTATTCTACTTTTGCCTTCCTTCCCTCCACTATAAATGCCACGTACAGCATATAAGTTGGTGTGGAAACCCCTCCCTTCGATCTCCAGTTTATCAATTCTAGGAATCCCTACAGATTAAAGGGGAGAAATACTAAGGTTGAAAGAAAATGAGTAACGATATCATTCAGAAAATGTAAACCCAGAAGCAACAAAATCGAGTTCAAAATGTTTTTGCTCCTTTCCAAACTTTGCATCAATTGAACAATAGATTGGGTTGCAAGCCTTTCTTTTGTAATCGAAAATCACCTAAAACTCTTAATCATCTAAAGGGATGTGAACAATGTTTCTTTTATAGATAGAATTCATAGCATGTCTCATTTGAATCATCAATTTGCTGGATATGAACAAAGAAAACTTTTATTATTGAGTGATGGTGACCACACCAAACATTCCCGAGTACCTGAGGACCAATGGATTAAGAAACAACAATGTTCAAAAGGGAATGGTCCTGCAGTCATGTTACTGACATGGAATTACCTGGTAGTATTGGTCCAATTTCAGCATATGCAGGTTCAGCTGACCTTCCAAACACATCAGTCACAATGCACTCACATTTTAGACAGCGCCCAACATCCTCTAATCGCATCTTGTAGGAGCAAGAACGCTGAGCAGGTAATGGTTCAAAGGTCTTATCATCTCCCACAGTTGAAGAAAAGAACCTGTACCAACAATTTGTGTCATATAATGAACATTATGAAACAGTAAAAGCTAATAAACTTACAGCAAGAACCAAGAAAAATTCAATAGTAACCATTCTTCGCATCTAATTCAATGATTCTAGAATTCCAATTTGAAAAAGAAACTGCATTGCCACATTGCCACTTGCCAATAAAATGATTCAAAGCTAGCACAATAGCACTGGAATATCCAAAACAAAATGTTACATAAGACTAGGACTGACTTTCTTGCAAATTGAATTTCCGCTCAAATTGCATCCTCACAAAGCAGAGAATATCATGGATCCGGTGGAAAGCCAAAAACGTGGAAGTTTATGCAGTTGAAAGTTTTAGTTTATAAAGCCTATGTGTGTGTTTCCCTTTTGACGAAACTTCTAAAAGTGCATTACAACCAAAAGAAATGGAATATGGAGCTTTTAAAGGTAATAGTATTGCAAAACCATGTGAATGCAATCATGCACATTACTAAAATATAACACTATACCACTGATATCTGACACCTTTCTTGTAATTGTGCCAAACAAGCTGTTGAGTCAAACTCTCGGGGATCATTTCAACAACTGTAAGAACATCACCTTCGATTGCTTTTCCAGTGAGAGCAAGCATCTCTATTCTTGGAAGCTCTGGAGGGCAATAATACCATGTCCAAATTCAGAAAGTGTTTTTTGAGCTTTACAATCATCAGAAGCAGTGCTATGGTCACATTGGAATTTTTACCTGGAAAAATAATGTCAGACGGCTCAGACAATCTCAGTTCACCAACTACTGAATCTGAACGAACCGGTGTATATCTGTGATGCATGTTTGAAATTTTGTAAGGAGGTGATATTTTCTACAGATTCATCTACACAACTCCGCATGCTGTACATATGTGATATAACTAAAAATCTAAAAATGGCACAACAAAGAAAGAAGAAGCACGACAAAATTGTACCCAAACAATAAATGGCAATTGTAGTCTGCATCGGTGACTTCATAAGTTCTAGAGTTGGCCCCATTAATAAGACTGATAGTTCCTTCATTAGTTTCTCTATACCAGCTAAAACGACTCCATCCCTCATATCCACCAAAATACTCTCCTTCCCCAGAATAAACAGAGAGAGACACCTCCTTCACACGAACATTAGAAACCACAGGAAGAGCTACAACATTGATTCAGAAAAAGTGTCAAAAACCATGATCCAAAAGAAACAAATATGTTTTTAATAGGGAAAAGAAATGGACAAACGAAGGCCTTGGAATGACCTAGGCCAGTGGTTGACAGTATTCATAGCACACAAAGAACATTCATTACATGAAGCTGATGAGTCATTTATCTATTTTTTAAGAGAAACAGTTATTTATTGAAAAAAAGAGCAAGGAGGTGGACAAGGAGTCCGCTTTAGATAACTAAAGAGGGTAGCTAGGGCTAAACGCTTAGCAGCTCATCTATTAGTGCTAAATCTAAACTTAGCGGCTTAAACTACAGCTGCATCCTTTTAAGAATGATGGAAGAAAGACTATAACCCCTAAATTCCTTAGAAGTACAAGCCCATAAGGATGCCCAGAGGTTGAACCTCTTTTATAACTGATGTGTTATATATAAAGCCGGTTTTTAGACAAACAGCTAAACTGACATGAAGTAGCTGTCCAGGCTTACAATTCCCTTAAAGGTACAAATCAATATTTGAAAATTAGCCACCCAGATCAGACAATTTTAATAATATGCCTCAATGTTCATCACAGCCTAACGAAGTGAACTGACGAGTACGAAAATAAAGACTTGGAACTTAGCTTGTACCTGGTGCAACTGGAGAGTTGCACATTGCAACTAGTGCCTTCCCACATTTACCATCATTACGGGTGGGTACCCAATAAAGGGCCAAATAAGCCCCAACATCTTCAATTGCTGGTTTATAAGTTCTGCCATATTAAAACCCAATGAGATTTTCCATTTCAAAAAGAAAAACAGATTGAAACATGAGAAAAGACTACCCAATATACAAACTTACAGTGTTTTACAGCATATACCAACATCTTCATTCAAATTAGAGATATCCAGCACTGCAGATCCATGCAGCTTATTTTTCGTTCTGTACCAAATATATTCTCCAACACCCTCCTCTCCACCAAAGTATGTTTTTTCTGGGACCAACTCTTCATCCTCACAGCAATCAGGGATGATAAGCTCCAGTCCTTCAGGATCCGCTGTTGCAAGAACCAAGAAATTAAAATTGCCACAGATTAAGTAAAATTCAAATACTGCTTTTAAAATGAAGATGAAAATGAAAGACATTTGTGGTAGAACAAGTGAATGATATCCAAAAATATCTACTAAGGGGTTTCTGAAGGAATGTTTCTGAGGGGCTTTTCGAGAATATTCAAGTACATGAAAACCAATTCTGGGTTTATAACGGAACTTAGTTAACTAAACGAGTATAACAAATTGATCCACCAGACTACACGTGTAGAAATCTGCAAAACAAATCAACGTACCTGGTTCGACCACATCAGATTTTATATTCTTAGGTTTTCCTCTCATCCCATCTTTGCGCATAGGGGTGTAAACAAGTTCAATGCATTTTCCCACGTCATCAAGGGTCAAATCCAGAAAATCTGTCAGAAAAAATGCTATTTAAATTTGCAAATTCATATTGATGTGCAAGCATATCTCATTTACCAACAGTCTAGAACTCACCATGAGTACTCAATTTCTCCTTGACGCCATTACTTTTCACTCTAAACCATTCATGGAAGCAATTTCCTTTCTCCCTGAAGCACAAACCATTGAGGGAACGGTCAATCTAAAGTTTCAGGTTTATCAGAAAATAAGAAAAATAGGAAGTCTCACCCTCCACTATAAGAAGCATTAAAGCTCAAGCGTTGTCCTTCAATCATTGAACCAAGAAACTCCAAAGAGTGGCAAGTTGGGGGACCTGCATTGCAAAATAAATTTTGCAAAAATCATCAGATTTACTTCTTGAAAGATAACTAGGCTTTCTCACCACATCACATCCCTTTTAAACTATGTGACCAACATAATGACAAGTTCCAATGAAGTATGCGAAAGCACATGGGATGCGGAAAAAAAATATCAAGAGCAGTCACTTACCAGGTATTATAGGTCCAATTTGTTCGGATAGAACAGTAGGACCACGAGCCCAGTCACTTCTGACAGGCTCACACGACACTGAGATAAAGAAGCCAATGTCATCAATTGAGAGCATGTATGAAGCAGTAGTCGCACCCATAATTTCCACTGGAGTTCCATCTGAAGTACTCTGCAGAGACACCATAAATTTTTTAATACAATCCAAAAGGTTTAAGGATGAAGTGATTTTTCAAGGAAATGTGACTTTTAAAGTTTTAATAATAGTAAAAATGTGAATTACAGAAAAAGGTTCTGTCATGCCAACCAGAACAAATGATAACTTACTAACAGCAGAACGTTAAGGAAATTACCCGGAACCAGTAGAAAAGTGAATCTCCCTCTTCACCGCCCCAGTATTGTTTATCAACAGTAAGTGAAGTACCTTCAGTGGCATCCCCAACTATTTGTAGGGAAAGTAATCTGGGGCTCCCTAATAATCAAGAAAGCGTTCATTCTAAGAGTGAGCACAGGAAATGCAAGAGGACCTATTAGTGTACATATCCACAACAAAAACTATACAGCATTGGCATTCATTTAAATTTGAGGGACATATTAAACTGTTACTGCATGTGTCTCCATTATTTTATAAAAGGCTGCATGATGATACTAGAAGCTAATATAAGTTGAATAATGTTCTAGGTATCATTATTCTCAGGTCTGTCAGTGACTCTCGAACTTCAACTTCCTCTTAAAGAGAAAAGTTCCTATGATACATTATGTAAAACTGCACATTCAAAAATTTTGCTTAATTTTTCTTTTGTAATTCACAACTCTACTCTTCACATTTTCCAATTAGAGTCCTTGCATTCTTTGTCAGTGCAGCTGTAACAATATTATCATGACATGAGAGAACAAAATTACCAGGGCGTATACGTTCCTGCCCCATGCACGTTGTTGGTTCACCCACAATCCCATCATCACGCACTGGAGTACATTGGAATGAAATACATTTACCAATTGAGTTTTTTGTAATACGATACTGAAGAATCCCTGTGACCTCAGGTATTAGAGATCCGGAGTCAGTTTCAACCTGTTAATTCCGAGAACTCATGTGAGGTTGATATTAGGAAATTTAAATCAAGTACTAAGTCCTGTTTGATAAAAATTTGATAAAGGAGCATATACCTCATGAATATACCAATTATAGATACTTTTGCCTTCATGACCACCGATATAACCATATGATCCGGTCAATATTCCACCTTCTGAGTAATCACCAGTAATAGATAAGAAGTTCAGGCTAGGAGGCAGAGCTGCAAGAAGCAAGATGAGAGTTGGTGATTCACAACAGAAATTAAGGGAAAGTGCAACATTTCACCCCTATTATAATTAAGTGGTGCCAAAGTGTCCAGATATCTGCTAATATCAAGCATATTGGATGACATTTGAAAACAATTGTGCACACAGAGAATGTAAAGTAGGTATACTTACTCTCAACTGTTGTATCTGATATAACATATGCTGGGTCACCAGATTCACCATCTGGGGTCATAGGAGTGAATTTTGCAACAATGTAATAGCCAACAGCTCCCAATGGTATGCGAAATGCCTAAAGAAACGTAACAACAAGTGTGCACATACAAAGTTTACAATTTTGCATTTATTACCAAAATAAAAATAAAAAACCGTGCATTGAGGGTTACTGAATCCACATAAAAAGAATACAGGATCACATACCTTGGCAATCTTGGATGTGCTCAATGCTTCAAGTCCTTTCTCACCCTCTAAAGTTGAGAAACTTGTTTTAAACCACTGTACCCTGCTAGACCCTTCAGTTCCTCCAGTGACAATACCAGTGGCAGTAACCTTACAGTTCTCCCTCATATCACCTATAATCTTCAGATTTAACACCTTCGGAGGTGCTGGAATTGAGCAAAGACAAACATTACAACAAGAGGAAGTCAGTAACAGAAATCTAACATCAGAAAACAAAATAGAAGCATGGAAAATGGCAGACTACTTTCATCAACTTAGAGAACGCTTTAGCAAGAGAATAAAGAAATAGATATACAATTTCAACTTCAAGATTCTTAAAATCATCCAGGCTACCTTGCTTCACCACATCAGACAGTATTGAAACAGATTCCCCTTCTTGCCCTGAACACAGAAGAACCAACACAATGTTATGTGACAACTTATTATAAGAACACTGTTAGCATACAATTAAAGCTCCTAAGGACAAGGGCAATGGATCAACCTTCAAAATTGATGGGTATATATGCAAAAGCCAAGCGACGCCCAACATCTTCCTTGCTTAAAGTATACTCAGATGTACCGGTTGACACCAAAACAAAGTCTCTGTCAAGGATAGCCAATTAGTCATTAGCCAAGGAACTAAGTATTAGAGAGATTCAGCAAATCACATCAGAGTGATTACAGCAACTACACAAAACAAATCAAGGGAGTAATTGCAGATCAATCATAGAGTGATTCTCTCTGACACTCACGACAGTCATTATACCTACTGTATATTTTTAGATAGTTTTGATTCTTTACATTTATAGAATTCATCATCTTTAATTGTCCCTTGTAATGACAGCTATCATAGTTGTATATGTGTGTGTAATCCTAGCATTTGTAAATCAAGGAAATACAATTCTACATGGTCAAAGCGGGTTACCCACGTCCACGTGTGAAGCCCAAAGGTCACACGAACTCCACGTCAACCCCAGATGTTGTCCACATGTTAGGCTTGAAGATTCGCCACACGTACGGGGGAAGAGGGTGTTGAGATATAAATCTCACATCTAGGGTTCACATTTAAAACCAATTTGCAATGGGTGGAGTGGCTCAAACCCTTATAAACCCACCGGATTTATATCTCAACACTAAGTATGCAAAATATGTGTTCTGAGAGACTTGCTACTTGAAAAAATGGAAAAGCAAGAGAAGCAAGAATTAAGAACTCTAGAGAACAAAATTATGAAAAACTTCAACATTTGAGAGAGAAGTACAAAACCCAATCTAGGAAAGCATATTTGCATTTTGTTTGAGCATGACAAGATTTGAGTATACTGACCCAGTGTCACTACGCTCACATAACCATTCAAACTTGCTAGGGCCCTCTCTACCTCCGAAGTAATCACCAACTCCTCTGATGGTACATCCTTCAACAAGGTATCCAACGATTTGGACGTTACTGACTGACGGCGGTGCTGCCACCATGAATCAGTTTATTAGTATCCCTGACCAAACCTTTGATTGTACTGGAAAATTTACAAACAAGATCCACATAAACTTTGTGTCACTTTAGTACCTGATTTTACAAAATCGGTGTATTTATAATGGGGTTCTCCTTTGGCACCCTCTTCTGTCACAGGCGTATACATGAAAACCAAACTTGTACCAATATCATCTATGGTCAACTTATACTCCTCATCTTCAGCTCCAGCAATAACCACTGAACTGCTGTTCCATTTCCTCCTCAACCAACTGGAAAGTATGAAAGATGAATTTACATTATATTGTTTTCTTGTAGCAGGAAGAAAGAGAATACTTGCGTTGAATGAAAGTGCACAGGCAAAAATTTATAAGAGATTATGCATGTAGCCAGCCAAACCTAAACTTTAAGCAAGGAATAGGCCAAAATGTATATCAACCTGAAACAACTATTGTGCATCCAAGTACATGCACATAAAGCTTTTAAATAGGTAGACTCACCTAGAAACACCTTTTGCTGGAGTGGCACCACACCACGCAATCTCAGCATGGCCCCTTAAAGTATTTCCCTCTACCAGTTCTCCATGAACATCAAGGTTCACAACCTTGGGAATTCCATTACCTTTTCAAGAGAGAAAATAACATCATAACTTGGTGGCGTGTAAGAGGGTACGGCTTACTATGCAAAGGTCCATGTATGAACCTTTGTTCAACACACTGCAGAAATGACTAAAATGCAATGTATCTTCTTATGTATATTCTAGGAAAAGATGTAAAAAAATTGCTCTGATGCTGATAAGTGAATTCAGAAATGCAAATCCCATACTATGAACAAACAATCAGAAGATTTAAAGCTTTTGGCTGGATGGAAGCAGAGCGGGAGGAATCTCTAGATTCAGCAATTTACTCTGATGAAAAATGGTGAGAAAATTTACCTGGTTTTACCGATGAAGATATAGCAAAAATAGGAGGGTACTCCATTTCTCCTAGTAATGGAGTACATTCCACTTTCAAAATTTTACCAATATCTTCATGCTTAGGCCAGTATACCTATTATCAATGTGTCATCAGCATAAAGTTACATTTGAAGAACAATTGATTTGCACTCAAAATTTTAAATAATGCAAGAATCAGTAACCTCTCCAGTGGCATCAGGAATGCTAGTGAAATTGGAAGGTGTTCTTTCTCCTACAAACCACTGGTACTTTAAGATTAATTGTGGATCAGTGACCGAAGTACTTTCTTGTTTGAAAGTGAAGTGGCAGCGACAGGTATCTTCTTCAAATGGCTGATCAATAAAGGCCTCCTTGACCAGGAAGCCCGAAGGCAAGTTATCCTTCCATTGCTCAACTAGAAAGCTAAACGTTGAGTCTACAAGAGTATATGTAACAGGAGTCATGCAACATAATTCTCAAATATAAAAATTTGGTGTGTTGAACAATCCCAAACTCAGTGCATGATAAACAATACCACCATTTCTAAAGTCAAGACTTAAGACAATTTGTCTTTCACCCATATATACACGTACATATTGTTATTTTATGCACAAGAAATGGTTAAAAAGATATCCATTCTACAGTGGATATAAAATGCTACCGTGCAGTAAGCATATGTACTTATTTTACATTAAGGGGAGCATATAGACTGACTGATAAAGTAGTCTGAGGTTCAACTCCAAAACCAATTGGCAATGGAGAGAGTAGCCCAAACCCTTATAAGACAATTGCAAGGCCCCATTTTCCGGATGTGGGATAGATATCTCAACACTGATCTCTCTAGATATGTACATACATAAGCCTGTAAGTAGCTCCTCACTAACATTATTCTTGTGATGCAACATTACTACTGACAAATATAAGAAACCAATTTCCATACCTGCTGCAAGCTCTGGGTGGCAGAACTCCCAACCCTCTCTAATGCATAATGATGTGTGTGCAGGATAACGCTTTGCAAATGCAACCTGTTCTGGGGAAAGATCTGGCAAAATTTTCAAAAAAAATATATAAGAAAACATTATGATTTATGTGTATGTGAACATACATATAGAGAGACAGTGACAGAGGAATATTACAGAAAAAGTACCGATAGCAAGAAGACACAAACGAGATGCAAATAAATGTCAAACTATATGTACCTCTGTCATTAAACTTTTTTAATGTAGGACCAGCAAGCAAAATGGAAGCTGCTTCTAAATTACGCATTTTTAGTATAGGATTCTCCTCCACTCGTAAATGCTGTGACATACGACAATGAGGAACAAGATTGTCAGTTCATACTCTAAATTACCATATCTACAAGCCTTTTAAGGCTCCACCATGTTGTAGATTCAAAATACAAAAAGGATGGTTATCCGCATTCTTTAATACTGGCTAAAGCCCAATCCATGGTCCAGACAATGAGCTTTGGGTTCAGCATAAATGGATGCATGAATCCCATTACTGAACATACTAGATGCAACTCATAATAATTCACAAATATAGCACCATAGCATGTCTCTATGAAATTAAATGTGCCACAAGTTCACCTATGGTGTTGATGATAAGGACCAATGTACACTATTTTGGGTAAATTGTCTGCATAATTAAAAACTAACCCCAAGAACTGGTAAATACGGGAATCCCTTTAGAGTTGAAATTTTGTTTTTGCTGGCAGCTAATACCTGTTTGAAATCACATAAACTTAAGAAATTGATCCTAAGGGAGCTGAAGATAGAAGCAACAAGAGTGTTGAGGCTAAAACAACACTAACCTGTAGACGAGGTTGACTTGCCATTGTAAGACTCTTCAACTTATTTTGAGCAACAGAGAGGAACTATAAAAAATCCAACACAAAATTATTTCCAAATTGCAAAATTCCAAAAAAAAAATATCAGCAACAGAAAACTATGCACATAGCCTTACCTTCAAATTAGGGAGCTGAGGGAGGCTTGCAAGTGATGTGATCTGATTTCCAGCCAGATAAAGTTGCTGTACAGTTGATGAAATTCAGGATTCTATTACAGGGATATACAGAAACTAAAAGATGAATGTAAATGACATGCAAACCTGTAAGACTCGGCAATTTTCAAGAGGTTCGAATCCAGGCCCCTTGAAATCATTGAAACTCAAATCAAGAACCTAGAAACAAAGTACCATCAATCATTAGCATGTTACTTATTTGCATAAATGAAACATAACTTACATGTGTGAATAATAAAACATACTAAGTTGCAGTTAGCATGTTATTCTAAATTTTAAGTCCAATTAACAAACCTTTACTCTTGTCAGTATTTCAACCCCTTCCAACGTAGATAAAAGATTATCTCTGAGATAAACAAACTGCCAAAAAAGAGCATCGCTTAAGAGGAACAACTACAAGCGCCTTGAATAAAGAAATGGGAAAGCTCAATAGACAACTAATCACATGACATTACCTCTAAATTTGGTGACAAGTTCAACCCACTGGCCTTGAGACTGCGAACTCTGTGACCCCTCAGGTCTAACCTCTGGGTACAAAAGTAATAGGAAGATAATAAGTTACATAGTAAGACGACGATAAGATGATCTTGTGCTAATAAGCGTCAGAAAATAGGAGATATGTTATATCACTAAGAGCATTGATTATGTCATGTATCCACAATACTCACCAGATCATCACCAGCTTTGATTTCTACCTTTGGAAGAACAATAAACCGAGAATCCCGACCTTCAGGTGTAGCTGCTTTCCTGCCTTCAGGAGTTGCCGCTTTCCTGCGGCCAGAGAAACTAGTACTTCTATTCATTGATGAAGAAAAAGACCCAGATTGCAGTCCACTGGTAACTGTAGGTGATCGAGCTGATGAGGAAGAAAGCTTTGAGACTGACTTCCTGACTCCACTAATAGCACTACTGTCCAATGAAGAAGTTTTCGTCCTTGCAGATGAAGATGAAATGGACAATGCTGGCTTGACAGAAGGCTTCCTCACAAGAGACCCTGATGATTTATTCAGACTCTGGTCCAATGGCGACCCTGCAGACAACTTTACAGCCTGTGAAACACTGATTGATTTTGTAACTACTGACGGCAAAGAACTTCTCCGAAGCTCGGGGAGAGACCGCCTTATAGGGTCTGTAGACTTATTTCCAGCAACTGGAGTAGCATTGCTCTGCTTTCTTGGGGTGGAGACTGATGGCTTCTGAGGCAAACCACCGGTGCTGTTTCGCCTTACTACTGGAACTGGATTTGAACTTCTGGGAGTACCGGTTGCACTTGACTTCGTTGCACTCGAGCTAGAATCCAAACCACTTTTCGCCTCTGCTTTCTTCCTAACACTAGTAATGGGAACTGAGGCCTTTGGTGTGACTCCAGCACCAGGTATCGCTGTCTTGGTAACTCTTTTTGCAGCTTCTGATGAACCAAGCGAGGCCTGCTTCTCAGAAACTTGGGGACTCTCAACTGGGTCTTTCCCTGGTGGCTCTACATTGTCCTCCATTTTAGTTCACCACCAATGTATCCAAAACACACACCTAAAACCCACAAGCTGTCATAATCACCAATCAAATTCTCCAACTTGAATCCACAAAATTGAAAATGAAAAATGAAATGTAAGTTCTCAATCATTCACACCCTCAAATCTTCACCAACTAGCTAAAGGGTAAATTCAACAGAAGACAAAACGTACGGCAAGAGTCTTGAGCTACTTACAAGTCCAAAACCAGCTAAAGATCAAAGCTTTTAAGCACCAAAGCCTCTGTTCTCGAAACTACGCGATCATACATGGATCTAGCACAAAACGCAGGTTCTTCAGCAAAAATCCAAGAACCCAATTTAATCCAAAGCCAGATGACGCACTCAAAACTCAAAAAGCAACAAACTTTGGAAACCCAACGGGTTTCCAGAAGACAAATTCAAACCAGAAACACAACCCAGAACCAAATAAACACAGAGAATTAAATTACCTGGACAATGTCTCAGATCTGGGGAGTTACAAAACCCCAAAACGAGAACAGTAAAAGCAGTCCTTGGGTTCTGAGTTTTTCTTGGGGCAGAGAATCAGAGCTGGTGTAGAAGCCTCCACTACACACCAAAGAAAGCATAAAAGTGACAAGACCAGCAGTGCGAGTGGATTAAAATAACGAGGGTGTTGAAAAAAGTGGCCTTCCAGATAAAATAAAATTGGAGGGTGTTAAAAAATGGCGCAAAAAACTCTGTTTTAGCTTTTGAAAACCAGTGTTAGGTACTCTTGATAAATATGAAAACGTCATAAACAATATTTTATTAATTCTGATGACGTGAACGAAAATAAGCATGTCTAATCCAAAAGAAATAGACCCCCAATAACAAATTACAATCAGTTAGGAAATCGTTGTCTTTTGATTAAGAATGGTTAACCGACAAGTTACAATCTCTCAAAGTAGTCGAGGGTAGGTAGGTCCCGCCAACCAACAATTGGGCCGATCGGGCCAAAAAACAGTTGGCAGAGGCCCAAATTGGCAGCTAAATCACCGCGTTGATTCACAGCAACGCATATTCCATTTCCCGGCAGCAAAATCTAGAGAGAAAGCAATGGCGGATGAGAAGCCGTTGAGGAAAATCGCAGAGGCGTTCAAGGAGCTGGAATCCGCGGTGAATTCGCAGACCGGCGAAGTGGAGGTGGCGCGGTTCTCGCAGGCATGCTCGCTCGTCTCGCCGTTGTTCGGGTGTTTAGGGATCGCTTTCAAGTTCGCCGAGATGGACTACGTCGCAAAGGTACGAGCTTTTTCGTTTTCCGATTGGAAGAAATGAAATTGAAGATGAATTTGATCGGATTGGAATGATTGATAGGTGCGTGATCTGGGGGAGGCGTCAAAGTCAATCTCGACCCTACACGTGTTGCTGGAGAAGGATGTGGAGGTGGGGTGTGTGAGAAAGGCGGGGAGTCATTCGAGGAATTTGTTGAGAGTGAAGCGTGGGATTGATATGGTGAGGGTGCTGTTTGAGCAGATTATAGTCACCAAGTATGTTTCTGGTCTCTCTACTCATTCGTTAAGAAAGTTTGTATCTTTTGTGATGATGATGATGATAGTTGCATTCTAGGATGTAGTTAATTTTGTTTGTGTGCGAATGGAAAGTGGTGGATTCATCTAAAATTTGAGTTCATTACTCTGCACCGTGGTTAATATGTTGTTCGATTTGATACCAAAAGCTTGCACATTGTAGCTATTTATGCAAGATCCTTTGATAGCTATGTTAATGTATGGATAGAAAAGAAACTAAAAAGAAAAGAGATTATTGCCAAAGGCAAGTAGTGCATAAGACCTCAGCTGCAGTAGTTGCACAACCAACGTGGGGTACTGCCTTCCCATTTATACATGTCATAAATGTGAGAATATATGAAATGTATACTGATATTTATTAATCCCATTAAGTAAGTTTAACTGGCAGTAAGTTACTACTGCCTGTTAGACCGTTGGTGATGACATCAGCCCTGTTTGCAATGTTCTAAAAAACGCTAGGCGCTAGTCGGGCGGACAACCTTGCTAGTCGGGCTATTAATCGATTAATCGCTTTTAGACGGAGATTAATCGGTTGTATGGCAACGATTAATCGGTTTCAACCAAAACGGTGGAACACCGTCTAGCGCCTAGGCGGAGGATTAATCGGTTTAGGCGGCGATTTTTAGAACATTGCCTGTTTGATTCAGTCTTTAACTCTGTTAATAAGCGTCCTAGTTTATAGGATAGTGTTGTTAGTGTTTGAGTTCGTCTTGCTCTGTTAGACCTGGTTTGAAGCAGAAATTCACGTTCTTCAGGTTGTTGAAGACATGAGCTTCTTTTTAGCTCTTTCTGTTTTTGACATGGCTATTTAAAAGCCTGAGCTTCATTTGATTGAAGGTGTGGGATCATTCAAATAAAACAGAGTGTGTTCTATACCATCTGCATTTACATTTGGTATCAGAGCTCCGAAAGGGGCCTGATAGTGTGAGACTGAAAAAAAACATAGAGACAGTGTGAGAGTGAGTAAACACAGAGAAATCAAGAATGTCAACCTCAGAGAAGTTCGTGCAGCCGTCCATTCCAAGATTCGATGACCACTATGATTACTGGTCAATGACAATGGAGAATTTCCTCAGAAGCAAGGAGATATGGAACTTGGTGGACAAGGGGATCCGAGCACTGGCAGTCAGAAACGCACCAGCAAGTGAGGCACAGAGAAAGGGTGTGGAGGAGGCCAGACTCAAGGATTTGAAGGTGAAAAATTTCTTGTTTCAAGCCATTGACAGAAAAATACTGGAAACAATTCTCGACAAGAGAACATCGAAGGCTATTTGGGATTCAATGAAACAGAAGTATCAAGCGTCCACGAAGGTGAGAAGAGCACAGCTTCAAGCTTTGAGGAAGGAATTTGAGTTACTAGTCATGAAAGAAGGGGAGAAAGTAGACAGCTTCTTGGGGAGGACTCTAACTGTAGTCAACAAAATGAAGACAAATGGTGAGGTGATGGAGCAAAGCACAGTGGTTGGTAAGATACTTAGATCATCGACCTCCAAATTCAACTATGTTGTTTGTTCAATAGAGGAGTCGAATGATTTAAGTGTCTTGAGCATTGATGAATTGCATGGAAGTCTGCTTGTCCATGAACAAAGGATGCAGGGACAACAGGAAGAGGACGAGGTAGAGGACGAGGCAGACAGACTTTCAACAAGGCTATGGTTGAATGTTTCAAATGTCATAAATTGGGGCACTTCCAATATGAATGTCCTGATTGGAAAAAAGGGCCAATTATGTCGAGTTGGATGAGGAGGAAGAACTTCTATTGATGTCCTATATCGAACTCAACGATTCGAAGAGAGAAGTAGTATGGTTTCTTGATTCCGGTTGCTCTAACCACATGACGGGAAATAAGCAATGGTTTGTGGAACTAGATGAACAATTCAGTCATTCGGTGAAACTTGGAAACAATCTCAGAATGCCAGTGAAAGGGAAGGGCAACATCAGACTTGAAGTAGAAGGTGCAACTCAGGTAATATCAGAAGTTTATTATGTTCCTGAGTTGAAAAACAATCTGTTGAGCATTGGCCAATTGCAAGAGAAAGGTTTGGCTATTTTGATACAAAATGGAGAATGCAGAGTCCATCGTCCTCGAAGGGGGCTAATCATGCACACACAGATGACATCAAATAGGATGTTTGTAGTAATGGCTAATGATGTGTTGCATGCATCACCTACATGTTTAAGTGTGAGCAGTGATGATATTGGTAAGTTGTGGCATAAGAGATATGGTCACTTGAGCATCACAAGTTTGAAGCTATTACAACAAAAGGAATTAGTCCGAGGACCTCCCAAGTTTCAAGTGCCAACCAATGTGTGTACAAGCTGCATGAAAGGGAAACAACATCGGGAGACCATTCCAAAGAAAAGCAAGTGGCGAGCAACACAGCAACTGCAGCTTATACATTCAGACATTTGCGGACCTATCACTCTAGAGTCACACGGCAACAAAAGGTATTTGTTAACCTTTATTGATGATTTTAAGTCGCAAACTTTGGATTTACTTTCTAAATGAGAAGAGTGAAGCTTTCACGACATTCAAAGGCTTTAAAAATGTTGTGGAGAAGGAGTCTGGTCTATCCATTTGTGGGTTAAGAACAGATAGCGGAGGGGAGTTCACAGAGTTTTGTAGACTTGAAGGTATCAAGAGGCAGTTGACAACAGCCTACACCCCTCAACAAAACGGGGTTGCAGAGCGCAAAAATCGTACCATTCTCAACATGGTGCGATGCTTGCTAGAAGAGAAGAAGATGCCTGCTCAATTCTGGCCAGAAGCTGTGAAGTGGACGTGCCACATCCTCAACTGAAGTCCAACCTCTGCTGTAAAGAACAAGACACCAGAAGAATGCTGGAGTGGAATCAAGCCTAATGTTGATCATTTTCGAGTGTTCGGATGTATAGGAAATGTGCATGTACCAAATGCAAAGAGGTTGAAGTTGGATGCTAGAAGTCAAAAGTGTGTGATGGCAGGGTATAGTGAAGAGTCCAAAGGATAGAAAATGGTCGATCCGATGACAAAAAAGGTGATAATTAGTAGAGATGTGTTTGAGGAAGAGAAAATGACGCAGCACAAGCAATCAAAGGATTACAAGCGTAATCCTAATAGAACAAGGATCTGGAATCCACCAGAAAATATAAGAGAAACTTCTCTAATAATAGGTTTTTCTTTATCAAAGTTGTCCCAAATACATAGAATGATGGTGCTTATATAGGCATCCAAACCTAATACAATCAAAATCCTAATCTAACAATAATTCCTAAGAATCCTAATTAAAAAAAGAAACAAATAACCTTTAATAACACAAAAATATTATCAACCTAAAATACTAAAACACAAATCATATAATTAAGACTAAATCTTTAGGCTTCAAATCTCGTCCTACATCAGTCTCCTCCACTTGAAAAGAACTCGACCTCGAGTTATCACCTGGATAAAGGTCATCATCATCCTTAAATTCATGCAGATCAGCTACATTGAAAGTTTTGGAGATCCCCATGGTTTCCGGCAGATCAATTACATAGGCATTGTCATTGATTCGCTTGAGCACCTTATATGGACCATATTTCCGTGGCTGCAGCTTGTTATACTTCCCCACCGGAAATCTCTCTTTTCTTAAAAACACCATCACATTATCTCCTTCTTGAAAGACTTTAGAGCGCCTACGCTTGTCAGCTGCTGTCTTAAACTTTGAATTAGTCTTCTCAAGTTTCTTCGTCACTTCATCCCGTACATCTACCGTCTCTTTAGCCATGCTTTCAGCAGCAACACTTACGCCATAACCCCTTGGAAGCTTCACCAAATCTACTACATGACTAGGGACAGCAGTGTAAACCACAGAAAATGGTGATCTTCCAATAGAGCTATGGAAAGCGCTATTGTAAGCAAACTCAGCCTGAGGTAAAGCATAGTCCCATTGCTTCGGCCTATCTCCACAAATACTTCGAACCATGTTTCCAAGAGTTCTATTTGTCACTTCTGTCTGCCCATCAGTTTGAGGGTGAGCTGTACTACTACGATTCAAAGTAGTCCCAAACATTCTCCATAAAGTAATCCAAAAGTGACTCAAGAATTTCGTATCACGATCAGATGTGATAGACTTAGGCACCCCATGTAAACGAACAACCTCCCTGAAAAACAGTCTCGCTATATTAGAAGCATCCGCTGTCTTCCTGCAAGCAATGAAGTGTGCCATTTTTGAAAACCTATCAACCACAACAAAGACCGAGTCCACTCCCCTTTGTGTTCTAGGCAACCCTAACACAAAGTCCATCGCAATGTCTTGCCAAATATCATCTAGAACAGGTAGGGGCATATACAAGCCAGTATTTTGTGCTTGTCCTTTAGAAACCTGACAAATATAACACTTCTTCACAATAGCTCCAACGTCTCTCTTCAGCTGGGGCCAAAAGTAACGCTCTTCCAAGCTAGCAATTGTCTTATCACGGCCCAAGTGTCCACTCAAACCTCCACCATGCAAATTCCTAATCAACTTCTCTCTCAAGGAAGATTGAGGAATGCATAGCTGATTTTCCTTAAACAAGAAACCTTCATTAATGTAGAAATCTTCTACCGCTGCATGATTAACACACTTGGCCCATACTTCCTTAAAATCTTCATCTGTCACATACAACTCCTTTAGAAATTCAAACCCCACAACTTCTTGTGATAATGTAACCAGCAAGGAAGCCCTTCTACTCAATGCATCCGCTACACGAGTAAGAGTACCAGATTTGTGTTTAATGACAAACGGGAACTTCTGCAGAAAATTAACCCACCTAGCATGCATCTTACTAATATTTTTCTGACTGTTTATGAATTTCAAGGCTTGGTGATCTGTGAACAACACAAATTCCTTCTGAATCAAGTAATGTTCCCATTGTTTCAAAGCACGAACAACTGCATAAAACTCTGGATCATAGGTACTCCACTTTTGACGAGCTTCACTCAGTTTCTCACTAAAGAAAGCAATCGGCTTCCTCTCTTGAGAAAGTACAGCACCCACGCCCACTCCACTAGCATCACATTCGACCTCGAATACTCTCTCAAAGTTCGGAAGAGCTAGAACTGGTGCAGTACAAAGCTTTTCTTTTATCAAGGCAAAGCTCTCCTCTTGCTCATCACCCCACTGAAACTTCCCTTTCTTCAAGCATTCAGTAATAGGTGCGGTAATAGTACTGAAATCACGCACAAACCTTCTATAAAAGGTAGCCAAACCATGAAAACTTCTCACTTCACTTACTGATTTAGGAGCTGGCCACTCTCTTATTGCTCGCACCTTCTCTTCATCAACATGAATCCCCTCTTCGCCCATAACATAACCCAGAAACAGTAGCTTACTAGTACAAAAAGTACACTTTAAGTTATAATATAACTTATTTTCGTGCAGAACTGTCAAAACTTGTCGTAGATGTACCAAGTGTTCTTCTTTGGTTCGACTATAAATCAATATATCATCAAAATAAACCACTACAAAAGAACCAATGAAAGGACGAAGAACCTGATTCATCAATCGCATAAAGGTACTAGACGCATTTGACAACCCAAAAGGCATCACCAGCCACTCGTACAAGCCATCTTTGCTCTTGAAAGCTGTTTTCCATTCATCTCCAGGCCTAATACGAATCTGATGGTAGCCACTTCGAAGATCTATCTTCGAAAACGCCTTCGAACCCTCCAAGCAATCCAGCATGTCCTCCAATCGTGGTATAGGAAACCTGTATTTGACAGTAATCTTATTTATTGCCCTACTGTCAACACACATACGCCATTGGTCGGTTCCTTTTTTCTGAACCAAAAGGACTGGAACCGTACAAGGACTCATGCTTTCATGAATGAACCCCTTCAACAAATCTTCTATCTGCTCCCTTAAAATTTTATTTTCCTTTGGACTCATACTGTAGTGAGGCAGATTGGGTAAGCTTGCTCCAGGAACCAAATCAATTTGATGTTGTATGTCTCTCATAGGGGGTAATTCGTTGGGTAACTCATCAGAGATCAACTCCGAAAACTCTGCCAATATTTTCTGAATTACCTTTGGAATGACAACTTCTTTTACTGCAGACATCAATCCTTTCACCATAACCGGGTAAAAAGCTTCTGATTCCTTAATGGCTTCATTCATTTCATTCTCATTGCTAGTGAGAGTCAAGAAATTCAAACTTTGTACCTTTGGTCCACTCGGTTTTCCAGAGTGTGTTAAAGGAGCCATAGCAATCTTATGAGAATTCCAAGTAAATAACACCACATTGTCACGCCCCTTATGCGTAAGATCGACATCATACTGCCATGGTCGTCCTAACAGAATATGACAAGCATCCATATCAAACACATCACAAACAACATTATCTTTGTAATGTTTACCAATGGAAATGGGCACCCTACAAGTCTCTGTAACTCGAGCGGACGGTCCTTTCTTTATCCAACTGAGTAAATAAGGAGTGCTATGTGCCTCTGTAGGTAAATTCAGAGCATCTACCACCTTCTTTGCCACAAAATTTTCACAGCTCCCATTATCCACTATCACATTACACACTTTGTTTTTGATGGAACAAAGTGAACGGAATATGCTATTCCGCTGCCCAACCTCCTTCAGTGATAAGAGAACTCGCTGCAACACCAAGTTTAGTCTATCCAGACCCTCATGTGCAAATTCAGCACCATCATAATCGTCCTCTCCGCCATCATCATCTTCTTCCCCACAATCATCTACCAAGTTTAGTCTATCCAGACCCTCATGTGCAAATTCAGCACCATCATAATCGTCCTCTCCGCCATCATCATCTTCTTCCCCACAATCATCTACTATCACATTTGCTTGCTTTCTCTGTGGGCATACATTAGATTTATGTCCACATTTGCTTGCCTTCATCCGAAAATCATTGTTCAGATTATAGTTATTGTTTCCCTGATGATTTCCCGGATCTACTTCACGAACATCTTCCTCAGAATCTGAATCACTAGCTCCTCCCTTCTCTGGTTGTCTAGGATTTGGTGGTGGGTTGGGCCGATTGTTCATATTCTGTAGCAAGGTACGGATTTCATCCAATCGTGTTGACAAAGTGTCAATACGGGTGTTCTGAGCCTCTAAATCTGCCCGAGTAACTGGAGCAGTTCGACCTTGATCACCCATGATAAAGCCAACGATAAACAGAGGGGAGAAACCCAGGCTCTGATATCACTTGACGCAGCACAAGCAATCAAAGGATTACAAGCGTAATCCTAATAGAACAAGGATCTGGAATCCACCAGAAAATATAAGAGAAACTTCTCTAATAATAGGTTTTTCTTTATCAAAGTTGTCCCAAATACATAGAATGATGGTGCTTATATAGGCATCCAAACTAATACAATCAAAATCCTAATCTAACAATAATTCCTAAGAATCCTAATTAAAAAAGGAAACAAATAACCTTTAATAACACAAAAATATTATCAACCTAAAATACTAAAACACAAATCATATAATTAAGACTAAATCTTTAGGCTTCAAATCTCGTCCTACATCTGAAAAGCTGGGATTGGAGAAGGACAGAAGAAGCCAAAAATGACATTCTTGATTGGGGAGAAGTTGATGAAGACACATGCCTCAAGTGATAAAGAATGTGAAAGTGAAGATTCACAAGAATGAGAATCTGGTCACAATGGCACCTCCAGTGATGCTACAACACCTACACTGCCCGAAAGAAGAGTCACTCGAGCTCCAGCTTATCTTCAAGATTATACAAGCGGAGGACTCTCAGAAGAAGAAGAGGTACAAAATTTAGTTTTGTTTATGGCTTCTGATGATCCTATTTACTATGAAGAAGCAGTGAAAATGAAAAGATGGAGGGATGCAATGGATACGGAGATTGGTGCCATCTTAAAGAATGAAACCTGGGAGCTCGTTGATGCACCAAAGGAAGTCAAAGTAATTGGAGTGAAGTGGGTCTATAGAACCAAGTTGAATGAGAATGGTGAGGTAGATAAGTGCAAAGCTCGGCTTGTGGCTAAGGGCTACGTGCAAGAGAAGGGAGTAGACTACAATGAAGTTTTTGCTCCAGTTGCTAGATGGGACACAATCCGTACGGTGATAGCTTTGGCAGCAAGAAATGGATGGACACTCTTTCAACTCGATGTCAAAAGCGCCTTTCTTCATGGTGAGCTGAATGAAGATGTTTACATTGCACAACCTCCAGGCTATGTGATTAACGGGGAAGAGAAGAAAGTCTACAAACTGAAGAAAGCGCTTTATGGTCTAAAGTAGGCACCAAGAGCATGGTTCAGCAGAATTGAAGGCTACTTTATTAAGGAGGGGTTTGAGAAAAGCAGCTATGAGCACACCTTGTTTATCAAAAGAGAAGAGAAGAACAAGATCCTAATTGTAAGTCTCTATGTTGATGATCTCATTTTTACTAGCAATGATCCAATTATGGTGAATGAGTTCAAAGAGTCTATGCAAAGGGAGTTTGAGATAACTGATCTTGGTGAGATGAAGCATTTCTTAGGAGTTGAAATACGGCAGAGCTCTAATGGCATTCGCATTGGTCAAAGGAAGTATGTTGAAGAAATTCTAAAAAGGTTTGGGTTGGAGAGTTGCAATGGAGTTAAGAATCTCATAGTTCCAGGGAGTAATAGGCTGACAAAACAAGAAGATGGCAAGAAGGTAGATGCAACCTTGTTCAAGCAAATGGTGGGAAGCTTGATGTACATGACAGTCACAAGACCTAACTTGGCTTGCAGTGTGTGTCTGATAAGTCGTTTCATGGCCAATCCTATGGAGTCTCATATGATGGCAGCCAAGAGAATTCTCAGATACATTAGAGCTACTACTGAGCTTGGTGTATCCTACAAAAGGGGATGTAAAGATGAGATGCTAGCCTATACAGACAGTGACTATGCAGGGGACTTGGATGATCGAAAAAGCACTTATGGCTATGTTTTCATGCTAAGTGGAGGAGCAGTGGCTTGGTCATCAAAAAAACAGCCAGTGGTGACACTTTCAACCACCGAAGCAGAGTTTGTGGCAGCTGCTTCTTGTGCATGTCAGTGCATTTGGTTGCAGCAGATACTTAAGCAGATTGGAGGTACTCAAAGCAAGTGTGTTAAGATTCTGTGTGATAACTCTTCCACGATAAAACTTGCCAAGAATCCAGTTTTCCATGGTAAGAGTAAGCATATTGATGTGAGGTTCCATTTCCTGAGGAATCTCACAAATGATGAAGTAATTGATATGAAGCATTGCGGTACAAGTGAGCAGTTGGCCGATATTATGACTACGCCTATGAGGTTGGAGCTGTTCGAAAAATTCAGGAAAGCACTTGGAGTGGAGTCAGCTGAGGAGGTAAACTGAAATGCTTCATGCATGCTCAGTTTAGGGGAGCAATTGTTAGACCGTTGGTGATGACATCAGCCCTATTTGATTCAGTCTTTAACTCTGTTAATAAGCGTCCTAGTTTATAGGATAGTGTTGTTAGTGTTTGAGTTCGTCTTGCTCTGTTAGACCTGGTTTGAAGCAGGAATTCACGTTCTTCAGGTTGTTGAAGACGTGAGCTTCTTTTTAGCTCTTTCTGTTTTTGACATGGCTATTTAAAAGCCTGAGCTTCATTTGATTGAAGGTGTGGGATCATTCAAATAAAACAGAGTGTGTTCTATACCATCTGCATTTACACGGCCTTCGAAGATTGTAGAATAGCAACATGTTGGAATGTGTGAGCTTCATAATAGCGCAGATTGAAAACTTCACCAACTAAAACTTCAATCCAGTTTAGGGGTGCAAAGTGTAGTTTCTTGTTTGGATTCGGAAGTACATATTACATGGTTGAAAATGCATTAACGTACCTTTACTTTTATTTGGTAGGGGAAATTCCTTGAAGGATCCAGCTTCCAAGGCTTATCAACAGGTGTTTGCACCCCACCATGGGTGGGTCATCAGGAAAGCAGTAGCTGCAGGGATGTATGCGCTTCCTACAAAAGAACAACTGTTGAACAAACTCAATGAAGATGGTGAGTCTATTTTCTTAATCTAAGTATCTCAGTATAATAAGGCAGTTGACTGCACAAGGGTTGCAGTAGGATTTGGAAATGTTCCACCACAATGAGAGTTTGATGTGGTAGGTTCCATTTGGACATAATACACACACGATTTGACCTTTTATTGATTTGAATAAACTTTATAGAAAACATGCTGGTCAAAACTAATTGTCTGCTCTGCATTCACTTGTGGGAATAATAAAATTATATCAACAATGTACTTTTGCCTTTCAAATCACTGCCGAAACCAACAGGTAGATTGCCCATTAATTGCATCATTGCATGTACTTTTTAGAATCGAGATTTCGATCATTTACATTGTGTATCCGTGCACTCAGGTTACTTTGAGTCTAGAGTAGAAATATTCAACATCCACTATACCAACCGAAATGTTGTGTCTGGGGGGATTGTGATTATGTGATACCTGAGCTTTGTTTGTAATGAACTAATGATCACAGTGCTCCTCTAGTGTCCAACAAAAGTGGGGAGGAAATGCTTAGAGATTTAGAGGGGTTTAACTTGTCATTCTCTGCACTTTTTCATTTTCTGACTTTATGAGTTAATAAGTTTATGTCAATTATTATATTAACTCGAACTTTGTTTCTGCTTTGTTGCTTTCAGAGACCTCAGCAAAAGCTCAAATGCAAAATTATGTTACTGCTTCCTCTCCTCTAATTTTGTACATTGACAAACTCTTCCATACAAGGAATTTAGGTGTAGATTGGTAAAAGAGGGCTACATTGTATTTAACTATTTATGCAGATCCATCTAAAATTGTTGATTCCAACTATAGTTATATTAGGAACTTCTGTCTTATGAATTGAATACAAAAGAAGAAACAAAAAAATCTGTTGTACTCTTATCGTATCTTGTATGAGGGTTATGTCTCGTTGGATATTTTGTTTATCCCTCATCATCTTGGTTGTTTGAATGCCATAATTATATTGCTCCTAACAAATACTTAATTTTATTGTGTTAATAAAAGACGATTCATTCTATCAGCATGCAATTATTGTGTTTTGGCTCGTTGATAGAATTTGCCGGTTAGGATACATCAGGCAAATATGAGTTCAGAAAAGAAAACAAGATTTTTTATAAGTTTTAGAAAAGTAATCTTTTAGATTATGTGAAGTATTGTAATTCTAGAAAATTAATCTATGAAGAATTGTCTTCTAGGTTTAGGAGCCATAAAAGTCTTATTGTATTAGTAGCCCCTATAAATAAGAGCTGCAGGGGATTCTCTAAGCGACCTGAATTCAGACTAATCGGGTTGGGTTTAGAGTCAAAATTTACTAGGTCGAGCAAAACCCAGACCAAATTAAATATATCCGGATTAGGTCGGGTTTCATGGGTAAAGACCCGACCCAGACCAAAAACCTGAAATATATAAAAACAATTGTCACGTGTCTCTGCTCTCTACTAACAATATAAATCCTAAAACCCCTAATTCCTTCACTTTCTACTGCCTCTCTTGACTCAACTCTCTCAGTCTTGACTCTCTCCACTCTTGCCTCTCTCACTGAGTCAACTCTGCTCTCTCACTCTCTCAGGCCCTCAGTCTCGATTGAGTTGACTCTCTTTGCTCTCTTAACACTCTCGCTCTCTTAGTTTCTCGTCCATGGATTCGCCTCACTCTCATGAAAACACAGGAGAGACAGAAACTGAAAGTTGTGAGCCTTCTGATCCGATCTCATAAGATGTTGATTCCCGACCAGGCCTGAATTTGTCAATTTTAGCCTGAAAAATACCCAACCCGGACCTTCCCAAAAATATCAGTTTCAGGTTCGAATTTCATTTTTTCTAGCCCGGACCGGCTCGAACGCAGCCCTAGATAGAGAGATAAGAACTAGACGGGGAAGGGTTTAAGGGTTCTACAATAAGTTCTTGTAAACCTAAATTCTTCATAGTGCTCTGCAAGAGAGATCGCTAAATAGATGTAAGTCATTTATAGGTAAACCACTAAAAATTCTGTAGTGTTTTAGTTTTATCTTTGCCTATATCGTTAAAGTACCAGTCAGGATCTAAACGGAGCATACCACAATAAGTGGTACCAGAGCCTGTCTAGATACTTTGCGAAGGTGAACGACAAATGGATAGTCAAAGCATGCGATGTGAAAGTGTCCATCAAACCCTTTGATGGCAAGACTGATTTCACACATTGGTAGAGGAAGATAAAGAACGTCATGATTCAGTAAGAGACATATGAGGCTATTGAAACAAGGCCGAGAGGCATGTTTGATGTAGATTGGATGAAGAAGAACAAGAAAGAAAAGAGTTGTCTTGAGTTGTATCTTACTAATATTGCCTTTGCTTGGTGAAAAGATGACTGCAAAGGAAGCATGGGACAAGCTTGAAAGTGCCTACCAAGGTAAAAGCTTTAGCAGTAAGCTACTCTTGAAGGAACAACACTTTGGCCTCAAGATGGAGGAATGGGATAATCATAATGATCATATATGCAAGTTCCATAACAACATAGCAAACCTGGAGAAGGTTGGAGCAAAGATGGACGACGAAGACACGGCTGTTATGCTACTACGTACATTCACTGCCACCTTCATTTAAGCACTTCAAAACTACCATGATATTCACGGAGTATATCTCACTCTCTAAAGTGTGTGAGAACCTGGAATCTTACATCATATTGGAGAGAGAAAAAGATAGTTCTTAAGCATGGCTGTACAGGGACTCTGTCAGAGGAAGGTCAAGAAATAGAGGTGGTGGATTTCAAGAAAGGAACAAGTTTAAATCCAAGAGAAAAAGGAAAAGAAAAGAAGGATTGTTGTTTCATGTGTGGTTCATCCGACCACTAGAAAAGAAATTGTATACAATGGAAGGAGAACGTCATTATTGAAAACAATGATGAGAATGGAGAACTCGTCGCAATCTCAACCAACTATGGCCCGCCACCTTGGACACGGCATGTACGTTTCATATGTGCGCACAAAGATTGATGCACCATATCTAAGGAGAGGAAATTGAGCAAGAGAATGATGAAGTGGTTATTTGGGAGACAAAGCATCAAGAACAACCAATAGTTTTGGCTCAGTGGAGCAATCTTCACAGAGGAGACTAAATTCTCCTATCCCTCAAGCACCTAAGTCATTTAAAAGAAGCATAGCACTTGACAAACCTAAAAGAAACTGAAAACCAATTCGACGTTTTGGATTCGAATCATAACCATAAGAGTATGTGAGTCGTGCTTTGAGTATAAGTCAAAGAGATCAAACAACATACCAAGACACCATAGAAAGTGTGGAAAGTACATGTTGGATTGGTGCTTTGACTAAAGAGATGAAATCTTTCCTTAAGAATTATGTGTGGGAACTGGTTCTTAAACCCAAAGAAAGAAAACTTGTTGGCTGCAACCAGGTGTTTAAGAAGAAAGAAGGAATACATGATGATGATGATGTCATACTTACAAAACACGTTTAGTAGCAAAAGGGTACATATTTACAGAAAGAGGTAGTGGATTATGACAAGATTTTCTTTCCACTCATCAAACACACTTTAATCTGTTATTGTTTATAACAACTCAGTATGATAGGGAGATTGAGCATATGGATGTAAAGACTGCTTTTCTTCATTGAGTCCTTAAAGAAGACATTTATGTCACACCTAGAAGGTTTTGTTGAAACGGGAAAACAAGATATGGTTTGTCGCTTGAGGAAGTTTCTATATGGGCTTAAGCAATCACCAAGGGTGTGGTACAAGAGTTTCGACACACATATATGCTGAAAATAGGCTACACAAGGTGTGTATATGACTGATGCGTCTATTACCATGTATTCGAAGATGGGAGAATTCATTCTACTACTTTTTTATTTAGATAACATGCTAATTACGGCCCATTTAATTTCTAAAAGCCTGTCTTAATACTTTTTTCTTTAGGCTTTCATCTTTATATTTTGGTTGTGGCCCATTTTATTTACGAAGAAAAACAGATGCGCTAAACACACTGATACAATAAAGATCGTCAGTGGATGTATGTGTGACATGGGTTAGGGGTTTTGAAGAGGAGGAAGAGCGGAACCATTAGGTGGAGCTTGTTGGTAGCTGAAGGCGGCCGAAACAGCCGTAACGGTCTCGTATCGGGCCATATAAAAAGTCAATATTACCCCTACGAGCAAATCTATTTCCATATACACAACCATCGTATCGGACCAATATCGGGCCGTATGAAACCGTATTTGTCCCAATCTGAGAAAATATTCCTAACCTAAAGAGCATTCGGTACGCATTGTATGGCCGTAGACAGCTCGGTACCATTTTATATGGCCCGATACGCGTCTGATACGGTCGGATACGTATCAGTCAATATATTAGATTGTAGGGGTAATACTGACTTTTCTTGTGGCCCATTTTATTTTTGAAATCCCCTCCTAATACTTTTTTCTTTGGGCTTTCGTCTTTATATTTTGGTTGTGCCCCATTTTATTTACGAAGAAAAGCAGAGACGCTAAACACACTGATACATTAAAGATAGTCGATGGGCGTATGCGTGAAATGGGTTAGGGGTTTTGAATAGGACGAAGAGTGAAACCATTAGATGGAGTTTGTTAGCAGCCAGAGACTGTCGAAATAGATGTATCGGTCTCGTATCAGGCCGTATAAAATGTCAATATTACCTCTACGAGCAAATTTATTTTCATATTCATAATTGTCGTATCAGACCCGAATCGGGCCGTGTAAACCGTATTTGTCCCTATCCGAAAACATATTCCTAACCTAAAGAGCATTGGGTACGCATTGGTATGGCCGTAAACAGCTAAATGCGGTTTTATATGGCTCGATACGCGTCTGATATGGCCGGATACGTATCAGTTAATATATTTGATTGTAGGGGTAATACTAAATTTTATTGTGGCCCATTTTATTTTTGAAAGCCCCTCTAAATAATTTTTTGTTTGTGTTTTCGTCATTATATTTTTGTTGCAGCCCATTTTATTTACGAAGAAAAAAAGAGGTGCAAAACACACTGATACATTAAAGATCGTCGATGGATGTATGTGTGAAATGGGTTAGGATTTTGAAGAGGAGGAAGAGTGAAACCATTAGGTGGAGTTTATTAGCATCCAAAGATGGCCGGAACCGCCATATCGGACCCGTATTGGGCCGTTTTAAAATACAATATTACCTCCACGAGCAAAATTATTTGCATATACGTAACTGCCGTATCGACCCGTATCGAGTCGTATGAAACCCTATTTGTTCCTATCCGTGAACATATTCCTAAGCTAAAGAGTATCTGGTACACACCGGTATGGCCGTACACACAATTTTATATGGATCGATACGCGTCTGATACGGCCGAATATGTATATCATTCAATATATTATATTATAGGGGTTATACTGAATCTCTTGCGGCTCATTTTATTTCTAAAAGCCCTTCTTAATACGTCTTTGTTTAGGTTTTCGCCTTTATATTTTGGTTTTGGCTCATTTTAATTACGAAGAAAACAAAGGCATTAACCACACTAACACATTAAAGATGAAAAATTAATATTACCCACATGAGAAAATTTATTTCCATATATGTAACCGCCGTATCGAACTCGTATCGGGCCGTATGAACCGTATCTATCCCTATTCTAAAACATATTCCTAACCTAAAGAGCATTGGGTACGCATTGGTATGGTCCTAAAATGGTGGGTACGGTTTTACATGGCCTGATACGCGCCTGATACGACCGGATACATATCAGTCAATATATGAGATTGTAAGGGTACTACTGACTTTTTTCGGCCGATTTTATTTTCGAAAGCCCGTCTTTATACTTTTTTGTTTGGGCTTTCAAATTTATTGTTTGGTTACGGCCCATTTTATTTACGAAGAAAAGCAGAGACGCTAACACACACTGATACATTAAAGATCGTGGGTGGATGCATGCGTGAAATGGGTTAGGCGTTTTGAAGAGGAGGAAGAGTGGAACCATTAGGTGGAGTTTGTTGGTAGCTAGAGACGGTCGGAACCTCTGTATCGGACATGTATCAGGCTGTATGAAAATTCAATATTACCCCCACGAGCAAAATTATTTTCATATACGTAACCGCCATATCGATCTTGTATCGGGCCGTATGAAACTGTATCTGTCCCTATCCGTGAATATATTTCTAAACCAGACTCAAAACACTAAAACCAATTTTACTAGGAGTAGTAAACTTACTTCTGATGTAGTAAATATCAATACACATCATAAACAACAACATTCATATCTATTAATTCAGTGAGTTAGTACACATCATAAACAACAACATTCATATCCAGTAATTACACATCATAAACAACAACATTCATATCCAGTAACTCAATAACTCAAAACACCAAACCAAGTTTACTACTCCTAGTAAACTTACTTATGTTCCCAAGTTTACTCAAAACACATACTTCTCCTGCCAGAGCTGGTGAACAACATACTAGCTCATGGTGTTATGAATCTTATTTGAATCTGGAGAGAGAGAGAGAGGCAGTAGCTTCGTCGTCGAGGCTCCCTGCCCAAGCTGTGACTTACCCGGCAAGCTGCGGCAAAGTTGTCGTGCACTGAGGCAGCGGTGGAGGCTGGAGGTGTAGTGCCCGGAGGCGGAGCGACCGATGAGCTTAACCTAGGGGCGGTGCTGGGAGAGATTAGATTTGGCCTTAACCGCACAGAGCTTCATCGTTAATGATCCATCGAGGCTGGGTCTTCATCGAGGCTTGTGACTTCGTCGTCGAGGTCGTGCTGTCGTCATCGAGGCGGTGGCGACCGTGGCGTCGTCAAGAGAGAAAGAGAGAGGGCGTGGTGGTGGTGGTCGTGAGGGTGAGAGAAGTCGTCGACTGGGGTGGAGGAGAGAGAATGAGAGAGCATCGTGGCGGTCGTGGTGTGATGTTGATGCGGACGCGAGAGATAGAGCGATATTGATTGAAGTTAGGGATGAGAAGGTATTTTTTACATGAAAAGTTGGAATGATCAGTGTAAAACTTTTTTAGATCTAGTTGTCGCTTTTTTTATATTTTGTAGCTAATGGTCATTAACCCTATTTTTTAAATAATTAGGAAAACTATCCAATCTACCCTTTTTAATTTACAAACTACCCCTCTAGTGATCATTAATTATTGTCTACCTAAGAGTCAAACCCGGACATACTAAGGTATTTAAATTCAGAGTATGTTCAATATATGATTGTGCATTTACACAATATAAATAAACGATCGAGATTAATCGATGTAATACTGATATCTGACTAACGTTATATAAATAAACTTTACAAACATATCACTTGTTATTATGAATGACTAACGTTATATATAGACTGCAAACAACAATTTTTCAAGTACTAGAACCCTTTTCATTACTTATTTTCTCTCCTCTTTTCTCCGTTGAACCTTCCACTCCTTCACCCCAAAACGCATACGTCCTTCCCCGTTTTGATCCTCCCAAACCCTAACAAACCCCCCAATGGAGGACCCCGACGGAGTCCTCAACTTCGACTTCGAGGGCGGCCTCGACTCCGCCGCCGTCTCCGCTCCCACCCAAACCGGCCCGGCCTCCAGCGCCCCGATCCAGTCCGAATCGTTCGTCTCCCAGCCCAACAACCAGGCCGCCCCGGCGCCGCAGCAGCCCGACCCTAATGTCAACCCGTCGGGGCGAAAGAGCTTCCGGCAAACGGTGTGTCGTCACTGGCTTCGGAGCCTCTGTATGAAGGGCGAGGCCTGCGGGTTCCTTCATCAATACGACAAGTCGCGGATGCCGGTGTGCCGGTTCTTCCGTATGTACGGCGAGTGTAGGGAGCAGGATTGCGTGTATAAGCATACCAACGAGGACATCAAAGAGTGTAATATGTACGTATATTTATACGCTCCGCCCATTTTCATCTTCATAATCATCATAGTTGCAGCTTCATTGAATTGTTTATTTTTTTGTGATCGTGATTATAGTTATGGCTTTACGAATTTAGGTGTTGATGTTTGGGATCAGAGGAGCTAATATGTATAGATTCAGACTGGCTTTAATTTAGTTTAACTGTTGTGAGGTTGTCTTTATGGCACTGTGATCAGGGTTTGACAGTTTTGGGTAAAGAGATGACATATTGCACACAGTTACTGACATTCTTTGTTTCGCTGAGCTATTTGAAGGGTAGGATCAGACTAACATGTTGTATATGATCTATGTTACATTGCCGTTTGCACGGATTCAGATTTGGGCTTTAATGTAGTTTGTTATGAGGTTCTCTGTAGAGGGAATGAGATTATCTTTAATTATTGTTCTAGTTGTGGAGTGATTAGACTATTAATTTACTGGATAAATGTGTATGGTTTAATAGAAGGATTTGGTGATTGCAGGTACAAGTTAGGTTTTTGTCCAAATGGATCTGATTGCCGGTATAGACATGCAAAGCTTCCTGGGCCTCCACCCCCTGTGGAAGAAGGCCTTCAGAAGATCCAGAATTTGAATTCATACAATTACAACAACTCAAATAAGTTCTCCCAACAACGGAATAGTGGTTTTGCCCAACAACCTGATAGATCTCAGCCCGCACAAGTCGCCAATTCATTCAATCAAGTGGTTGTAAGACCTTCAGCAGCAGAGACTGCTAATGTCCAGCAGCCACTGCAATTTCAGAAAACCCAACAACAGGTTGCCCAGACTCAGGCGCAAAGTGTCCCCAATGGCCTGGCTAGTCAGGCAAATAGAGCCACACTGCCCTTGCCTCAAGGAATATCTAGGTGTGTTCAGAGCCCCAAGGTCTTTTATTAGGTTATGTAAATCAATTTTGTGTTCTTTTTGTGGACATTTTCATGTGACAAATTGTTTTGATCAATAGTATCCCAAACGAGAGAACTATTTTCCATAAGCTGTATCTAGTTTTTTTCTTTAGACCTGTACTAGTTATTTTCTTTAGACCTGTACTAGTTAGTTTTACAATACACACTCTGTATCATTTGTATTTGACCATGTGAGTGGATATATTCTTTTTCTCGTATAGTTTACTCTCTTGTTATGATTTACTGCACATCATGGGTTGTTGCTCGCAAATATGTTCCTGACCTAGTTTTACCGAGGATTGGAGGACAAATTCTTTCCTTTTCTAATGCTTTTATTCTTTCATGATATCCAGAAAACTGGCCAATAGAAGTATTAAACTACAAAGATACCTAATTTCCTGGGAGCTATAGGAACTAATAATAATCTGTTTAAAATATTTATTATCCCATATATTTCACACTCACTTTCACTTTAGGTGCTACAACCAGGATTTCTATTTTTCTTTTTTTTCTTATTACATGGGGCTATGAATGTTATTTTTAATTTTCTTAGAATATTATAATCATTAATGTATAAACTATCTACCCTCTTATGGGTTAATTTAGTTCCTCATTACTTTTGAATACAAAGTTTGTGAATTTGAGGTTGTGGCAGACACGTTTTGGGGTAGTAATGATGTACTCTGGCTAAATGCTTGTTGGAAGGATGTAAATAACTTTCTTTATTTCACCAATCTAAGGTTTATCATGGATTGGCATCTTGTCATGCTTCCATTCTAATGGAAATCTGTAAGGAATTTATGTGGTTATGTTTTTTTTTCTAATTTATTCACCTGTTTATGAAATTTAAACTACTTATTTATTTTTAACATGGAACCTTAGGTATTTTATTGTTAAAAGTTGCAACCGTGAAAATTTGGAATTGTCTGTACAACAAGGAGTTTGGGCAACTCAAAGGAGCAATGAATCCAAACTTAATGAAGCTTTCGACTTTGCAGAAAATGTCATTTTAATTTTCTCAGTAAACCGGACTCGACATTTTCAGGTAGACTTGCAAATTGGAATATAATGATTTCATTAGCTTACTAGTTTTTGTCTTTTATTGAGTGAGTTCTCTTCCATTTTTACTCTACCCGCCTTGTCAGGGTTGTGCAAAGATGATGTCCAGAATTGGTGGGTCTGTTAGTGGAGGGAACTGGAAATATGAACATGGAACTGCACATTACGGCCGCAATTTCTCTGTCAAATGGTTAAAGGTATTCAAAATGTTGAATTTATTTACAAAATTTATGTGTGTTGTTCTGAAATTTGCAACATCGTTTCTATTCTCTTTTCTTTCTAGCAGCAAGTAATGCAAAGCCAGGATTGTGATATCTTTGTTTTTGTTATTAATGTAACTTCTTTTAGGGTTTATCATTCTAGAGGCCAGAACTTTAATTTAATAAAATGAGTGTTTTCCCCTCTGAGCCAATACCAAATTAGTTAGCAATGAATAAAATTGGTCTATACTTTGATTCAAAGTGCCTGCTTTGGTTTTAATAAAAAGTCAATATTTTTGTTCTTTTGAGGCTTATGTTTTCTAGTCGTTCTTGTTTTGTCTTTTTTTTTACTTCCTATTGCTGGTTTGCAATCAAGATTTCAGTTCTTCGTTTAATAGTATAAGGAGTGACTTGAATTATTAATAACCAACTCTTATCTATGAGCTGCATGAGCTACTGTCTAGTATGGAATCATCAGGATCTAAAACAAGCGTAATTGAACCTGAAGACTATAAATTATGTCCATGAAGAAACTATTGGGTTGATTTGATGACTAATTCGAGGTTTTCATGTGCAGCTATGTGAACTGTCCTTCCATAAAACTCGTCACTTGAGGAACCCATACAACGAGAACTTACCAGTGAAGGTATAAGCTGTACTTAACACCACAAAACACCAGTAGTTTTGTGTGTCCTGCCTTGTCTGATTGTGAGGTCACCCAATATTGGTTTCTGTCTGGGTTCAGTACATATCAGTAGTTAGTGTTTTGTGTGTGATTCAGTATACTGAAACATGCTTCTGCATCTCCTTCCTTCTCTTGCACGTTTTTCTTTCTGCTTTCACCATCACTGTGAAGAAAAAAAATGCAAGGTTTTAAGTACACAAGGTTCAAAGTTCTAGATGAGAAATCTAATTCCAAATGAACCTAAGTTTGGAACACCACTTGGGCTTAAGTGAAAGTAATGTCTTTTACAGCAGCATAACGCTGTCTGACCCTGCTCTTTAATTTACGATCATTGTTATCCTTGATATGCATTTTGGCTTCTGTCATAGTCAGTCTTTAGCAGAATGAAATCAGCTTCTGATCTAATTGTTGTGGCTATACATTTGCAGATAAGTAGAGATTGTCAAGAGCTAGAGCCCTCCATCGGTGAGCAGTTGGCATCCTTGCTTTATCTTGAGCCAGATAGTGAACTAATGGTATGCTAATTTTTTCATATTCGATGAACTATTCCCATCCACCAGAGAAAGCACGAAAACATAAAATTTAATGTTAATTACTGTTGTAAATTTTACTAATTACTAACTTGATTATCTCTATTTTGTCCAAATGCTGAAACCTTTGTACACCCCCTGGGTGATTTGACATGGTGTAATGGGGGTGGGGGAACAAGATTTGTTTTGCTCTGATGTGTCCATCCTATGTTTAATTAGGGCCAGAACTCTGGTTCTGAATGGGTTTATATTTTCATCTTTACAGGCAATCTCCATTGCAGCAGAGTCAAAACGAGAAGAAGAAAAGGCAAAGGGAGTCAATCCAGAGAATGGTGGTGAGAACCCAGACATTGTCCCATTTGAGGACAATGAAGAAGAGGAAGAGGAAGAAAGTGACGATGAGGAAGACTACCAAGTTCCTGGTGGAGCAATTGAGAACAGAGGAAGGGGTAGAGTCATGTGGCCCCCTCATATGCCACTAGGAGGAAGGGGTGGCAGACCTATGCCTGGGATGCCAGGGTTCCCCCCTGGAATGATGGGTCCTGATGCAATGCCGTATGGACCAGTTGGACCTGATGGATTTGTTATGCCAAATCCTTTTGGTATCGGCGGCCCTCGGGGTTTCAATCCATATGGTCCTAGGTTTTCCAGTGATTTTGGTGGGCCCAATCCTGGCATGATGTTTCGTGGGCGGCCTCCACAACCTGGTGGTATGTTTCCACCTGGTCCTTATGGGATGATGATGGGTCCTGGACGTGGACCATTTATGGGAGGGATGGGGGTTGTAGGTAATAATCCAGTCCGAGGTGGTCGTCCAGGTGGTATGCCACCAATGTTCCCCCCACACCCACCATCTCAAAACAATAACCGGTTGCAGAAGAGAGATCCAAGGGGACTGGGCAATGATCGGAATGAGAGGTATAGTGGAGGATCAGGCCATGGCAAAGAAATGCAGGTTGGTGGACCAGATGATGAGAACCATTATCAGCATTCATCAAAATCGTACCCGGAAGATTTTGGTGTTGGGAACAATGGAAGGAATGATGGTGAAAGTGAAGACGAAGCACCAAGGCGGTCAAGACACGGAGAGGGAAGGAAGAAACGGGGAGACTCGGAAGGAGATGCTACCTCTTAGCACTAGCGGGTCTCGCTACCTCGGCTACACTAGCCGTCTGGCAATGCTACTGACCAGTCCCCCCTTAGGCGTACCGGCTTTGTTAGGAAACCAACAGACATTCCTCATATATGAATTCTTTTAGGTTGCTGAAGGTTACTTAGATGCTCTAAGAAACTTATCGTTGCCCCATGGTAGTGATTTTCCAATGTGCTTCTCACCTTGATTTTGTAGTACTTTGTAATTGTATTCTGGAAAAGGTGATGCATGGGTTACTGGAACCCCAAACTAATTCACATTAACGTATATGTATAGGAAAACTCAGAGATAAAATTGTGTTACATATTACTTTGAGAGACTAGTCATATACTGTATTTGTACAATTTTTTTTAAGATTTCATTAAAATCAACAAAACAAAACTCTAACAACACTAGGGTGGGAAATTGGGAATTGCAACACTAGGGTGAATGAAATAGTTTTTTTGGCAAATGTGAACGACAATTTGGTGCACATACAGTATAGAAATTTAGGACAAATCGGATCCGGGTAAAAATCCCACGACCCGAAATTCGGACACCCTAAACCTCTTGTATTTTTTATTAAGTAAATTTCAGCACCGGTACCTAAACACTTGTGGCACGGTCAAAGTGATACTCAAACTTATAAAACTACTAATATGGTACCCAAACTTCATTTTAGATACCAACGAAAGACATGGGGCAATTTTTCGTCATGATGCCGTTTGTTTGATGGCGTGTCTCGTATAAGACCCACTAAAATATTTCTTATCAGTAGATAACCACATCAGTAATACCTGAACTATTTTAGAATGATCAATGTGATACCCAGAATAAAAACTCAAGTTTTGATGTTCAAATTAGGAGGAAAGATGAATCTGCAAGATTTAATTTTAGAGATTTTGGAAGAAAATGGAATCTAGGAAAAACATGGATATTTTTGGCGAGGGTTTAGGGTTTAGAGACTTTTTACGAGAATTTAGTGTTTAGTGTTTAGATGACTTTTAGACTTTTCTAGATCATATTTCCTTCATGGTTTATAGATTTTTTGTTGAGGATTTAGGGTTTAGATGACATTTAAACTTGAGTTTGAATATGGAAAACCTATGTTTTCATTTTGGCTACCACATTGATCATTTCAAAAGAGTTCGATGACTAATGATGCAGTTTTCTACTCATAAGAAATAAATCTGGTGGGTCTCATACGAGATACATCATCAAACAAACGACGTCGTGACAAAAAATTACCTCAGATATTTCGTTAGTATCGAAAATAAATTTTAGGTAACTCATTTGTATTTTTTTTAAGGTTGGATATCACGCTGGCACAAGAGTTTACCGCCGCTCCTAAAAACTCTTTTATTTTCCGATTATACTCTACTTGGTTGTTCACCGTCTTCGCCGCTCGAAAGCTTAAACCCACTCTCTGCAATTTAAACCCTCTCTTTGCAAACCCAGCACCGCCAACTCCGATGAACAGAACGAAGAAGCGCGGCGGCGGTGGCGGAGGAAGAGGCTCAGCTCCCAAGGCCGGAGGAGGAGACAGAAAGGGAGCTAAAAAGGGTAAGAGGCAGCCCTCCTTCAAAGAAGACCCGTTTTCACCAACGAATCGAAGAAGCGGCTCAAATTCGACGAGGACATTCGCAGCGACGAGTCGTCCGATGAAGAAGACGGAAACGACGCCGTCCGTAGTGGCGAGGAGAATGAGGAGGGGGAACAGGCGGCGGAGGAGATTATAGAGGAGACTCCCGGGGAGAAGAAGCTGAGGCTGACGGAGGAGGCTGGGAGAGCATGAGAGGAAGAAGAAGGAAGATGAGGATGACGATAGCGATGACGACAGCGACAAGGAAGGGGAGCCAGACTCGGTTGTGGCTAAGGTCTTGCAGCAGCAGCAGCTCCAGGACAGCGGCCGCCTCCGCCGCTCCATTGCTTCTACGTAACAGCCATGCCATTTCTAATTGCTACTTTTTTGACACGAATTCTGGTTTCGATGTGGTTGTTTGTGGTTAGCTATGATGCACGGATAGGGAAAAATTTTAGTATGCTGTATCGTACCCGTATCTGATATGTGTACGCACGGGATACGCCATGGATACGTATCCAAAGATATTCAAACATATCCTAGATCATTTAGGGAGGTTTTGACCAAATTAATACTAGGTTGTTGACTTTTTGTAGTAATATCTTATCTAATTTGTAGCAATCTCTGTTCTGTTTTAACTCTTTCACGATTATAATTGAATATTCTTCTGTATTTTTCTTAATTAGATGATTTGGATTAGATTTATTTGGAATTTATTTATTATTATAATTTTTTTTGTGATAGATCTAGTAAAATTAGGTTACTTTCGTGTTATTTTTCATTAAAATTATCTATATATTTTTAAATTATATTAATATATATAATATCAAAACGTACCCGTATCCTATTTTTTCGATAAAAAACGTATCTACGTATCGTATCAAACCCGTATCCGTGTCCCGTATCCGTACTAGTGCATCATAGGTGGTTAGCTCAGTGTGGTGTTGTGAGTGGATCAGTGTGTAGTGGCATTTGATTGTTTTCGGGATCCAAAGTTTTGACCTTTTCGGTTTTTGGTTTCGACTTTAGTTTTGATTGGATGCCAGTGTCAGGTTTTATGCCTTGGCAGCTGTTAGGGAAAGTTTACCGTTCGAGTTTCTTAGCTTTGTGGCATTTGATTGTTATTGAGATCGTGTTGTGATAAAGTGCACTTTGATTAGATACTAGCATCAGGTTTTTAGCTTAGGCATTTTCTTCTCAACATTTTAGTTGAGAATCTAGTGTATATTGTGCATTCTGAAGATCTTTATTCTTGTCAGGGAACTAGTGGTTAATTTTGATGTAGAATGGAGGCGATTGCCTTCTACTTGTTCAATCTATCAATTCGTGAAACTGTGATGTTTAATTTCTTCATTTCTAGGGTTCAGAAGCCAGAAGCTACTGATGAATTTCGGATCTGTCACCGCAGTTGTTCTATCTGAGGATGACTTCAGAGGTTTTTCAGCATCTAAGGACGGCACAATTTTGCATTGGGACATAGATAGTGGGAAAAAAGAGAAGTATCAGTGGCCCAGCGATGGAGTACTAAAGTCCCATGGGGTCAAGGATCCACTGGGTCGAGCTACAAAGCATAGCAAGCAAATGTTAGCACTTGCAATTAGTTCTGATGGCCGGTATTTGGCTAGTGGAGGATTAGATCGACATGTTCATTTGTGGGATACTCGTACCAGACAGCATGTTCAGGTAGTTATAAAACTTATAATTGATTATTTGTTTGCTGGTTATAGAATACGAATAAAGATATTAAGATTTATATGAGGTTTTGGAGTGTCAAGGACCCTTGAATCAGTAGGTTTGAGGAATGAAAGTTTGAGGACTTATACCAGCTGCTCAGAATGGAGTTGCAATCCACTCCCTGAAGCTCTCCTCAAATAAAAATTAGCCATAGCGCCAAACTTGAAAGACTACCAAATGTTTTGCGTCTCCCAATTTTGATTACCATGAGTTCACGAGGAATGAAACAATGTTTGTTTTGTTCAAAGTTACATGAGTATGGCTCTCATTCTTGTTGCACCATGTCACCTATGTAAACTTCTAAATCTAATTTTATTCGAGAAGGCCAACAATTTTTAACATAAAGTTGTAATGTGAAGTCAGGTTTTCAAGGCTTGAAATGTTCCAATTGTTCTCCTTTAGTTTAGAAAAAGATGAAAAATCACTACATGATTCATGATTTCCAGTAAGCAGCGAGTGAGGACATTATTATGGCATTTGGTATAGTTTAGGCCTTCCCAATTTAATGGTTATCAATTGCTTTCAAACCCTATTTCCAAGAGTAATTACCCTTGACTCTATATCTTGTCAAAAACTACCTAATTAATGATATTATCACTTTCATAATTATAGTTATGTCTTCGTTACCAAGTTTAAATATCAATGAGCTCTAAACTAAAGTGGTATCATTGAGAGTGGCAAGGGAAGATGCTAAGCTGAGTAAGCTCAGTCTTTCATGCAAGAAGCACAAGGCCTTAAAAAAATGATGACATTTTTCCAATGAATGCTCCCTAAGTGGGAAAATTCTTGTATGTAAGGTCGTGTATGTACACGACACAATCTCAGTTATTCATAACAATTTATATGTTTGACCACCTATATATCAATATTATATCTTTTAATATCAGCTATTTAATATGTATCGTGTAAATATAACCGTGTATTAAAAATAATCCTCAAATGACAATATTATTAAAAAATAGCAAGTGGTCAACTAACTTACAAAAACCTCAAGGGCTCCAACTTTAGAGGAGGAGCACCCCAAGCCTAGCATTTTCCATGCTCCAAAATCTTAAAATGTTAACTCTACAAAAAGTATATAATGATATAACCTAAACCCAATACATATCAAAAAACTTGAAATACCAACGAGTAGGACCCTGTTAAAAAAAACCCCTAAGCAATACCAAGAAAACAAAAAAACCGACCTGTGTAAAATACATACACCAAAAAAGTGAAAAAATAGATATTAAGAGAGCCATATAATAAATAATTCAACCCTCATTTCTATATTTTCCTATTTCATCTTCTTCTTCATTTACAACACTCTTCTCATATCCCCACGCCTCTCCGCGATTCGGTTCGTTCTTCTTTCAAATCTTTTTTAGATCCAAACCGAATCCCCCATCTTCCAATTTCTAGGGTTTTTTTAATCTGATCAAAAACCAATCACGGTGCTTTGGTGAGTCCTCCTCGATTGGGGATTTTCACGACGCGGCGCCTAGGGTTTACTCATCGGGATTCGCAGATCCTCCGGTTCAATTCCAACCATGTTTTGGCGTATGGCCGGCTTGTCCACGGCGTCTCCGGTGAGTTCCGCGACGTCGTTTTGACGCCTTCTGAGTGTTTTCTTGTGGTGTAGAGGACGTAATGGATTGGTTTTAGTGTAGTTGGATTGAAATCTTGAAATGAGTTTTTGTTTGATTTGGGGTTGGATTCTGTGCGCGGTGAAAATGTGGGATCAGAGATAGACATTTGCCAATTCTGGTGGTTTGGAATTGTATTTCGGGTCGAACATGGTTTATTTATGAATGCGTTGGATCCGAATATTGGATTAGTTGTTTAGTGGGAAGCAATTGTGCTTATAGAGAAGATGAGTCTGCAGCAGTTGGCATTGAGTTCTTTGTTATGGTTGGTTATTGGTAGAGTGTTTTTTAGGGGTTTAAGTTCGACAGTAACTTAGTAAATGCTATAACGTGCTGTGAAATGGGGAGACGGAGGATTGTGTGGTGAAATAGTATTAGGTTTCGAATTAGATATGATTTTATGAAGCTTAAGTGGTTCCTTGTTTGCGATAATTTGTAGTTGATATGTTGGTTGTTGTGGTTCTGGACTTCTGGTTTTAAGTGACGTGATACTCTTGATTTTGTTAATTGCTGAATATATGCTGGTGTAAATGTTGGGTGCAAACTTAGGACATTAGTATATGTTGCTTAAAAGGTTATAGCTGTCACCTATACTTGTTCATATGACCGCTATTGTAAAATGAAGTGCGATTTCGCCTCTCATTTTAATTATTGTTTATGTTCCAGGTGGAGACAATTTTGGAGAAGGATAATTTCACATTGGAAGAGCTTCTTGATGAAGATGAAATTATTCAAGAATGCAAAGCTCTTAATGGGCGTCTAATCAATTTGTAATGATCTTTTTATCTCTAAACTGTATGCATCTCTTACATTTTAGTTATTGTGCTTCAATTAGTCAGTTACTGGATGAATTCTATCCTTTTCGCTTTGTTTTTGTTTTTGTATACCACGATGTGCCAATATATTAATGGACTCAAAGGTGAAACAATACATTGAGCACATCCTTCTCAGGATGTGCCTTTTAAAGTGTTTGTGCTAGATATGTTACTTTACTGGACCTTCATTATCGAGCCTGCGAACTTGTTTTCTCTTTACCAGATGGAAGTCTACCTGATAATTTCTTTTCAATTGAATGTAGATTTGGGTGATTCAGTGCTTCTGACAACTTTCTCATTTGTCTTTTTCTCCAATTTACTCAACATGTGAACAAATTTTGGACGGCTAAAGTTTTTGGACCTGTGGCCTTGTATATGATATTTTAGTTTGATCTTAATTTATTTTCATTTCTATATGAAGAACACCCATTTGATTTTTCTCTTATGTGTATGGAATGCTTTTCTCTTTGTTAATATTTTTACTGTTCATATTTTGAGTAAATTAGATTTTTCTCTACTTTTTTCTCTAGAGAAGTATTGTTTGTGTCATTTTGCACTTGTTAATTTTGGTTTGATCATATGATGAACATCAATTGTGGATTTATTTATGCTGTGTATACTGCAGCTTGCAAGAAAGAGCGCAGGTGGAACAACTCATACGATATATTGTTGAAGAAGCTCCCGAGGATGCTGAAAAGAGGCGAACTTTTAAGTATGTTTCAATGCACATGATGACATGGATCTTTTTGCACTTCTCTATCAATGTGATTGATCTTGGTTATTTCTTGTTCACAGATTTCCTTTTATCGCATGTGAGACCTTTACTTGTGAAGTTGATATCATACTCAAAACATTGGTAGAGGATGAGGAGGTAAGGAACTCCAACTATTGAATCTCCCTGCTACTGGTTTTAAGTAGCATTGTATAACGATTTACATTTTGATTGTTATGTTGTGTTGGCAGTTGATGAATTTGTTGTTCTCCTTTTTGGAACCAAATCATTCCCATAGCACACTCTTGGCTGGCTACTTCAGCAAGGTATTGCTTTTTTGAACTTCTAAAACTTATTCTTGATACTATTCGGAGAAATTGGTTATTTTTGTTTTCTATGAAAATACAACTTCGTACATAAGCTTTTGTAGCCAAGATTTTAACATATTTGTTGGGTTCGTATGTCTCCTTCTAGGTTGTTGTTTGCCTGCTGCTGCGTAAGGCAGTTCCTTTTCTGCATTATATTCAGGTAAAGGCATTATTTGTTTATGTTCTTTTGCATTACATTATTAAATCTCTGTTGTCTTCAAATGCATCTATTGTGTACTAAAATGGAAGAAGTATACATAAATTATAAAAATATTTGGGTAATACTCTGCAGTATCTAGAGTCTTCTTTTAGGTATTACTTCTTAAAGTATACTTAAGCTGATGTAATTTTCGTTTGTGGGCATCCAGGGTCATCAAGATATTGTCAAGAAGCTAGTTGATCTGATTGGAATAACATCAATCATGGAGGTTGGTTCTTGGTATCTTTTTCTGTTACTTCTTCTAATTTAATATAAGAAAAGTCTTGGCCATATGATATTTATCCGTTGTTAATGATCGTCTTCTTGAAATCTCAATTTGTTTTGTTGACAGGTTTTGATACGTCTGGTTGGTGCTGATGAACATATATATTCAAACTACACGGAAGCAATGCACTGGATACAAGAGACTGATGTGCTAGAGATGATTGTGGACAAGTTCAGCTCCTCAGTAAGTGAATGAATCTATACCATAAGCTAAATTTGTTTGATATGTTTATGCAATATACCAGCTTCCTCTTCATTTAAATATAACATTAAACAGATATCTTTGTTTAAATATTTTGAGGAAGATGATTTAGGTTATAACCCTAAACTTGTCACTAAAAGACAACTTTGCATTTTTCTTATCTTAAGAAAGTTGTTCAATGACCGTTAGTTAGAAAGTTTTAATAGATGTACCCTTCCTTATGAGCATGTTTTTGCAGGATTGTCCTGAAGTGCATGCCAATGCCGCAGAGACGCTTTGTGCTATAACTCGGTTTGCTCCACCTGGACTTTCTACTAAAATCTCCAGCCCAAGGTTAGCACTAACTATTTTTTTCCTCCCCTATGTTTACTTGAAACACTCGTGCGCACTTGCTGTAGTTTATTCTTCTGCTAATTTATTTTGCATGTTTTACGCAGTTTCATTGGAAGATTGTTTCGGCATGCTTTGGAGGACTCTCGGCCAAAATCTGTTCTTGTTAACTCTTTGTCAGTATGCATCTCTTTGTTAGACCCTAGGAGGCTTTCTTTGGGAACATATCAGATGTATGGACGTCAAATTACACATGGATCCACAGTTACTGCCAACCCTGAGACAGTTGTTGGCATGTTGGAGAGCTTAGGTAATAGTCTGTTTATGAATGATGCAGACTTTCTTTTTTTTTCTTCCAGTTATATGGCAATATGTATTTGGATTTTTTACCATTAGAAACTTAACGCTGTTTCGGATTATCATGCAGGTGATTTGCTGAAGCTTTTAGATGTTTCATCAGTTGACAATACGTTGTTAACTACATATGGCAAGTTACAGCCGCCTCTTGGAAAACATCGCTTAAAGGTGAGTGCTTTGGGGGCTGCTCTAGATTTCGTATCCTAATTCAAGATATTTTTGTAACTTACATTCTGCAACCACATTCTGTGGAAGGAAATATTTGCCTCTTTCTGCATTACTCTATTCACAAAAGTTTCATCACTTTGTAGCATCAGTAATTGATATGTTTTTATAACCATATCAAATTCATACTGGAGGCATCCATTTCTGCTTAAACCCAATATTTGTATCTTTGTGGTGGTACACTGAACGCAAACAAGTTTTCAGGTGGTAGAGTTCATCTCGGTATTACTTACAGTCGGTAGTGAAGCTGCTGAGAAGGAATTGATTAGTCTTGGAGCAGTTCAAAAAATTTTAGAATTGTTTTTCAAGTAAGTCTAGTTTTTTTTCTTCTTCTTTCTAATCACTTAATAAAATAGTTTTCTAACAGACCTTATTCTCTTGTTTGTGTACCTCCAGGTACCCATATAACAACTTTGTACATCACCAGGTGGAGAATATAATAGTGTCATGTTTAGAAAGCAAGAATGCTCCTCTCGTTGAGCATCTTCTTCGTGAATGCAATCTTGTTGGAAAAATACTTCTATCAGAAAAGAATTTCACATTGACAGCTGACTCAGACAAGGTGGCGCTCCAATGTCCATCTTATACCCAGATGTTTTCCAACTTTTTAAATTTTGCCACTGGTTGAGTGTAATTTATGTCATGTAAGCATTGTTTATTTTCTTTCTTGCAGCCAACTATACCTGCTGAGGGTAGATCCGCACCCAGGATAGGAAATATTGGACATTTAACACATATATCCAATAAAATCATTCAGCTGGGGAATAACAACAGTGAGATTGAGGCATATCTGCAGGTTTTTGTTTCTGCGTATTTTTGTTGGTCTTCAGAGCTTAATATTTAAAATAATAATAATTAGGAACAGTTCATTCAGTTATTGAGTAAAACCCAGTCTGAGTGGTTCACAAGCCCTTGACTCTTCATTTTTAGTTGATTTTCTTTCTTGCTGTTATTCTTGCTTGAATATCGAAAGAGTGCAAGTTATCTGTTTAAAAGACGCTCAACTCTGAGTAGTCCTTTTGCCGCTTGCACAGTAATTGAAAATGAAATATAATATGCTCAACTTTTTTGTTCTTTAGTTTCTACCGCAGCTAGCTAAAACTGCTTCAATCAATTCCCTTATTCTTGATAAATCTGTCCATCTCCATTCTTCCACTCATGTTGTTATTACCAAGTAAAATGAGCTCTCGAAAGTGATATTATTTATAGAAAATAGTTGATGGTATTCAACCCTAAACAAACCCAGTAATTACATTTGAAAAAATTGAAACCCGTATTATTAGTCACTCAAAAGAAATTGGAAATTTGATCAGTTTAAGAATGTTGGACTTGAATTACACTATTATTGTGACACTTCCCTCTCAAGTGATTCCAAGATTGTATAGGCTAGAAGAACTGTACTTGAATAGTTATAAGGGTAACTGGGGTAGCGAAGTTGACGAGATGCACTTATTATGACAGGAGAACAGCGAGTGGACTGATTGGCATACAAATGTTTTATCAAAGCGTAATGCATTGGAGAATGTCTATCAGTGGGCATGTGGGTATGTTTCATTTGCCTTAAACACAGTTACAGTTCTCATGTCACATTTTTAGATGATTTGCAATTGCATAGTTTGGTTATATCATGTACTTTAGTGTATACCGCGCATGAAATAGTTGTGGTTACTTTTCAAGTAGAATTATTGCTTTCGCAATTAGATGGTTGAGACCATAGAGATCCATTATCATTTCACTCTTCATTCCTTTGTTGGTGCTAATTGTACTGATGTTGCTTTTTAGCTACCTAATGATGTCATAACTGTTTCAGGCGACCAACAGCCTTGCATGATCGGAATAGGGATAGTGATGATGATGCTTACCAAGATAGAGACTACGACGTTGCAGCTCTTGCAAATAACTTGAGCCAGGCTTTTCGATATGGCCTTTACAGCAATGATGATTTAGATGAGGTGAGTCTCTGAAACCATTTGATTTCTGCTGTTCATTTATGCCCTTTAATATTTGAAACTAGTGCTGATATTCTTATTTTACATTAATCTACTTAGCTGATTAAATCTGCTTTTCATTTCAGGGCCAGGGCTCACTTGAACGAGACGATGAGGTATTGTATTATCAATGCCATGAATATAAAATTTCTTTTGTCTGATATTATGTTGTATCACGATCTTTTTAACATATATTAGGAATTGACTAGAATGCCAAAACTGTATAGTACTATATCATTTAGCCAGTTATTAGTAGAGAAGTCTGGTCTAAGTTTGCTTTTAAGCGGAGTAGTCTGTTGCACAAATGTTTGGACTCTTATTGACTGAGGATTTTCTGGTTGCAACTCTAACATATATATCTATGTATCCAGTCTAATTGTTTAGGTGGTTGTTGGATTTTGGTGTTACAGAAGCTGTAACACTTATAATTTCTTCCGTTTGTAATCGGAAGGTTACTTTTAATATTGTCTTTGCAGGATGTCTACTTTGATGATGAATCTGCTGAAGTTGTTATCTCATCACTACGACTTGGTGATGACCAGGAAGGGTAGGTGATCAGAGAGCCTAATCTGCTGAATGATTTTATAGGATTATGATAGTGGTCTAGCTATGCTGATTGAGGTTTTCTGATTATTGATTGGCTTGACATGGTTACCATTTCTCTTTCAGTGATTCTTTGTTTACGAATTCCAATTGGTTTGCATTTGAGGACAACAAGAGTGATCGTGCAACTGGGTCCCTTACCTCTCCATCTAATACCCTGGAGGCTGACGTAACCAATGGTGGTGGCAAGGATAATGTCATTGTTGGTGAAGGTGTTGACTTGGTTGACACTGCAACATCTCCAAAACCAGGAACAAAACCAGAAGATTCAGAAGTTAGTGTACCCAACAGTTCTACAGAGGTGGGATCCAGTGAAACTGATAAGCCACCAGAGTGGGTTGAATGGAGGGAAACTTCAGATTCTGGGGAACCATTCGACGCCCTACCAAATGGTGAGCTTCAAGCGAGATCTGTCGATGCAGCGACAAGTTCTCCATCCTCTGATCCTTTGGTAAGTGGTGAGGAAATTGTTGGACATCAAGCTGAAATATCAACTGTGGAAACCGCAAAACCTTCTGAGGATTCACCTCCTGGTAAGGAGAATCCAAGTTCTGATTCAACTACTTCTGACGCCGCAGCAAGTGGTGTTGGAAGAAAGGACACTGAAGAAGCTGCAGACACAGTAGGGGATAAAGAAGCTGTCAAGGAAGCAAACTAATGTAAATTCTTAAAGATCAGTCTGTTTTAACTGGGCTAACTCATTACTCCGCAACATTGATCGAAAGATCAGGTGGGAAGTTGAATTCTAGACACTGGATGTTGGCTAGGCAAACTGTACTCTTAGGGCCTCCTGCACAGTATGGAAGGCAGTGTTTTTGAAATATAGGTCTGATGAAGTTTTTACCCCACCTGTAAAAAAAGTCCTTTTTTTAGTACCCCTGTTCTCTCTGTATTTATAAAGGGAAGGTTTTCATTTGCAGACGTGGTAGCTAGTATTTTGTTCTTCCATCAATTGTCTAAAGCTAGGTGTTACGTAAGTTAGGATATTTTTTCCCCTAGCAAAGGACCTGTCAATATACAAACTTCTCCTCTCTCCCTCTGAATGTGAAATTTGATTTTGGAAACGAGTTTATTCTTGTGTCGTATCTTATATCTCTGGACGTATGTCTGTTTCTAGATTGTATGCAGTTTATTCGATTTTAATAGTACAATGGCTAAAAGCATATGAAGAAACGACTTCCGACTTCCGAACTAATGACTAACGAAACGATGTTGGCCTCCAATGTTTTACCAACCCAAACCGATCAAGGAGCTGCTGCCTTGTCATTTCTCCAGTCTTGAATTTTAATGTTTTTACAAAACTTGGTGTTTGAATGTCTAGCTATGATGACAAATTTCTTGTAAATTTGGCTACCATATTGTGCATGTTGGTTGTGCTTTAGGACAGCAATAATTTTAGGTAAAATAGTCAATATACCTCCTGAATTTGACTCTAATTGTTAATTCGCACCTTTAACTTGTATTTGTGCCAATTTGCCTCCTCAGCTTGGTAAAAACTGCGGATTTACACTCCTTCCATCAAATCGGATAGCTTTCATCCAATTTTTAGTTATGTGTCATGCATGTGACTGGTATCACTATCAATTTATATTATTTTCTTTTATTAATTAAAATAATGAAACAAAATCTCTAAAAGAATATTTATATATAGTTATCCATCTAAAAATTATGTGTTTTATAAATATTATTATTTTTATCGATATATTTGATTTGTTCAGTCCTACAAATTATATCGTGTTCATATTTATCGATAATTTTAACTGCTACCAATAATAATTAATTATTTTACTGTCTTCCCCCTCATTTGAACCAAACTCATGGTTGGTACTCCTACCCGCCCCGGCCCAATATCCAAATTGGTGTCATCCTTCTCGTCCAAGAAAGAAGAGAAGAATGTAGGACAAGGAGGAGGGAGGACCAAATCACCCAGAATTCATTCACAATGCTAAAAATGACCTGCACAACACTACTAGACTAGCAAGCACCTGAGAAATATATCCGAATTTATTAAGATAAATCCAAGATGTTACTGATTGGAATCCAAGCATGTGAGAAGCCAAAATCGATGAACTTTTTGATGACTTTGCGCCGGTGATGCACATCGACGCGATGCAGACGGCGCTGGAGTACGATCCGACCAGGCCGAACGACTACGAGGAGTACCGGAGGGAGAGGAAGAAGAGGGCCATGGAGGCCGAGGTGAGGAGGAGAGAGGAAGAGATGATTTAAGGTTGAACATTTCCGGTGAGGAAGCGTGGAGGATGAGTGGCTCTGAGGCGGCTCCAAGGTCACCGTCTCCGCCGAGCAATGTGGATGGTTTTATGATAGGGAAGTCGGAGAGTGACTGCGGGGCAGCGAATGATGGGGTGGAAGCGTATCTCCCATTGTTGGCATGCTGCATTGGTGTTATTTTAGGATTGTAGAGTTGCATGTTTGGTTTCTATCAAGCATCTGGATATGCTTCATCTCAAATTGGTTCACTATTGATTTCCTTTAGCCTGGCCTCTCCCAGCATTATAATTCTTTTGGAGAACTGAATGTACTCAAGGCAATATTTGACTGTGGAGTTGTACGTTCTGATGGAACTATGGAATTCATCATGTGGTTTCGGGATGGAAGAGTTTCTATCAGAGTACCCTATGTATAATGGCAGTGCACTATGGTCAAAGATCCATCTTTCATACATTGTAAGGTTGATTGCTATGCATTGATAACCATTACGAATGTTGCATCAAGTGTCCTGCTCTGCTACTACATCTATTTCTTCCTACCTTGAAGCTTCTGTATTGTTGAAATGCCTCGGTGATTTTGAAAATGTTGGCCATTGAAGAAGCTCCAGTTATGTGGCCTTTGGAATTCCAATGTGGTATGCAACCATTATGCATGGTGCCCAAGCATATGGTTGAGGGGGAGTCTTAGTAATAGTGGGATAAATCGTAGAAAGGTATTTCTGTCATTTAGCTTAACTCCTATATATGTAGGACTGGTTGTATTGTTGGGATTAACTGGAAATATTCACAATGTAGTCTCAAAAGCTTTCTTCCTCTTTTACTATTTTCTTCATTTTCTTTACAATAAATCATGAATCTTATCAACTTGTAGTAGCTGTACTTTTGTGAACATCAAGCTGATGTAACTATAACTATAAACTACATGAATGTCTTGACCAATTTTGATTGTGTAACTCTATTCATAATGCATTTGTAACTGGATGATGGTATTTGTAAAAACTAGGATATTTTATAACAAATTTGATTGTATAAATTGGGTTGTTCTATAAGAGCATGCTGCAACACTAGTTAGCATTTCAAAACCAACACTAAATCCTGTGGAATATATGAGTTTTAAGAGTGAGGTGAAGCAACAAGTGTGGTGTGGTTGGATGCCCTGGCCGGCTTGCTTTGGAGATCCCACAAGCCGGACAACAATTCACTACCTACTCCCACATTTCACACAGCAATAGAACAAGTTAACAAAGTGATTTAAGAAGAGAAAGGTAGTAGAGGAAAAGATTGAGGATTGGAGCGGCAGGTGGTGCCATCAGGTTCCACAAGCCAGCCGGCCTCGTTAGCAAGGTGGCCGAGGACCTCATTGATGTCGGCGCGAGGAGAGAGTTTGTAGCCACCGTGTTTGCGCAAACCATGGATGATTTTAGTGGTGATTGCCCTTCTCTGCCTCTCCCTCGTATGTCTTCTCTTTTTCACTTTCGCTCCTCCCACTGCTACTATGCTCTCTGCGCTCACTCTCTTCAACCTCAAATAATAAACGGAAATGGGAATGGAAAGTGTGACAGAACTTTGTAGGTTGGAGTTGGTAAGAATCGAACGGGTGAGAGAGAGCCACGCGGTCAATACTAACCAATGGAGATAGTTCTGCAATCTGCACGCAGGGTCTTCGTTTTGCATGATAGGGCCAGTTTGGTTGCGCTTCCTGAACAGTTTTTGAGGCAAGAAGCGCTTTTGGTTACAAACTTACAAAATAGAGGCGTTTGGTAACTTCTATAAACCTAATTTTCAGTGAAGCGCTTCTCCCAATTTGGATTTTCAGAGAAGCTACAACTCGTAGCTTTTGAAATTGCTTCCACGGAACCACGATCAAAACACGAAGCAACTTAAATGAATTTATCAGCATACCGATCTTGTCCTCCTGTTTTCTCAATCAAATACATATCTTCATCATTCAATTTTCGTCGTCGTCAAGTCATTTTCTTTAAATCTGCGAACAACAGTGATTCCCAACAACTATCTTTGAGAGATTATAGGCAATGTTCTCCTCCTAGGCATAAACTTTGGGATTTAGCTTTGGCAGAATGGGAATTTTCGATTTTCACTTTTATGGTGATTTGGGTTATTAAGGAAGAAAGAGGATCATAACTGGTGTATGAATTAGATGAGACAAAAAGAAAAGAGTTTTGCGTTTTTTGTTCTTTGGATAATCAACCTAGGTTTGGGTTTATATTTGGATTTTGTTTCTAAGGCTAGGCACGGGCTCAGCCCGGGCTATTTTCAGGGCCCGGCCCGGTGGTAGTACGACGGGTCGGGTTTAGTCGTTAAAAAATTAAGGTCCGGATAAAGCTCGGTCCAGGTGTGTTATCTGCAAGGCCCGGGTAAAGCCCAGACTGGTATAAAACGGGTCGATCCCGCCGGGTTTTCAAGCCCAAACAAAATTTTTTAGCGAATGTATGAGAATTTAGGGTAGGATTTCGGTGTGGTTGAATGTATGGTAATAGTTTAGGACACTCAATCAGAGAATTACATATAAGGGACCGGGCTTCCGGGTTTTTTGGTTAAAAATTTGAAGGTCTGGGCCCGACCCGTACGTCACCTAAAATCACATGAGCCCGGAAAAAGCCTGACCTGGTCCGGCCAAGCCCGTCGGTTCGATCCGGGTTTTTTTCTTCTTCAGGCTTTTTGCCCACCCCTATTTGTTTCCATATCCAGCCGACACAGCAGAATTTTCCTTGAGAATAAGAGGACGAAAAGATAAAGGTTGAGCATATGAGGAGGGGATAGGCATATGAAGGAGTCAAACAAGATAAAGGTTGAGAAATTTGGTCCTCATCCATAGATCATTACTGTTTTTTGACAAAGATTAGTTGTATAATCTTTTGAACTACTTAGTAAAAAAAGAAAAAAAAAACATATAAATTAGAAGAAGCTTTTATTTTCAATATTTACAAAAAATTATGAATAATGTTGAGCCGTGTCTAACTTGGTAATTTTACATTACCACAACACTTTTGAAAAACAGTTTACCAAACACCTAAACTGATTCTCCTCGCAACAAACCCGAAAGCAATTTTGACCACACCAGATTCAAAAGCAATTCTACTCACAACACAGTTACACCAAACTGGCCCATAGTGTGAGAGAATGAGAAACTAAAAAGATATAGGTGTGAAGGGTCAAAATTGCATGTCTCAAGTTTTCTATAGGGTTAATTTTAAGAAAGGTACATGACAAATGGTCTGTAATTTCTCATTTTTCAAATGTCAATTTCAGGTTTTCTCCATTTTTTCTTTCTTTATATTTTCTATTTATTTTATTTATTTTTATATTTATATACTTTTTAATCTTGTAAACTTATACCAATGAGACCATATTCTTAAAAACTTTGTTGTTTTTCCATGATCTGGTTTCTTTCTTTACTATTCGTTGTTTTTTGTAGGTTACCGGATTTGTAATTTTTCTACAGTTCTATACCTCGATCATCATTTTTGTGTATACTAGGTTTGAAAGGGAACGAAAAAAATGACAATAATACTTTTTCCTTTTTTTTATTTCCATCTCCTTATTAATTAATAATTCCTTTTTCTTATTTCCATCTCCTTATTAATTATTAATTTTAATAATTTATTATTGCTAAATTAAAGAGTGATTGATTTGTCTCTCAAAGTTTAACTGAGAATAATTAGATAAGGGAGAATTTAACGGTATGTACATATTTTCGGTTGAAACTACAAGTTCATATACTATTTTGATTCTTTTAAAATTTGAAACACCAAAGTTGGTAGTGGATCATTTGTCATGTACATTTCTTAAAATTTACCCTTTTCCATATGCTGCTTAAGAATAACTTAAAACTATAGTAATAAGCCTTTGGTAACAGAAGATCAACACAATACTTGCAAATTGAATTACTTCTCATTTCAATCTTCTTTTTTATTCTAAAATAAAATTTCACTGAAACTACCATCACATAGAATGACATCCGTTATAAAGGTGGGAGCAACAACAAAGTGAACAAACCGACTTTGGCTTTCTTGAAGGACCAAAGCATGATTGGCCAAGTACATGAGCTACTCCAGAATGTCGATGAAGTAAGCCCTAAATCTCAGCTACAAGTAGTCTAAAACAAGACAAAGTCTGCATCTTGTTGAAGTAGGCAATCAGTTTCAAACACTACCTGCTGATATTGCAAGCAGTAGCCATCGATTCCAGATTGCCTTACACAACTTGCTGTTTTGGATCCATAGGAGGGTGCCAAAATTTAGCAATATCTCTCGCCATAAAATAAGCACTATTAGTATATATGTCCTTTTAAGATGCCATGTTAGCTTACAGTGGCATTATTCGACCCAAAGAAACAAAATGGAATCAATAACCCAATGTGATAACTTAGTTTAGGGTTCAACTCCAAAACTAATTGGCAATAGAGAGAGTGACCCAAACCCTTGTAAACCTACAGGTAAGATCACATATTCCCGATGTGGGATATTTATCTCAACACGCCCTCGCACGTGTGACCAATCTTTAAGATTAACACGTGTACAACAACTTGAGTTGTCGTGGAATTCGTGTGGCCTTTGGGCTTCACACGTGTACGTGTGTAACCCGCTCTGATATCATGATAAAGTAGTCTGGGGTTCAACTCCAAAACCAATTGGCAATAGAGAGAGTGACCCAAACCCTTATAAACCTACAAACAAGGTCTCATATTCCCGAAGTGAGATATATATATCTCAACACAATGTTCTCATTTTAATCTTGATAAAAGATCAACACAGAACCACACTATCCAAAACGAAAAGTAATCGTTTACATAACTTGAATATGCTTTCTAATGTTACAGAACTAGACTATGCTAGTGCTATGAACGAAATTGCGCCAGGCGAAGAAAACTTGAATATGCTTTCTAATATCACAGGGGCATTTCAAGGTCTGGTCTTTGGTCATGTACTTCTTGTTTAGAGTCATCAGGAAATGCGTCTGGATAGGTAGCCAAAATTCTTGACTTCATGCTCCTATTGTGTCATATTACAAAAATCTGTGTCATTCCCTGGTAGATATGACAATAATTTTCTATCTAAAAGAACATGACAATAACTCAACTATTTTGGAGGGTTGGTAATAAAGTGAAAGATGCAGATGACTAAAAAATTAATAAACATTTTGTTTAGTGATGGCATAGTAATGAAGAACAAAAGAGAAGGGTTGTTAGTTAAATAGAAACCTTGTCATCATCAAATGGATGGATGATGAAATGAAATCACTATCAACCCTGAAAGTAAACTTTGCAGAAATAAAACTACACCATGATACTTTAAGCATTGATGCTGGAAATACATGTTAATGATAGTCATAAGTATCTAATATACAGCTATTCCTGAAACCACTCAGAACCTTTGGCAATGCTAAGCTAACCTAAAAATCTCAAATACACTACAGATGAAATTCCTAGAACCAAACTGGCATTTTCTATGAAGTTGAGAATTCAATAAATAACATGAATTCAAAGGGCTCAGCCTGGTCTGTTCTGTGCATGTGTCTTTGTGACCTTTTAGTTTTGTGGGATGAGATCTGTTCTTAAATTTCTCCAATTGAATTGCAAAAAGCGGTACAACCTCAAGTTGTCAAACCCTTTTACCTACATACAGCTGAAGAGCTTTTTTGTTTTTTGCAGATACGGCTGATAAGCTTTATTCTTTCTCTTTGTATCTTTGTTAAATGGTGTGTTTATGTTGGTAAGAAACTATACTAAAAATTCAAATATGTATGCGAGAAAGAATCTCCAGACTAGTTACCATCAATAGCCAGAACAAGCAACAGTGTAGCCAGATAGAAATTCACAAGCATGGGTAAGTACTTTAGAATAGAAGAGAAAACGATGATCACACCTTAACTTCTGAAATATGTATTCAAGATCAGACTTCATAGACCGTAAAAGGCGCGTGTTCCTAGATAAATCTCCAGAAACCTCAGCAAAGCAGTTCTCTGAAACTTCATTAAAGTGTGACAGGACTGCATTGCCGTCTTGTAACCTCCCCAATCTGCAATTAAAGGGGGAAAGCAAATGTGTTACAGAAAATAAACAAAGTTATCCAAAATGCAAGAAAAATAAGCAACCAACAAGATATGTAATGTAGCAAGTTCGGTGATTTCAATATAAGCCAACATCTTAATCCTAACAGACCACAACGTGTTAGTGCTAAAAAATAATATGAAAGAGGGTATGGGTAATACTTCCATCTAAGCCTCCTACAAAGTATTGCGACTGTACATACGTCAACTACATAAACAAAATCTTTAAAAACAATCCATGGTAGCCTTGACTAATTTTTCACAAGTCACCTCAAGAGCATATGTTGAAATCTATCTTCTGCATTTTCAAGTATTGAAGTTCACCAGAATATAATCACTACAGGCAATCCTTACCATTTACAAGTAATCTAAGTACTCCTGCAACTTAGAATACAACAAAATAAATCACTTCCCTCACTTTTTGATGCCAATGTCAACTTTTCTCCTATCTAACTCACTAATTCAATTCAATTCAATTAGTAAACACAGTAATCCAATTCAATTTTCATTACAAAAATACACAGTAAACACAATACTTCAAAACAAAACATTAATCAAGTTTCTTCCTTTTTCAACAGAAATTTACCAAAACCCAATTGGGTAATATACAAAGACAGAATTACAGCTTCACACTAGATTTATGAGCAATATGATCAGAACACAAATAAAGATCAAACTTTAAGCTCAGTAGGGAGGGAGAGAACAATACATGAGATGCTGGAGTTGTTTGAGGGACTCCAAATCCTGGGCATCAATTAGGGTCTTGAATTCATTGGAGACCTCCACTGATGCTTCCCTAATCGCGTCTTTCTCAATCTGCTGCTCCATTCTCATCTATCACTCAGCAACAAGGAGAAGAAAAATTGCAACAACTGGACTGGAGACCATTTAAAATGCAAGGCCCAAAAAAAATTGGAAAATAATAGTTAAATGATTATAAAAAATCCGACCTACCGGATTCGAACCAGTGACCTAAGGATATCTGATGGTTGTGCCAACTACAGTCCTCCGCTCTACCAACTGAGCTAAGGTCGGTTGTTGACATGTATCCCGATAATTTAGTTATTTATTTTTGGCTCACTAGTTTGAAATCGATGACCTAATAATCTGGAGCACATTCACGTTGATCCAGGAGTATTCGGTATGTTTGTAGTATTCTACACACAAAGCCAGACTCCTTTGAAAAGTCTTCTTAGAGACAGGTTAAGATGTATAATCAGACAATCAAAGCTTTAGTATAATCAGATAAGTTTGATGTAAACTCCCACATTCCCAGACAATGAAAGGTGTAATCTAGACGCCTGTAAATCCTATGAAGATTGTTGAAATAACATGCTTTGGGTTGAGATTTTTTCGATCCCAGCTACATTTGAATGCTGCTGGTTTTTTCACTGGCAACCTGTTGGAGAGGAAAGATCACACAGAAAAGGGACAAATAAAATATAACTTATAAGAGGATGAATTGTATCCAATTGTACCGAGGCCTTTTGTGATTAAAACCCAACACCTTAAAGGTGGTTAAGTTGGGACAATATCGGTATAATGGTGATCCACGGGCCACACTTGTCCCGGTTCAAGTTGGTATCAGAGCGGGTCTCTCTTCAATTACTTCTTCCAACGTAACGGGGGAAAGTCTCCCATCATAATGAGCTCACATTTGGGTTTATCGAATCAAATTGCCGTCGGAAAAATTCTGATTGGCCCATACCATACCAAGTGCCTACAGTGGGTCTTGGATCGCATACCCCAATTTCCAAAATGGAAATTGGACCGCATGAATGTACCGATTTCCGATGTGGGAATTGGACTGAATGAATTTCACGTGTCAACCTAAAAAGTTAGGTTGCACGTGAGGGGGAGTGTTGGAGAGGAAAGATCCCACATCAGAAAAGGGACAAATAAAATATAACTTATAAGTGGATGAATTGTATCCAATTGTACCAAGGCCTTTTGTGATTAAAACCCAACACCTTAAAGGTGGTTAAGTTGGGACAATATCGGTATAATGGTGATCCACGAGTCACACTTGTCCCAGTTCAAGTCAACCATCAATGTGGATTTATATTCAAATAGCTTGTCCATTAAGATCTTGTACATACAATGCATTTTTCCTTATTACTTTTATCAAAATTCCAAGGTTGTACATAGATTTAGAATGGTAGTCTATTTAATTATTTGTAAAGATAGGAATACGTGCTTCACAGGTTGTAAAAGAAGCTGATATTGTAAATATATTTGCTAGAGGACAGGCACAATCTGGTTTCATGACTGCAGAAATTGTCAATTACCGTTGGATGGCTCTAGAGGCATGTGTTTGTCAAGCATTTTACTTAAAGTTAAGCTCAGGGCTTGCACAGATAATAATAATAATAATAATAATAATAATAATAATAATGAAGCATTAGGAAATCAAATATATGAACTGGCATGTCATCTCTGGTTCAGGTATTTGATTTTTGCACATCAAAAAGACATATAGTTGTTTGTAGTAAGTTGATAGTTATTTCTAATGTTCAGTGTACACAATCCAATGCATATTTTCATCATCTTTGGTTTTGGTCATTTATTTGTTTCGGATATAAAATGAATTGATTGTTGTCGGAAAAGGGGAACCAGCTCTTGTGATGTCAAGTCTAGCTACTCAGTTAAGATTTGATACTTTCTGTTGCTACTAGTAAAATGTAACAAATATATTGATAATATTTTGTGGCAGAAACTCTCATTTGAGTATGCATCCTACTTCAAGGATATTGGCCCGGTGGCTCAATATAAGATGTGGAGAAGGAGAACTAAGCAGGCATTGATCCTACTTCAAGGATATTGGCCCGGTAGCTCAATATAAGATGTGAAGAACTAAGCAGACATTGGATTGCAGTAGCCACTTGAAGGAATCAGTGCCAAGAAACGATGTATACTCTGATAGGGTTAAAGGGAGGATCGCCGAAAGGGGAAATTAGCTAAAGTAGTACCAACTATCAGGCATGGCAGTGCCGAATGAGCTTTTAATCTTACTCATGATCAGACACTTCATTAGCTATTAACCCCTTTGGTTGTTACTGTTAACCACCTTCTAGAATGTAGAATTGTAGATATTTGTTAATTTGTTCACCACCGAATTGAAATTACAAAATAAACATCAATTGAAAGACAAGCACAGTTGTACATAATGGAATCAACTATAACAAAGCACAAATTTGGAACATGTAAAAGTCATCTCTTTGAAATCTTTGTACAACTCTATAACAGTCTAGAAACTGAATGCTCAAGAAATTGGATAGTAAATTTTGTATTTCATTTGAGCTAATACCTTACAAGTACATTCAGATTGCATGTATTGAGATTTTCCTTCCATCTTTCTTTGCAATGCTTATATTACTACACTGACCAGGAACAAAATAGAACGAATTATACTAAAATGTGAAGCATGTTCAGAACTCATTTTCAAAAGGAAAAATTTTAAGAATGATACATGACAAATGATTGACTCTAAATTAAGAGTAACATAGGTTATGTAATATCAAATCAATACATGACGTTTTGACATTGACCCAATATCAATACATTTCGTTAACCCATTCGTTACTTTTAGACTTTTTTGTCAAATTTGTAGAGGTAAAATTGTCGCTCCCTTTCTCCGCCAATTTGCTCCCTTAAACTGTGAGGCCATTCCCTATGACCAGTTCAAAGTCGCCTTTTAGGCTGTCGACTCCTCCTCCACTGCTGACTCCACATCGTCGGCGACGTCCAGCTGCCAGTCCACCATTGCCTGCTGGCACTCTCGGGGATCCAGAAAGACTACTTGACCTGACTCATCTCCCAGCTCCAGGCCCAGTGCGAGCTCACTCTCACCAAGCTCGGCCTCAATGTCAAGCACGAAGCCGCATGACACGGCGGCGATTAAGGACGACTCGAACAAGCTCTCAACTTTGTTACTGAGAGGAAGACATAATTGAGATTTCAATAAGAAAGGGAAAGGGAGTATGTAGAGACATCAACCGACCATAAATGTTTTTTTATTATTATTTTTCATTTTTGAGAAGAGAGATCAGGTTAGGGTTAACACATGAAAAACCAATTAAACTCTTCTATTATTTGAGAATGGCATACACCGTCAATGAGGAGTTAATGAAATGTATTGATATTGGATCGAGTTCAAAACGTCATGTACCAATTTGATATTACATAAATTATGTTACCTTTAATTTAGAGTCAACCATTTGTCATGTAACATTTTTAAAACTTTCACTTTTCAAAATTACAAAATGCTTTATATGCAACTGTTATCCCCAATTTGCTAAAGCAGTATTCAGCATTTTCCATCTGCAGGCAACTTGAACTTTCAATTCTGATTTGCACAAGCCAAATGAGAGTTTGTCGACAAACTGACTATTTGGCTATCAACAAGAAAGTGTCTACAATATGCTCTCAAACTCCATATACTACACAAGATTTTACCTGTGACGACCTGATGGTTCCCATATTCATCGGTTTATATCACAATTGATATATGTGGCATCGGTCATCCAAAGTAGAAAAATATGTAGTTGCCTAGATTTTAGTATAGATATAGAGAGACTTGCAGCAAAAAAACCCTCTTGCTCATTCCTTGCATCAACAATAATGAACCCCTTCCAGTGGCTTCTCCAAGATTAATTACACAAACACCAAAAAAAATGTACAAGATCAATTTCGAAAGGCGAGTCACATATGTACCGTTCACACAACAATTCCTGTAAGGGGTACTTAACCAGCATATACAAGTGGTACCTATATTTCCTACAGCTTGCGAACTGCCTTTACAAGATGTACATATGCTCTAATATGTTTTTAATGTCAGCTTTCCCAAGCCCTCTAGCATTTGTGAAGAATTTGAACCTATTGCTGTTTTTTTTGTCTCAAGGCAAATGACTTGTTGTAACACCACAGCATGTTAGAACTTATATGGTATGAGAGGAAACTAAACTTGTAGATGATTATTACCTTGAACATAGAAAATCCTATTGCTGATTGAGACTTAGCTAGTAGTGCATGATATCCTAGCTACTATCCTTAATTTGCACAGTACCTACTAATTAACTTGTTCCCCGTCAGTATGTGATAAGTTAGCACGCTAAAAAGGGCAAGGTATTAGCCAACAAAAAGCAGTGTGTATGCATGGACATTACAGGAAGCTTGAAGTTCCTATACGAAGGATGGCAACACCTATGCATGTCTTCAGAATCAAAATAGTTGTGTGAAGAAGATTGAAGTTAGTCTCTTAGAAAATTAAAAAGAAAAACAGACCAAACCCTAATACATTCATGCTTTAGAACCAAATCCACTGGCTCATCAGCAGCAATTAGCTTCTGGCTGCAAGTGAACTCCTTTACATTCTTGTCACACAGGTATATATATTAATTCTCTACTCTATGTGAAGTACTAGCTAGGAATTGACTTGAATCTTCACAGTATATTTTTGTCATCAGTTTACTATTTAGGAACGTGTGCAACACTTCTAGTACTAGCTTCTAAGAACAGTTTCTACCTTTACTTGCAAGAAGTTTACCGTCGAACTCTACTAATTAAACTAACTAAATCGGTTATCTACAAACACTACTAAAAAACGTTCTTAAGCGACGGAACTGATTTTCCATCGCTTAAGTGCTTAACCGACGAAATGTTCGTCGCCTAAGTCCCGTCGCTTAAGGCCTAAGTGATAAAAAGGTAAAATTCGTCACTTAAGTCAAATTGTTATACGAGGAAATATATTCGCCGCACAAGCACTAATGTGACAAAACGAATGGATGTAAACGACTAAAGGATTCCATCGCTTAAGTGTTTAGCTTTTCACAAAAAAAATCCAGCCGACTCCAGTCACTCTTTTTTTTCATCATCAACACCACCTTAACCCATTGTTGTTTAAATAACTCAACCAATAATCTCATCCCACACCTAAACCAATAGCACAAAGCCCAGACATCATTATAGGTCGTTGCCGGAGTCGGTAGGTGAAAATCAGGAAACTCATTGCCTAACCAAGAATTTTCAAAACATCACTGATCAGAGAAACTAATTATACATGCTTGTAGAACTCATCTAGGAGACTAAGAATCTTACCACACACAGAGGAAACCGATGTTATACTTCGGTCCGGTCTGGTTTTTTACTATTCTAAATACCAAACTGCAAACCAAACCACACCTACGGTTCGGTTTTTTTTATATTTTAAAATTTATAATTTTTCTTATCATTATCATTACAGTGAAAAATTGCTATGTTTCACAAAGTAGTACATTTATTTACAACCTAATTAATGACCAAGTTATACAACATTAGTAGACACTTTGTGATTCCGATGACTAAAATTCACAAACGGAAATTTGACCGTTAGATATGATCATTATCACGAAAGATGTCTATGGTAAAAAAATTCAGCTGGATCCGACAACGTTAAGGGCTCGATTGAAACAGTCAACCATAATCTATTGTCACTTATCACCTACGTTGCACGGATACGGAAGCGAAGCGTTCGGAAGCGTTTTTTTTTCAAAATTCATTGGAAGCGAAATGTTTGGAAGCGTTGAAATAAAATAATATATATAATTATAAAATAATAAATAAAAAGCAAATTCAAAGTAATTGTTAAATTCATAACAAATTCAAGTCATTATTGTACTATTTGGTGGCTGACTCATATTCCTTAAGAAGAAAAAAACATCAATTAGTTTACATGGAAGGAAGCATACAATACTCTACTCTAACACACTATGAGCAATGCAATCTTCCACAATCTTTGTGATCATCTTTATACATACTTAATTTCCTAATTTTGGATTTGGATCCCAATTAAATATAAGAGAAATAGGGGGAGCAGTTAGTCCAACAATTTGCTTCTCAGTTCCACTTGCATGTAACATTGGTCAGAAAACTAGTTTTTAGCTTCTTTTTATTTGTTTCGGGTTTAAGTGGCTCATTCTTATTTTCATACCAACATATTTAAAGAAATTAATTATAAGTTTATATTATCTCTGAGTTTGAAAAACACTTAAGGATCTAACACTTAAGTGTATGCTCAAATTAGAACAAAAAAGGGGCAGCCATTCGCACGTTGAAAATACCTTTATCAATGCAGCGACATCCTCTTCTGCAGTCCTACCAATCTCTCTTATCAGAACGATACCTAAAACATATACATTGCTTAACAAAACGCTTGAAGCCGATACGGAGATGGAAGGTACGTTGTTGACAATGAGGGATTATGACGTGATTATAGTCAAGAACCACAAAACGTTTTCATCATCAAACTCAAATTGTGCGTGTTAATCTGTTTTTTTATATAAAAAAATTGCAATTAATATTTAAATATTCTCTTTATGTAATAATATTTGAAGTTTATTTCATTCTAATTTTTATTTGCACCTTTTTCTGTTTCTAAAAAAGAAATCTGATTTCCAGACTGAATGTCAATTGCTATTTTATTTATAGTTCTAAAAATTTTAAAATTTAAAATTTTAATTAATTAAAAATGTTTTAAAAACTTCAAAATCTTTATTCAACAGATATTTTCGCATTCATAGATGGTGCCCACTTGACACCCAACCTCGATCTTCAAAATATTTAACTAATATACTATGCGTTGTCGAGTCGGCTTATGTTTACGTTAACAGTGATGTTCACTGTTCACTAATGGCGGTGCGCGTCATTTTTTTCTCTTTCCCTTCGATGTCTCTCGATCTCTCGCTCTCCTGAAACTTCTTTGGCGATCTACAGCACATGTTCTGCTATTATTTGCAATTGGCATGAGCCCTTGTAAAGAGAAGTAGAAGATTCGGGCTGGGTATAAAATCGTTTGTCAACACGATTTCCTTCCCTTTTTTTGGTAATGTACACGATTTCCTTCCTCTTTGGTGGATGAAAACTTCTGAAAAAAAGGAAAGGAAACTGTGGAGGACACTTTCTTCGATGTCTCTGTGTATCAGACAGACGTAATTCCAATCGATCCGTGGCCGGAAAAGTTTGTGTGGGAAGACGGCAAGTTGGTGAAGAGAGAATATTTTGCAATTATTATCAGGATCGGCGAGTTAAGATACAGCCATCGTTCGCTGTCGGATCCCATCCATCTGGAAGTGGGCAAAGTAGAGCAGTTTAAATTGTTCTGGGTCATCAAGAATCCATGTCGTAAGTCATATTCCAGATTGGAGATCAAGCGCTCTCTACGCTTTAAACCTCTCCCTGAAACTGTATAAGAAGAGATTCTGGACAAGGTGTACCCGGTGATTTACTCCATGGAATGCTACTTTGTGCCTATTCTTGTGGTGGTTGTCGACGTCAGATACCGGAGGGAGAGTGATGAGGTCTTGTGTTTCACCCCTGCAGCTGCATCTGCCATCGATGGTTTGGAGAAAGTGAGACTTGATGCTGTCATTACTAATGGACGATCTCCCGAGTGTGCCATATGTTGGAAGGATTTCACACCGGAAGAAGGGATGCTTACTCGCATGCCCTGCTCACACTGTTATCATGGAGATTGCATTGCCCCCTGGCTGAGAGTTAACCATCGATGCCCCATGTGACGATACCCGATGCCAGTAGATACCACCCAGCTGCCACCATCATCCTATAATCCCCTGAGGAGGAGGCTTCTTTATGATGAGTAACTTTGCCTATAATGCTATGCGGCTTTGCTTTGTCAAGAGGTTCTCTATGTTCGTATTATCAAGCTGCTACTTGCTACTGTTATATGCATGACGCTTTTGGTTATACTTAATTAATTGTTTGCTTGTTGAGCTATTGTTTTATCGCAACTGAATTTGGTCTGTTTTCTATATCACTTTTTAACTCCATTTCGTTGTTTTCTTTCTGCTGTCTCCTCAACTAACCCATCAGCCACTTTCTACTCAACTCCTTGAACACCATAACACTTTGAAATTTATCAATGATAAGATATAAATAGACAGACACATTCAAGACCCAGAATTATTCTTCGTGGGCTAACTGAAAAGCTAAACGGCAAGACTCTTAAAACAACCATGGGGCTTTCTTTGGACAAGAAAGGGTGGGGCTGAGGCTGACAAGACTCTAGCTGGGAGAAACTTAAACACTCATAACTTCCCTCTATGAAGGAATATGTGTTGTCGTAGCCACAGTTTTGCACATTCTTCATATCACCATAGTCGTCCCCCGAGAGAAGATGACACTCATAAAAAAATTGCACTTCCAATCTATCAATCTATGGCTTCTTTTATTGACTTTAGGGTTAAGGAGTTGCAGTCAGATGAACTCTTTTGTTTGAAATGCTGGTTGTCGTGAACTTCAGAATCTCTTGTGACATTCTAACTCGAAGAGTTCCTTTCTCTTATTCTGGCTTCTTTGTTGGATGACGGTTGAGTTTCTGATTCCTAATTCAAAACCACGTTCAACCATTCTGCAGGCCCAGGGCAATGCTCTGATACCAGCTGATGCAGGACTGAAACTTTCAGGTTCAGTTTTGCAGACGGAAGTTTTCAGCGGATAAACAAGCCAAGGGATAGGGATACTTGTTGTAGAGCTGGAACGAAGTATTGAGTTATAGGGCTGAACGTCCCAAAGAATCTCTAACAAAGCTGCTTTACAGACTTTAAAAGACTAGCTATATATTCAATAGTAAACTCTAACAAAGAAAAAAGAAAGTCTTAAAAGAAAAATAATAAAACATAAAAAATAAGGATCCGGATTGGGAGACACTTTTTTACACAATTTTTTAAAAATCATTTAATTGTCTAGATCTGTTTGGTAAGTGATATCAACTAAACACCAAATAAACACTAAATGATGTGAAAAATAACATGGCATTCTATATAATTTTAACAAATTATAATTAGATTGAAATGTTTCCTTTATTTATTAGAAAAAGACTAACAAGAACGAAAAGAACAAGAACGCACCAAAGAAAGATCAAAAGAAAAAATGCCCAGGTCTTTGATTCTAGCTGCTTGTCTCTATCTCCATGCTCTGATAAATATTTAACCCCTTATGTGCTCGATTTTCTTTTCTTCGTCTATCTTCATGGTCGTCATCTCGGTTACTTTTTGTTAACAAAAATAGAGATCGAGGAAAGTGGAAGAAACATGAATATGCTAGTGTCAAATGCTACTAATTTTGTCTCATGTTAGTATACCACTGATTATTAAAATGGTTTAACAATATAAATCTATGGATAGTGAGAATTTGGACCCGTCAAACCCTAAATCGAGATAATCATATAAAGTGGATGCTAAGTAATTGCTAACCCGTCTGTTTACTGTGTTCAGTTATTCATACTGGACAAATGAGCAAGAAATATTTCATCCAATGATGTTTAGGCTGCAGAATGGGTTAACTGAGCACATAAGGGGTTGATTGCTCAAGAGCAACAAAAAACCTAAGCTCTTAATAAGGTCAGAGTCTTGAACTTATTTCTTTCTTTCTTCTGCGTGTTCTTTTCTTTTGATCGATTCTGATAAGAATAGTATTCCCTTCAATTTTTTTATTTGTTTTCTATTTCTGATAAATAAAGGAGACATTTCAATCTAATTATAATTTGTTAAAATTATATACAATGCCATGTCATTTTCCGCATCATTTGGTGTTTAGTTGACATCATTTACAAAACAAATCTAGAACATTAAACGTTTTTAAATCTTATGACTCACAACGAGTGTAACAATATTATGTAAAATAAAATGTCTTCTGATCTAAACCCAAAAAAAATAATAAAGCTCCTAGTTAATTTAGAACTTTCTAGATACTCTTAAATAACAATCTCATGGCTAGGATTTTCTCTTATCATAATTCTTATAGCGATTGGATTGATTAGAAGATGATGTGTGTAAATCCAAACATAGAAGCCAATTTATTTGGCAACTCTTAAACCACCATAACGACTTTCCTTTGGCAACTCTTAAACCACCATAACGACTTTCGTTTCCAGCCAAATTATGGCTGCTGCATTTATGTGTGAAGGTTTTATGCCCGCTTCCGATTGAGTGGAGTCACAGAGTTCCCTACCCCTCTATCATCGAGTGGAGTGTCTATTTGGTTGAAACCAGTTCTTCAGTATGTGATGTGTGATTACGATTGTACACTCATGGGTAGCATATAAAAAATTACATTTTCAATCTATAAATTTATGGCTCCTTTTATTGATTTTAGGTTTATGGAGTTGCAATCTGATAATTATTTTGTTTTGAAATGCCGCTTGTCGTGACCTTCAGTATTTCTTGTGTCATTCTGACTCGAAGAGTTCATTTCTCTTATTTCTGGGTTCTTTGTTGGATGACGGTTGGGTTTTTGATTCCTCTTGCATCTCAATGGGTTTTCTCAAGAATGTTTTGGTTTGATTTCTTATTGAGTAGAGTTACAAAGCTCCCTACCCCTCTATCTATCATATGGAGTCCCTTTTTGTGTTGGCTGAACCGGTTCTTCCATATGTGATATGCAATACTGTTGTGCATTAGTTCTTCAAACTTGTTTCGCGCATTGGTTGTCAGACTTGACTGTTTCTTGTTTATTCACTCGCCATCTTCAGCTTCTTGGCGTCTTAACATTATATGGAAGAATTGGCTGCACCGTATCTCTCAAACGTAGTTTCATTCATCTCATATTTTTTATGAAGGTAACCAAGTTGCAGATGCTTTGGCTAATCATAACAACAATTTGACAGGTTTGATCTGGTGGGATATACCACCTCTTTTTATCGTATCATTGTGTAATCGTGATTGGTTCGGTCTCCCTAATTTTCTTTTTTGTTAAGCTTTTGTTTGCTTGTCATGATCACATAAGGGTTTTCCTCATGTCTCTTATTTTTATTCGGGTCATGTTCTTGTCTCTCGATGTAATTTTTTTGCTTTTTAATAAATTTCCTCAAACTTCAAAGTTAAAAAAAATGATTGTTTCTTGTTTGATTTTCGAGCGCAGATTGAATTCAGTTGTCATCCTTTGCTTGTTGGATTAACCAGATCACATTGCTTCGTTGCTAGGCCAAAGGGAGCAGCCACATATATTGTTCAACATGGCATCAGCAACCCTTTTGCACCTCCGGTAAATGTGGCTGGGCTCAGATTTCTCTAGTTCAAGTGACAGTATATACTCCGAGGCACATAAACATGTTCTATAAACAAGAACATCACTTGGGTTGGTCGAGCTGGTTTGGGTTCAAAATAATATCAACCTCCTTGGAAATTGAGTGAAGATATGTCACCATGATCCATAATCATCATGTTGCTTTGTAATCAAACGGTTTGCACATGGTACTGAAATATGACTTCTCAGAGCACGGGTTTTAAAAAGATTTAGAGTTTGTGAAGAATCACGAAGCTGTTTACTAGAATATCTGTTTACTAGAATATATATATATATATATATATATATATATATATATACACAAAGTAGGTTTTCTCCTAATTCATATAATGATCTGTGATTATTAAGATTCTGCCGAGATATCACAGACCAAATAGGAAAACAATTGCTGTGTTATTCTCCTTTTCTCAAAATCTGATTCTTTCTAGTTTGGACTCGATCTCCATCTTTAATATTATCTTTATCACTCCCCCTCAAGTTAGAATGTATGTTGATAACATTCAACTTGCTAAGTAATGATTGAAACTGAATTGAACTAACCAGTTTGGTGAACAAATCTGCTGGTTGCTCCTTCGTTCTTATGTGTACAGTTTGAATGACTCCTTGCTGCACCTTCTCTCGTACCACATGATAATTTATTTCTATGTGCTTGGTACGTTCATGAAAGATTGGATTGAAAGCAATGTGAAGTGCTGCTTGGTTGTCACAAAACAATCTTGTTGGTCGAAACTGCTTTTCATTCAAGTCATAAAACAATCTTGTTGGTCGAAACCCGCCAACAAACTTCCTTCTAATTGCGTTAATGTTAAATTATAATCAACAGGAAAACGAGAAGATTTAGATGCTAAGAAACTTGTATCTTCAAGTATCTCAAGTGCATATTTCCTTTGACATAAGGCAATACCATTCTGGGATCTTGCAACTTCGATTCCAAGGAAGTATTTGAGCTTTTCTAGGTCTTTCAATTTGAACTTGCTGGCGAGGAACTTCTTTGTACTTGTGATATCTTCTAAACTGTTTCCTGCAAAAATGACATAATCCACATACACTAGCAAAACTGTGAACTTGCCATCGTGATTTTGGACGAATAATGAGTAATCACTCCAAGATTGATGAAAGCCTTCTGATTTGAGTGCAAGTGACAACTTGATAAACCATTGTCTGGAAGCTTACTTCAAACCATATAAACTCTTGTGCAATTTACACACAACATTCTCCCCTTTAGGCCAAATCCAGGTGACAATTGCATGTACACATCTTCAGTGAGGTCTCCATGAAGAAAGACATTGTTAACATCCAATTGATAGAGATGCCAACCACGAATAGCAGCCAATCCAAGAAGCAATCAGACAGTTGTGAGTTTGGCTACCAGAGCAAGGGTCTCTCTGTAGTCTACACCTTCTACTTGACTATAGCCTTTAGCCACAAGGCGTGCTTTGTATCTCTCAACGGTGCCATCAGAATTAAGTTTTATCTTGTACACCCATTTACATCCAATCAGAAGCTTGTTAGGAGACAAAGGAACCAAACTCCATGTGTTATTCTCTTATAAAGCTTTGAGTTCATGAAACATGGCATCACACCATACTTGGTGCTTGGAAGCCTCGAAAAAACTGGATGGCTCTTTGTGAAGGGAAAGCTGTGTAGTAAAGACTCGATAGGTGGGAGATAAATTATCATATGATAAAACATGTGATAAGGAATGAATAGTACCCTGTGCTCATTGAGTCTGACGGGAGGGAGCGAGAAGGTAGAGTAACCTCAACATGAAAGTCATGCAAGTATCCAGGAGTACGTGTTGTATGAGAAGAACGACGAGGAAGAGTTGCGGAAGCAGGTGTAGGAGAAATGTTTGGGAGTTCTGGAGGATTAGTGTTAGGCAAAGAAGGGATAAAGATGGAGTTAGGGTTTGGCGTGGTGGCATTAAGATTTGGGGCAGGTTCAATACATGGAACGAAAGTGGATGAACTGGATGATTGAGGCTTATTCAGACTACCCAAAACCTGAGTGTCATTAGTGTTTCCCAAAACACTGTGTTCAACTAGATCAATGAGAACTGGAGGAGGCTGTGGAGAAGGGATGTGTGTGTCAGTCGAATGGTTATGAGACAGATAAGGAAACACATCTTCATAAAAAATCACATCTCGAGAGACAAAAATGTGTTCTGTGTCTAAATCAAACACTTTGTAACCCTTCTGTCCATTTGGATATCCAAGAAAGATGCATTTGGCAGCTCGGGGATCAAATTGGTAGGTTTATGTGGATGTCTTGATGCAAAGAAAAGACAACCAAAGACTTTAAAATGATCGAATTTTGGTGTTTTCATAAAGAGTCTTTCAAATGGGGTTTGACCTTTGAGAAGAGGAGTAGGAGTACGATTAATAAGATAAGCAGAAGTGAAAATAGCTTCTCCCCAAAAAGTCTTAGGAAGCTGTGCTTGAAACAAAAGAGCTCTAGCCATGTTGAGCAAGTGACGATGCTTCCGTTCAACAACACCATTTTGTTGTAGTGTGTTGACGCAACTCGTTTGATGGACGATACCTTTGGAAGAATAAAATTTAGGCATTTTAAATTCAGAACTGTTGTCACTACGCACAATTTTGACTCTAGTATCATTTTGATTTTCAACCATATGAATGAAATCAAAAAGGAACTGTCTAGCTTCGGATTTTTGAATCATTAAAAAAACCCAAGTGCATCTAGTAAAATCATCAATAATGGTAAGAAAGTATTTAGCAACAGAAATTGAGGGTTCATTATAACCACCTCAAATATCGACATGGATTAAATTGAAAGGAGAAATACTTGAAATTGAACTTAAAGAAAGTGGTTTTCGAGTTTGCTTGGCTAAAGAACAAATAGGACACTTGCTAGAATCACATGACTTATTAGAAAGAAACGGAAATGAAGAGTAAACTCTAGTAGATGGATGGCCAAGCCTTTGATGCCAAATGGATGAAGAGGCACTGTCAACAGCATGACATGTAACTTGCTGAACTTTGTTGAGGAAATAGAGTCCTTCCTTCTCACAACCCGTCTCAATTATCCTCCCCGAGCGTAGGTCTTATATGAAACACACATGTTTGAGAAAACATTGATACATAGAGAGTCTTTACATAACTTACTCACAGATATCAAGTTGAGATATAATAATGGGATGCATAGCACATTATGAAGTGTGAATTGAGAAGAAAAGGTGATGGAACCAATGTGACTCACTCGTGCAGTGTGACCATTTGGGAGTTTAACAAAACAATTATGGGTGACATGGGATTCAGTGAACAAGGTATGGTCACAAACGATGTGATCACTAGCTCCACTATCGATAATCCAAGTACTATTATTACGAGCAACATGGAAGGCTTTACCTGAAATGTTTTCAGAAGTAGTGATATTACCAACATGATTAGACGAAGAAGCCTTGCGTTTGTTTAAGATCTCCAAAATCTGTTGTCGTTCTTCCTTTGAGAAAGGGAAATCCAGCTTGTCATTAAGATCTTCCATGCTTGATAAATAATTGCTCTTACTGATCTTAGTGGCTGCCTCTTCATCCCTCTTCCTTGTGCGACAATGCTCCTGGTCATGTCCCGTCTAATTACAGTACTCACAAGTTAGATGAGCACGACAAAACTTGGTGGAGTGGTTATCTTTGCTGCAAATATCACACCACTGCTTTTCATTGGCAGGCCTCTTAGTGTTGCTGTGACTAGTGGCTCGTTCAGACGTGCGGTCTGCAGCCCTTTCAAGCCTTGTCTCATACTCACGACTCTTTTAGACCGAGAAGGCAGCAGTATCTGTGATCTTGGTGTTGCTAGAGGCTTGCATTTGTTTTTCTTGATGCAAAGCCATTGCATAGGCCTTGTTAACAGTTGGAAAGGGATCAATTGGAACAATATTGCTTCTCAAAGCATCATAAGTGTCAGTAAGACCCATGAGAAACTTCATGGTTTGTTGATTCTTGATGTATTCTCCCAACTTCACTCCATCCTCACAATTGCATATTGTGAGACCACACACTGCATCTCGTTCATCCCACAAGCTTTTAAGCTTTGTGTAGAAGGTGGTTATTGAATCGTTGCCTTATGAGCATAACATGATTGCATTTTCGAGATTAAATAGTTGTACCATGTTCGTCTGGCCAAACATCTCCTTGAGTTCAGTCCAGATAGCTCTTGCAGACTTACAATGCTTGACACTATAAATTTCCTTCGACATGGAACCAGTCAGCCAAGTCTTGATTAATGTATCACAACGGTCCCATTGTTGTTGCTCATCGTTCTGTTCAGTAGTTCGAGTGCTAGAGCCATTGACAAAACCGATCTTATTCTTGATCATCAAAGCCGCGCTCATAGATCCACTCCATTCATCATAATTATCTTCCATCAAGGCTTGTGATACGAGAATAACACTCGATTGGTCTGAATGATGGAGGTAGAGAGGATGATTTGAGTAATCCCATGATTCAGGAGCACATGCTAGAGGTCTTGAGATAGATGCTGCATGTTTTTTCAAGATATTTTCTTTCAGCAACGGAAGAGCCTTCTGCTCTTGTTCTCCTTCCATGGTTCGATTAGGGTTTTAGTGGTGAGGGTAGGCTGATATTTGGAATAGTGCTGAGAATTATTAGGAACTGTATTTTGAGTATGTCGAGTTTATCGAGAGAAAGAGAGATTGGATCGAGATTGAGGCCGAGGATCGACGCTCTGGTACCATAAAAAGGTTTAGAGTTTGTGAAGAATCAATCTTATTCAACGAAGCTGTTTACAAGGGTATATATACATATCTATCATAGTAGGGTTTCTCCTAATTCATATAATGATACCTGATTACTAGGATTCCGCCAAGATATCACAGACCAAATAGGAAAACAATTGTTGCGTTATTCTCCTCTTCTCACAATCTGATTCTTTCCAGCTTGGACTCGATCTCCATCTTCAATACTATCTTTATCAGGTTTGGTTTCTCAAAAAGGATTTGAGCTGGTGTTTAACCATTCTCAAAGAAAACAAGTTCTTCATCAATTCATAGCGTGATCATCTTGCTAATATAAAATTGTGCAGATTAGCAAAATGTGCATTGCTTTATGGGTGCTCATAATAAAATTTCAGGATACCACGGTTAGGATTTCTTCCCCTCTCTCTACTTTTAAGGCTAGGGTTCTCTGTTGTGCGGCACGATCTCTTTACTATGACTTCAACAACCATGGCTCTCAAATCAGCGACCGTCTCCACCTCTTCGGTGATGGCTAGCCTTATATCCAAACTCTTTTTGTACAACCAAGAAAAACCGGTGGATCTTGGAAACCTCCGATGACCCACGAGTAACTTCGTGGCTTAGCGCTTCTACCTTGTAGGACGCCCGAACCTGACCCGAGCGGTTGTTTTTGAATATTTTAGGAGCGTCGTCCGCTTAATGTGAAGACTTCCAACTCTGGTGGAAGTGTAAGCCAGAAGTGATTGTTTTCAGTTTACCTTTACGTCGGAGAGAGATAAGAACATGGTGAAGAGAGGAGGCCCTTGGGCATACCAGAGATCCATGTTCATCCTAAATGACTACGAAGGCTTCTCGGACATCATGGCCTTGCTGCTTGACTTCGTCTAGATTTAGGTCGGTATTGAAGGTCTCCTGGCTGCGCTTTCGACCGTTGCAACTGCTAGGGTAGTGGTGGAAACCATCAGTCCTGTTTTGCAGGTTGATCATGGTGGATTTCAACGTGGTTTGATTAGGGTTCGTCTCACCCTTTTATTGGATCGACCGGTGAGATCAGACCGCCGCCTTAAGGTTTCTTCCATATATATCATGTATGAGGGATTGGTTGGCAAGTGTCGGACTTGCTCTATGTTGAATCACGGGGGAGAGGCTTGTCCTCAAGAGGCTGCAAAGATAACAAAATTGGTACCAACGACGCCTAGGGTTGTTGTGCCACCACTAATGGTGTTTCGGGCAAATTCTGCTTCGACGCTCACGGTCCCTAGCTCCCCATGTTTGGTCTCTCCCTTCCCAAAGGCCAAGAGGCCGATACAGATCTGGGATATCCCAGCTTTCCCATCTCAAGCCAAGGTGGCTGGTGTGCGGCGGAGCAGGGAGGAGGAGATGACCCCTGATGGCAAAAAAGCTCGCCATATGCTGACGTTTGAGTTGCTGCCTCTGAACTCGGAAGGGTTTGGGTTCTCAGTGTGTGAATGCGGGGTATTATTGGGCATCAAAAAGAATGACAAGTCTCCCAAGAAGAGGGAAGAGGAAGGCTGAGAGAAAGTCGTAAAAAGAAGGTTGGTACGGTCGGAGACGGTTCAGATACTATGGGACTGAGTGTGGGAGAACTGGAAGGTGTGGACTCGGGCCTCGACACTGAGGCTGAAGAGGAGTAGTATTCCTAGGACACCTAGGAAATATCTCTACCATTACTCTATCAGTGAAGCTTTCTTTCTTTTACAATGAAAGATACACCATTGGGTCTCAATTAAACCCCTATTTGGGGAAGGAAGTTGAACTGGTATGAATATCGGTAGGTTATTATGCTTTCTAGTATCTATCCGCTTTTTTGGATGTTTTTTGAGGTTGTTGTTCTCAATTTGTAGCTTAGTTTCATTTTTTCGTTTCTCTACAGTTTTATGGTCTTCAAATTATTCATGCTTGACCCTCGGGTCATATAATCTTTGATCAACGGACTTGTCTCTTTTTCCCTTAAAAAATGTGCATTGCTTTATGGGAAAGCGCTAGAATACACGGGTAGTATCGTGCACAGGTGCGGACCCAGAACACGTGGCACAATATTGTTCACATAATTTATATTCAAAGGGTAAATATGTAAATCAACGTTTAACTGACATTAACCGGTTAACTAGTTTGGCTTTGTCTCTATCCAAACCCAGATCTATAAATTTTTAACCCATATCTCATAATTTACAGGTTGAATAACCTACATAGAGACAGAGATGGTTTGGTTAATTTGGCTTGGATCAGGTTCGGTTTTTAGAGATAGAGATGGCTTTGGTCGGTGTCTGGCAAACTAACAGTAAGCAATAGAGATGGAAGACGGTAGAGACTGAGGTTCTTCTCAACCATGACGGTAGAGGTGGAGTTGGCTCACCAAGAAATATATGATGATAGGGATCTACCAGCAGCAGAAGAATAAGTCGATGTTGATTTCGATCGAGATGCCCTAAAGTACCGCCGACTCATCCCTTCCGACGAGATGCACAAGTCATGTGAAATCGGCTACATATGGTTAGATAATATTTATTTAGAGGAGTGATCAGTGATATGATTGTGAGATAAACTCATAAAAGAGTGATGGTGTTTGAATTGGTTGAACTATTGAGTTGAATCATTCCATCCCCTTGGATAAAGCAGATTGATGTCGTGGAGCTGATGGAACACAACATCAATTTGTAAAGAGTTTTTAGCAATACCGGTACCCAAACTCTTGTGGCACGATCAAAGTGATACCCAAACTTACAAAACTATCAATGTGGTACCAAACTTCATTTTTGTTACCAACGAAAGGCCTGAGACCATTTTCCGTCACGGCGTCGTTTGTTTGATGACGTGTCTCGTATGGGACCCACTAAAAATATTTCTTATCAGTAGTCTCCGAACTCTTTTGAAAGGACCAATGTGATACCCAGAATGAAAACCCAAGTTTTTCATGTTCAAACTCAAGCTTAAATGTCATCTAAACCCTAAATCCTCAACAAAATCACTAAACCCTTGAAGGAAATGTGATGTAGAAAAAGTCTAAAAGTCATTTAAATCCTAAACACTAAACTCTCGACAAAACGTCTCTAAACTCTAAACTATCGACGAAAATAACCTTCTATGTTTCGAATTCCTTGATCACATTTTATTCTAAAATTTCCAAAATTTCCCTCCTAGTTTGAACATAAAAAACTTGGATTTTCATTCTAGGCATCACATTGATCATTCTAAAAGAGTTCAGGTACTACTGATGTGGTTATCTATTGACAATAAATATTTTTGGTTGGTCTCATACGAGACACGTCATCAAACAAACGGCGCTGTGACGGAAAATGGCCTCAGGCCTTTCGTTGGTATCAAAAATGAAGTTTGGGCACCACATTGGTAGTTTTGTAAGTGTGGGTATCACTTTAACCGTGTCACAAAAATTTAGGTACCGACGCTGGAATTTACTCATTTGTAAATAGAGCATTTGAAGGGTTATCTCATGGTGGAAGGATTGGCGGGACAAGGGGCAGAGGCAGAGAGTGGGATGGACGTGGAAGAGGGAGGGGTTACAACAGATGAACTTTTGTTTGTGAAGCACTGAGATAAAGTTCAGGAATGCGGATGGGTGACAAGACAGTTACTGTGACGGGCTTAATTTACACAAAAAGCTCTTCCCTTAACGACTCTGTTAGAAGTACAATACAACGCGATTAGTGCATCTTTTGTCTGAAATTTATTGGGAATTAGTTGGGTTCCGAGTACAAATGTCTGAAATTTGAACCCAAAACAAGTAACTTGTTTTGAAGGATAATAATGACTTTTTTGAGAGAACATTGCTTTTTTTGATGCATCAAGAATCCATTTTTGACTGCGTAAATTGGTTAGAGGACTTGAACTTTGCTATTATTGTATATCTCACCATAAAAAGAACCAAATTCACAGCATAGACATTCTCAAATATACAGGTACCCAACAACCAACATCGGTCAATTATTTAGGAGTCTATTTCAATTTTTATGGTGATGCATCTCCGTATATAGGTTCTCATATATAGCTTTCTATTTTTCTTCTTCACAAATTTCGTTAGTATCGATATGAACAATCGATGAACAACGGTTTTCTTTTTATAGTCGTTATGGTCAATGTCGTTTTTCGTTTTTTTAGAAGACACCGTTCTTAAAACTTGTCTCAAATCTCTAAATGTCAGGTCCGGCCATGAATCGCCCGACCCCATCCATACAATCACCTTCCTCTTCAAACAAACAGATACTATTACCAGACCCAAAATCCAACCTCACGGTCCTCATCATCATAATCTTTATCTAGCTACTGGTGCGTAGTCTGCATCTTCTCCCCAATACAGCAAAACCCGCCTCACAGTCTTCTAAAATCCCTCCAAACCCATCTCACAAAAAAGATAAATTCAACTCCCCCTAGTCAAAACCCCAACCACTTCAATTAAAACACCCTTCTCTCTCTCTCTCTCTCTCTCTCTCATAGATCATGAGTCTTGGTAATGTATAGATCATGATAGTCTATCAATCCAACCTTGCCACCCTACCAAATCTTAAAGAGCTGCAAAAACCAAAAAAATCTTAGATTTCTTTCATTCACTCACATAGGTCATTAAATTAAGCAACAAACCTAGGTACCATTAGAGGTCCCAGCTACAAAAAAGCTGTAAATCTTTGTAGTTTAATATCTTAATGCATGCAGCTCTCAATTTTAAAGTGATGTCGGAAGAAGCAAGCATTTCCACTAAAGGGTTTTCAAGGCATGCTTGTACTGAAAGGTCTGAATCTCCACCCACCTGGAAAACAAACTGAAAAAAAAATTCTGGGAGCGAGTCTCCATGCGAGAGCAGAACAGTGACTTTAATTTACTCTCTCTGCACCAAAAGATAGAGAGATCATGTCAATAAATATTACTTTTTACTAGCTGAGGATACAAAATACGCAAAATTAGAGCAGCATAGGAATTGATTTGCACGGGACTCGAAATTTTTTACAGTGCCTTTCGCATTCACACGTTCCCTTTACGAAACGCAGAAAAGGTTAAAGAGAGAGAGGTCGCTCCGGATATGACCTCCCCATGTAACCATGATGTATGTATGGGCATATTGTTAAAAGATGATAATGTATGGACATGGGATGGTTGACATGAATACAGTATCATTGTCATTATCAATGCATGGTTTCTACATATGGAAATATTACTGCCACACTCTTTTCACATTTAACCTCTACAGTTAAATTACGTAGGATTAGTGCAGTCATTATTTGCTAATTTACGTTTAAATTCACATACGAGTGGAGAATGGAAATTCATGTTGAGGGATAGATGGTGTTGATCACTTGCAGTAAATTATAGTTCTAGATCATTTATTTACTACATTTAAGTCGAAACAGTTTTGATTATAAATTTGTGCTCTTTCAAAATATGTGACATATATGCTCATTATATGTAATTATGTTTAAACTTACATTGGAGTCGAAAATGAAAATTAATGTCGAGGGACAAAAAGTGATGATCACTTAAAAGTAAATTGTAACTTTGGACCTTTTTAGTACTTATATTTATGCCAAACAACACGAATATAAGTTGTACTCGTTCGAAATACTACGTAACAAATAAGGTTGATTTAATCTTAGTGTGTGCCCTTTGATTTGATGTTCAGAAGAATACCAAAATAAAAGCAATTACCTAGCATCACCAAGACACCAACACATGGATTCTCCACTACCGTTAATTTTTTTTAAGAACTGCCACCACGGTTAATTTACTAACATGTATATGTTAGCATCATAGAGCATATACTATTTTAGTAACAAATAGAGCATATACTATTTGGTGATAACATATAACTATATAAGTTACCCCACACGTACACAAGTGAAATAACTCACCTTAAATGTTGATAAAAAGAAGGTGGAATAAATTGATTTGATGTAATATGGATATTGTGATATTTCCCGATTTTAAACTTTGAATTATGTTCTGGAACACTGTAGCCGGTGACGTTAACAGCAGGCACGACTGGACATAAGACTAGGGTGTGGGTACTTAGTTGATCCTCCCCCCGATCCAATCAAACATCTTACTGTCTAGGGTTTACAGTAGTAGCTGCAGTCTTTTACTGTCTTGGTAGCAATAGCAAGTAATAGCAGCAGCAGCAGCAGCAGCAGAGAGAATAGGGTTAGGGCATAATACAATACAACAATATACGTAGAGGGACAACAAAGCACGCAGAGACGAGAGAGACCAAAGGGTAAACACAGGCATGAGTTTTTAGGGCACGCCATTAATTGATTGAAGGTGATGCACACGTGGCTCGAACAGAGTTGATGGTGATCTGGGTGAGTGTTGAATGGGGGAAATAATCTGTGTCGTCATCTTCCTTGACCAGTTCTGGGGTTTTGATCAGGGTTCTGCGTGGTAGCCATTGACATGGTCTGAAGCTCTGTGAACTCTGCGAGTTTCTGTGTGAGTGAGAGAGAAAGTTTGGTTAGAGAGAGTGACTGAGATTCTTTTTGGGACCATGCCACTGATGGATCTGAAACCACACAACACAACGTTCTCACCAAAAATAACTCACCTGAATCCCAGTAACCAAATCATTACCCAACACAACAGTAAAAATAAAAGAGCTCAAGATATGGGGATGACGTGGTACCGGGAGTCTCTCGATTCGTGCGGCGAGTTTCCGGGCAGATGAGTCCATCAGGTGACGTCTACTCTTTTTCTTGAAAGGATTTTCAAATCCCATGGAGTCCTGGATTGGGAAATTTTACAAATCCAATTTTTACTACAAACAGTTATACTGCTGGCTGGTGTGACTAAAGATCAGACACTTCACATTTATTTCTAGTTGGGTATAGCTGTTTGCATTGTTCAACCGGAAGAAGTAACAAGTTCCTCCAATGGTTTAAAATTTTGTTTCAAGCTAATATTAGGTAGTCATGATCAAACTTTCTACAACTGTTTGGAAATCCATCTGGTTTGAGTCAAACTCATCTCAGAATATGATAGAGCCTAATAGGTAAGGGCACTGTCTCTCCTTTTTTTTGGTTAAAGGCACCGTCTCTCCTTTTGTTCTTGGCTTTAATGCCTTCATGAAACTTTTGTCCTCCCCCCGTAGAGATAGAGTAGCAGAAATGCAGAGCAGACTGCTCTGGGGTTTTAAGCCAAGCTTGGAAAATGACTTGTCAGCAGACCCTTCAGAAACCCTTCACAATAGTCTATTGATTATTGCTGTGGATTTTGAATAGCTGATTGCTGTGGACTTTTGATTAGGGACCCCTACAAAGGGTACTTCCTACTCTTTGCCTCTACTTCAAGGGACATTGAATTCGTTCCAATTAATAGGACATGGGTATTTCCAGCTTCAGTAACTTTCTTACCACAGGTAGAGAAGTACAGTAAAAATAGGTCAGGTTCCATACGAGTTGAAATACATTAAGTAATATGATGCCACAAGTAGACTGCAACTGCATACTAACCGTACTTGATTCAGCCAAATTATAAGCATCAATAGTTACTGAGATTAAGGTAAATAATCTGAAGTACTCTTGAAAGTAACTGCATAACTTAATAGACAGCTTATTGGGAATCTATTATCACCCCATCACACAAAAGACCAGTTTGTGAACATGAGCGCCAGGCAATGGTTGGAATCATCATCGTTAACAACCTTCCACGCAACAGCCTGCTCATAAGATACTGGCCTGCCCATGCTAGAAGCACACATTCCGGCTGGCAGATATGCAAACCCCTGAAAGATCCAGAAAACTTGGTTAGAAACAGTGCAAAGTTGCTCTATGTCATAAGAGAAAGCCACATATTTGGGATTTGTCATGTGTCCACCCTAAAAGCATAATAGCTAATTTCAACTATTTAAAGTAGATAGGCGGCATTACCTGGAGCATGATTTTGGAGAACTCCGAGCAGAGCACTTTCCGTCCAGCTTCATCCAGAATCTTGTCAAGCATGATGTCTTGGAGGGCCACAAGAGTTGTTTCAAGCATGTCAAGTCCGGCCTGGTTTGCAAAAGTGAACACCGGAGATGCCTGCAAGTATATTTTAACAACCATGTTGAGTAGGTACTAACAGTACTTTAATAAGTTGGCTTAAACTGAAAAGAATGCAGGCACATACATTTGTTTTCACAGAGCAACACATGATTGCATCAGGATGATTCCAAAGCTGCTTCAGAATAGCATCACCAGATGGGGACTCCAGTCGAAAGAGATCTGCCCCAGTGTGGATCCTGAAAAGTAATTACCAAATGTTCAGTGAACTGCAATGATCACTGCTAAGATAGGGATCATGATGATCATTTGAGAGTTGTACCTGTAGCTTCGAAAGATCCAGCGTGCCAAAGTTTGAGCCTCAGGAGAACCAGGAAGGGATTTCGGTCCTATTTGGGAGCTGAGACGGGAAGGGGAAATAGCCATAGCTACCCTTTGAACAGAGCTTACAACACTGCGCACATACTGGCGAGCCATAACTGCTACACTGTCGCGGATGTGATTCTCAAAGGTAAATTGGAAGGCTATGGTCAGAACTGACCTAAGGTTGTAACTATTTGCATCACCCTCGTTAGCTCGGCGAGCACTGCTGGCTCCTACTTCAAGCGTAGAGGCCAAATCCAATGTGCGATTTGCAGCTGGTCCGTCCTGCAACATAGAGAAGAGACAAATCTATTATGATCACAACATATGGATACAGGAAAATAGTGAGATTAGTAAGAGTAGAGATGTTACTGAACTGTTTTGGCATCCAATGGTATGACATGAAAACCAGATGGCAACAAAGGAGCATCATCAGCAAATGATTCATCTATAGGTGCAAACACAAGCTGAGCACAGGCACCAACTGCATTTTCATCAACCCCACTGCACATCTGCCTCGGTATTTAACAGGAAATTGTGTTAATACGAAAGTTTGTGATGATAATAGAAGGGGAAAGAACTGAACTCCCAAATCTAGAAATGCATAATATATACCAGAGTAACACTAACCTGTAATAAGAACATATCTCGTGCCAAAGCAACATCTTCAGGAGAGTAAGCATGACCCTCTAGCCGAACAACCTCTAAGAACTGCACAAGAGTAAGCAGTAGACATTTTTGTAGCAGAATAATACATTAGATCAATCGTTTAATCTGGAATTTAGGAATGATTGAAATAAGTTTTGCCATTACCTCTTCATTCTCCACAGTGGGCGCAAGAGGTAGAATGACCTGGCTGCTTGGGAAGCCACCTGGTCTTGCAATAGGAACTGCGTAAGGGCTAGCTTTAAGACATGCAGCAGAGTATGCATCAACCCCATAGTCAGCCCACTCTGATCGGTGCTCCCTCAGAAAACGAACAAGCAAAGCAGGAGGAACACTCTGCACCCCGATCAACAGTCATAAGGAAATCAACGGTGCAATCAGAAATAAATATTACAATGAATTCGTACCAAGATACTTTACAGCAATAAACTTTCATATGCCATACCTGCAGCAACATTGATGCCTTGGCACACAGCACCCCTCCTCCAAAAGATGGAAAAATTGATGCGTTATACTGAGAACCAAGAAATTTGTTTGGAGATGAGTTTATGGCAATGGTCACATCCTCCGCACCATCACTACCCAAAAGGGACCAACCATTATCCGCAAACCCATTAACAGCATCATTGAAACCTCTGTAACCCCAGTTCCAAAAATTATCAGCAACATTATTAAAAAAGTAGATGAAGAGTAATCGAGTGAGGGAATAAAAAATACTTAGTTTCTGAGGAGCTTACCTGCAGAGCCTTTGACTAAAAGTTCTCAATACAGCAGGCTGGCGACCCCCAGCATATGGAATTTCTCCAGTGGCCTCTTGAGCTATCTGCCTTATGTGACACAGGGCCTGAACAATAAAATTACACAGATTAATTATGAATGAGGGAAGAATATCTGAAATGTAACCGACTTTAATGAATTATGCTTGTAATACTTACTGCAACAGTCATTTTTTGAGCAATGATTTTAGATGATTCATACAGTGACCTGAGAACTTCAGGAACGCTCCAGGCCTAAACACAGAATGTCACACAGTAAGACAATTAAATAGAATAAAGGTTTAAAGGGACAAGTGCTAAAAATGTTTCTCACATCTAAATCAACATGATCGACGATGTTAATAATGGAGCCACCACCCTCACACGGTCGGATAAGAAAGCCACTAGGAAGCATCTCGGCTCTCACAAAATTTGCAGATGAGGGCCCTGTTGGGCCACCAGTAGAAGAAGTCAATGACCTCTCGCAGACCTGTAAATGGAATATTGAGATGGTGAGATGCAACAATATCGCATTGAACTCCATAGATTTTAAATTGAGGCAAGTAACATCAATTCTTATGCATATTTCATCATCCTAGAATACAAAAGGATAAGTCATTGAATTACCACAAGACTACCATCTTCCAATGTTGTAGTATATCTGAGTGTCCAAAAGTCACGAGCTGCAGCTAAAGTTGTTGGTGCATAAGTCTGGTAAAGAAAAACATGTATCGATTACAAAAACTAAGCTGTATACATTTTACATGAATTGAAGTTGATGATATATTCATTCAAAAAGGAACCAATTCACAAAACCAGACCTGCATGTATAATAGCTCAATTGTTCCATCATTTCCCGCAGGAATTATACTGAGTACATCAAGGCAACGGCAATCCCGAAACCACGATGGACGATCTTTGAGGATTTCAGCAACCTACAATGTAAGTTAACATACAATTTGGAACAAGAAAATAAACAATAGAAGCATGAGAAAGTGTTTTAAGAGTGAAACATATAAACATGTACCAAGGACAAATGAAGATCTGTGTACCTTTGTGGGCTCAAGACTCACAAGACCGCAAGCTCGTGCTGCTACCCCACTCGTATTGCGGGAAACAGCGACGATTCCAATAGAATCCGGACCAGGCTGAAAATTTATTTCTGGGATAGTTAGATATAGAAGTTGATATAAGGTAACTGACAATGCAATTCAGTAGCGGATGTATGTATTTGTGCGTGATGAATGAATCAAGATAAATCACCTTCATCCCAATCATCTGAACCCAGTCGACAGCAGTTCCAGTAGCCTTGGAAAGGAACTCTGCCAAGGTCTCCTCCGCAATTGCTAGAAGACTGAAATAAATAAAAAATAAGAAATTATTCATTATACTATATCATAAACCAACTGGCTGCATTCCCGTTGTCTTATAAGGTCATAACACCTATCCAAGGACACATTTACTTACCCAGCTGGGTTGTTAGCATCCCTTTGAGGATGCTGGGGAGTTGGGTTGTGCTGTTGGTGCTGACCATTCATGACCACAGACTCACAGCTATTGTCTGTGGTCGTTCCAGATGCCTGCTTGCAATAGGAAAAGGAAAATTAGAATGCCTCTTCATTAACTTCAATACGTCATTAGAATGCATATCCACTTTTATCACAGCAGAGCCTATGATGGTATTAAACCTTGGTAAAAGATTTTGAAGAACCAGTTTAGAGATATAGGTATGGAAATCTAAGGAAGCAAGTACAAATGTAAAACCAGGTGAATCAGAAAACCTTTATATGTGCCAGAACACAAAATTATGGTCTGTCTACAACTCAAATAGACAGTTATTAAAGGCGGAGGGAATTACACTATGCAGTTGAGTTTTCATGAATCCATTCTCGTAGACCAAATGAGAGACTTGGTTCTGTAAGCGGTCATTTTCTTCCATTAACAGCTTATTCATAGCAGACAGCTTTCTATTCACTGTTGTGAGTCGAGATGATTCCTTCCTCTGCTTTTCACGACATCTATTCCGAAAGAAAGAGAAGAGAAATGCAAGTTTAGACACTAATTCCAGTCGATGGTATAAAATGATTACAACAGCAGCTGATGAAATTAAGATAATGCAAATTATCTAGCTGTGACAGAAGATGATAAATAATGCTGCATAATATGAAAATTAATTAAGAAACGGAATTAAATTGTTTAATTCTACATATCACAGCAAGTCGTCATCAAACCCAGGTTAACAGTAGACAAATTACATATACAGAGTAGCACAAATCAAAGTTACTGCATTCCCATTAATTCATGGGGACCAGTATTAAAACACCATGCCAAAGAATCCATTTTTGATATCTTAAAGAATAGTGTACTAGATTGAAGGTGTTGAAGACAACAACAACAAAAACTGTGAAAACAGTGAGACATAAAGAACCACAGAAAATGAAAAAGAATCCAAAAAAGTCATTATCCTTCATTAAAAACCCAAAAGACTCAAAAGCAATATTTGCATTTAACCTCACCTTTCTGGGTTTCTGCAAAGATCAAAAAGAAAACCCAAGAACCGGTAGGAATTTCTGCTTGCATTTGGGAAAAATGAAACTAAAACGGACACCCACAAATCCAATGTAGTTAAATAAGATAAGGATTCTAGAATCAACTGCTCTTTACCTTCAATTGTATTCTCAAAATTTACAGAAAATCCATTTGCAGAAGAGTCATCTATCTAAAAACAAACAAAAAAGTCAAAATAAATAGAAATGGAAGAGAAAGAACAAACTCCAAGTCCAACCAAAATTTCCATAAAAGGAAATTAAATCTGATACAGATGCAAATTAGATGTGAACTTAAAGACAGAACCTTTCAAAAACAAAGGAGAAGCTTTAGATTTGCATTATAAAATAAATAACAAAAAGTTGTCTTTTTCCTCAAAGAAACTCTGCTTCTGCAAACGGTTAAGAAACCAGTTCAAAAACCAAACCTTACATTTCCTCTTCAGTTGAAACCACAAAAACCCACTCATCTCTTGTAAACAGAAGGAAAAATCTGAGTCTGAGATCCATGTACCAAACAAACATGAAAAAGCAAAAGAAAAACCGGAACAAAAAAAGAGCAAATCACATAAAATTGACCAGTGACCTCATTTTAAAAACTAAAACAACAAGATGGTATTCAAATGCTTTTAATTTGTTTATACCTTCGATTCTGGAACCAGACTTTGATCTGTTTTGGCTCAATGTTAGAGAGAATAGGACACTCCCTAATCAGCTGCTGCCTTCTCAAAGAACTAGGCTTTGGGCATTCAGTGTAGACCCTCTCCAAGGCCTCAACTTGCTCTGGTGTGTACCTCACATACTTGCTTGAATCCATTTGGTTGTTGTTGTGTTTTTCTTTGTGCATAACAAGTGCCATGCAAATTGAACCAAACACAGATGGAAAAACACAGACCCAGATAGTGTTTTTGAACTAGTTAAAAGGGGGTAGAGCTCACTGTTTAGGACAGAAACAAACAATGGGTGAAAGAGAGAAAGGTGCTTTGCTTTTGTGAGAGAATTAAGCTAAGCTAAAAGAACAGCTGGTGTTGTTCTGTCTTCTTTGTTGGGCAGGCTCTCTCGACCAAGAGAGCCTCCTCTATCCTTCATCAGGCGACTCAAAGATCTCTCTAGCTTTCTACTCTCTCAAAGATCTCACTTGGAACTGATAGAAATGTGTTCAGGGACTAAAGGCTTCTGCTTTGCTAGTTTGCTCTCAAACAGTAGTTGGCTTTTGGTTTTGTTCCTCCAGATAATCAAATCTCGAGAATGTGAACAAGAAAATAAGAAAGAAAAGAGAGAAAACCCACACAGAGAGGAGAGAGAGTTGCGTCCTTATTCCAAACCCCATGCCTACTAATAAATAATCAAAAAAGATGCAAACTTTTATATTTAATTTATTTTTATCTTAATTTTCTGATAACCTCAACAGTGTCTGATGTGAGGTTTAAGAGAGAAAAAGGAAAAAGAATAAAAACCAAAAGAGGAGCCAAGAGGGGATGAGCTTCATATGATATGATATGATATGATATGATGTGAGCCTGGTTTGCAGAGCAGGCCGTGTCTGGGTGAGACCCGGAGCCCTGACACTGTTCTCAAACAACACGAAAAACTAGAGACCCGGCCGCCAGCAACGTCCCTTTACATCTTTTCTCGTTAAAACTTTTGATTTGATATTAGGTTTTTAATCCCTTCTCTCTCTCCGGTCAAGTCAAAATAGCTGTCCATGATGAAGCTTTGAGAGCTTGATTAAGCTTTTGCAGATCTTTCAACGGAGAGTGGGAGAGTATTTACTATTTAGTATATCACGGTTAGATTATATTTATGTCGTTTATATGTATCAGCAGTATAATGATTTATATAAATAGTATGCAATGATCGATGTATGTATATATGTACGTATGAGTATGAGGTAGGCAGTGGGGTTCACGCATGCATGGGAAGCGTCAAGGCAGAGAGGATATCAAAAAAATGGGGCAGTGTAATCTGTAACGCTTTCAATTGCTGGCCGGGTGGGTCGGTGTGACCCGGGAACCCGGAATCATTGATGCTCCTAGCTAGCGAGGGCCAAAGAATCTTTGGGGTAAACTTAGAGCATGTGCACCGGCGAGCACTATTTCGCCGAACCGCTCGAGCAACTGTAGGACTCAGTCGGTAACCGATCGAGCAAGAGAATGGGTGAAACGCAACGGTGAGATCGGTTCGTGCAAAACGGTGGGCTCCAGCTCTTGTAAAAGCAATCACTCGAGTAAAGTTTGCTCGAGCAATTTCAGTCTGGCTGGCTCTCGTGCTCATCATCTTGCTCGAGCAACCGGTGCAAATGCTCTTAACTGACAAAGAAGATGGGGTTCATATTGCCATATTATAAATTTACAAAATATGTGTATTTGTCGTACGGACAATCAGTTCACTCAAATATGATTGTGTACAAATTTATATGTTCGATAATAAAGATTTAGATTAGAGATTCATCTTTTAGAGTTTAAGGGGTTTGTTTCAAATGAAGGCATCAGAAAGTCACCACAAGAGTCTTGATTCATGTTTCTTTATCTTGGGGTTAACTTAACTGTTGATTCATGACAAGAATAATAGAATTCACGACGTTGACATAGTTGTTGTATAAATTTATAAAATATATGCATGTGGTGACAAATTCAGAATTCTATTTAAATTTAAATGAGGACATGTGGGGGCATACCAATTTATATTTAAGCTAAAAATTGGTATGTTAGCTATTATATCACTTATTAACTCTACCATACATAAAAGCTCAATGGCAACGCGAGCCCTCACAAGCCCCCCTCTAGGTCCGCCAGTGCTTGCGTGCATGTATTCATCAGTGTTAACGGTGTATCATTTCTCTCAAATATCGTTGTGTCAAAATAAAATGTGTGATGATATAAGATTTAGATTTAGTGTTTAGAGTTTGTTTTGAAATAAAGATATATCGGAAAGTTGAGTGAAATAACACACCAACTAACACTAGATACATCGGTCACGTGAACCACTGAATATATACAAATTGGCACAATATGATAGAGATTGATTACAGTAGTAGAGTTCATGTTGGATATGTAAACATCAGGCCATGTGTTCGAACACAAGCACAACTCTTAGAGATAGATATAAAATTTTAATTTCATTATTATTTAAACGTGCAAATGGTCTTTTCTTAATTTTTTTTTTTACTTTTTGTGGGCTTTTGTTTGTTTTCATTTTTTTAATTCTGGTTATAATTTATGTTTATATGAAGTTTCATGTTTTTGACATTTAGACTGTTGTTTTATTTATTATTAAAGTTTTTTACATGAAATTTTAAAAATATTATTAATTTTTAAGTTATATGACTATATGAGTGTTCGAGTTGAACTCACATCCTGGCTACTTCACTGACACCAATGAAAGGTCGTGAGTGATCACCCTATATAATTACTCCAACATTGATGCCAGGATGAATACAGGCTGAAGAAGATCTGCTAAAACAATATCCAAGCATGATTCTGTTATCATATATATATGGATGATGAATCGAAAATAACTTCCATATATAGAGAGACAGTCACGTACAGATAGACAGCAGAAATCAAACAAGATTGAATCTCCTCGTACAGATCGGATGGTTTCAGATGATCACTTGGAAAATTGATAGGTCTGCATCGATTGAGATCCTCAATTATCTCATGGAGTTGCTATATCCTTGTCGCATATATAAGTCGTGATAGTGGCCAAAATGCCAAACCATCTAGCTAGACAACTTAATTTTGTTGAATAAATGATCGAGTTTTGGATTGTTCTTCTTGGTGTTGTTGGTGGTGGAAAAATGGGATAGAGAGGGGACAGGAAAGACGACAATATGCATTTGAACAGTGCCATACGACAAGATGCTATATTCTAAAATTAATCGAGTGTGACCTTGAAATTATTTATATATACAAAATGATTGAGACTATATACACACATGAAGAAAATGATTGAGACTATACACACATGAAGAATTCTTGCATGCTTATACTAAGTATCCTGAGCCCTATCGTGATCAGCTCAAGAAGAATTTAAACTATATGGAATGTAATCTTCAATGATGCTAGTGCATGAATATATTATAGTTAAGAGCTAGGCTCAAGAACATTAAGGACCAAGAACCACCGATTAATTTTTGAGTATCAAGAAAGTGGTAATACATAGTCTCTAATTCAATAGAACAAGTGATTAATATATAACTGCAGCTAGCTAGCTAGCTATACATATATTACCGGCCTAAATGTATATAGGTTATATAATTATGCCTAATATTCATATGATTATGTCATATACTCTCATGTGCATTGTCATCATCAACTTCATGCTTATAAATATTGCCAGGTGGTTCTGGGGTTCATGCTTCGATCGTTGACATTATGTTTTCTCACTGCATATATAGAATCTAATTGCCAAATAACAATCGTCAATTTTACTTGAATATGTTTTCGTTTCAAGTTCCAAACTGGAAAGACAGAATGAAAATGTAAACCCTGAAATTCGATTCACTTTTGGGGGTGAAGGTCGACAAGCATGCACCAACCAACCAGCTGAGCTAGCTGCGCGCGGCACCAACATTCACTTTTATGGTGCCAATTGAGAGTGTTTCCCACAAATACTTATGCCTTAACTGAGAAGAATCCAAGAGAGTGAGAAAGACGGCAAAAAAGAGAGAAGAAGATGATGGAGTAGAAAAGCGATTGACTTTAGATTTCACAGGTTGACATTTTTACACAGAAAAGGGTTTCTCATATCTTCAACAAAGCATCCAAAGCTTATATATGCAAAACCCTACTTTCTTCAAACTAAGCTCTCTCTCTAACATATATATAAAAGAGACCAACTGAGTATGTGTAGCATGATTGACCCTTCTAAAATCATGATATATTCCCCATTTCAATTAGTCTCTCTTTTATTTATTTATATATATGGGCTTATATGATGAGGATTTTAGGTGGGTCAATGAGGAGGCTACACATAGTTGGTCTCTTCTTGTCTCCCTATACATATGTATATTATGATCATCACGAAGCCCTTTGCTTCTCCTTTTTCTTTCGATTATATAAGCTTTCGTTTTTCATTTTCTTTTGGAAGAGGAGTGCAGAACAGCAAAAATATTAGGGTTCTGGGGACATGAAAGCCCTACAGATGGGTCATAAGGTCCACTGAGCCATGTTCCCGTATCACATTGCGTGATTTTGAAAAATCAACGAAGTTTTATGTGTATGTGGAAGTCCCTAATTTCCATATCTCTCCATCTCAAATAGACCCATAAAAGTTTCAATTTTTTTTCTGGTGGAGGAAGAGAGGATGACCCCAGTGATTGTCATGCACCAAAAGAGTGTTACAGACTCGACCGAGCTCTCCCCATTACTTGCATTTTACATCTCTCTCGTTTTTGTTGTGAGGACTCAAATATAACAATATTAAGAGAATAAATTTTCAGATATGTTATTTATCTCATCATAAAGGTTTATATAGGAGTTTACAAGGAATATAAATGGTAACTATTAACTATAGAATAATAGAAATTAATCTGTGACATAACTACAATATATTTACATTCCTATTCTGACTCACGCTAACACTCTCCCTCAAGTTGGCGTATATACATCAATCATGCCTAACTTGCCTAATGAGTCATAGAGTGTCTTCTTGGAAACTCATTTAGTGAGTATATCTTCAAGCTGCTCTTCAGTTAGAACCCAAAGGAAAACTAATAATTTTGACATCTAGTTTTTCCTTCATGAAGCGTCGATCAACCTCTGCGTGTTTAGTACGATCATGTTTGAACTGGATTTTATGATATATCAATTGTAGCTTTGTTGTCACAATACAACTGCATAGCCTTTTTAGGATGAACACCCAAATCACGTAACAAATTCCTTAGCCACAACAATTTACACACTCCATGGGTCATACCTCTGTACTCCGCTTCTGCACTGGATCGTGCTACAACATTTTGTTTCTTACTCTTCCATGTAACCAAATTACCTCCCACAAAGGTGAAGTAACCGGATGTCGACCTTCTGTCTGTAATGTTTCCAGCCCAATCTGCATCCATAAAGCCACAAATATCGAGAATGTTGTTGTGTTTGAAAAACATTACTCCTCTTCCTGGAGCTGACTTCAAGTACCTTAAAATTCTCACAACAGTATCCATGTGACTCTCACTCGGGTTATGCATGAACTGACTCACGACACTCACTGCATATGCAATATCTGGTCTAGTATGTGTTAAGTAAATCAAACGCCGAACTAACCTCTGATAGCGAGCTCGATCAGTAGGTACCTGGTCTGGATACTCTGCCAGACGATAGTTCTACTCAATAGGTGTGCAATCCAACATATCAGTTTATGTCAATAGATCCAGGATATACTTTGATCCTCTGACACAAGTAGATCCATTCTCTCCCCCTTGCTACCTCAATACCTAAGAAGTACTTAAGATCACCTAAGTCTTTCATCTCAAACTCCGAGACCAACTGCTTCTGCAACCTCTCCATCTCAATTGTATCATTGTCAGTGATTACCATATCATCAACATAAATAATCAAGGTTGTTAACTTCCCACTTTGATGTTTGAGAAACAAGGTGTGGTCTGAATTACTTTGTTTGTAACCAATCTTACGCATAAATTGTGAAAAACGTCCAAACCACGCACGAGGTGACTGTTTGAGACCGTACAAAGACTTTCTCAATTTGCACATAAATTCACCTAGAGAACCAGCTACATACCCAGGTGAAAGACTCATGTATACCTCTTCGGCTAATTTTCCATGCAAGAAAGCGTTCTTGACATCAAATTGTCGGAGTGGCTAGTTTAAGCTAGCAGCAAAGGAGAGTAGAACCGAATAGTATTCATTTTGGCAACTGGAGCAAATGTCTCATCATAGTCTATTCCATACGTCTGAGTGAATCCTTTTGCAACAAGGCGTGCTTTATATCGGTTTACTGACCCATCCGCATTGTGTTTCACAATGAACACCCAACGACAGCCTACAGCCTTCTTGTCTTGTGGTGCATGCACAAGTTGTTATGTATCATTCATCTGCAACGCTTCCATCTCTTCCTCTATTGTCTTCCTCCATTTTGGATCCCCCAACGCATCTTGCACTTTGTTAGGTACTGATACAGCGGATATTTGATTCACAAATGACCCATATAACTTAGATAAACTTCTTGTCGACATGTAATTGGCTACTGGGTACTTTGATTTAGCATGAATAGTGGGTTCATACCTTTTTGCAGGTTGACCTCTAGTAGACCTATTTGACAACACATATTGTCTAACACTAGACTCACTATTGTTTGTACCAATAGGTTGTGAATATATCTCAGGTGAGTGATCTTCTGTATCAGAGAGTTGTGGGTCAGGGGTAGAAGTAATGGCAGAAGGGACAGTTGTGTCTTCAGCTCCATCTTTAGACATTGTAACTGGTGGTGATTCAGGTTCCGAGTGAGTCTTTACATCTAGATTATGGGAAACAGTGATCTTCATTGGAGCCGCAGTTTCCAATTCCTCCCCCTCACCATGATACATCTCTTCGAAATAGGAACTCTCCTCCTGAAGAGATGTATCAGAGGAGGAATAATATAGCTCATATCCTCAAAGAATGTAACATTCATTGTGACATAGTACTTTTTGGTAGGTGGATGATAACACTTGTACTCTTTCTGATATCTCCCATAGCTAACAAACACACACTTAATTGCTCGATCATGAAGTTTGGACCTTTACTTTTTAGGGACATGATCAAAAGCAACACAACCAAATACATGAGCAGGGAGATTATGGAATGAGGGAATAGAGACATGAGATGCAAGAACCTCAAAAGGAATTTTTTCTTGAAGGACACTAGATAGAAGACGATTGATAAGATGAGCGGAAGCATGTACAACATCGCCTCAAAGATACTTAGGCATATGAGCACTAAAAAGAATGGCACGAGCCATATCAAGTAGGTGACGATTCTTCCGTTCGGAAACTCCATTTTGTTCTGGTGTATGTGGACATGTAGTTTGATGAACTATCTCATGTGTCTGGAAAAAATCTTGGAAAACATGATTAACATACTCTCCCTCATTGTCAGAATGAATGACTTTGATGGTGTTATTATATTGTGTTTGAACAAGAGTACGAAAAGCTTGAAAGGCTGGGAAGACTTCATATTTGGTCCGTAGAAGAACAACCCATGACAATCGAGTACAATCATCAATAACAACACAAAATATCGCATATCAGACACAGTGGGTTCTCTAGAAGGTCCCCAAACATCAGAGTGAATTAACTCAAAAGGAAAAACACTTTTATTAGAAACACTAGGAAAATAAGTAACACAATGGTTTTTGGTCAAGACACAAGTTTCACAACATAAAGTAGACTTATCCACACCAATGAACATAATAGGCATGGTTCTTTTCATAAGACTAAAGGATTGATGCCCTAAGCGGCGGTGCCACAACCAAACTTCACTCAATCTATCAGAATTTGAAATCAAAGCAACGCGGGACTGTGCTCCTGGCTTCTCCCCCGCATATGTCTGATCTAGACGAAACAACTGCCTCTTAGATACCCCCGAACGATTATCTCTCTGGTGAGAAGATCTTGAAAAATAACATACATAGGATAAAAAGTTACATAACATTTAGACTCAGTGTTCAACTGTGAGACAAATATTAAGTGATGTGACAAGTCAGGAACATATAACACGTTATCGAGCTCTAATGTGAGAGAAACCCGAACAGTCCTTGTTCCTAATACTGAAAATGCTTCACCGTTAGCATTAGTAACATGAGAGACTAGTGGGGAAGACAATTTAGTAAAATAAGACTTATCGTAAGTCATATGATCACTAGCACAGAAATCAATAATCCAAGTATCAAAACCAACAAAATTAGAGACCTTTAGAGCCATACCAATCTTACCACGACCAGCTATAGAGGTTGTGGGAGTAGCTCCACCAGTGAAATGATGATCTTGTCCAGTCACTCCATAGAAATCTGGTTCTTGAATCAATTAAACTGTAGTTGCTTTAGATTTAAGGTGACAACCAAGAGATTTAGGTTTGAGGTGTGGGTGTAGCTTCCAACAATATTCTCGTATATGTCTATCACCACAATAAGAACAGTGATGAAGGCGATAACCGTAGCCAGGTGGAGGTCCTTGTTGATGAAGTGAAACTGGACTCTATTGTTGAAGGGGAGGATTTAGTGGTTTTGTTTGAACAACCAGGCTAGACACTTTAACTTGTGCTTGGTTGAGGCAATCATGCTGAGCTTTTTCCAAATCCGGTAATTCGTACCGTTGAGTTTGGTACCCCCAAATGTACCACCATTTGAGCTTCGAACCGAGACTTCAACTTTTTGAACTTCGTTGGTCTTGGTAACCAGCTCATTTTGATCATCACCCGTCATTGAAACGATTGAAAATGCAGCAGAAGAAACAATAAATCTGTTTTATGTGTACATACACTTAGGTGGACTTCCACTGAAGTGAAAAAATGCATTTAGGTGAATATACACTGATTTGGATGTAGTGGACCGGGTCTGTGGTTGCTGAGCAGGATCTAGTTTTGGACACGGGCCCAAATTAGATAAAATAAACAAAGGAAAAACTGCAGTCGGGTCGGACTGATCCGGGTCAGATCTATCGGGCGGGTCTGTTCTGCTGTGTGCTGGTCGTATCTGTCGGATCTCGTGAGGGAAGCCGGAAACACAGCGGAATGGAACGACGAAAACGTAGATCTCGTCGTCGGTGGTCTGGGCTTGAGATCGAGGCTCACCGATGGGTTTGTAGATGCCCGGATAAGAATGATGCCGGCAAGGTCAAAAAAGCTTTGTTGGGGCTTTGGATTCAGTCTGGGCACTACGAGGACGCTGGACGTCGTCTGGGGACTTCACCAGAAACAGAGATGGAAGCGGATCAGGCTGATGACGGTTGAAAAGAGGTGGACACCGGAGTTCTAAAACCGTACTTGAACCAGATCTGAAAAAGATGGAAAACGGTCTCTCTCTCTCTAAAGGAGTAGGGATCAATCAGAGCAATAACAACGGAAGCAAAATAAACCCTAACAAAGGGGTTAAATTATATCAATCTTCAAATAAAAACGAAGAATGAAAGAAGACAAAAGACAAAAATCCTTTCAATTTTTTGCTCTGATACCAACTCAAATATAACTATATTGAGAGAATAAATTTTCAGACATATTATTCATCTCACCATGAAGGTTCATATATGAGTTTACAAGGAATATAAATGGTAATTATTAACTATAGAATAATGAAAATTAATCTATAATATAACTATAATATATTTACATTTCTATTTTAACTCACGCTAACATAGAGTTCCATGCATGAAAAGAAAGGTGCACATAAAGGTGCTGGCTAGACATGGATAGAGATCGATGAGAGGAACCAATTAAGCTTGATGAGAAAATCTTATTATGCTTTGATGTATGTTCATATGCTTTCTTAGCTGCATATGATTAGGAGTGGCGTCAAAGAATATGAATTTAATTTGTCAAAACCCTAGAAAAGTAGAGATTTAATATACGAAAGAAAACAAAGGAGGGTTTCATGAGAGTGATGACAGAGACTCCTGCTTTATTATTAATTAGCTAGAGAATTAGAGGCATTTATATATGATCGGTTTTGTCAAAATGACAGCATCACCATGCATGCTCTAGCTCTTTCGTTTTCTTATGTCATTATCTGGCGATGATCTGCAGCAGTGTTTTCAAAGGCGTTTTAGGACGGCGGTGGGGCGCGCCTTAGGGCGGAGCGAGGGAGAAAAGCCCTGTCAGTTCTTTCGTCGAGACGCCGCTGGAAAGGCGACCGCCGGAGCGACGAGGCGCTGCAGAAGAGAGGCGAGACGAGGCGAGAACCCAGGAACCCAGAAAAACAGTAAAACAGTGAAATGAGAGATTCGAAATCGAGGCTCGAATCGGACATCAAAAGGCAAGGGAAGGAAGAGGAAGAGGAGAGGAGAAGGAATATACCAGTCATGCGCCGAACCGCCGCCTGGATCGCCGGATTCCGGCCGTTGACCGCCGAACGCAGTGGCGTTCGATCTCCCTACACGGTGGCTGCTTGGGGATTCTGAGGGTTGGGTCAGGTAGAGGAGAAGGAGGGGAAGAAAGTGGTGGTAGAGCGCAGGCCAGTGGTGGCCGAACGGCGACTGTGGCGCGGCTGAAGGACAGGGCGAAGTCGCCCTTTGTTTCGGAGGAAAAGACCGGGGAGAGAGTGAAGACTCGATTGACCGAGTCAACACCTCTTTCATATTTATACAAAGATAAACGGCTGGGATCAAATCCCTTAATGATCTAACGGTCTAGATTAAGTGGAGGTAAAAAGTAAAACTGAAATGGTAACTCTTTTTACCGAAATGGTAATTAAAATTACCAGAAACTTCAGAAATTCGTAGAAAATAAACAGAATCTCCGAAAAATAATCCGAAAATACCGGGAGACTCGTGTCGACACGTACTATGACATCGAGTCATTAAATCAGGTATTTGGAGAACTTTTAAAAACTCGAAAATGAACGTGGTCGTTCACTCGCGAAGTTACCGAATGCGACTTAAACCTCAGTAACTCGCCATTAACCACGGTTAAAATGTGTGGGGTCCTACAGAAGATCTTACTTTGCCTTCCCATACTAATGAATTGAACATTGATGATTGTGATGAACCGATGATATTCATGGTGTTAGTGGATATGATGCGGAAGATTGAAGTGTATCTTTTTAATTAAGTGTATCTTTCTAAACCCTAAACCCTAATTAGAACCTTGTTTTTGAATCTTGTGAAGTACTATTTGAGGATGAATTTATGATTGTAATAACAATTAAATATTTTTTGTTATGTATTGAGATTATATATATATATAATGAATTTATTTATTATTTGTTGGAAAGGCGGTCGTCCTATCGCCTTAAAGCTTTCGCCTCGCGGGGCTTCCACAATTCGCCTTCGCTTTCGTTTTCGCCTTTGAAAACATTGATCTGTAGAAGTTAGCTTCTCAATTACTTCTGAACTTGGAAGAATTGAAATACATTTGCGTTTCAAAACCTCAAATACTTGAGCTAGCTTTGGATCTTAGTTCGAACTATATATTCCGTATATAACAGGTTCTCGTAACTTTGATTTTTGATGAGACTGTTCTCCAAATGATAAAATAAGCTAGCGATACTATGTACATTGTCCCTTTTTAATATGCAATTTTAGATATAATATATATATATATATATATATATATATTATAGTGTGATTAAGGTATCATAAGAGAGGAACCCATTTCGTTCTTTTATGTGAATTACTAGCGCTTTTATAAAACATGTCGACCCCATGCCATCATCAGGCAAGCCAATTAAACACAGAAAAAGATGGAACTCGATTGATCTCCATCTCTATCATTGCTATTTGCTCAGTGGTAGATGGTTTGTATACAATGAACTTTCATTTTTTCTTTTTGGGTTACAATTAAATTACAACAATGAAATTTGATTTACTTGATGTTAAAAGCTAATCGATTAAGTCTATCTTTTCCTCTCGGATCATGCTGGTTTCGATGATGTTTTTAGAGATCATGCAATAAATTTTCTTGGTGTTTTCTCTAAAAATGTTAATGTAAACTGGTCAATTGATACCGAAGTCTTGACAACTTTAGAAGCCTTGACTATTGCATGGCAAAAGAGGTGGAGGGCACTTTGGATTGAGACAGATTCCACTCTAATAGTTCATTATTTTAACAACTCATCCTCGATACCCTGGCGTTTGCGTGGTGCTTGGATGAATGGGATGTCTATTGCTAATCAAATGCAGGTGCGTGTCTATCATACCTACAGGGAAGGAAATGATGTGGGTGATGCTTTAGCTAACTACGCTGCAACAATGAAGGCTCAACCTGGTGGGATTCTATGCCTCATTTTTTGCGATTGAGAGCTAGCTTTGATGCTGCTTCATGTTTTTATTGTCGAGAGAGAGTTGGGTGATATTTTTGTTCTTCTGTTGTAGTGATATTGAGTTTTGTCTTAGTTGGGCTTATCCCTTCAGTTATTCTAGCTTGTCAGGTTTTGAGTTTGGTATTCAAACTATAAAATTACATTATTGTGTTTCATTTTAGTTTATTTAATAAAATTTAGATAAGGGAATGACGGTGGGTTCCCTGAGTAGGGTAGACCCCTTGCCTCTGTGCTTGAGAGTGGGACTTGTTCCCTACATCATTTGTCTCCGAAGAGTTAATATCGCATAATCCTTTATATTTAAAAAAAGTCTGTATTTTTCTTAAACATGCCCTAATTTATAATTTAAGTGACATTTTACTTTCTACCAAACATTTGGAGAAAAGAAAGAACGTGTCATACGTTTCCCGATGAAGTTAAATGATGGAACCTTCTTTGTTACAAATGCTGAGAAATCCATCAGCACTTTGATTTAGTCGAAATCAATGGAAAAGGTATTTCAGTGTTGGAACATATCTTATTACTTTTAAGTTCCAGTGTGATAAAAACTCATTACATATATTAAGAACGAACATTTAACTAAAAATGTGTAAAAAAACCCATCAACTGAAAAGCGGATTGGATAACAGAACCAAAATATTTGGGTCAAAACAAATAATGAACCGATTTAATTAGGATTGGTTCGGGTTGAAGCTCTTAAACAAACCGAGAATAATTGAACCGAATCAAATTATATAATATGTGTGTATGTATATATATAATTTATATACCTTAAACACTATTATAATTAGTTGATTCAATCACTACTTACAGGGTACTCTCACACATACTTAATCTCTCCACATAAAAGACAATTTCTCATTCAACTCATTTTATGGAAAAGTTTGTTAGTGTAGAAAAGATTGAGAATGTATTGGATTTATTGTTGTACTTTGAGTTTATAAAAAGACATGTTACTCAACAACTTGAAGTTCTACTTTATAATAACATACTAAATTGATCAAAAGTTTTTTCAAATATAAACCAAAATCGAATCCAACCCGATCGGATCCGAACCGAAAATTAAGGTCAAAGGTTTTAAAATCTGAATTTAGTTGAAAAAAAACTTAAACCAAATAATTCGGATTGGTTTCATCCTAAAATCGACCCGAACCGAAGATGTCCAGCCTTACAATATACACTGTTGAGTTTAAAATTAACTTACCAACATGACACCACTAACAAGCCGCCTAGACACACTATATTTTTATCAAAAGAGTCAACACTTACGTGACAAATAAGATACGAGTATAACAACATAAACTAGGTCCATACAAACCATCAATGTCCAACAACGAAGACTTCAAATGACAGGTGAACAAAATCTTGGAGTTCCATACGGGACAATTCCAAAGGACCCTAGAATTTCAGACAACAATTGGAAATGATTTCGCGGTAGAAACCTTTGGGAATCAGATCATATAAAACAAAACAAGGCAATAGGTGATGCGTTGAATATTAGAGAAGCCATCTTTGATGAACAGATCATTGAGATAGTCGAGTCATTGTTTGAATGAACAACTCATTAACAGTGGTCAACATCGTAGCAACTTTTGTTTATCTCATTCCAATTTCTCAGATATTCAATGAATTTCAACCAAGCCAATGATCGAGATTCTACAAAGTGGAATTATTTTCCTTTTAGACTATAAGAATTATATGAGCCCCCATGAAGCAAACCAAATTGAACATTATCTCACCAAAAAAAAGAACCAATTGAACATTAGATTAACATGTTATCAGTCACAAGAACTCGAACAACACAAAGTTTACTACCAATATCCTACATACAAAAACCTAAGCGATTGAGCCTCTCTCCTCGCCGCTATCTCTAACCGGTCCCCGGTTAAATCCCTAGTCCTGCAGCCATGTTACAGTGTAACATCCTTCTCTGGAATTGTTAGGACATAATGAATCATGAAACACAAAGGGTTCTTATTGTTATCATGCGGGCTTGAAAACCCTAGTTTGATTTTCCTCTGAAACCCTAGCTCAACCTTCAACCCTTGAAACCTTATGTGCTGATCTAGGTTTTACGGGCTGTTTGTGTTACCCTCGGGAGGAGGGAGGGCGGGGCATTGCTTTGCTCTGGAATGGAGACGTGCAGGTGAAAATTCAAAACTATGGACCGCGCCACATTGACACTGAGATTACGTCTGCACAAGAAACATGCAGATTTACAGGGATCTATGGTTTTGCATCTCAAGCGCAGAGATATCGTACTTGGCAACTAGTTAGAACCCTAGCAGCACAGCCATGTGCTCTGTCGTGGATCTTTGGAGGAGATTTTAATGAGATTATGAGTAATTGGGAGAAATCGGGTGGCCCTCCTCGAGCCTGGCCGCCGATGAAGCTCTTCCGACAAACAATGGCTGATTGTGAGCTTTGAGATATGAGATTTCATGGCAGTAAGTATACTTGGTCAGATAGCTCAACCAAAGAACGACTTGACAGGGTGTTCCAAAACCCTGCAAGTCATGCTCTTCATCCAGGTCGATTGTGTGACTCTCACCGAGTGCCTCAGACCATCTTCCATTGCTCTTGGAACTGGGATCGCAATTCACCTTTTTAAAAACCCTGAAATGCTTTCGTTTTGAAGAGATGTGGCATCAACACAGGGACTGCATCAAAATCATCTTGAAGGTTGGTCTAGACCCCTAACGGGAAATGGAATGCAGCAGATTGGAAAACGCATATCACAAATTGGGGCTGAACTTATGGCACACAGAAGTCTTCAATGCTCAACGGACAGAGATCATAGTAGTCCAAGAGAAACTAAATGATATTATGAAGCAACCCTTTGCTCCAAACCAGTTTGCAGAACAAATAGCACTTCACTCAAAGCTCAGTGAGTTGCTACATCAACAAGAAGTGTACTAGAGACAGCAGTCAAAAGTGTTAGAAGGAGGGGGATAGAAACTCAGCTTTCTTTCATCGGAAAGCTTCCAACTGAAGAGCTCGCAATCAAATTCAAGACATTCTTGATGCTCAGGGAACCTAGAATACAGACCCTGTAGTGGTTCTTGATACAGTGGTTCAGTATTTCAAAAGTGTTTTCCATTCTGAAACTAGTGACAATGCTGAGGCCATGAATGCAATTATGGATTCAGTGGAAGCTAGGGTTACAACTGAGATGAATGACCTGTTACTCATGCCTTATTCCATATGCACCCTTCCAAAAGTCAGGGACCTGATGGTATGTCCCCTTTCTTCTTTCAAAAATATTGGGATGTTGTTGGTCCGGATGTATGCTTTGCTGTCAAACTATACTTATCAACAAGGGCTAGCTTTCCTGATGCCAATCTTACTCATCTGTGCCTCATTCTTAAAATCAAAGAACCGAAAGAAGCCAGTCACTTTAGACCAATTGCATTGTGTAATGTTATTATCAGGATTGCCTCCAAGGTAGTAGCAAACCGCTTGAAGCAGATCCTACCAAATGTTATTTCACCATTGCAGAGTGCTTATGTTCCTAGTAGATTTAATCTCTGATAATACCTTGATTGCTACTGAGGTGGCTCACTTCATGCATCAACTTAGAAGACAACAAGAAGTTTTTCTCTCTCTAAAGCTGGATATATCGAAAGCATATGATCGACTAGAATGGAAGTTCATAGAAGCCATATTGCTGACACTTGGCTTCCCACATACTTGGGTAACTCACATTATGAGAGGAGTAACTTCAGTCAGATACTCCATTCTACTCAATGGTAAACACACAGAAGTTATTTCTCCTACTAGAGGTATTAGACAAGGCAATCCCCTATCCATACCTCTTTATTCTTTGTGCAGAGGGTTTGTCATCTATCATCACCAAAGCAGTCTCAACCAGTAGTATTGCAGGTTTGAAGTTAAGTCCACAGGCACCGGTGCTACATCACTTATTTTTTGCTGATGATAGCTTCATCTTTGGAGCAGCAGAAGTAAATGAATGTCATAACTACCATGCCCTTTTGAATCTATATGAATGTGCATCTGGACAGAAAATCAACTACTAGAAGAGCAGTGTGGTTTTTAGTCGTAATGTAAATCAAACAACCTAAACTGACCTAGCTTACAGGTTCAGTTGAAAACAGAACATGATAGATACTTGGGCCTCCCTCTTCGAGTCGGTAAATCCAAAACTCAAATTTTTGCTTATATCAAGGAGAAGTTGTCAAATAAGTTGCTTGGCTGGAGAGCAAAACTTCTCAGTGTTGCTGGAAAGGAGATCTTAATCAGGGCGGTTGCTCAAACTATGTCAATGTATGCTATGAATTGTTACCTCATGCCCAAGACATTGTATGATGAGATTCATCAACTATGTGCTGGTTTCTTTTGGGGTGATGAGGAAAATAAAAAGAATGGAAGGATGATTAGGCTTCAAAAACCTATATGCATATAACTTAGCGATGCTAGCTAAACAGGCATGGCGGCTGATAAAGTTTCCTAACTCTCTTGTAGCACAAGTGTTCAAGGTTAGATATTACCCTCATTATTCCTTCTGGGAAGCACAGTTGAGTGATCATCCATCTTTTGCCTGGAGAAGCATTATGGAAAGCATATTGGTTCTTCAAGCAGGAGTTTATTGGAAAATTGGTGATGGAGCTTGTACCAACATTTGGAATGTTGTGTGGATCCCGGATTGCTCACAGTACTTGATTCATAAACCGGCCTCATGTCAGTTTAACATGGTTCATGAACTAATTGATGTTTCAACCAGATCTTGGAATCGAAGTATACTACTGCAATGTTTCACTGAGGAAATTGCTCAAAAAGTTATGTGTATCCCTCTAAGCAACCAGGAGATACCTGACATGATTGTTTAGAAGCCGGAGAAAAGAGGTAATTTTTCCGTTAAAACAGCTTATTGGATAGCTTAATGTATTGTTATGCCTAATGTTCTAGCATCATCATCCTCGGTTGATCCTTTCATCTCTCTTTGGAAACGTGTGTGGCAAGCAAAGATTCCAAGAAGGGTAATTATTTGTGCATGGAGAGCTTGCAACAATACTTTATCTACTAGAGCAAGATTAACTGCAAAAGGTTATCTTGGACCTGTCAACTGTGTCTCTTGTTCCTATCAGTATGAAGACATTACACATCTTATGTGCGCATGACCAATAGCGCGAGAAATCATCTCAAAAGAGCCTCTCCAACTCACCGCTTTAGTCTCTCCCAATTTTAACTTCAAGGAATGGATGTTAGAGCAAGCTCTGGCTCTCCCAGCTGTAAAATTTGACCAACTTTCTCATGATCATCTGGGGAATTTGGCGTAACAGAAATAACACATTATGGAAACAAAAACCACAATCTGCAGCTGATATTCTCTGTGGAACTATGACTTGGTACCATGAATTTGTTGCAGCTAACAAACCAGCTGTTCAGCAAAGACCAAAGCAGTGCAGACCTAGATGGAGTCATACAAAGGCAGGTAGATTTACGCTTAATGTAGATGTGGCATTCTTACATAATGGTACAGATGGTGGCATTGGCGGTATCCTCAGAAACTCTCAAAGTCAAGACATTGCTGGTTTTGCACATCATTTGTTCAATGTTTCTTCTCCCAAGCAAGTAGAATTGGAAGCTATCAGAGTTGCAGCTTACTGGTTACAGAGGTTGGGATATGCAAATTGCGAGATCCAAACCGACTGTCAATTGGCAGTGCATGATATTGAGACACTGGACCACTTGCAGCTAGAGTATGGTAATATTATCACTAATATTCATCATAGCCTTCAGCAGTTGAAGAATGTTAAAGTTGGGTTTGCACCAAGAACTACAAATTGTGTGGCTCATAGGCTTGCTGCCTTTGCTTTTGATCAAACGAACCAGCATGAATGGCTGGATTCTATCCCTTTTATGCTTAGAGATGTTCTAAGCTATGATTGTAACAATTGACTATCAATAAATTTGGGGCTACTGCCCTCTTTCTCCTAAAAAAATTTTATATGAGCCCCCAAATTTTGACGTAAAATCAAGTACGGCATGAGAAACCGAAACTGAAAACGACATAGGGCCATGGTCGGATTTTGGCTCGGTTTGGTGAATTTCAGGCTAGATTTTATGTCAAATCTGTTGACATGCGTATTTAGTGTTAGTTCGGCACTGAAAAGAGCATCTTTTTGTGAGGAGGTTGTTCAGTCCACCAGATGAAATGTCACCTGACTGATGTGGCAACATCATAACTATCTATTTCAGTCAAACTCAAAAATCAAACTAAAATGAGTGGCTATGATACTGTCACGTCAGCTTGGTGTAATTTCACTCAGTTGACTGAAAAATTTTCATCTTTTTGTGTCCTCACTTTACCAAGAACACTGAATTGTGTGCTATAGTTCACAATTTTGAGTAGATATTATTTTGAGTTTCATAACGTTGGAGTATGTTTAAATACATATCACAGTGTCTTGGATACACCATGGTGTACTAAAACCAATTTAAATGGACCATTAGATTACATTTATAACACTATTTATTTTCTTAAATAAAAACTAAATATAATTATCAACGGTTTAAATTTTCTAATAAATGCTTGATTCACTGGCATCAATTCATACAACAATTTTCGGTTTAAATGTCTATGTGAGGGTAGTAACATTTTGATGAGAAAATAAGCGCGATACTGTCCAGACATTTGTTGGCTATAGGCCACAATTTTTAGTGAAGTTTGTGCTACTTCCACTAAATCCTTCTTTTCAAGAGTTATTTCCACTACTTTTATTTATCCAAATACAATATGGTATTAATTAGAAACATGAAGCACTCTAACCAACACCAATCTCATTAATCATTTAACTTATTCTTCATTGATAACAATCCATCAAAACTACTGACATATAACAGCACCCAACCTAAATCTTTGCAATCTATTTAAACATTAGCAAACCAAACAGGGACTCTCAACAGGTTTGAGTGCAAAGAGACGGCTGTAAGACAAAGATTTGTCTACTGCAACATCGCTACAAGACTACTACTGAAGAACTATCCATGCTAAATGAGCCTCAACTGTAGAGCCAAAATAAAGCACTAATGGGACTAGAGAATGGGCTCTCAATTTCCATGTGGTTGCCGGAGCATAAATACTTCATGTGGCCACTTGAATGAGTTGCAACTGATTCCGAAGTATTAGGATGTTCTATCCGAGGAAGAAAGCTCGCTTTTATCAGAGTTCAAGTTGATAATTGTCTGTGAATTCTCTCCTCCACTCTGTTCATTCTCATCTTTCTTTGCATTAAGAAACCGACCCCCACATCCTCTAGCCCTTCTCAGTGCATGCAGGTGCCGAGACTCATGCAAGTAAGGCTGCAAGAGTAGTACGAATCGACAATTAACAAAGGAAGTTCACAACCTTTCACTGAACATGAGATGCAAGGGAATTGCAGTGCACATAAGTACCTTTCGATTCTTTAGAGCCTTGTTTTCAGATTCTGCCTTAGCACGAGACTGCCGACGTCGCAAGATACCATGATATTGTTTTGCATTTACAAACACAGGTTCCTCAACTGCATCCGTTGGCAATGGAACTCCTGCTTGCTGAATGCCCATTAACTGAAGATGGACCTGAAACAGACAGCAAAAGGCAATTTTACACAATCATTTTATCAAGAATGATATATATTAAGATTTAAGGGGAACAAATACCGTTGGTTGACCCCCATAGGGTTGTGGAGGATATGGTTGTGCATCATAAGGAGCAAAGATGCTTCTGTAGTAAGGGTCTGGATAAGGGTAGGCTCCTTGTGCCTTCAATTAGACGAGAAGTCATTGAACTTGTATTAGGTACATATGATAAACGTTTTTTTGTATTTTAGTTGTAAATAAAAAGGGTAAGAGCATACAAGCAACAAGAAGTTAGGTTATTCAGTAACAGAAGCCCTTCACTTTAACAAATTTGTCCAAAAAAGCCAATAGTTAACAAAGTAGAGTGACAAGAATCAGGTCATCCAAGGACAGAAGAACAGTAATACATAGTTTGTTTAGGTGTTCATATTCAATTGGGATGGAAATGGGAGTTGACAAAGCAAGTAGATGTTAAATCATATAGAAAGATAAAGGGAGAGAATATTTTAAAATCTAATTCTTTGGACAAAGAGATGAAACGCCAAACTAACCTCAACTAAAGATCTTTTTGGGCCCATGAAACACATAAATTGTCTAAATATTTGCAAATCAGAATCCCTTTTCTACTAGAAAATAATTAACTCTAAATGTGCAAATATGAACAGATATAACCTCCTTGAAGAAAACTCAAATATTGAGCTCCTCTGAGAACTCTCTTAAAAAAATATCAATATTAATAAGAGAATCCCACAAATCTCATCCTTAAATAACCTGGCCGACAATAGTGCCGTGAGATTAGTGACCATCAGTTATTACCCTCTTTCAAATGAATGAATGCAAAGCCATTAAACTAATCACATACCATAAAACTGAATTTCTACAGACTCTGAGTGCAAGTTATAAAATAAAAGGATTTTCGCCGACATTAGACTGATAGACAGAACTTGCCCGAAAGATGCCTTGATTTACAAGGCCATGAAAAAAGTTACCATTCAATACTTAACAAAAATACCCGAAAGAAATCCTGAGCATAAAATAGGTGCCAGTGATGAGTAGAGTAAAATCCAGAGTTAAACAAGTGGAGGGAATAAAAGGGGATCGTTGAGTCAAAACCTATCCCTGCTTGAGGAGGTGCAAAATATCACCCACATCACTAACAATAATACAAGTGGAGTATTAGAGCGACTTCAAAAGAAGAGAGCACTGCAGTTTCAACATGGTATACATATCCCTTGCTGGGTTTACACTACAGAAATTAAGATGGGGAAAGAAAAATAAGAGTAACTAATACAGCTTGTTTGTTTACATTCCATGTATTCACGTCTACTAAGTAAACAAACCATATCATATTTCATTACAAAGCAGAAGAAAGAAAACACAGATCACCACACTAAGAACTTAGAACACTAGGATGCCAAATAGTGGAAATCATCATGCTAACAAGCACCACTCTTGCCGAAAATAATGTTCCTATAAAACACCTCAACAAAGAAGTTGTCACCCTGATCCAGAGACATATTGTCCATTGCAACGACATGACTAACAAGCCTCTGATGTGATCACCACTAGTTAGTTCTGCACTAGTATACTCAAAGCCTTGGCTAAGAATAACTGTAAAACTACAGCAAATTAATGTCCCCAAAACAACCTATTCAGCTTACACATGCCATCACCAGCATGGTTTTGCTACTCTCCCAATGCATGAAACAGAGCTCAACAATAACACAAGTGATGCCTTACACCCCACACACCTAATCACACACTTGGAGAACTCTTAGCTTCCTAATCAATCGTATCTCCCACAATCATCCCAACATGATAAATACTGACAGAGAAATGTGCCGATGTACATTAGGATGCATCAAAACAAGTTATATTTTCATCCCAGAACCACCTGCAATACGACTTACCCTTCTCATACTACCCAGGTCGATACTTATTTTTCAGTTCTAGTCTGCAGGTGGATAATCTAATAATGCTAAACAGCATCTTAACCTTAATCTACGATTCTGCCAACTTCTTTACATGTTGAAGTCTCTAATTCATCAAGCTCTCATCTTTTGGTTTTTCTGATTGCACCTTTTCAAGTATGTTTTGAACAACTAATCTCCCTTCCCTTCACACTATATGCACTTTGACTTTGGAAACATGTTCTTTCATGTTTATTCAATACAGATATCCCCCCGATCCAATTTTGAATGCAGGAAACTTGTGTTTATAATACTCTCACTTTAAAAGTCACTGAACTAAGTTTGATTGTACATACATGCTTCAGCATAGTCCAACTCTTGAAGTTCAAACATGATTTGATATATCAAAACAACATTTGATCTTTTTTCACTACCTGGAGATAACAATTACTGTTGTTTGTTGCTCATCCTAATGAATTACAATATCTCCCCAATTATCACTTGACGAGGACTCTCCATATTCAGAAGTGTATATTGCATGAATAGACACCCAACAAATCACCAAAAGAAAAAGGGTGAATGATTTCAAGTTCAAGTTTGAAAATAGTACCACTGCATGTCCTGCTCCAATCTGTGGAGGGGCTCCATACTGCATAGGGCCTGGAATTCCAGGATGTGACAATCCAGGTGCAGGTGAGGAAGAAATCGTCTGAGACTCTGAATGCTTTTGCAGATCATCAGATTCACAACTATCTGTAACAAATACAGTAAAAGAATACAAGTTTGCATCTGGGTAAAAGGGTTGTACTACACGAGTGATATGGCATAACAGGTAACTATCGATGCCAGACTTCAAAAAAAAGAAAATGTACACTAAACTAATAAATAATTAAATTTATAGACAAAAGCCGTAGACTTCATTTCTATGAAACCAGAAATATGAGAAAAACTTAAAGTGCCTCCTACATCACTACTTGATTGGAACATCATGAACATTACTTTGAGACATCTTAAAAGTTCCAATTTTTCTCACTAGGTAGTGCCTTGCTGAACACAGTAGGATATTAGTAAGATAGATGAATTATCAATATGAGGAAAAACCAAGAAAGTTGAGGGGTGGATCTGTTGCTTATGGAAGAACCAGAAGAACGAAGAGCTTCAATTGCTTACTGTACATCAATTATTTATGTCAACTTAGACTACTTGTATCACAGAATAGAGAATATTACCAGAATGATCATGAACAGAAGAAGTCATGAGGACGTGAAAGAGGTAGAGATCCCAGACAACGTGGCTGCAACATAAACTGATGATCCCAAAGCCAACACCACAACATAAGCTGATGATGCTTCCAGATTCAATTCCAATCTCCGCACAGTAAAAACGAAGTAGAAATCAATCAATCACAAACCAGCAATAAACTCATCCACAAATCCAAGCGGAACCAGAAACCAACTCCAGATTAAGCTAAAAATAATCATAAAAACCATCACTTGACAAACAAAATATCCGAGAATAAAAATTCACCTTGTTTCCACTTTGAGACGATTCTGCCGTGTTGTTGCTACTAAAATTGGCAAAAAATATCTCTGAGCCTTTTTGGGGAACTGAGCCCTCATATATGCACGCTCTCTTGCTTTTTTTTGGATTTAAATGGGGGTGTTAAGTGTCGAGCAGGTTGGGTGGTGGAGGAGCGATCTGGGCCGCAGGATTGGGGGTTGGAGAATGACCGGAGGGTTAATCTGGACCGGAGTGCGGGTGGGGCCTACGTGGGTGAGCGTAACTGGGGGGCGTCGTTTCTGCATCCGCCACCGCACCGCCTCGCGGGGCCCACGATTGGGGGTTAAATTATTGGGCTTCTAACGTTTTGCTCTTTTTTTTCTTTGGTGTTCGATGATAATATTTGTTTTTTTGCTAGTCAAAGAAAATTATTTTGAATTCGATGAAACTATACTGTAGAACAAAATAAAAGGAAAAAGTAATATAGAAATTTCATACAATTTGAAATTTTGAATTGATGCTCGCGCAAATCGGCCATTCGTCCTCGAGTTCTTGGTTAGGTTGTATAAAAAATTAGATTACTAAAAACATAGTGTTATTGTTTTTCAATCACTTATGTTTTTCTGAAAGTCAAGTTACACAAATTACATAACATATATACGTAGTCATTTACAACTTTCAATAAGATAGATAATGCTCTCATAACATATAGATAGGTACATGATATACATGAAATCCCAACTAGTAAGAGGAACTTATTTGGTTATGAACGTGAGATCCCAAGGGCAGCTGCAAAATTTTGATTTTTCACCTCCATAGTGACTGTTTTTAAAAGGAAAAAATGAGACAAACAGTGTCCGACTTTTTAGAGAAACAAAATTTTGGTCTCACGTTTCAAAAACTTCAAAACAGTATCTCACGTTCTTACCCCGGCTGAAACAGTTAGTTCCGTTAAAAAAACTAACGGCAGACATTTTGACATGAAAAAACTGATTTACCCTTTGTTTTTAGAAAAATGATCCAAACAGTGTCCGACCTTTTAAATAAGCAAAACTTTGGTATCTCACGTTTCAAAAACTTCAAAACGGTATCTCACGTTCTTACCTCGACTGAAAAAAGTATCTGCAACTATTAGTTCTGACTCACCAATATCCCATGCACCATCACTTTCCTCTGAGCTCCTAGTCCTCCTCCAATCCACTCTCGGTCTCGACTTCGTCGAGATCGTATGATATATATGCTATTGTAGGATCTGGTTCAACATCTGAATCTCAAATTGACCACATGTGGCTACTTTTGTTTTTGATAACCACTAATTGATCACATACGTTCTCAAATTTTAGCATGAACCATAAATATTTAAAAAATATGACTGATACAAAATTGTTTTAGATGGTTGTGGTTGGCTAATGTTGACTATCAAGTGCATAAAGGTAAGTATTAGCATCAAAAACTGTATTATTCTCTGAGAGATAAAGAGAGAAAGGTCTTCGTGATGGAGTGGATAAGACATTGTTCACTTGATCGGATTGGGATCTCGGATTCTTCAAGGATGTGGTCGACACGTCGGGTGACAAGGGTGGATCTTGGCGGCGGGTTATGGTGTTGAATAAGAGTGAGGCTGGTTGGGATCTGGAGACTAGTTGTGGTTTCTGTGGTGCCAGACTACTAACTGGTGGGTCGCCATATTTGTTTGTTGGTGAGATCATCTAGGGTAGGTCATAGATAGTCTTGCATTTAAAAAAAAAATAAAGATACATAAAGGGAGACGGTCAATTATTATCAATCTAGATGGAGAAAACGAAGAAAACTAGTTCCTTGCTCTTCAATTCTTTCTGCAATCAGACTCGACTAAATAATACCAATATCAAGTAGTGGGTTTGTATTCAATTTTGAATTCCCAGTAGCAATATGTGTTATGCTTTACTTTCAGGTCCATCACTAATCTTTTTTGTTTGTTTGTTTGTTTTGGATGCAGGTCCATTACTCAATTTTGAAATTTGAATAGATGATATTGAAATTTTGAGTGACGAACTAGGGAGTAAATGGTTGGAGTCTTGGGGTAAAAAGTTTAAATTTTTCCAGAATCAATGCATCTTCATACAATTTTCAATGATTTGGTGATCTCCTATGTCCATTTTGAAATATATCATTTAGAATGATGAAGTTATTGCTTCACGTACCTTCAGTAATTAAGTTAAAAATTAAATTCAGTTTACCCCATTGAAGTTTAAGAGCAACTTTAACGTTTTTAAATTTTTAATTTCATCAAAATGCCCCTTAAGCTTTCTAAATTTAATCAGACGTACCTAATTTAACAAACTCTGTCCAAATTAGATGTTAAGTCTATTAATATGGCTCATTGAAAGGTCTAGAAGGGTCATTTTATTTCTAAGAAAAAAAACACACGACAATGCTCTTTCTTCTTCGATTCTCCCCCATAAAATCTTCTCAAATTGCTCTTAATGATATATAAGCAATCTTCATCATCATTCCCTTAATTTCAAATGTTATAATATTCATTCACCTTTTAAACATTATCTCTCTCGCCGGCCCCCCACACTATCACAGCTATTAGATAAGAAAATCACACATGCAAGTTTGACGGTATCTGTTAAATTGGACATGACTGATTGAATTTGGAAAGCTTAAGGGGTATTCTGATGAAATTGAAAGTTTAAGAACAAATATAAAGTTGTCCATAAATTTCATTGGGTTAAACTGAATTTAATTCTTAAGTAAAACCTGCTTGAAAATTTTCAAATTTGGCTAAATTATCTAGGATCTTAGAAAATCTTCTTTTTTGGCTTATAACAACAACATTTTACCCAGTTATACCAAAGTAAAAAAGAAGCAGAGTTATACGTACAGAAATAACATTATCACAAACATATATGTTGCAATTTATGTTGGAAAATGATGTAAATAATTCATAGTATATAATCATTTTTTGGATGGTTATGGATGAATGAGAATAGTCATCATAGTAATGCATGAAACAGTTAATCTTTCACCTTACATGATTCTTTGTTTTGTAACAATATCAAATTCAATGATAGTGGAATGTTGTAACCTATTCATGACATTCAAGTTTATCCACAATCATCTTTGTATAAATATGTGACTCATTCCCTCATTTTAAATACACCAACTCAAAAAGCATCTCTTTCACACTTGAGTTCTCTTTCTCTCTCTCTGAGTTGTTTTCTAATGATACAAGAATGTACTTCAAGTTTGTCTAATGGTAGCAGTGCAACATCAAAGAACAAGCGGTCATTGTATCTTGGGAGACAAGTGTCAACAAGCCTTTGCACCGTAGAAGAGACATAATTTGTCTTAAAGAAAGTGTGTGAGACACACGACTCGATTTCAACATTTTCCTATCCTCTTAAATCCAAGTTTGTACGCAACATTGGTGTTCATCATGTTGTTCTTGATTTTATATTTATAATTATTTATTTAATTATAAATTAAATTTGTGTTATTATATATTTACAATATCTAACCTATTTTTCTAACAACTTATTCCTCTGTACTGCAACTTTGCTTTCATTTTGGTATTGTTTGCGAATTGGTAAATAAAACATTTCATGTTATCTACATAATAAGACTGTCCTCGGCATAGTGAAGTAATGGTTTTGATCACTGTTTTCTTTGAGACAAGTCTGATTAATGCTTATTTTAAATCCTAACTCCAATAAGCGCCATAGTTAAATATTGCAATCTAACTTTCAATTATCAATATACTCATTATTAACGTCCATTTATCTAAGAATTAAAATATTGACAATCATGGTAATTTCGGTAGTTCAAAAAAATAGAAATCTTGATAGATATATCGAGAAAATATCAAATATTGATGGAAATTTTTCTAAATTTTATATAAAAATTATATATTTTAACTAAAATAAGCTAAATATAAAATATAAGAAAGATATGAAAATTAATATCGGTGTTTGTAAAAATAGAAATTTCAAGAAAATATCAATGATATTTTAGATATTTAAGATCTTGAATTTATTAAACAAAAAAAACTTTGAGCAGAAATATCCTTTGTCTCCATACTTGTTCCCCTTATGCTCAGAAGGTTTATCATGTTTATTTGCTCAGGCAAATATAATGGGTTCAATTCATGGGATACAAGTCAGTGCTTCAGCTCTTTCCATTTCTCATTTGCAGTTTACAGATGACAGCTTGGGTTTTGCCAGAGCAGAGGTACAAGAGGTTCTTAATTTGAAACAAATATTGCTGCTATATGAGGCAGCTGCAGGACATAAGATAAATTTTTAAAAATCAGCTGTTGCTTTTGGGCCAGGTGCTAGTAAAGAGTGCAAGACGAAAATTCAACAACTATTGGGAGTGGAGATTGTTCCATTTCATGAGAGGCACTTGGGACTCCCAACTTCGGCTGGTAGGAATAAAAAAGAGTTGTTCAAGAAGCTCAATGAGAGATTAGATTGTCATCAAGTGGGGTGTCAAAGTCAATTTCTATAGAAGGCGGGTAAGATGGTTTTGATAAAGGCAGTGGCTCAAGCAATACCAACTTATACAATGAGTGTATTCCGTTTGCCAAAAGGTGTTCAAAAAGCATTTTAGTCGAAAATTACTAAGTTTTGGTGGGGTAAAGGTGGTGGAAAGAAAGGGTTGCATTAGTGCAAATGGGATAAACTGTGTTGCAACAAATTGGATGAGGGATTGGGTCTTTGAGATTTAGAGGTTTTTAACCAAGCTATGCTAGCAAAGAGCTTTTGGAGAATTATGTATAATCCTCACTCTTTAGTCAACAGATTATTAAGGGAGAAGTATGTATCTGACCTTGAATAGATGTCTGCATCAGTAAAGAAAGGTTCGTCTCTAATTAGGAGGAGTTTGGTTTGGGGGAAGGAAATTCTAGAGATTGGTATGCGATGGAGAGTAGGAAACGGCTCCCAAATCCGGTTGAAGCAGGATAAATGACTCTCACTGTAACACCCCGTCCCGAAATTTACCTTTTTACAGGGATTAGGCTGGTTACAGACCACGCTGTTAGTCTTCCCCGAACTACTATTCGAGTTTAATATCGAAATATTCTCAATTCTGGGGGAAGGTAGAATTAATATTCCGAGGTGGTAGATTATGTTAATACGAGTCCACCGATATACCCAGAATATTTTTCAGAGCTACGGGCTGTTTAACATGGATTTATTTAGTTTGCGGAGGTAATAAAAGTTAATTACTCTACCGTAAAAAGATGACTTTGCAATAAGTCAAGAATTTGGGGGAAGTTCAATTCAGAAAAGTTGTAGAGGACGTTAATACGAACTCGTGGGTATATCCTATGAATTAATCGGAGTTCGTAGGCGAAAGTTATTCTGGATATTGTATAGTTACCGCTCGGTAAAAGTAAATGGTAAAATATCTATTTACCACTCAAGGTAACTTTTAATATTTAAATATGGACCGTTGGATCGATCTCAGATTGAATCTGGACCGTCCATTTTCCTATAAATATAAGTGAGAGGTTTGACTCGGTCAACTCCGAGCTCTCGTCTCCGACAAGCTCAGCTGCGCTTCGCCGTGTCTGGCCGCCCCACGCCGGCGCGCCACCCCCAAAAAGTTCCTCTCCTCTTCCTTTACCTAGCTCTACCCTCAGCTCGCCGAATTAGCCACCGTGGAGGGAGATCGACCGAGAAGAGGCTCGACGGTCAACGACTAATTTCCGGCGATCCAGGCGGCGAAAAGGCGCGTGGCCGGTATCATCCTTGTCCTCTCATCATCTCCTTCCTTTCCTTGCCAGTTGCTTGTTCAATACTAAGCTAATTCAAAAATTCTCTTTTTTCTATTTTCTGTAATTTTCTAGGTTCCCGGGTTCTCGACTGGGCAAGGAGTTTTTGGCCTGCTGGGGGCTTCTCAAGCCTAGGCGAGGGTGGCAGCGTCTACTGGGAGGGCAGACACATCTTAGGGAGGCAGGGATGGTGGTTGCAGAGGTCCCTCTCAGCAGAGGTAAGAGGAGAAGGTGAGAGACAGGTTTTTCTTGGTTTTAGTTCAAACGGCTGTTGTTGTTGTGTAATTGTGATTGTTGATTGAATAGGGTAAATAATTGGCCGGTTTTGATCTTGAAATCGGTCGGCAGGCCGATCGGTGCAATTAGGGTAATTTAAGGGTAAATTCCTGAATTTTACTACGGTAGATCTGGTATTCTTACCATTTACTGTGAGGGTGAAAAGATAGAAATACCCATGGGAGTTCAGTATAATTACAGGGCTGTCACTATGACTGAAATCCTAAAAATGTCCTTAGCAGATTTGTATATTTACAAGACTGCCACTAAGTTTAAAAAGACAATACTGCCCCTGGCAGCTTAACATATTCACCAAACTGCCATTAAGGTTGATTTGACTATATTGCCCTTGACAGTTTAAGATAATTACAAGGGTACCCTCTAGTTGATATTATTGTTTTGCTCTGGAGGATTTCTTATTTATGTAGATGCCATTATGTTATAATTTTATGTGTGAATGTTGTATTTTAATTGTGGTGGAATGTTCGAGATAATCCTGATAGATAGTGGGTCGGTGAATATCTCAGCGGAGAGGCTAAACTACGGATATGCAATAGGCGTTTGTTATCCATAAAAATAAATCGACCAATAATTAGAAAAACGAGATTTTTCCCGGTTAGGGCGCTATTTAAATAAGAGCTGTGTGTGGCTTGATCCCTAAGTATGGAGTACGTAGGCAGTCTGACCGGGATTCGGGTGCAGTCACAAATAATATTAGAACCCTAGGTCCTCTAAAGTAATTGGTTTGAGATCCAAATGCGGAAATCGGGATAACCTCCGGCTGTGAGGTCTATTTCGGTATCGTTTGGATTGTTGAAAATGGTTTGGAAAAAAATGATATCCTTTCTTAAGGGGGATTTCGAGTAAATCTCTCTTGGGATGAGTCTCGCACATCCTATCTCGGGTTTAGAGAGGTAAATTTGGGTCGGGACGTGACACCCATAACCTCATTCTTTCAAGGTGGTATCTCCAATTTCTTTATCGTTGAATGCTAAAGTAGCTGATATTATGTTGTCATAGAGAGATTGGAATGTGAATCTTATACATAATAACTTTTTGGAATGGAAGGCCAAGACTATTTTAGCTATCCCTTTACCAAGATTTGATAGAGAAGACAAGCTTATTTGGCACTACAACAGGAACGGTATGTATTCTGTCAAATCAGGCTATTGGGCGGCAATGATGGATCGACAATGAACGGAGAGGTATGTTGGTGGAAGCAAGGATGGAAGAGATTATGGGGATTAAAATTACCAAATAAAATAAAGCTGTTTCTATGGAGAGCTTGCAGTAACTTCTTACCATGTGCTGCGAAATTGAAGAGAAGGCATGTGAGTGACTGTGGTGGGTGTGGTTTTGGAGATGAAATGGTGATACATGCACTTTGGGAGTGTCCGTTTGCTAAGAAGGTTTGGAAGTTGTCTTTTCTTGTGGAGGTGTGCAAGGTGTGGAAAGAGGGATTTCTTTAGGATGTTCCTTCAGTTGCTAAAGATTGTGAATTAGAGTGGTTTGGTGTGTTAGTTTGGCAATTATGGTTTGCGAGGAATATGAGATTACATGGGAATGAACCGGTTGGTGCAGAGGAACTTGTTCAAAATTCAGATTGCTGGTGGGAGAATTTTATGAGAACGAGGATGGTAAAAGATGGGGACATTGATGGTGAACAAGCCTTGACAAACAGAAAGAGTTCCATTAATCAGAAAACGTGGGAAAAACCAACTAGAGCGGTGTTAAGAGACGATTCTGGTTAGTGTGTAGGGATCCTTACGGTGTCAGGTTTAGGCATTACGAGCCCCCATATTTGTGAAGTTATTGCCTTATACAACGGCCTATATTTTTGCACACAACAAGGTTTCTCCCATATCCTAGTAGAAGGTGATGTAAAAAATGTTCTCAGGATTGAATGCTATGGAGGTGTTGAGGGTGGTTTGATAGAGGAAGTGAAGGTACTCATGTTACTTTCGATTATGTAGTTGGGGTTATGTATCCAGGATTTATAATAAGGCTGCTCATACAGTTGTTATGGAGGCTTTCAACGTACGGGTGGAAACTGGTGCGAAATTGGCTTTCTTCGATCTTAGTTCATGATGTTAATGTATGAGTTGTAATAAAAGTGTGGTACTTCCTTTTAGCAGGGGTGGGAAAAAATCCCGAATCCCGATCCCGACTAGTCAGGATTTTGTCCCGATCCCGACTTAATCGGGACGGGATCAGGATTTTTTTTGGAAGAAGTCGGGATCCCGACATCCTGACACTATATATAATTTTTTATTTATTTATTTTTATTTAACTCATCGAAATCTAACCTAGTTTGGTTTTGCTCTCTCACTTCTCCTCAGTCCACAGCCGCTCGACTCAGAGCCTGCGTCTTTCCTCCATTGCCCACTGCCAAACTCAACACCGAACTCCACCGCCGAATTGCCCAGCCCACTACCACTGCCAAACTGCACGCCGAATTCCACCGCCCAAACGCACATCAGCCGCTCGACTCAGCCTCCCTCTTTCCACCATCACCCACTGCCGAAATCCATAGAAGAACTACACCGCCGAAATCCCCAGCCCACTGCCAAACTCAACGCCACCGAACTCCACCGCCGAAACACCCAGCCCACTGCCCCTGCCGAAACCGCACGCCGAATGCCCACTGCCCCTGCCGAATTCCATAGTCTTCAGCTGCCGGCGGAAACCCTCACGAATCACCCGCTCGAAAATCACAGGCCTCCCCGCCAACACAACTGGTACAATCTCTCTCTCTCTCTCTCATTTGTTCATTTCCGATCCGATTCTGCATTTGAATTTCTTTTTGGGGTTGTGTTTAATTTGTGTGGGTTTGTGTCCTTTTTCAGCTTTTTGGACAGAGAACGGAGGCTTCGAGTCGGGTCTGTCTTGAGCGGCATTCTCCATTGCACTTCCCTATCTTGGAAATTGTCAAGGTAATTTTCCTCTGTTAGATTAGATGTTAATTTCGTACATAGGATGGGGAATAGACTTTCTCTTTGATCCTGATTGATTGTCGTTTCATTCCTGATCAATTTCCATTCGCAGTACTTTAATAGGAACTAGGAATTATATATGAAATTGTATTGTGATGTTTTTGAGTTGCATATGGAAATTGAATAGCAACAGATGATGAAGTTGAATTCTATAAGGAGCTTGAAGAAATTGAAACAAGTAAGATGCTTAAATTTATGATAGTTTTTATCTTATTGAACTTAAGTTGATGATATTCACTAATTATTTTGTTTGAGAATTATTATTATGTTGAATCCATGTGAATTATTATTTTTTGATGTAGATTGGCATCAACTTCAAATGGGTCCTCTTGCTCCTCTTCAAGTGCTTCATATTTTTCCTCCTACTAGAACCCCCTTATCTCAATCTAGTTCAGCTTCAATAAATTCAAGTGTTGGTGCTTCTAGTTCTGGAGTTCAAAATAGGGGTAGAGGTCAGTTGCTCCTAGGTCAAGAGGTCGAGGTGTTTCTAGGCCAAGAGGTCGAGGTGCTTATATTCCAGGAGGTCGAGGTGCTTCTACATCTGGTGGTCGAGTTGCTCCCATGTCTAGAGGTCGAGGTAGAGGCTAGAGGTGCATTTTACATGAGTGATATGTAATTCTGACTTAATCTTTGAAGTTCGGAGTCGTATGCTTTATTCTTAATTTTGGATTTGTAAGTTGTTCTATTTTTATCTTTAGATTTGTAAGTTTGAATTTATTCCTATGTTAGTAGTATGCTTCATTTTCATAATGTATGAGTTGTACTTGTTGATTCACATCACATTACCAATTTATGCACACACAAAAAAAGTTTAAAATTTCATATTATTTTTGAGATTTCATTGTCGGGTTTTATCGGGTTTCCCGATCGGGGTCCCGACTTAATCGGGATTTTATTGTCGGGATCCCGACTTAATCGGGACAGGATTCAGGATTATTTTTCACCTCTAATCAGGATCGAGATGGGATCGAGATTTTCGTAATCGGGATCGGGATCAGACCACTTAATATTCTATTGATGTACTTGTTTTCGTATTGAATGAAGATTTCTTTCGATCAAAAATACTGTTTCGAGGTACAGACCTAAAACCCTCGAAACGCCAAGGGGTCACTGGCTAAACAGAGAATCATTCACTAAATCAATTAATTACTCCAATTTGGTCAGCTAGACTTCACAGTCCAGAGAGAGTCGCAGGAGCCAAACCCAAATCAAAACCCGTCCTTTCGACCAGTCCGAAGGATCACTCACACACCCATTCCCTCTTCTCCTCCGATTCTGCATCTCATCCTATATTTAACTCCTCCTTCATCACCCAAAAACCATTCTTGATCCAATCATGACTCACTTGATGGCTCTCTCTCAGGTAAAAGGTCAATTTCAGATTTGGGTTTTGATTGGTTGTGCTGTTTGATCATGAAGACTGAAGCTTTGAATCATTTTGTGCTTACCCAGTTGGTGAATAGATTGATTAGGGTGATTATGATGTTGGGCTGTCTTCGATTTTGCTTTCAGGTTTCACTTGTTGCTGCTGTTCCTGTTGGAAGTGATGCATCTCTTATAAGATATGTGTTCAAGGTCTGACCTTTTTTCTTTGTTGGGTTTTGTTAATGTACTATTGCTGTTTGTAGTTTCTGATTATGCAAAAGATTAAGGCTTTTTGTGGGTTACACTTTCTGTGAACTGTGAAGTTGGAATCTTGAGGATTGTCATTGTTGAAGGTTTCAAGATTTTCACTTGCTTAAGTTTTAATCTAATGTTCGGGGAATCAGGGAAGTTTGGTATGCTGCAAACTGTTTCTTGGTTTCTCAGCTGGACACATGAAAGCTATGTTATAGATTTTAGTGTATGCAGACTTCATTTGTCGTCAGCTGTAGAGATTATACATAATTTGCTGTTTTGTCTTATAATCTCAAGTGGTACCTTAGGATAGTTTCCCGAGTGGAAGCAATTGTAGTTACTGCTTTTGAATGTGATAGTAATGCTCTCTTGGTGCTTTTAGAGGTCACCCCATATTGCTAGATTGAAATGCATTGAATGCTAAATTGGTATCAAAATGATATTTTTGTTGTTGTAGTGGGGAAGTAGTTTTATAGCTTATTATATCACATCATGCATGCTGATGCTTATATTTCAAACTAAGGTTTATAGTTCTTTTTTGTATTTAATTTAAGTTTACGTGATAGTAGAACTCCAACTTAACATGCATTGTGGTTTGCTCAGCTATTGATTTCTCTCTGAAACTGCTTATGATTTTGTTGCAGGCACAAAGCATAAACTTTAGTGACAAATCATTGTCACATGTTTTACCATTGGACTTGAAAACAAAGAGTGGGAAGCTAAGAAACAAGAGTGTTGTATGCATGTCAGTGCAACAAGCAAGTGCACCGAAAGTTGCTGTGTCTCCCTTAGAACTTGACAATGCTACAGAACCCCCGTTGAACATATACAAACCTAAGGAACCTTATACTGCAACCATTGTTTCTGTTGAGAGGATTGTAGGCCCAAAGGCTCCTGGGGAAACTTGCCATATAGTGATTGATCATGGTGGTAATGTTCCTTACTGGGAAGGACAAAGTTATGGTGTAATTCCTCCTGTAAGTAACCAATTACATTAACTTATGTCTTCTTTAATATTCAATGTTTTTGCTGAAAAATTAATTGAGAAGGATTACTTATGTTGCTTTCTTAAACCAAATGGTATTTTAATGAAATGTAATACTCTCTTTCTCCTGTTCCATTCCTTGCCTTTGGATTTTTAGTTCAGTTATGATTTGAAACTAAAGGGTTGTCGGTAGAATTTCTGCCCATCTACCGATGGGACTAATAAAATCATTTTCACATTAAATCCCTTGTTTTTGTAGTGTCTAATTGTTATTTTCTTGCATAACAGGGTGAAAACCCTAAGAAACCTGGGGCCCCACATAATGTTCGTCTGTACTCAATTGCATCGACAAGGTATGGAGACTTTTTTGATGGAACGACAACTAGTTTGTGCGTCCGTCGTGCTGTATATTATGACCCAGAGACAGGGAAAGAGGATCCCTCCAAAAATGGAGTATGCAGCAACTATTTATGCAACTCTAAACCAGGAGACAAAATTAAGATCACAGGTAAGAGTTTGCTCCTTAAAGATAATTTGGACTTTTAGTTACACTTTCCTTGAGAAAAAGATCCTGTTGCATTAATAGCATAGACCGTGGTATGAGTTGTTAAATTCAAGGAGACTGCTTATTTTCTTGAAAAGCACATTTTTTTTCCTTGGCAAGTCCTAAAATGTAAGTCTACCACATTGAACATTAGAATGATTAAGTTCTCTTTATTCTCTGTTTAGGTATAGTTATCCCCACATTTTTTTCTATTCTAATGTTATTGTTTGTTTCTTTGATTATTGTTCTGGAAATCAATGAATTGATTTGTTGCATTCCTTATATTTGATGAATTTGACACTGTTAAGTGTTATTGGTACTCTAGAGGCACAGTTAAGAAGTTTAACATTAATAACTGTAAATTGTATATCGCAGGTCCTGCTGGCAAGATCATGCTCCTGCCTGAAGACAACCCTAATGCCACCCACATTATGATTGCCACCGGTACTGGTGTTGCTCCATACAGAGGTTACCTTCGTCGTATGTTCATGGAAGCTGTTCCTACATTCAAGTTTGGTGGCCTTGCATCCCCCACCTTCGTCGTATGTTCATGGAAGCTGTTCCTACATTCAAGTTTGGTGGCCTTGCATGGCTGTTCCTTGGAGTGGCCAATACCGACAGCCTCCTCTATGATGAAGAATTCAGCAAGTATCTCAAGGACTACCCTGATAATTTCCGATACGATATAGCACTTAGTAGAGAACAAAAGAACAAGAATGGAGGAAAAATGTATGTTCAGGATAAAATTGAAGAATGCAGTGATGAGATCTTTAAACTCTTAGATGGTGGGGCACATATCTACTTTTGTGGGCTCAAGGGTATGATGCCTGGAATTCAAGAAACCTTGAAGAGGGTTGCAGAAGAAAGAGGGGAAAGTTGGGAGGAGAAGCTTTCGCAACTGAAAAAGAACAAGCAGTGGCATGTTGAAGTTTACTGATGAATTGAAACTGCAATACTCATTTGTGCATGTCTCAAGGTAAATGTTATAGGCTCCTATATTAGGTAGGTATTGTGTTTTTTTCCTTCTCTTTTATTGTTTTCTGTTTCATTGGAGATTTGGGTTCACCCATTTCTCAGCTTTAGATAGGGAACTTGAGGTAGCTACTAGCTATAGCATTTATCTTATCTCTAAGTAACAAAGAGAATCCATTCTCCTGGTTGATTGTGTTCTTCTGCCGATGTTGCATTTTAAACATTTTTCATTTAATAAACAAAAAGATCCTTTTGTTCAAAAAACAAAAAGATTATATATATATATATATATATATATATATATTCTGACTTGTCCTTTGTCCTGATATCACGTTTGCCATATATATATATATATATATATATTCTGACTTGTGTCCTTTGTCCTGATATCACGTTTGCCATTAGGTGGTTTTAACTTCTACTTGAGAAACAACAGTCTGTTTTGAATGTAAATGATTCTGTTTCATTGTTTTGAATGTCATCCTTCATGGATGTTGAAGACTTGTAATACCATATGTAAGCTTTACTTTTGGGTCGAGGATAACTCCTGCGATGCCACTTTAAAGTTGAAAGCTTCATCATGTCAAAATCTGCGACCACAGTAAGTTGAAACTACTGTATCGTAACTTCGTTTGAGTTTTCTGAACAGCTCCAGATGAACTAGACGCCGAATTTTATATCATTGGAAAACTACGTGAGTCTAGTTTCTAATGATTTAAGCGGCTCGTTCATACCTGTCCCGACGAAAGAGTTATGGCAGTTTAAGTGTGTATAGGTCATAGCAGACTGTATCCTACTGTCCCTTAACTTCGTCAGAGCCCCCAGATCAACTCCGGATGAACTGGAACATGCACATTATATCATTGGAAAGCTATGTGAATCTAGTTTCCAATGGTTCAAGCGGTTCGTTCATATCCGTCCAGACGAGAGACTTATGGCTGTTTTAGTGAGTATAGGTCATACTGCACGAAAACTGCATACTCTTCGCAGATTGTGAATCCTTTTTGTGACTAAGTTTGATCGGATCTTCACTATATTTTATGACATGGTTGAATCAATTCTTGATGCATTTGGCTCGATGATCCAAGTCACAAATGTCACGCCCCGAATCTTTTGAAGTTAATAAAAGTTACTTTTCACAGAGATTCGCGAGTTACCGAGGATTTTTAATTGCGATCGGTAATTCGATAAGTTATCGCTCGAGTTAATTTTCGAGTTTTTAAAAGTACTCCAAATACCTGAATTGATGACTCGATGTGGTAGTACGTGTCGATACGAGTCTCCCGGTATTTTCGAAATATTTTTCGGAGCTTCCGGCTAATTTCTGTGAATTTCTGAAGTTTAGGGTAATTTTGGATTTCTATTCCGGTAAAAAGGAGATTTACCATTTAACCTTTTTACTTTTCACCTTCTTTAAATCTGGACCGTTGGATTTATTCCAGATTGAATCAGGACCGTTCTTTTCCCTATAAATAGGGGGTGAGTTTTGACTCGGTCAAAACTCACCAATTCGGTCAACTGAGCTCAACTCGAGCTCTCGCTTCCCTCCACAGACCTCCGCCCGGCGCCGGTGACTCCGGCCACCCCAGGCCGGCGGACCACCTCCAACCTTCTCCTCTTTTCCTCTACTTCCTAGCCCAGTCCTTGGATTTCTCAGGCGTGCATTCACGACGGAGATCGAGCACCACTGTGCTCGATCGAACTCCGGCGATTCCCGGCGATTCAGGCCATGAATTAGCAAACCAGAGGTTTGGTTCTTCTTCTCTTCTCTTCCTCTTCCTTTTCCATGCTTCTGATCAATCGATTGGAGCTTGAATCGGAAACTCCCTTTTCACTGTGTGTCTCACTGTTTTCTGGGTTCAAGGCTTGGCTCCGGCGACCGTGTTCTTTTGGAGTTCTGGTGAGCTTCTCAAGCTCAGGTGAAGCAGGAAGAAACGGTTTAGGACCGAGGAGGAGTTTGGAGGCAGTTGGTGAGGTCTTGGAAAAGCTGCAGTGGTTCTGGAGCAGCTGCATGGACCCGAGGCCAGGTCTCGGTGAGCTGAGGAGGAGTGGTGTACAGAGGGAAGGACAGGAGCAGAGGAGGCTGTTGTATGCCTCAGATCGATTTTGGGAGGTGAGAGGCAGTTGATCTACTGGTTTCTTTAGCTACTGTGAATTTGTAGTTGCTGTTGTTGTGTTGATCTGTGGCTGATGATGTTGTTTGTTGTTTCCCTACGCATGTGTTGTCGTAACTTGGTAATCGGAGAAACGAGGAGGTTATGGCGAAATTCCGGCAAGTTACCGGAATCCGGCGACGATTCCGGTGATACCGTAAACCGGCAGAATGCCGAAGAGGTAGAAATCGAATCCTCGTTACTCGAGTCAAAAAGTACGGTTAATTCGTAATTGAGACATTTACGGAAAATTAGACGTAAGTAGGAAGTTTCCATTTTGGGAAACTTCCCATTTTAAGGAAGACTTACCAATTTAGGAAACTTTCCATTTTGGGAAACTTTCCCTTCATGGAAGGTTACCCGTTATGAGGAAAGGTTAAATCGGTAAATCGACTCAAGGTTAAATGTACTGATTAATGTGAGACGTTGGGTGTCCATAGTAATTCAACGAATTAATACGTGACACCCTAACGTCAAGTTAAAGTAATAAAGGAAAGTTCGGAAGCTAAGTCGGACTTCCGGTAAATTGAGTTAAGAGTCGATAACCGGGAAAGAAAGTTATAAAGGTTAAAGTGCTATAAGAAAGGAACTTGGTCAACATGTGGTCAAATAGGATTTCCTGGTCAAACTAGGAAAAGACCAAGTCAACTGTGGTATGACTAATATGATGATTTGTTGTACAGTCTCTGGTCGGACGTGAGACGGGCTCGACTACGCGGGTAGTTCGAGAGTTTCGCTCGAGGAGCTTTCCGAGCGGGAAGAAGGTCACAATAGTACTGTGAGTGGACATATTATTTTAAATAAATGCATGCCTTAATTATTGAGTTAATTGCATGGTTTTTATGATTGTTTTCGAGAATTATATCCTTCTCGGGTTCTTGAACGTTTTTATTTGGATAAAGTTTAGCGGGAACCTTGGTTAAAGATTTTTACTATTGTTTGAGATATTGACACTTATGCGTGAACGTATTTACATTATTACTCAATTTTCTATTTCTTCCGAAAATGGTTATAGACGGTGATGGCCGTCCTTCGAATGGAATTGAACCCGAGACTTCGTTGGAAATTGGATTTATGCATATATGACAAGGAATTGTTTTACTTATTTGTTTTGGGAAGAGAATTTGATTAATGTATTGTTATGAATTTTTATTTTAAGGGTTGACCAATGAATATGCTAGCTAGAGTAGCATGAGGGCGCTACTAGAGCTCTTAGCTCCGACCCTAGCCTGAGAGGTCAGGCAAACTACGTAGTGCACTATGAGGGTTGACCGTATCATTTCATTAGAGCTCTTAGCTCCGACCCTGGTCTGAGAGGACAGACAAGCCTGAGAGGTCAGGTTGATATTATAAGGGTTGACCGTATTATTTTATCTAGCTAGCATAGCGTGAGGGCGCAACTAGAGCTCTTAGCTCCGACCCTAGTCTGAGAGGTCAGACTTATTATTATTGTGAACATTTCTCTTCCCATATTCTTTATTTGTTTACCTTGTCATGCATTTGTGGGAAATTCAGTATTTTGTGGACATGTTTAAATGATTTTTAAATCAATAAATTTTTGGGAGAACATTAAAGGGAATAGATTTCTATTATTTGATTTTCGTCCACTCACTCTAACAGTTTTTAAATGTTTCTCCCCTGGGCCTTTCGTTTTTAAATGCCCAGTGATGCAGGGTTCTTGAGAGGAGGTCGAGCGCGTACGAGAGTCGAGGCATAGTCGATCATTCCGTTGCTGCTTGAAATTCTTTGGGGTAATCATCTCTGTAGACTGCTCTGACTAACCCGGTTTAGTTAGTTTTGTAGGAAGGGTTGGCCATTTCAAGGGGGTTTCGGTAAGAAGTTCCCTTGGGGTGGTCCCCGCAGGATTTACTTCGGGTTAAAGGGGTTTAACCCGGGGTGGGTCCTGACAACAAATGCCCTCCTTATTGTGAGAGAGGTAATCGAATATTGAATTGTGTTATGAACATACACACCAACGATTACCGTGATGAGAATGACCAAGACTTTTGTGTATAATTCTCATGAGTGCCGATTAAGAGCATCATAGAGAAGAGCATGAGTCTTAAGGTGTCGCTAATAAGTATATTTGAGACAATTGATTCAGAAAAGCTATGACATTTGGTCATACCGGGTGAGATATGCGAGCCAGAATTGTTTGATATTCTTGGGCGTCCATTCCCCCGATAACAACGAAATACGCCATGATTGTATGTTGTGATTGTGCGCCGACATGATGTCCTCGACAGCCGCACGGTACACATGGATTCGTTTTGTAACGCTTGTTCTTTAGCTAAGCAAGGTGAAAGATCCTATGTTTTATAATAAAACTATGAAATTATTATTAAAATTTGATATATTTATTATTATTAACGGATCAGATTGACGGGTTGGGTATCCGTTAACCTGCCGGATCCGGATTTGGATCGAGCTATTAAAGATCCGACGGGTAACGGGTCGGATCCGGATCTAAAGTTTCTATTACGGATCCGGATCTAGGTGGATCCGGTCCAGATCTGATCCATTTACAGGTCTAGTTGTGGTGGTAGAACTAATCCCTGCTCAAATTGTTGAAGAGCAGAATCAAAGGCCATCAAAACATATGAAATATATAGTCATACATAGACGGCCGAGAGGCAGCCTAGATCTAGGCGGCTTAGAGACCGCCTAGACCCGCCTAGAGACAGTCTTGACAGTTTAAAGGCTGCCTAGACCTGTCCGAGAGGCTGCCTAAAGGCTTTTCCATCTAGATGTGCCGATTTGTCGTTCATCTCCAAGGTCTACTTTAGAACACTGGTAATGATTAATTGAGGCTGGCTAGAGCATCTTGCTTTGTTATTCTATCTTCTGGTGGCTGCAACGCAAGCTAGAGCTACTCTGATTGTGAACGATAAATGGCCCCTCTTACTCACAAAATCATGATCTTTGTTGGTCTCTATAGCTCCAATTAACCACTTTACCAGCAGCGTCGTCATCACCAAGATAAACTAATTCCTTTCCATGAGATTCTTTAATGCAACTAGACTCTAGATTTCGAATAGAGATGTGTGTGCTATTAAAAGAAAATCTGCATTCATGTTGTTGATAAGCATTTATCTGTAATTGGCATTCAAATATGTGATAGGAGATTTGTGGATCTGAACACAATCAGCATTAAGGCTAGAGAGATTGTAGCTTTACTGATCTTGTATATACAGTATTAGCTAGCCTTGTACAATTGATATGGTATTGTAATGTACAGAAAATAAACCATTTCATCATCTTTTTGTTTATGCGCAACTTCTTTTGGTGTTGCTTCACTATTATACAGTCATACACAATTAGCATGCATACTGAGTTTTGTTTTACTGTCTGGCATCTTGTACTAATCACTCTATATTCTTACATCAGTTGCATGGGCTAATTACTGTAATTAGTAGAAGAGAACATCGATCTTCAAACTAGAAAGAATCTCACTATGACCATGTCCCAAAAAGAAGCCGAAGGGGGACTGGGGGAGGCCGTTGTCACAGACAGAGACAATTGTGACTTACCAGCCAGCTGTGAACTTTCCGATCAACAAATCGTACTGCATGCCGTGGATTCGTTTCATTTATCATCAAATAAGACTGTTACTATTATGTTGCAAATTACAATAATTAAGAAAATAGTGGGATGCATTATACTATCCTGCTGTCGTTTTGGTTGGCAATGAATTTCTTCAGACTTATCAGTCAGTCTTGTCCTCAGCTCTCTGATAATGATGTTGACTGGTGCTGTAAACCCATTATTTTTTGATTCCTTACATTTCGTATGTTTTCCACATTCAGTTCTAGGGTGTCATCACATGATCATGAATTGCATCCTTGAAATTAAAAGGCTAATGCAAGCCTTGTAATCATCCAACATGACATTTTAATTTTCAAGACTTGGTCAGTGTGGAAAAAAGAAAATCATGTATATAATATCAAAGCACTAGCAATAACTTAACCACTTTTAAAGTGTTCAATTTTATCTACAAAAAACCTTGGTACAATTAAAAATGATCCATTGACATATAACTTATATTTTATTTATCACTTTTCTGATATGTGATATCTTCTCTCCGATCTATAATACTTCTTCTATGCAATGATGAAAAAGATTTCAACTAATAGTTGGACAAAATCCTTTTCAGTGTCAACTCCATTGCTTTCCAGGTATATTAAGCAATAAACTTTGTCAGCATTGTCAACATAACCACCCACCACCCTTTGGAATTCAATTTATGGACAAATTGAATTATTGAAAGCACCATTCGTTTTCACACTTTATTTCATCAATTCAAAAATGTCAGATTGAACTTTAAAGTTTGAGATTGATGTTGGAAATGCATATACAAAGCTTGAAATACATTTAAGAAAATTTGATTGATGTTAGGAATGATAGTGTTTTGATTTGTGATTTATTGATAGGACACGAGATGAGTTTCTTGAAAATTTAAAATCTTCATAGTCGGTGATTATTGAGTTTATACGGTCTCATCCTTTTGATACCGATTGCTATGGTGATAAAAAGTTTGATCCATGGTTGGAGGTTTGTGAGATGAAAATAAATCTGAAAACATTTAATCATGATAGAGAATTAAATCATTGGAGTGATTGAACAAGGTTTTTTTCTTAGAGACGAGGGTATTTCAATAACAATATGGAGATAATTTTTGATATTTTAAAAAATAAAATGAAGGTGGATTCAATAATAGGTGTACAACATAACATATATGTAGAGGTATGTCTCATCATTTGACCCTTCGATCCTAGCCCACCCTACCCAGCCCTCCATTAGAGCGGGCCGACCCTAGCCCTTCTCGAGTAGGGTAAGGTTAGGGTTGAGCAAATGAAATCCGTCCCTACCCTACGACCCTACCCTAATGAGCCTTTTAGGGGCGAACCCGGCCCGACCCTGAAAGCCCGCCCTTTAGGCCCTAATAATTTCTTATTTTTTGTATTGTTTTAATATGTTTCTTATTTTTTAGATAAAATACAACTAATCTTCTCTTTTGTAGTTGATTTGCTAGCTTTGTTTATTTGATTTCCTTTTGGTTTGTTAATTAACGATTGTATTTTGATGATTTAGAAAAATGATCATTTCATACTAATTAGTAGTCCTTCTTGTCCATTTAAATGATTTCAAAAGGTTATAGTCTATTCCAATACAAGGTATACTTTTGTGTGTCCTAATACACAAAATTTAGCTTCTAGGCCCGCCTTTTTTTTTTTATTTTTTTCTTACCAAGATGCCCTTCTTCACACTATATAACAGGATTTTAAAACTTTGTAGTTATTATTGTGAGAGAACAGCGCGAGAGCTGAGAGAGAGAGCGAGAGAGAGAGAGATGGAGTCGCGATAGATATCCAGAGCTCGTTGCGATTGAGATCCAGAAGCTCTCCGACGCCGATTTCCGACTCAGACGCCAATTTCCGACGACGAGGTTGAGATTCTGATTTTCGTTATATGAAATCTCTCCGATGATGGATAGAGATCGACCTTTGGTTTCCTCTTCACTTCATCTTCATTTCGTTTTGTTTTTTTGATCGATTTCATTTCTATTTGGTTTCTCTTCGTATTGTTATCATGATTTTTGATTTGTGTAGTTTTGTAACTTTTGTTTTGAATCATTGTTTGATGTTTCGTTGTCAATTTAATCGTTGTTAGGTTTTACTAGTTTTCAATTTTAATCAACATGTCTTGTGCTCAGAGACTGGTTTTTGAAAATTTGTGGAAATTTTGGTTCGTTTACTGGGGATCATTGATCATACTTGAATTGTGTTTTTTTTTTCATGTTTGAGTGTTATTAATGGTTGTTTGCTATGTTTTGAAGCATATTTTTTTATGTTTGAAGCTGTTTCTGTATTTGTGAACATAGTTACTGTGGGTCAGTAACTATACTCTGGTTGTTAATTCTTTATGCATAAACATCGGTGATTATTAATGGTTATTTGCTGTGTTTTGAAGCATATTTTTTTCATGTTTGAAGTTGTTTCTGTATTTGTGAACATAGTTACTGTGGGTCAGTATGTAACACCCCGTCCCAAAATCTACCTTTTTACAGGGATTAGGCGGGTTACAGAGGGCTGTAACCGCGCTGTTAATTTTCCCTGAATTAATATTCGAGTTCAATATCGAGATATTCTCGGTTTAGGGGAAAAATAGAATAATTGTTCCGAGGGGTAGATTATGTTAATACGAGTCCTCCGGTATGTCCGGAAGATTTTCCGGAGCTACGAGCTGTTTGTTATGAAAATATCATATTTATGGAAGTAATAAATGTTAATTACTTTACCGTAAAATATGACTTTAAGTTAAGTCGAGAATTTGAGAAAAGTTCATTCTGGAAAGTTGTAGAGGACATTTATACGAACTCGTGGGTATGTCCTATGAATTAATCGGGGTTCGTATGCGAAAGTTATACTGGATAAAGTGTTGTTACCGTGCTGTAAAGGTAAATAGTAAAACATTCATTTACCGTCCATGGTAACTGTTAGTAATTAATCTGGACCGTCAGATTTTAGCAAGATCAGATCTCGACAGTCCATTTCCTTATAAAAGGAGGGTCCGCTTTGACTCGGTCAAAGCTTTCCCTTTCGGGTCAACTCGAGCTCCCCGAGCTCTGGTCCTCTCCGACGAGCCACCGCCGTCAAGCCACCACTGGCCGGCGGACCACAACCGTTCGACTCCTCTCCTTCTCCTCTACTCATCCCTACCCTCAGCTCACCGAGGCAGCCACTGAGGAGGGAGATCGAGCGTCACTGTGCTCGGCGGTCAACGACCGAAATCCGGCAAACCAGGCGGCGCTAGGGTGCATGGAGGGTATTGTTCTTCTCCTCTTCACTTCTTCTTTCTTTCCATGGCCTTGATCCTTTGATTAGCTCCCTAATTCGAAACTCCTTGGTTTACTGTGTTTTCGAGTTTTCTGGGTTTACTCCGCTCCCTTCTCCGACGACTGGTTCTAGGGATTATGGCGAGTTCTGGGAGTCTCTATAGAGTTTGGGTGAGCAGTGGAGCTGCTGGTTTGCAGGTTCAGGCAAAGCAGAGGTGAGTGGTGACTGTTGGAGCTATTGTGCTGTTTTTGGGTTTTGTTGTTGCTTGTTGTTTGCTTGACGGTGGAATGGGAGGAGGAAGGGTAGGACAGCCGGAAATGGCTAGGGTCGGCCGGTAGGCCGATCGGGGCAGTTTTAGGAGAAGGGGTAAAAATTCTGGGTTTTTATCACGACAGATTTGGTAATTTACCATTTACCACAGGTGTGAAATGCCAGAATTACCCCTGGTAGTTCAGGGTAATTACAGGGGTGTCATCAGGGCTGAAATCCTGAAAATACCCCTAGTAGTTTTGTATAATTACAAGGCTGCCATTGAGTTGGAAATTTCATAAATACCCCTGACAGATTTGTATATTTACAGGAGCTGCCACTAAGGCTGAAAATTTCTAAAATACCTCTGGTAGTTCAGATTATTTAGCAAACTGCCATTGAGGTGGTTTTAACTATATTGCCCTTGACAGTTTAAGATAATTACAAGGATAACATCTGGTTGATATTACTGTATTGCCCTTAAAGGATTTGTTTTTCACGTGGGTGCTTGTATGTTATATTTATGTGTGTGTTTGTCGTATATATGGTGGAATGCTCGGCATATTCCCGGAAAAATAGTTGATCGTTAATTACCTCAGTGGAGAAGTTAAATTCTGGGTATACGTTAGGCGTTTGCTACCCTTCATATTAGATCGACTGTTAATTAGAAAAGCAGGATTCGCCCGATTAAGACGTTAGTAAAATAAGAGCTACGTGTGGTTTGATTCCTGAGGACAGGGTACGTAGGCAGCCTGACCGAGATTTGGGTGCAGTCAAAAATATTATTAGAACCCCTAGGTTCTTTAAATTGTTGGTTTGAGATCCAAATGCGGGAATCGGGATAACCTTCGGTTATGAGGTCTATTCCGGTACTGTTTGGACTGTTTGAATTTGGTTTGGAAAGAGAGTTATCATGGCTCAAGGGGGATTTCGAGTAAATCTCTCTTGGGTTAGGTCCCGCACGTCCCTATCCAGGTTTAGGAGGGTAAACTTGGGTCGGGGCGTGACACAGTAACTATACTCTGGTTGTTAATTCTTTATGCAGGAACATTGGTGACTCCTTGGTTGCTCAGTTTATATATTCTGGGAGAGGATTTTATCTTCAGTTGAATGATCTTATGAATTTTTGTGACTTGATTGATTCCATTCGGAGAAGATTCAAGTTTTTATCCACTGATTCTTTCCATCTTCAGTATTCATCTCATGCTTGTCCTATCATCTATCTAGATAGTGAACTTGATTACAAAATGCTGTTCTGTTGTGCAAAGATATATAAGATGGATCTTGTAGACATTTGTATTGTGAAGGATGTTGTTAATGGTTGCTCATCAGCGAGTGTTGTATTGGATGACTGTTCTGAAAGTATTGATGACAATGACTATCTTGGTGATGGATATAAGGAGAGCCCTAAGAAGATGTTTATGTCAGATGATTGGGGTTCGTACTTGTCACATAAGGGGCAGAAGTTTCAAAGTATATCTGAGTTTAAAGATAAATTGAGGAAATATGTTGTTCAAATTGGTTTTTATTATGTTCTTAGGAACGATGCACTCTATGTTAAAGCTGTTTGTGAAAATTATGGGATGCATAATTGTTGCTGGGAAGTAATTGGATTTGTGGCTCTATTAAATCAGTGTTTTTATATTACGAAGATTAATAACATACATACTTGTCCAGGTGTGGTTAGGAATCAAATGCATCGGCAGTTGGGGTCTAAAATTGTGAGGACATGCATTGAGTCGAATGTTAGTTTAAACCTTGGTTTGAAGCCGGCTGAAATCATGAATAATTTTAAGTCTACGTATGGTTTTGATATCAGCTATAAGGTTGCTTTGACTTCTAAGAAAAGGTGTTTGGAAAAGCTTTATGGCTCTGCTGCAGATTCCTTCTCTATGTTGAGTTGGTACAGGGATGTTGTTTTGGAGACTAATCCGGGTTCGTATTTTGTTCTTGAGGTTGATGAGACTACCAAAAGGTTTCAACGTGTTTTTTCAGCCTATGGAGGTCAGGTTGAAGGTTTTAAATTCTGTCTTCCGGTTTTATATGTTGATGGGGCATTTGGAAAGAGCATCTACAAGGGTCAGATACTTTCTGCTACTGGAAGACATGGAAACAAAGGTACCCCCGTAATTATTGACCCCTAATAATGTTTGTTATGCTGTTTATTTTTGTTGACATTCTTCCCAAAACTTCTGTTTTATTATGTTCCTTGTTTATATTGCCAATTTGGAGCAAAACGCTCCCGTCAGCGGTGCAGCGGCACGCTGCTTTATCAGTTACTGACCCCTAGTAATTTTTCAAGTTTCTTTCCTCTCGCCTTGTGCATCTGTGATTCAGAGACTGAAGATAACTGGAATTTTTTTTTTCAAGAACTTGAAATCGTTGCTGGAACCGCAGGGAAGAGTAATCACTTTTATTAGTGATCGTGGTAATGGTTTATTGAAGGTTTTTGATCAAATTTTTCCTGACAATCCCCATCTGTTTTGTTGCTATCACTTACGTTATAATCTTAGTCAAAAGTACAGGAACAGAAGGGGTGATGTTGTCCTTTCTAAAGTGTTGGGCAAGTTTTTTAATGTTGCTTATCCATCTAGTGAGAGCGATTATTACCATAACCTACAAGAGCTGAGAGAAGAGGGTGGGCAAGAAATTATTAATGATTTCATTTATGAGATTCCATTAGAGAATTGGTGCCGTGCTTTTTTTAAAGGCTGCCGATATGGGATTATGGCAAATTCTATTTTTGAATCTTTTAATAATTAGATAATAGTTAAGCGTTCTCTGCCCCCTTTTGGTATGTTAGACCAGACTAGAATTAAGGAAATGAAGATGATGTCAGATAGGAGGGCTGAATGTGAATCTTGGACTACTCAGCTTACTCCTAAAATGGAGAAGAGGCTGAATGAGCAGCTGGATAAGTCTCGTGTTTTTAGGGTTATAGCCTCCCAGGAAAATGTTTATGAAGTTAGAGATGATCAGTACTCCTATTCTGTGAACATTTCTGCTCGTACGTGCTCTTGTATGAAATGACAAATCAATTGTTTCCCTTGCTCTCATGCCCTTGCTTCAATACAAGCTGCACGCCATAATGTCTATGATTTCATTGACCCTTATTTCAGTGCTGAATACTATCGTATGTGTTACAGCTTTGCCATTCAACCTGTGAGTAACGTGGAAACTTCATCCATTTGCACGGCTGAGTCTATATTACCTCTAGTTACAAAGAGGTCGGCTGGGAGGCCTAAGTTAAAGAGAATAAGATCTTCTAATGAGAAGTGATTGATTCATTGTGGTCGTTGTCTCAAGTTTGGCCATCATAACAAGCAAAGCTGCATCGAACCTCTGAATAGGGAGCCCTAGTTTCTTTTGTGTTGCAATCTCTACTTTGTTGAGTTACAGGGTGTTAGTAACTGTGATATCTGATTTTTGTAATGCCTCTTGAGCATGTGATTTGATTTTGTACCGTCATTATTGGATACTGTAATGACAATTACATTTTGTGGCTATTACTTTCCTTTTTTATGTGATAAGTCTCTAAATATCATGTACTTGAGATTGAATCTTGGTGTTGAATTATAATTTTTTCGTATTTGCTTTCTTCTTAACATGTCTGGATTTGGTTTTGTTTTACTCTCACTGTATATGCATTATTAGGTGTCAATAACTGAATTAGTGTCCAGTTACTGGGTGTCAGACATCAGTTACCGGCGCCTGTATGGGTGTCAGACACCAGTTACTTTGTGTCAAACACCAGTTATTCCCAATTTGGAGCGGAACGCTCCCGTCAACAGTGCAGCGGCACGCTGCTTTATCAGTGACTGACCCTTAGTCATTTTTCAAGTTTATTTCCTCTCTCCTTGTTCGTTCCGCTCAAAATTGGTTGTCAGACTTTAGTTACTGGGTGTCAAACACCAGTAACTGTGTGTCAGAAAGCAATTATTGGATGTAAGAAAGCAGTTACTGGGAGTCAGACATCAGTTACTAGTGTCAGACACCAGATACTGGGTGTTAGAAAGCAGTTATTGGTTGCCAGAAAGCAGTTATTGGTAGTCAGATACCAGATACTTGGTGTCATACACCAGTTATTAGTTGCAAGAAAGCAGTTACTGGGTGTTAGACACCAGTTACTGGGTGTTAGACACCAGTTACTGGGTGTCATGATTCTTCTCGGTCTTAACAAGCTCATCACTCAACTTCTTCTCAATCTTCGGCCTTTTGATGTTGTCTTTAGAATTCCTTCCATTCTCAAAATACTTGGAGTCCTCCCATTCACTTCTTAGCTGATTGCTTTTTAAATTCACCACCTCCTCATCTACAGTGATGTGAAACATGGAATAGACATCACTTGGTTTGATCTCGGCTTCAATGTCTCCAAAAACAAACTTCTGCTTGTCTATCTTGTAATGCCTCAATACGAGTTCTATATCAAACTCATGCTTCTTCACTTGAGCTTCTGTCAGTCTGTCTTGCTTGAACATATCAATTGTATCCCAAAATGTAGTTTGAGCAAGCAATTCTCAAGTTCTTTGAGGGATTTTCTTCCTATACTTCTCCATTAGGCAATGGAAGGAATGCAGCGAACACTTCTGCTGCAACAGAATGAATTTGGAGAATACATCTTCTCCTTCTTAAGCATCAGCCTTTTTTAGCTTCTTCTTATTTCCCTCATTCTGCTTTGAACTCATTTTCTTACCGGCTCCTTTTCTGTCCTCAATAAAGTACTGTTCATTAGTTTCTTCATCCCCACTGCTTTCTTCAATCACATCTTTCCGGCAGCTTCTTCTTCTCTTCTTCTTTATTTCTACAAGTCTTTCACCAATGACATCATCAGAATTAGCACTCTCTTCAGAGTTAGACCTGATAACTTTCCTCCTCATTCTGCAAACACCTACATTACAGACCCATAGCAAGTTGGTCACTGACCCGTAGTAAGTAGTCACATAACCCTAGTAAGTGCATATATGTGCTCAATAATCAACCCAACAGTTCAAAACAACAATTACAAGGGCTCAAATTACAATTCAAACATATATCAAAGGGGCATATATCACGGTTGTAAGTGATTACTGGGTATCGATAATCAACAATCACAACTCGATTGTATATCATATCACGGTGGTAAGTTATTACTGGATATCGATAATCAACAATCACAACTCGAATGTATATCATAGGGGCATATATCAAGGTGGTATTTGTTTATAAGTGATTATTTAGGGCCGGTAATCAACACAACAGTTTCAATAATTCCAAGAAAAGATATGAAGCACAACAGTTTCAGAAATCAACTCAACAGTTTCAAAACAACAAGATCAGGTGATTAAAGCCAAGGAAATATATGAAGCACAGTAAAATGGCTAAACGATGAGATATCTGACCTGTAAAAATCGACCAAACTGCGTCGCAGGGGTGAGGAGTCCGGTGCGGCGTCGCAGGCGGAGCAGATCTGGTGCTTTGTCGCAGTAGGTAAGGATAGTGTTGGCGATGTGAAGAGAACAAGACCTAGGTGAGAGAGAGAGAGAGTCGAGGCTCTTAGAATTTGCCGATAACGGTTGGTGGGGTGAGTCAACCGTTTTAATTATGTGCAGTATTGTCATTTCAGTAGCAATCATTGAAATGGGCTTATACATAAGATATCCATTGGATTGGGTATTAATTTTGTCATTTTAGTGCAACTGGTCATTAGCCCTTGTTGTTTTAATATGTTTCTTATTTTTTAGATAAAATACAACTAATTTTCTCTTTTGTAGTTGATTTGCTAGCTTTGTTTATTTGATTTCCTTTTGTTTTGTTGATTAACGATTGTATTTTGATGATTTAGAGCATTAGTTCATAAGATATATGTGTATAACCACTTAGTTTATAGATAGATGTCTTAAATTAAGTATAATGTGTATGCATGCATGTTAAATATAACAAACAAAATAAGGCTCATTACATATAATTCTAAAGCTAAATTGTGAGGGAAAAAAAATAACAACCACATCTCGGCCCTGTTTAGCCTTATTTAAAGGGTCGGCCCTACACGACCCTATTAGCTCTAACGAAATGGGCTCTAGGACGGGGTAGAGCTTACATATTCAAGCCTCGGTCCTATCCTACCCGGTCCTAAATTTTGTTGACTTTGACCGAGCCCTACGCTACCCTACCCTAAGCTCTAAAATTTACGGTCAGACCGACCCTAACCCGACCCATGATGAGACCTATGTAGAGGGTAACTAGAATCTCTCATACATTAATATAAAAAAAAAAAGTAAAACAAAAACAGTTATAATTGTATTAGCAAAACATTCAACAATCATCTCCCACCTCTCTCATTCTCCATTAGTAAGTTTCTCTGAAGAAACAATCATTTCCATAAAGGGCATTTATCATTTCCTCAATCCACTGGTAAGAAAAATACATCCTTCTTGGGTCTTTTATCCAATCCATTATTAGTTTCATTGTGTCAGGTTTGTTTTTCATCATATTATGTTTGGTACATGCGCGCCTTAATTGTAGAATCTTTGATTCAGCCAAGTTCTGTGCTTTAATGGTTTTTCTCATTGGTTTTGAATCAACCCATCATTGAAAAACAATCATTTGTTGATGAAATTGTTCAACTTGGTTATGGTGATGATGTTTTATTGAAGCTTTCATATTTGGAAATCTACAATTTTGCAACTTGCATGCCTATGAATTTTGATCCCTTTGTCTCTTTTAATCTGGGTAGCCAATATGATGACCCATAAAGTTCTTTGATTCTATCTATTTGTGAAGTCTGCAGCATTTTTGGTTGGTCCAAAAAGTTGTGATGTATTTGGCTGCCTGACTACCTATGAATTTAGTTGGAATTTTGATGCGGATGTTCTAATAATCAAGCACCCAGTATTGGTTATTGCATGCTATCAGTGCTGGTGGGAAATTCTTTGTTTGCCATACTGAACTTGTAACCACATATGTCTACAATTTGCTTAACATGAGCTTGCAGAATTAGCTTGTTCAAACTGGGATTTATCTTTGATTTTTTGGGTTGATAGAGTGTAAAGTTTGAATCTTTAATTTGTATGGCTAGCTTTTTCACTTCTACCATCATTTTTGCTTAGTTGGGTTGTTTGACATTTCCCTTTGCAGGTCATTTTGTCTGGTCTTGAAAGAGTTCCTTCCTTGGCTGATTGTATATTATGAGCAGAAACATGAATCATCGTCCAATGGAACTCGGGAGGCCTGCCTCAGGTATGCTTGTAATATTCTGGTAAAAGGAAAGGATGGGAAGAAAACAGGAAAAGACATTGTCAGTACTTTATAGTGATCTCTGTGTGTGTGAATGTTTTGCTGAATATACTATTCTTGTTCTGGCTTTTTGATCAACTATGTATGCGTTTGCAATCTTTATGAAAGTGACACTTTAACGTAGAAGTGAACGATATGCTTGTTGCTTTACAGGTAAAAGGAAGTTGAAGGATTTATTACTGCAAAAAGATAATCGTACTTGTGCTGATTGTGGTGCTGCTGATCCTAAATGGGCGTAAGTTCTGTCATTGTGATATCGTAGTGGATATATGCTGTGTTGGTGCTTGTATTTCCTAGTCCAGTACTTTTTGAGTCATGCTTGTTTTAATTATTTTGAAGAATAAGAGTTCAAAGATGAGTATGTTTCCTTTGCAAGGGAAATAAATCTATAGATTGGCTTTCTATCCATTGATCCAGAAGGTTGTATTAAACAATATCAGTAACATCTTACTCACCTTCCCTTATCCTTCTCAGTTCTCACTAGTCACTACTATGATGTAAAGAATCTGTTTGTAACCGTATTTGCAGGTCAGCAAATATTGGAGTTTTTATATGCTTAAAATGTTGTGGCTTGCACAGGAGTCTTGGCACACACATCTCAAAGGTAAGTGCTCCAAATTTATTGATACAGAATTGCACATGTATGCTGTAATATGTACTTGCAGTTCAGTTCATGTTCTATCATCTAATATGCCAGAAAGAAATATGACATATCTCATATTGTTGGACTCGACCCCTAACAAAGACAATTTTTGTTTCTCAGCAACCATCCTCTTGCTTCTTTCTAAAATAGGTAGAAGAAACCACACTTTTTTACAAGTAAACTTCTCATTCTGTCTGGAGTTTTTGTTGCAGGATATGACAAAATGTAAACAAAAATTCAGAACCATGGATACCATTTACAAGATATGCATGATTTATTGACAAAGCACAGAAATGACACAATTGCATAGCTTTGACCTTGGAGTATGACAAGATTTTGATCTCTAGTTATTTTTCCTTATGAAATGGAAGCTGTGACTTGATAAACAAGAACAGTTGATTAATCCCATCTGCTTCAAATAAGTTCATTAAAATTTTCAACATCAACTTTCCTCTTTTTGTTGTTTGAGTTGCAAGAATTATTCCAATCTTACGGAAGCTAGGGAATTTTATTTATTTTCATTTACCATGAATATCTCTGGTCCTAGTATGGTATCTTGATAGACTATTCAGTATGACCATTGTGCTAGGCCTGACTCTGGCAGCACATATGCATATGCTTGGCCTGATGAATTTCAAATGTATTATATATTTGTCTCAATATAATTTGAAATGTCAGGTTTTGTCCGTGACACTGGATGAATGGTCTGATGATGAAATTGAGGCTATGACTGAAGTTGGAGGGAATTCTTCTGCTAACTCAATCTATGAGGCTTTTCTTCCAGAAGGATATTCGAAGCCTGGACCAGATGCTGGTCATGAGGAACGTTCAAAGTTCATCCGGTTAGTTATGATATAGAATTTATCTTGAGCACATTCAATGTTTGGCTCATTAGTCAGATTATTATAGCAGTTGCATGATATTTCGTGCAGGTCAAAGTATGAGCTTCAAGAATTTCTGAAACCTAGCTTGCGGATTAACTCAGCAAGTAAACCTCCAGAAACTACAAAAATGTCTGTCCAAACAAGCTTTTCTAGAAAGATTATGGATAGTTTTTGTTCAAATTCTTCGAAGCCTTCGGTGGTTAGTTCTGTCATTCCTTGTGTTCTGCCTTCAAATAATGCCTTACGGTGAAAATATGTATGAGTGAGGAGAGTGGGATAGACTTCTGTTACTCAGTATATGTGGCATCTGGTGCATGTCTATTTCGGCAGCAATAACAACACAATTACTTCATATGAGTGCCATTTGCATTTGGACTATTATTAGTATCATAACCTTGGTTCATTTTATTTGAAATTTGTTTCAGGAGGGTATGATAGAGTTCATTGGATTATTGAAAGTAAAGGTGATTAAAGGGACAAATTTAGCTATCAGAGATATGATGACAAGTGACCCTTATGTCATCCTTACTCTTGGCCGTCAGGTTAACCATCTTTTGCATTTGTTTTTCCTTCATAACCAAATTTACAGAACTGGCTGTCTTTTCCTTGCATGAAGAAGTATATGTTCCTACTATTTTCCCATCTCTAGATGTTAGATCTTGCTACTCTCTTTAAGTAGCATCGCTTCAATTAATCAATGGCTGTTTTAAAAAAAAATCAGACCTGGTATTCTTTTATGATGATAATGTTGGTGTAGACCCTTCAGACAACGGTAGTAAAGAGTAACTTGAATCCCGTCTGGAATGAGGAGCTCATGTTGTCTGTTCCACAGCGATATGGACCTTTACAGTTGGTAAGGATATCTATGCCTATACGAATGACTCATTTTTCATTCTATGACTGAAATATCGGAAACATACAGAAACTCATGTATTACTGAGTTGGCATCTTGTTACTCTACATTTTTAAGGTACCCACAAGGCCACAATTGGTGTGTATGATTTTGTAGGCACATCAGTCCTAGTTTCCAGATGTTTCAATAACTGGATTAGTCACTCATGCACTTCATCTCCAACCCCCTTTAGTCCTATGTTAAACTGTAAAGGACACTAGACCGCTTATCTAATTTTTCAGAAAGATGCATAAAGTCTACTGTATGCTCAACTAGTTCAAAAAATATACCCAGTGCATGCTTAACTACATACGTGCAGAAAGAGGCTTTTTTATTATTATTTTTTGCACTTGTAAATTTTGGGAATATTGTTGTGGATTAGCATTTGCAACCACTGATTTTGTTTTAGTTGGTAAAGAAATGCCTAATATTATTTCTCATGTTACAGCGAGTGTTTGATCATGACTTGTTCTCGGCCGATGACATAATGGGAGAAGCAGAGATTGATCTTCAGCCCTTGATAACATCTGCAATGGGGTTTGGGGATGCAGGAATGTTTGGGAACATGCAAATCGGAAAATGGCTGAAGTCAAATGACAATGCGCTCCTAGACGATAGCACTGTCAACATTGTTGATGGTAAGGTGAGACAGGCAATGTCTCTCAAGCTCCAGAATGTGGAATGTGGAGAACTAGATCTAGAACTAGGGTGGATACCTCTTGGGCAATAGGTAAATATATTACTTTCCCTTCCCAATTTTCTGACTAGGATCCGTAATTTGGTTGAACTGTTGGTTTGGAATGACGCCATAGATTGTGTCCATTCTCTCGTGCATTTGTTTATATAAATATTGAATTGTCCCCCATTTGATTGATAAAAATGAGAGCACAAGCCGCTTTGTACACATTGGTTTTCCTTGGTGCCTGTGACTGTATTTTAATGCATGATTTGCCTTTCTTTTGTTCAGCGACTCCAATGAACTTGTCAAATTGTCATTTCTAGGAGACATGACCTGAACATCGGATGAAGAAGAAAACAAAGAGAAAGGTTATTGTGCTACAAGTTGAACCAAAATTGTGATCCAGTGAATCGAAATTTTTTTTCGAACTCACCACTTGTCACTTATAAAAAAATTGAGAAGTGGTGGAAATGATTGTTCAGTTGTAGTCGTGCTTTAGGAGAAGGGAAGTGAATCCAATTCTTGCTCAAAGATTCAAAAGCAAGCAAGCCATTTCTTTCTTTGGTTCTTTATCATTACCATGGTAATTCCAGGACCCCATCATCATCAAGTTCATCATTAAGCACTGTACACTGGTCCAGAAGCTAATGTGTGCTGGATTTAAGCTACTCTAGCCGAGCATCCTCTTCAATTTCGTAATAATTGTGATATAAGAATCATATCCCTAGCTTACGAATAACTAGCTTATACTTCCAATTATCCAATATCTGACAAGATGTAATTGCATCACTGCCAATTTCAAGAAAAAACAGAGAGTTCCAACGAACCCGGTTGGTGGCGTAATGGTCACGTCATCAAGAACCTTCTGATTTGCGCTTTCGTAAACCTGGCAATTCAACCTGATACCCGTTAACCGCCCGCTAATCGTCCGTTAAAAACCCGTCCGCTAACCATCCGATTACATAGCGGGTTAAAGGGTTGTCAACTCATTACAACCCGCCAGTTAGAGGACGGAAACGGGTTGTCCGTTGGAACCCATTTAACCCGTTAAGGCCCGCTAAGGAATAAAAAATAATAATAAAAATTAGAAAATCTTACTAATCCATCTTCTTCTTTATTTTTCTTTTTTTTAACTTTATTTCATCTAAATTGTTGGAACTTTCAACCGTTAAAAGAATTTTTTTTGATATTTGATTAAAAAAATATAAAAAATGATAAAAAAAAAAATTTAACCGGTCTTAGCGGGTCCTAACGGGTAACCCGCGAACCCAACGGGTTCAACCCGTTATAACTCATTAGCTTAGCGGGTTATAACGGGTTGAACCTGCTGAACCCGCTAACCGTTAAAACCCGCCCGCTAACCGCCTAACACGTCTATTTGCCAGGTTGACGCTTTCGGTGTCTGTAGAGATAAACAAACGCCGACGCCACAAAGAGAAGGACACCTGTAATCCCACAAACCAAGCTCACCACCATCCTCACGTGACCCCCGTCACGTGGCTTACTCCCTCCCTCCCACCACGACGTGTCATTCAAGTTCATCGCCTACCCCTCCGTCGTCGTTGAAGAACATCTTCGCCTCTGCCGGCGCAGCTGACGTGTTCCCTGCTGCCGACACGTAAATAGTATTCAAAATGTAGGCACACATAACACATGTAAATAGTATTTAAAATTCAATGACAAAGAATCATTTGCAACAATACGGGAGGCAATGAACAATTTGTATAGTGAACTTTGAGTCGAAGAGAAGTGGTATGTTGCGCCGCTATCGATGATCCAACGACGAGAAGTGATTTAGAAAAAATTGGTTTTGCTACAACAACATTGACTTTTGAATTATCAGATACGATGTGATTCAAAAGAGCCAGAACTCGTTGAAGTTGTTGTTTGGGCAAAGGACTGCAACATGAAGAATAATTTTGCCAATCAAATTGATTTGAGCAATTGAACATTATCACCAAGCCCGGATGATCAGAATGACCAGTAAAATATGAACTGAGATTTGCCATGAAAACTAGGGAATTGTTCTACGAGATATAGAGTATAAGTCAACAACAAAAATTTGTTGCTCGAGAAATAAAGTGCAACAGTTGTAGAGTCAGGATTTAGTTCTGCTATGATACCATGAAAAGAGTGACAATTTGGCTGAATGATTCTATTGATGTTGTACCAAACACATATAGTGTACATAGAATACCAGTAAGGGAACTAATACTTACAATCAAGTCCCTACAATCGAACAATACAATCACCAACAACTGATACATTCCATATACAGAAGATACTCAAGATATTTCTTAATACACGCTTGTCACCGTTGAACATGGTATCAGAGCGAGTCTCTCTCCAATTACTTATCTTTCTGGTGTCCACTACTTTAACATGGTATCAGAGGCCAGACCAGGCGAAGAGAATGAACTCAAATCAGGCCTATGAGAATAATATATCTCACATAAGAAAAGTAACAAATAAAATATAATTCATAAGTGGGTGAACCATTCCTAATTGTATTGAAATCTTTTGTGATTAAAACCAAACACCTTAAAGATGGTTAAGATAGGATAATATCGGTGCGAGGATGTTACACATGTCACTCTTGTCACCGTTTAACACATTTCATCCATGAACCTCAAGGTAAATTGTCATTTGACTCATCCTTCAATTATTCTTTATGTGATTATGTGAATATAATTCTTCATGGGATACGTGTTCAAATTATGAACGAGATGAAGTCTCTGCAAGATAACTTAACTAAAAAAATGTCAAATATTATAGTTTTAAAAGGGCATTGCTATAGGCCCTTAATAAGGTCTAAGATTTATGACCTTAATCATATATAGCATGTCATGTCGTATAGACACGTCATTAATTTAAAAATCATATCATGTCATCTATATGTAAAAAAAACAATCGTATCATTTTCAAATCCGAATTAGACAATAATTATATCAAATTATTGTTTCATCTACATGATTTAGTTACATTTTTCATGGTGTTTGATTTAGTTACCTTACATAAATTATATTAAATTTATTCCTTAAACGATTCTACCACTATAATAATTCAAAATTATGAAATTAATAAATTTTGTGAATCAAAATTCAATTTCAAAATTTTTATTCTTTTTTCTTATACTGTTAGAAGTACGATATATATATATATATATATATATATATATATATATATATTCTTCATCAAATTTCAATATAAAAATATAGAATAGAAAAAACCACTATCGAATCCTCTTTTGGATGAATTATTTATATATAAAAAATTAGTTGAATATAAATATATATATATACGTAATTTTTTTCTTTGTAAAAACTATATATATATATATATATATATATGTATATATATAGACACACACATTCAAATGAATTCATATTTTCTAACAAGTATATTTACACACACATTCAATTGAATTCATATTTTCCAACAAGTATATATATATCACATTATATTTGATGTATAAATATATATAATTAAGCATGAATATATGAAAGAAATGGCTTTGAAAATAATTTTATAGAAAATAAAAAAAACAAAATAATCTAAAGCATTAGATTTAAGAATGATAAGAAAAACATTTACTTAAGAATGATATAACATGAATGTGTCTATGTGATATATGATGTCACATGCGCGATTAAGAACACAAATTAGACTTTAATAAAGGCTAGAATCATTTTTCGTCTTAAAAAAAGTAAATGTTTTATGCAAAACAACCGGTTGAACATACAAGAAAACTAAACAATGAAGAAAGATTGAATATTAGCCCTGCTTACATGTGTTCTTGTAGTTTATCAATAAACCCATGTTGACTTTATTATTGTACAAAGAGTCAAAGCTTCAAACTATTTTAGTTTTTGAGCTCCAACATGATGATAAGATAACTTGTCTTGTTCTATGTTCACAAGCTAGCATATCATGAAAACATGTATGAAACAAACTGGATATGAGGATATCTCATCTTCCAATGACATTTCTGCTCCCAATGATGAGCTCTCTACTAGCTTCATTATCAGCTTAGAGCTTCAAAGATTCACAGTTGATTCCCCATAACATAAAGATGGGTGTTTACTCAAAGGCTCACATTTGCCACTGCCTGAGCCTCCTCTCAACTCTCCGGCGAAACTCTGTGGTCACCGTCGACGGAAACCAGAAAAAGACCGGCAAGGAGTTTGTGGACGGCGTCATGGGTCTGGCTCAGGGCCTGGTTCAACTTGGACTCCAGTCCGGTGACGTCGTTTCGATTGCTGCTTTCAACAGGTTGGTTACTTTTCTACCAAGTTTTAAGTTTTAAGCTTTTAGATTAATTTCCAAGAAAGTACTGATCTTTGGTTTTGGTGTGATTATTAGTGAGTTGTATTTGGAGTGGTTGCTTGCAATTGCTTACGTTGGTGCTATAGCGGCTCCTCTTAATTACAGATGGGTAAGTAATGAATTTAAGATGTAACATATTGGTTCAAAATGTTATTAATCATATTGTATGCTGTAAACATATTGCGATATTGGAAGTAGTTGGATTTGCATTTGCTAGAGGTCTAATACTGTTTCAGTTTCTGCAACCCATTTGAGTGTTCACAAAAAAAAGGTTCTTACTATTACTGATGTGGGATTTTACCAAATTCACCTTGTGTAGAGTTATGAAGAGGCAGTTTCGGCAATGGAGGTGGTGAGGCCAGCAATGTTGGTTTCTGATGATAGCTGTGTATCATGGTATCCTAAGCAGAATGGTTTTCCTTCTCTGAGGTGGCATGTTTTGCTGGATTCTTCCTCGGATTTTGTATCGACTTCGGATGTTAATGGTGCGTTAATATGTATGGAGTTTCAATCAAATAGATTCTGTGTTTGATTTAGCTAATTGAGTTCAATGTGTGTTACTTGCTCTGCATTATTGTTTGGCCAGTGTTAACAACTGACACAATTAGAAAGCAGTCTGTGAGGGAAGCATCATTGGATTACTGTTGGGCACCTGAGAATGTTTTCATCATTTGCTTCACTTCTGGTATGAACTCTACATCTTCTATCTGTTCTTATATATTTACATCCTATTTTTGAGATAGTGTGGCATCAAGCACAAAATTTGTAGATAGTTCTTTTAATAACTTGATTGATGACATTTTGGAGTCTACAACTTTGAATGCATATTTGTAAGAACTGAAAATTGTGTAAAGTAATCAATTCATGAAGAATTGCATGGAATTCTGTTTTGATTATTTGTGTCTTACACAGGAACCTCAGGAAGACCAAAGGGAGTTGCCATAAGTCACTCAGCCTTTATAGTACAGTCCCTAGCAAAAATAGCAGTTGTTGGCTACGGTGAGGAAGATGTATGCATTGCTTGTTTTCTATAGCTATTTAATATCGAAAGTGTGTGAGTCACTGATTTTTGGATTCAAATTCAGTGTAGAAGCAGGAGTTAAGCCTCAAATTTGATTAGCTGAATTGAATGAGATTTAGATGTATGATTCTATGATTGTTGCAGGTGTATATGCATACAGCTCCACTCTGTCACATTGGTGGTTTGTCATCAACACTAGCAATGCTCATGGTTGGAGCATGCCATGTATTTATACCTAAATTCGGCGCTAAGGCTGCCCTCGAAGCCATAGCACAACACAATGTGACCTCTCTAATCACCGTCCCTGCCATGATGGCTGATTTAGTTTCTCAGTTCAGGTAAATCAATCAGTTTGCTTTGGGAGTAGTATTGAAATTCATTCTGTTGAAGAGTTTAAGTAGAGTGATTTAACTGTACTCAGGGGAAGGGATACATCTAAATGCATAGAGAGTGTCAAGAAGATATTAAATGGAGGTGGAGGTTTGTCAGTTGAGCTCAAAATAGCTGCCACCAAATTGTTCCCTAAAGCTAAGCTTCTCTCAGCTTATGGTGAGTCCCTCGTATGAAGTCTATTAATTGGCTAGAAACTAAACCAGTATTACATATTTTTCTCTCATGGTTTTGCAGGGTTGACAGAAACGTGCTCTTCACTGACGTTCAAGACCCTGTATGACCCGAAGGTTGATCAAAGAAAATCACACACAGTTGATCAAACAAGAGGAATTTGTGTTGGCAAGCCTGCACCTCATGTGGAGTTGAAGATCTGCGCTGATGGAACTTCTGATGCGGGTAGGATTTTAACTAGAGGACCACATGTGATGCTTAGATACTGGAATGGTAGTGTATCAAATGCAGCTGCAGAATCCAACTTGGGAGTTTGGCTCGACACAGGTGACGTTGGATCCATTGATGACTATGGTAACGTATGGCTTGCAGGACGAGCAAATGGTCGAATCAAGAGTGGAGGGGAGAACATTTACCCTGAAGAGGTGATCACACACATTGATTACATGCACACAAATTGGAAATCATCATAGACAGCCATTGTACATAATGCTTTGTGTAGATGAGTTCATATTCGTTCTTTACGAAATTCTGATGCAGTGAAAATTGTTTAATGAGACAGGTAGAGAGAACCCTATCACAACATCCAGGGGTTGCCGGCGTTGTTGTTGTTGGAATTCCAGACGCTCGTCTCATGGAAATGGTCGTCGCTTGTGTTCAGATAAGAGAAAACTGGCAATGGGTGAATACAAGTACCAAAGACTCAGTTGCAGAGCAGATGCTACACATTTCCACCGAGGTTCTTTTACGATACTGTAAAGAAAAGAATTTGACTGGGTAATGGTCTCCTGAAATTTGTCTGCTATTCAGATACCTCAAATCAATATACTAGTATGGTGGTTTACATGTTCTTACTCAATCTTGCAGGTTTAAAATACCAAAAAGATTCATTGTATGGAAGAAGTCATTTCCGGTCACAACAACTGGAAAAATAAGAAGAGACCGAATCCGGGGAGAAGCTATGTCACATCTGCAAGATTTGATCAGTCATTTATGATTCTGTTTTCTACTTTCTCATTGTTGAATGGAGGTGAAAATACAGCATCTCCATCAAAACTAGAATCATGATTTCATTCAAAAGTCCGACTTCTGATGAAAACTAGAATGAAATTAGAAACTATGGGGAATTCATTAATCAGATGAAATGGACATGCAACTATGCTATGTGAAATGCCAAAATACATATAGAACTGGCAGCCTGTCACATGTACAAAACAGATAAACCTATACGAGACAGGCCGGGTATAACTTGAAACGGAAGTTCCTGAAGTATATTTTACACGAGTGTTTTACCTAGGCTCCTAGACAAAAAGGACCTCATAACTAAGATAATATGTCACCAAAACCAAGCCCACCATGTGCTCTGCCAGTACTGGCAGCAACCATTTACTTCTCTTTCTCTTCAGCAAATTTGCTTATGTAAAAGGTTTGGCATCACATATAGGAATTATATTTCTCATCAGACTCCGGATCTTTCAATCATTTCCTTATATTTTGGTTGTTTTAAATAAGGCAGTCAATTCCCTGTAAACATAAAAATGCAGAGCAACAAGATCAACAATATAAAAAAATTACCAAAAGTATAAATCCAATCATAATTAGAAAATAGGAACATTACCAAGTCAAAAACATCTCAAACAGATCTAATTGTCCGGATTTAATTCCCTTTTCACTAGCTTCAAGATCTCAGTTATCTGCAAAAGCAAGAGAGAAGTCTGGATTAATACAAAGCTTTTGTATGTATATGTACGCAATATTGGGACTTTAACACAGTAATGTATGTTAATTTTCTTAACCTATTGGCTCTAGATTTATCTAAATTTAGTTATAAGCTAGTTAATATTATCTAATGCAAATGGGATCAATATCATCATCTAAAGGTAGTGCCTCAGTTTAGTAAACAAACATGCTTTCACCTCTTAAAGTTTGTTATCAGGCACCACTACATTCACCTTATGTCATACATTTTGATATGTGCCTATTAGAGTGGTTAAAAGAATTACTCCATTAATTTATTATTTGTTTCATAGAGTTTCTGTAAGCAAGTTTACATGATTTTCATTGATTTTTACCAATATTTCTATTGATTTCTACTAGATGCAATAGTATCTTGACTAACACCAACATTTTCATCCTTGCATTCAGTCCCCTAAAACATACAACACAGCTAAAATAATCAGGGGGAATAGAGAAAAAGTGTCTTACTCCAGGATAATGCTGCAATATTGGTGAATAATGATCAAGGGCAATGTATATTTTTTCAACGAGATTCAACAGAGTCTCCACCTCATCCCCCAAAAGATCAACCTAAAATCAATGATATGTACACCATTATATATATACTTCAAACTTAAAATAACATGGCCAATTCATATTTCATAGCATAGCTAAGTGATTTAAAGGATATACAGGACCTGTCACATATAAGAGGCAAGCATGCAGACAATAGGTAATAGGTAAAACAAATTCAGTTTTTTTAAACCTACTTTCATCCATTGGACAGATAGATGCCAACGAGGAGGAGATACAAACTTTCTTTAGTAGAACAATATGCATACTTTCTGACACCTCAAGAATTTCCTAGATGCTTAAGATGACGAGTAAAAAAAACCAAGTCATAGTACATGTTCAAAGATAATTTTTAACCACTACAAAACTAAAGCCTAAGACTGGAGGAAGGCTATGTTTATGTGTATGTAAAATATGAATATATAATACCAATAAGTTACTTAAATGACCCTAAGCGAAGTATCTAGAAAATGGCCTAGTGTAAAGGTTCAAAGACGACCAGATATGATATAATTAGGGCTTCACACTGGAAAGGAAGGCATATCCTGATGAATGAGAAAATATGGTGTCCTATCAAACAATGCATCTTGATTATATGCAATCAATTCAGTCCATGTTCAAGGCCGAGAGATCATGCTGATATATATACATACATGTTACCTGTCTACTATACATACCTCCGCTTCCGCTTTCTCAAGGTCGGCACATTTCTTTTCAAATCTCTGCTTGTACAGCATTCCTCGTCTTACAAGTACATCAGCTTTTTGTATAAGCACATGTGATTGAGAAGTCAAACTTTTCAACCTGAAAATATGACAGTGCAAAAAACAAAATCAGAACTTAACAACTAAGCTCTAAAGGACAATCAGAATTTCTCAAGTCCTGTAATTCAATCTAAAAGTCAGTTGGAACTTTAAAAATGAAACAGAATTCTAACCATGAAAATGCAAAAAAAGAAACAGCAGACAACAGAGGCATAACGGCCTCAACATGTGCTTTTCCTTTTCATTGCAAATTCCTTGTATACTTATTTTGTTATTCCTATCTAATGCCCCTGCAGGCTCAATTTTCTGGGTATGCCAATGCATTTCAAAAGATAAACGCACTGAAGTTGAGTGAAACATAAGTAGGTGACAAGTTGCGAACAAAGAACAAGGGAAACTGATGTAGAAATGGCAAGAGAACACAGTAGAAGAAAAAACCTAAACTGGGGGTAAACACAATTCAAAATTTCCCCAATGAACATACTGAAATCTCATATCCTATTATAAAAAGAGGCTATCCAAAAATAATCAACACGAGCTACTGTCAAACTTTTTGGATTGCATCCATAAAATGTTATTACCTGAAATCCTGAATAACAAATCCGTAAAATGTTATTACCTGATTAAACAAATTGGTCTGCTCCAAAAAAAGTTCAACCTAAATACATAACTCTTTCCAGGTACTCAAAAAATCAAAGTACAATTTAAGATACATTTATGGACATGTGGCTTTGAATGTAGAGAAGTTTCAGGAAACATACAAAACCATAGGAGCGATTTTATATACAGAATTACAGCACAGAAAAGAAAAGTATTCAAAGATAGAAAAAGCTGTGCAAAGTACCTCGAACATTTTCCTGCTATATCTTCTGTCACTCGACATTCAAAATCAGTAAACCATTTCATTAATCCACTGACATAGGCAGCTATTGATTCAAATTGCTCACTCAGCTCCCTCTCCTTTGCTTTAAGCAAAGATACAGCAATCTGCTTCTCTTGGTTGACATCAAGAAGCATCCTTCTATCTTCCTCAATTTGCCTCAACTCTTTCACTGCTACTGCAAGCTTTTGTTCTAACTTAGATATGTCTTCCTTGTGTCTATCATTTTGTTCCAACGCCTCAACCAAATCACGCTTTGCAGCATTTGAAACTTCAAGGCTTTCTGAAATCAATTTCTGATGTTGAAATGTCTCACCCCTTAAATTTATAACCTCTTGAGCAGCTAATTCATATCGTTCCTTTTCTTTTGCCAATGCAGCTGCTGCATCTCGTGCCAATTTCTCCTTTTCTTCTACCAAAATAAGTACTTCCTGCCGTAATCTCTCTTTGTTTGCAACCTCCACTTTTAATTGTTTTTCCTTGTCTTGTTTTTCCATCTCGTGCAAAACCCGAAGTTCATATTCATCAATATACTTTATGTTTAGCTCATTGAGTTTCTCCTCAGCATCCTTCAAAGCATCTTTGAATATAACATCACATAGTTCTTGCATTATGATGGACTCCATATTCAAATCTCCGGATTCACATTTGGTAGCAGGTTCAGCATCATGAAAAGCTTCTTTAAATATGCTTTTGTAAATTCCATGCAGAACAATGTTCTCCACCTGTGTCTCTTCAGCAATACATTTGATCTCATCCACCACTTCCCTGACAATACCAGCAAATAAGTCTTCACCAATTACAGCTTCAAAGTGAGCATCTTCCATAGCTGTTTTAAGATTTCCAACAGTTTTCAATAACTTTGTTTCAGCCAGAGTGTGCTGTGACAGGTTCTCTGAAGTTTCAGAAATCTGTAGTGAAAGGCACTTAATTTCTCTCTTCTTATCCTCGAGCAAATCTCTGAGTTGATGGTTTTCTGAGAGGAGTGATTCCACTTTATCTTTCAAACTGGTGAGACTTTCTTCATTGCTGCCATATGTATGACGAAGCAATGTATCCACTTCCTCCTTTTCAACAAGAACTTCATCAACTTTAGAAATCACCTCAGAGATTCTCTTTCTCAACATATCAAACTCATTATTCTTCTTCAATGATAGAGAAGGTCCCTTTTCTCTCAGCAATTCCCTCCTGTGGCTGAAATGCTGCTCGGTCAGATCTTGTATTTTTAACTCATGATTTCTCTTCAGTTTAGTAATCTCATTCTTACAATGACTTATCAATTCTTCTTTATTCATATGCTTAAGCAAGACAGGATCCAAATGTTCTTCCATATTAATTTCTATCTCATCATGTATACCATTTTCTTCCCATAGAGATGAAGATGATGATGCTGATGGTGATAATGTCGCTGCAGCTGCTGTTATTGTTGATGGTAATGATGATGCTGATTTAAGGTAGTCCGATACCTTGCGGTGTGAACCAGCACCCTTCTTACTGCTACTCTCCTCTTCACCTTCCAAGGATTCATGAGAAGATAGGTGCCAATTGTCAGAGACAGACAGTGATTTAGAAATAGCATCTAATTCATCACGTATACCCGATATCTCTTTCATCTTTCCATCCCAGTTCACCTTTTTCACATCACAAAAGCAATCCTGCATGTTTCCTATAACGGTCCATATACAATTACTCATCACAATTGCTTCAATTTCTGCTTCAATTTTTGCTTTAAACTCCTGCACCAGCTGCCACTCATATACTGATGTTTTGGACAAGTGAATCATTTCTTCCACCTGTTGATAGACACTTTCTATTGTAGTCTTCAGACTATCCAAGGTTCTTTCCACATCCCACCTGTCAGATACTTTATCTTGCAGTATGTTACCCAAACCAGAACCGGAACTAATCCTCTTCATTGAACTACGCCTTCTTATGCTATCGATTTCTTTTTTGAGCTTCTTGAATTCCTCGTTAGTAGTACCTCTTAAGTGGACCAAAGTTTCTGCTATTCTATCGTCCCCAGCAACAGCTTCAAAGGCACTAGGCTGCTGAATTCCAACTCTGCTACCTAAAGGAGTAAGTACACGTTGGGTACCTGTTGACAATCGGGGCATTACAGACCCTGAGAATTCGTTCTCATCAACACCCGCGTGATGAACATGCAACATTTCCTTCAATTTAGTCACCTCTCGTTCTTTCTGAGCAATTTCCCCAGCTGCCTCTTCTGTTACTGCAGTCACCATACCCTTGATGACCGAGTCACTCACCATCCTCGATATGGTCAACCGGTCATTAATATCTTGCATGTAAGAGTCGAAATCCTCAAGAATGTCAACATCCACATGACCACTTTCTTTCACACCATTCCTAAGCTGCTCCACCCCACCGTTGCACAATTCAACACCATGACGCATAACTTCTAAACTCTCCATCCCACCATTGCACGATCCAACACCATACTCCATGACTTCCAAACTCTCCATAGCCTCAAACGTTCTTCACATATATCAAAACAACATCACCACCAAGTACCAAATTGTCTCAATCACTCACTTAAGCCACCAGAAACATCAAACCACCATGCACATTGACAAAACTGCAAACATTCATAAAACAAAATCATAACCATACCCCTTAATCAAATTAAACAAAGGAATCCCCAATCCTTTCTACTCAAAAATTTGAACCAATTTACAAAAACCTGCTTGGGGGCCAAAGCAAACCATAGTTTCTATTATATTCCCATCTTAAAAATCACTCCTTTTTTCCATTTCTCACCAACCAAACACATCAAAAAACATAAACTGAAGATCAAACACCAACAATCTTAAAATCAACTATAAATTTCAGCTCTTTTCTACATTCCTAACAACCCAACTTGAGCTTCCACTAAACCAACAACAGCTAAAACAAAAGAAGCAACTTTAGTTCTTAACAACCCAAAATGCCAAAACCAGAAAGCCACTTACTTGCAGTAGTGAAGGAGCTGAATCAGCTAAGCTCGGCCAAAATTAACTATCAGGGCGCGTCTGGAAAAGCTGGTTCTTTGCACATAAATGGTTTCTGATTTTTTCTGGGTGGGTCTGGTTTTCTAGGGTTTATGGAGGGAAGAGATTTCGCAGCTATTGGATTTGGTGAGAGCGGGAGAGGGGATTGGAAGGACTTGGCCCCCAAATACTGTCTGAAATTAGAATTAGGAAGTCCTGTCCCGGTGACGTCAGCGTATGAATAATTTGTTTGCATTAGAGGGCATTACACAATTCCTGTTCAAAAAAAGAGGGCATTACACAACGGTTCCAAAAGCCTGATGCATGTCATTCTCATTATTGGCCTCAAGCTTATTAATCAATACAAGCGTTTAATTCTTCATATTTGGAAAACTTTAGAAGGAGATTTCAAAAAGAATAACAAATAAGATAGTTTCGAGCAGAAAAAAAAAAGAACACCACGGGTGAAGAGTAGGTTAATTTGAGGCGTCAAAGTTCAATTAAACGTCAAACGACGCTTATGATACAGAACAAAGAGATGTCACTTTTCAACGAAAAATAAAAATTGAAGAATCGTTTGATCGTGATAAATTATTTCTGGACATTCAAGTTTGTTGGGCTTCTAAACTACTGACTTAATTATTTTTTAGATTTATTTTTATTAGTTTGTTTGGTTCTATTTTAATTGGTTTGTTTTGGACTTTATTTTCTTTTAACTCATGAGCTTTAAGTTTTGTTGTTAGTCGCCATAGGATTTCATACTCCTATATAAGGAGCTTAACTGATGTATTTTGGGAGCTAGCTTAATTTTTTTATAAAACAAAACCATTGAGTTTAACTCAATTTCTTCGTGGATTTAAGAACTTCTCGTGGATTTAAGATCGACTTGTGGATTCATGTCAAAACCAATTAGTGGATTCTAATCAATCTATCCTTCATATATAGTTCTGCTACGCCAATTGGTAATTAGAGACTCTGATAGATTCCTGATAATTGGGACTACTCTGATTCGACGAAGCAAGTCGATTTTCTGATCCGGCGTGCATCCCAACCCAGCGTCACCTTGGCAGTGGCGGAGCTAGGATTTAAACTTGAATGAGACACAAACAAAATGTAATTATAATTCATACCAAAAACACACACAAAACTAGAAAAATCCTTAAAGAAATACAAGGAAAAAAATTTATATTTGAAAAAAAATACAAGAAGGAAAAATATCAATATTGGGAAAAAGAAATGAAAGAACTGCGTCAATACTGGAAAAAAAAAGAAAGGAAAAAATGCAAAATAAATTCAATATTAGAAAAAAAAAGTGATTGGTTGGTTTTGAACACATGTCTTCTAGGTCACTAATTATTGAGATTCCACAGATTTCCATTACGCTGAACACACTATTTTATATGATAACAGAAGTCTAAGTATATAACAATAGGGCACGTTCTACAGTGTGTCCCAACGTTACTCCAACAGTGGGGCATGGACTGCACTTTGTCTCAACATGGCTCCGCCATTGCGCCTTGGCCACCCAGCGTCGTCGCCAACGAGTCACAACTTTGCGTCGTTTGACGCACATCCTGTCAAACCCATAAATCTATGATTTTTTCTACAGCAAATCTGACTCGACCCGACCCAAACCACCAACCTGACTTGATCCAAGCCATTAACCTGACCCGACCCGACTCGACTCAAAACTGATCTGATCTGGTCTGACCAAGAAGAAGAAGAAGAATGAAACTAGCATGAAACGTTGGATGTTCACCTCGCCGAATTACGACGACTTCAGAATAACGTGTTTCATCAAAGACAAGGTATTGTCTACAATAATTGATAAGGTTGTCAATTACCTTGTAAAAGTTTTTAACATTAATATCGATCGTAGCTTAGACAATTAGGTTTGTTGCCTATTGATAGTCCTACTAACCAAATAAGGCTAGTGAACGTGTCGATGAATGCGCATCAGACTTCCTTCGAGTGAGACTTGGAAGCCTTCTGATTTCTGAAGTACTTGTACCTGCAAGATATGCACCACGTGATCATACATTAATTAGGGAATAGAGTCCTGATCAAATGCAAACTTCCTCTGCTCACATCAGGCGGCACATGTGTAGCTCCTTAAAACAATTCAGGATAATTGCTTCCTCCTCGAATTAAGCAATGTGATGGAGATCATGTATTTAGACCTGTAAATAGATAAGATCAAGACCGAATCTATCTACATCTGGACTGGATCTATCTAGTTCTTTTGAAAATTAAAAATGAATCAACCTTTGGTATAAATTCATCCTTCGAACTTATTAAGCCTCAGTAGTGTTCTAATTTTGTGCTTTCTGTTCAATATTGTCGAAATTTAAGGGTCAGTAGCCTTACGTTTTTTGAGATGAGATGTGTTTGATTGTTTAGATATGGTCTCATATTTTCTAAAATTATTGACGAACATTTGATTGAAGTTATTTGTTTTTTAATAAGCTTATTTAAAGTCAATAAATTTATCTTTGAGAGTGCTCTTGTATGTTTTGCTTAAAATTGATGGAGTTCTTGTTCTTATACTGAGTTTATTTAGGGATTATAGCTTTGTCTCTTGTCAATTGAGTGTTGCTTCTTCAACAAGTACTTTCCCCTTCCTCTTCGCCGTTATATGTGTATATGACATGCAAATATACAAGTATTGATCCTTAATGAAAAAAATACTAACCCTCAGTAGCATACTTATTTTGCTGACCCTTAGTAGCATACTTGTTATAATAACCTTCATTGCATATTCATTATATTGGCCCTCAGTAGATTACTTATCATCTATCTATTTGATATTATCCTGTGGATTTAGTGAATTTTATCGTCAAAACACATATTGCCATAGTTATTCTACAGTTAGCAACAACCGACCCTCCTCAAGAATCAAATAAATTTCGAGGAGAATGTGGCAAATTTGTTTACCAAATCATTACCTAAAGCTACATTTGAAAAGCACGTGAAAAGTATTGGAATGAGAAACCTTTCCAAGCTCCGTTGATTTGATCACTACCAGAAAAAAAGTCTTTAGCCGACGAAATATCTAAAAACAGGCCGACGAAATTTTTTTTCGTTGGCTAAGTTAAATTTTCGTCAGCTAAAGTGGAATTTTAGCATTCGAAATTTTTTTACGTCGGCTAAACTAATTTTTTCGTCTGCTATAGTTAAATTTTAGCCAACGAAAGTGATTTTTTCGTCGGCTGTAGTATATGAACTTTAACCGACGAAATTTAAAAAGTTTAGCCGACGAAATTAGGATATTTCGTCGGCTAAAGTAACTTTTAGTTACAAAATTACACTACGGAACTTTCGGTGTCCGATTGACTATTGTGATATCAATTTGGAAGCAGAACGGCCTTACGAGTCAAACTCATCGCTAATGCCATGACATATAAGCTTTTTTGGCCATCCGAGTTCGTTTAAGGCTTCAAAATGAAGTTTTTCTAAACGCTTAACACACGAAAATGCTCATATCTACACCTATATGAGATATTTTGGCCGAACCTTCAACACAACAAAGACTCACCATAATGAGACGCAACTGTCCATCTAAAAATTTTGAGACATTTACCCCTCGATGATAAGACTCCCCATAAAGATAAATAATGGTAAATAGTAGGCATGTTGTGATTCCGGTCATCAAAATTCACAAACAAAAATAGGACCGTCAGATATCATCAATATCTTGAAATATATCTCTGGTAAAAAATTCAACTTCATCCGATAAATTTAAGGACTTCATCTAGACTTCAAAATTTTCTATCTTTCATTTTTCTCCTCCTACTCCTCCTCCTCTAAATCATTCTCCTCCTCTAAATCTTTCTCCTCCTCCTCCTCTAAATTTTTCTCCTCCTCTAAATCCTTCTTCTCCTCCTCCTCTCCCTCTCCTAACCTTCTCCTCCTCCCCTAGCTTCTCTCTCCTCCTCCTAGCCTTGCTCCTATCCTCTTCTCCTCCTTCTCTTGTCCTTCTCCACCACCGGTCTAAAACCGAAAAAGAAGCAAAAAGTTTTAATCAAAAATACAAGAAATAAAAAAAAGAAAAAAAATATGAAAAAAATAAAAATAACTATAGCCGACGAATTACCCTAAAATTCGTCGGCTAAAGTTTAAAAAAGAAAAAAAAAATAATAATTTTAGCCGACGAATTACCTTAAAATTCGTTGGCTAAAGTTTAAAAAAGAAAAAAATAAAAAAATAATAACTTTAGCTGACAAATTTTAGAGTAATTCGTCGGCTATAGTTAAATAAATAAATAAAAATAATAGCTATAGCCGACGAAATTTAATAAAATTTCGTCGGCTAAGGTCCAAAAATTCGTCGGCTAAAGTCCAGAAATTAAATGACGAAAAATTTCTTCGTCGGCTAAATAAATGACTTTAGCCAACGATGAACGGTAATTTGGTCGGCTAAAATCTTGGCCGACGGCTTTTTCCCGACGACTTCTTAGCCGACGACGTTTCGTCGGCTAAGACTTTAGCCGACGAAATTTAGGATTTAGTCGATGAAAAGATCAATGAGAGGGTGTAGACTTTAGGAGGAGTCTAGTATCATCATATCACCCTCAAAATACAATAGGTGTGTTGTGCTCTTTTTTCCTTTGACTAAGATTTATTTTGTTCCACTGAGTTTTGTTACTTGACAAGGTTTTTAATGAGACAACACCCCATACACTGATTTAACTTTAACTTGACACAAGAGGGAGTGCTAAATGAAATATGTATTATGTGCCTTCGTCAGAGTTGATTATACAATTAGCGATTAACAGATATAATTACTCAATCAGTTATCAATTAACCATTATTATCATTATAATTATTATAATTATTTTTATAATATCATATCTATATAAAGATAATGTGTAATGAAATGAGTAAACCGATCTTAATTTCTATAACTATTACATTTTTCATTAAACTTAATTTTGTTGATCTTAAAATTGGCCAGTGACAGTTTCTAGGGTTGGGAACCGTTGCGTAGGCAGCTCAGAACTCACCGGCGAACACTTTCTCACTCTCTTTCTCTTCATCTCAGTCCACCCAAAACCCTAGAAAACTCATCGGAGCTCTCCCCAGAACACTCCAAAAATGCCTCCCAAGTCTGCAAAGGGCAAGGAAGCCCCAGCTGAGCGACCCATCCTCGGCCGATTCTCATCTCACTTGAAGATTGGGATAGTAAGCTTTCCATCACTCTATTGAATCTCTTCCCAACTAAACTAGGAAATCGATTCTGATATCATAGTCAGTTAATTCCACTTTTTGTTATGTAAAGATTGAATTTTTAAGAGGTGTATGTAGTTACTTTGTTTTCCAAGTGATTTTGATCAAGTTTTTAGCTTTGGGTTTTGTTGATTTTGTTCTGCAATGGTTACCGTGCTGTGAAGGATCAGAAAGTTTTTAGCTAATGTTTTGGGTTGATGGAATGGTGGGATGATTGTAATGTGTGCTTTTGGGTTTTTGGTCAGGTTGGATTGCCCAATGTTGGGAAATCTACTCTTTTCAACACTCTGACGAAGCTGTCGATACCGGCTGAGAACTTTCCTTTCTGCACAATTGAACCCAATGAAGCCAGGGTCAACATTCCTGATGAGCGTTTTGACTGGCTGTGCCAATTGTACAAGCCCAAGAGCGAGGTTTGTTTCTTAGGTGTTTATAACATTTTGTTTAAACTTCGTATGGGTGTATGGAACTGCTGCATAGACTGTGGTACTGCATGATGTTTTTATTAGGTTATTTCATACTTTGGCAACTAACAGGTTGTCTAAGAGTATCCTACCGCATCTACTGGTTAAGAGCATCTCCAACAATTCTTGTATTAATTCTCTATTATAGAGGAGAAAATCACAAAATCTCTATAAAAATGAGCTAAACTCCAACAGCTCTTCTATTTTTATATACAAAATTAAATATTTTCTGTATAATTTAATAAATTTATAGAAATATATAAATTCATTCAAATCAAAAAATCTCTATAAGTTAATTGTTTTAACTTAATGACGTTTTGTTCTTTCTTTAGGGAAGAAAATGAATTCAAAAAGGTAAGCAATAAAGTTTACATGAAGATACAAATTTGTAAAAATTCTATAGATTTAGAGAATATGTTTCTCTCTATTCCCACTTTTTGTATTATAGAAGATCCTTTACATGAGCTATTGGAGCCAAAAAATGATGTTTTCCTCAAAAATAGAGATTATTCTAGTTTTACATGAGCTGTTGGAGATGCTCTAAGTTTTTATGATTTGTTTTTATTTTTTAATTTTGTAACTATTGAGATAATATTTGGCTAGTTTAAAGAAATGGAAACTAAGAAGAAGATTAACCTATTTGGCTGGTTTAAACTTTAAAGAAATGCTTTTTGATCAATATTTTATACAGTCAATTTCAATTCTAATTTGGTAGGCAAGCTTATTGAGGAATCTAGGAGTGTTATAAATTATTGAACTTTTCTTATTATGTGGATTGTTTTCTATTTATAGGTCTCAGCCTTTTTGGAAATCCATGATATAGCTGGCCTTGTTCGTGGTGCTCATGAAGGACAAGGGTTAGGCAACAGTTTCTTATCCCATATCCGTGCCGTTGATGGCATTTTTCATGTTTTACGTAAGTTGTTTATATTCTGCTTGAATGTTGTTATTTTACAAGACATGTGTGTCCAAATTATGAATTTGTGAGTTTAATAGTAATCTGAAGAATCAATGGGAGACTACTTTGGTTAAGTTGGTTCGGTAGTATCATTTTTATCTCATATCTATTTGAGAATGATGAGCAAAATGGTTAAGGGTTTTCTCTATGTGGGGAGGGGAACAGGAAAGGAATCTTCTTTTATTGAATTTATTATCTTAAATAAAAGTACAGTAACTAACTACTGTCCATTAACAATATTCTGCAGGTGCGTTTGAAGATCCGGATATCATCCATGTTGATGATACTGTGGATCCTGTGAGGGATTTAGAGATTATCAGTGCAGAATTGCGTCTTAAGGTATGCTTTGATTCTCTGTCTTTTCCCCCTTGCTGTGGTTAATTTCTGGTTGTTTATGGCCTTTGTGTAAAACCACCTCTGTATTTTTGCGCGTTTTAGCAATAGTCTAGATGTGTAGCTCCACTTGAAAGTTTAACTCTTCCCAAATTCCCTGAGCTCATTAGCTTTCGTCTAGGGATTATGCAACTCATTCATCTATATAGTTTAATAGAGCTATATATTATGCTTTGCAGGACATTGAATTCATGGAAAGGAGGATAGAGGATCTTGAAAAGAGCATGAAGAGGAGCAATGACAAGCAGCTAAAAGTAGAACATGAACTTTGTGGAAGGGTATGCTCTGGGATGAAATTCCCCTATATTCTCTGGCTTTGTGCAACCTGTTTTTCATTTGCCTGATAAAGTCTTACTTATATTACTACACTTTCTTCAACCTTGATTGGTAAACATTTGGTTTTTCTGGTAAGGAATTAGGATTGTCATACGTATGGTTTGGTTTGACAATTTATGTATGCTTCTACATGCTTGGTAAAAATGTAGAGTACTGGCTACTGAGTACTGACCTGTGAGAGTCTGGTGCATCTGAATTAGATTTTTGTACCATCATAGGATACGACTCCAATGAAACATGATTGATTAATTTCAAAACGCTTGTGTCCTTATGTAATCTGAATCAAGTCTACTTGTAAAATCACAATGGTTCAACCTTTTGTTGATTTAACTAAAATCTAAATTCTTACAAGTTGCTTTAATGTGTTCCTTTGTTAATGTTGATCAATGATCATGGATCTACAGCTCAAGGCATGGCTTGAGGATGGAAAAGATATCCGTCTAGGGGACTGGAAAGCTGCTGATGTCGAGATCCTGAATACCTTTCAGTTGCTAACGGCCAAGCCTGTTGTTTACTTGGTAAGTTAAACTCCGGTAGGTTTAGTTTTCAGGATTATGCGTGTTTTTCCTGTACTTGTTGTACTCATATTTCTACAATCAATATGTTTTCCTTATGGATCTGTATGGGAATGTAATTACCAGAGAGCCTGCTTTGGGAAAACTAACAAATTATTAGGCACAGTTAGTTGCAATGTTCTAAAAAACGCTAGGCGCTAGTCGGGCGGACAACCTTGCTAGTCGGGCTATTAATCGATTAATCGCTTTTAGGCGGAGATTAATCGGTTATTAATCGGTTTCAACCAAAACGGTGGAACACCGTCTAGCGCCTAGGCGGAGGATTAATCGGTTTAGGCAGCGATTTTTAGAACATTGGTCAGTTGTGTAATATTATCTGAATTTTAAAATTAGAATAGACAATCATTGCTATACTTGTGGAGAGAAAATGTGATGTAATCTGTACAGAATTTCCTAATTACCAAAATACCTAATACCAAAATACCTATACTTGTGGGAGAAAATGTCTTTTCCCCTTGCTATGGTTAATTGCTGCTTGTATGGTTGTCTTTAGCTGGTGGATGAGGATTTGATCATTAATGTTTCTCTTTCCACAGGTTAACATGAATGAGAGAGATTACCAAAGGAAGAAGAATAAGTTTTTGCCGAAGATTCATGCATGGTATGTAAAGAAAGATTTCTTGTCTCTATTTTTTTTGTTTCTTGTTGTATACATCTTTTGTGGGTTGCCATGTGCTTATCAGTGAATTATTTATACTTCTGTCTATTTGTTTTGAGCTTACACTTAACATCTTTTCTGTTTCCACAAATGTTACTTACTATCATGGCTTGCTAGAATAAGTCTTTCAATGATTCAATTTATCAGTTTATGCAAAGGAAGGATTTTGCTCTCTGATATAGTAACAATCCATGGTCATGCTTCATAGATTGATTCATCTGCTTACAGGGAATGTAGTTATTATTTTTATTTTCAATGTGTAATCGTAAATGAGAGTGACCTTGTCCTTTTCATGCTTTTAGGGTGCAGGAACATGGAGGTGAGAAAATTATTCCATTCAGCTGTGCACTGGAAAGGAATCTTGCAGATTTGCCACCAGATGAAGCAGCAAAATATTGTGAGGAGAACAAAGTGGAAAGGTAAGCTAATTAAATGACTGCTCAAACATTAAAATGAAGTCTTTATTTGAGAAAGGACGATAGCGCAAACCATGTATTTCTTGGAAGAAAATGTTTATTGAAAAGCAGATGCTCCATCAGTAAATTTTCATGCTAATACCACTTGTACCCTGAACCTATATATGTATATGTTTTGTGTATTCTAATTTCCAAAATATAAGTTTTATCATGTGTGATTGGAGTACTAGCCTAAGCCATTAGAATCATGCAGTGTAGCAACAAAATAGATAGCTAATATCATGTAAATATGCTCACTGGATTAACTTTCCTACAGTGCCCTTCCCAAGATCATAAAGACTGGATTTGCAGCCATTAATCTCATCTACTTTTTCACAGCTGGTCCTGATGAGGTAGAGTGATCTGATACCCATTCTTGTTACCGTTATGTACGATGTTACTTCTTTTTATTTTTTATTTTGCTACTGTTAAGTTCTTTGTATATCCTTTTGATAATTAAGATTATTTCTTTAATGTTGATTTTAGTATGATTTGGTGTCTGAAAATTTCTGGTATGATTTTGACGGTTGTCTTAAGCAACTCAGCTTCATGTGGGTGATTTTGATCTGTGCTGGACTCAGTTCTTTTGGAAGTTGTGCACATATAGTGGCAATGCATGTCATGAATAGTGAAATTAATTTGTGTTCTAGTAAAGAGAATTTAATTATAGTAAGAGATGGAAAAGTTTATGAAATACCCTATTGACCATTATACTACGAGTCTCCTTTCATGCATCCTTTTGTTTTTTGTTTTTTTTGTTTTTCCTTCTTTTTTGTCTTCTCTCTTTGATCTGGTTCTATTTTTGACTGAAGCTCTGTCCATAGGAAACAGCGGTCTGAACTTGACTTATTACCATAATTAATTTTAGAGTATCAAGTGTTCAAGTATGTTAAGAATCAATTTATAATTGTGTTCGAATAGTGTCACATATCTGGGCTTGCAGTGTTTGCATGAGCTCCTTTCCTTCCATGTGGGTCTAAACTACTATTATCTTTGGCAGGTGAAATGCTGGCAAATTAGGCGGCTTTCAAAGGCCCCTCAAGCTGCAGGGACCATTCATACTGATTTTGAGAGAGGATTCATTTGTGCTGAGGTAGCTCCAACCTTTTAACTCTTGTGACACAATTGTTTCTTTATATATGGTCTCTTTACTAGCTCTAATTCCATAGGGTTCACAGATATAAAAGATTCTTTTCCAGTTTCTGTTATGTGTGGGAAAAGAAATGAACTATCAGTCTGATGCCTCTAATTAGTGTCTTTACTGTGGTCTTTTCTTTCTTGCTGTTAAATAGCACTTTCCTTGCCCTGGCCTTTTTTTTGTTCCTTTACTTTTTGTAGTATCAGTTTGATGCCTCAACAAAATGATTCCTTGTACTCACATCCAACTGCCAGTAGTACCAGTTATCATTCACCTGGCGTATTATATCCAACTTGATTTGAAAATACTGTCAGATAGCTCTAGTGGTTGTATGCTAGAAAGAATATACTATTGCGCTACTCATTTGCTTGGAGCAAAGCATTTACTGGATCTCTAAAGGTTGTTTACTTGGCTTTTCTACCCTGTGATTTACAGGTCATGAAGTTTGAAGATTTAAAGGAACTTGGTAGCGAACCAGCTGTTAAGGTATGTACTTTGTTCTGAACGTTGCCATGTATGCTCTATAGGAATTATATTCCGATCAATATCATGCTTCCATGATATGGTGTTCAAGTTCATGATTCAAATATTAGGATCATGTTGCTATGAATTCTAGACCCTGAGATTTTCCTAACTCCATTGTCCATTTAAATCATCCAGTAGTATACTTGCTCGGTTCTTCCGTAACCTGGTCAGAATTTGAGTAAAAAGTTATGACAGCAGTAGAAAAGAACAGAAAGCTAGTGTAATCTAAGCATGTTGTACTTTGTTGATGGCATATATGTACTGGTAAACACAGAGGATCAGATTGGGAGAGATCTGATCATAATTTAGGCATCTCCCAAGAATCTTCCTTTTTTCTTTTTCTTTTTGGGTTAATACGCCTTTAGTCTAGTACCAAAGGCTGGAACGCATATGCATGCTTCAACTGTGGAAAGGTGGATATCTCTCCAGGGCATTTAGCATCAGTAGTTCTGAATTTTAGAAAGAACTTTTGATTTACTTTATATAGAGCCTCCTGATTCTTTGGCACCTATCTGCTTTGAGGAAGTATGCGGTCTTATTTGATTTCTTTTTTATGTTCTTACAGGCTGCCGGTAAGTACAGACAAGAAGGGAAGACATACGTGGTCCGAGATGGAGACATAGTACTCTTCAAGTTCAATGTTTCTGGAGGTGGGAAGAAGTGAGATTCACATACCCGGCACTCTTCTACATGTATTCTAAGTTTTGGTTGTAGACTTGTGGAGCTTGAATGGAGAATACAAGCATCACCCATATATCTAACTAGTTCCTTGTATGGTAACTTCTAAGCAAATCCATGTCATTTTGCTCGCTCTAAAGAACAAAGTTCATGAAAGGCGAAAACATCCTTCAAAAGGTTCTAGTAGCTATGATGAAAAGCTCTTAACCAGTTGGCTTTTTCACACGTTATGATGTATCAACCTCTGAATTTGACTCACAAACACACCAAGTTGAGCTTCTTGGTTCCTCAACCTTTTTGGTTCTCAGGCCACAAATCACAAATGGCAGACACTGCAAGGCAACAATCATATGGTTGAATTGCAGACACTGCAAGGCAAATGCAGCATTCTAGTTGTTTAGGGGAAGATGAGAAAGAAAACAACAATGTACCAATGCGTTAAATTTTGGGTAGTTGGATTTTTCCATTCACCACCTTCTGAATCCACTATTCTGAAAGCTCTTGGCCTTTGTCCAAGAGAGGACAAATCACAATGCAAAGTTGAAGCCATGAGCCCATGATCACATTTCTTTATCTACTTTTGTGATTTCTTGTGGTCCACTTGATCTAAATACCCACAAATCACAGAACCCCCTGTAGACTAGCAATCACGAGATGGAGACTGTAGATCACAGGTAGGTCCTTCTTACACGTGTCATGATCACATGGTCCCAAGAGGTTCCCTATGCTAGACAACCTATCATTATGCCTCCACCAACCACAACTGAAGAGACCTGGTCAAAAGGGCAGTGGTGGAGCCCCCACTCAGTCCTACGTGGCACTGACCTCAGTCCTCAATGTGTCCCCTTCAATGTGAAGAACACCAAACTGGATTTAACAAACCTTTGACGTCCACTAGGAAAGTGAGATTCTTTTTTCCATTACTTTTAATTTTGCCCCAAAAAACCAGTCACATTTTCCCGCTTACTTTCTCAATTGTTGAGACAAAGCTAGGGTTTTTGTTTAAGCACCCAATGCACAAAGCCACAAAGTCTTGGTGGGTTTGCATTCAAACTTATGGTAAGTTAACTAGTATCATCCAGTTCATAATTTCCTCTCATGTGAGTTTAGGGGCATTCATAATTGTACAGTTGTTTGTACCAGCTAGATTGCTAGAACATACAGATTTTACAGGAACAGATTTTCAACTTTTGTAGAATCCATTATTTATTTACATGCATGTCTTGACTTGAAGTTCCATGATGAGAATTTATGGACTTGCAATTGCAGGCTAAAGATGTAAACATTACTGCAACATCAGCCAAAGAGGTTGGTCTTCGATGCCCGTTGACATCCCAAGCACAAAAGATGTAAATCCCTTGGTCTTTCTGAGCCTAAATCACATATTGACATATTGTAGGTTACTTTGAATTTGAAGTTGTCCAGTTTGTCAAGTACTGTGTGTACTGATGTCATTAACCAACGAGCACTTGATCAAAATTTCTTCAAGTTTATAATTAACCTTGTGCTAAGCTTTTAAAGCTTGATTAACATCCAATATCCAACTTAGGGACTAAAACTGATGAAGGGGATAGTAATGCACAACATTTATAGCCTTCCATTATCATAATAGTGCGAAATGTAAATGTACTGATCTCTTGTGCAGATTTATAGAGCTCTGTGAGGATGGCCATGAAAACAAAGACTTCTCATGCTTATTCCTCCATTACTACTATGGCAAGAATGAGATTTAGTTTGACTAATGTTTATGTATAGTACTTGTATACTGGTAGCAGATTTAGAGGCTGTGCAGCCTGTGCTACTGATCAGTGGATTGATGAATGAACTTGCTAAAACAAAAGTGATTCACCATTTTATTTTACCTTTGTTTGGGATGGATGAAATGGCAGTTTCTTTTCCATGATAAGAATAAGGGATATAAATACCCTACAAAAGAAAATAGTTAAATAAGAATAAATGCATGAATCAAGGCTTTGGAATTCATCTCTATTTTGATGCAAGATGTCCTCGGTTCACATGGTGTCCTTGGATATAAAGGAAGATAGTATCATCAATGACACAAAAAATTTCTTACATAAACTTCCAACATGAACATAACAAAACTTCCTATCAATTCACATTTCAATTTTGAAACAAATGGGATGGTTATGGTAAAACATATCTCCAAATTTATTTCACACAAACAATTTCAACTTATATCCAAAATTTATTTTCTTTGAGTCATCCCAGCAACGCCAATAACTTTTCTTTCTTTTTTCAGTAGAAAAAACAGTCGGTCAAACTACACTTCCGTCGTCTTGGATGACTCTTCATTTTCAGCTATGTAGTTATGTAGTTTTCGGTTGTGATTTATCTTATTATTACGGTTACACTGCTCTGTTTCTGATTTGGGTTTGCATGTTTTTTTATTTAGTTTGTGAACCAATTTCGGTTTTGCTTAGGGTTTCGGTGCAAATTGTGATGATTTATTTGCTGGGTTCGTCTCTTACTTAGAACCCCATTTCGTTTTACTGCTCACTTTTCACTTTTTGCTCTGATTGCTTGGTGCATTGCTTTGTTTTGTAGTAGTTGGTTGAAAGGTTCATATTTTCTTTTTTACTTTTGTAATTGTAAATTTCTTGTATAAAGATATTAAGGTGATCAGAAACTGGGTTTGGTTGGAGTTCAAGTTGAGGAACAGAAAAGATGAATTCTGGGCTCCTTTTTCATTTGATATATTTTTGCTTGTTATAGTTTCAGTGTCGAGGTTTTTGTTTTGACGTAATTGATCAGCATTTTAAAATTCATCAACTTAAAACCATCCAAAAGACATTCATTATGAAAAAACGTCTAAGTGCCAAATGAACAAGTATATGGACGTTTGTTCTTGGAGTATTTCACTTTTTTAGGGATCATAATATCATATAGTGTCTTGTACGCTTATGTTACTAATTATGGATACAGTTTTCTCCCAGTGATTCTCATACAGTAGGTCATATGTAGGGCGTCGAAAGCCTTTTGTAGACCTGTTGGATTCACATGGAAACTGAAGGCGCCTCATCTGTCACAGTTCGAAGGAATACACAGACACCTAAGTCTATTATACACAAAAAGTTTGGTGCCAATGCCTGCTATACGCTTGAGGAAATGCACGAGTCTTCTGACAATGGATGTCCAGTATTAGCCATTGAGCAGAAAGGCCCTTGCCTTTACCGCTGTACCTTACAGCTTCCAGAAATTACTGTTGTATCTGGAATCTTTAAAAAGAAGGATGCTGAGCAAGCTGCTGCTCAATTGGCCTTAGAAGAGGTGTGGTTTGTTTTGTTAGTTTTTATTTTCCCTGATGTTTTTACAGCCACACCAGAATTGGGGATGTTCAGTAAAGATTAGTAAACATTCTGTTCCATGGTTAATCCATATATATATAATCGAAAATTTCCATAAGATTGTTGCTTCCCAACTCAGATCTTTCCGGCCCATGAATGTACCTGTTGAAACACATTTAAGACTCTTTATTTAGTTTTTGTTTATCTTTTGGTTGTGGTCGGTAATCATTTATTTCATTTCTGCAGCTGCGTATCAATCCTGTCACAAAGAGCTCCTCTCTTCCAGAAACATGGGAAGGTTTAGTCTCTAGAGTCAAATATGTATAATTTTTCAGAAGAGGTTTGTAGTCCGAGAGATAAGAGTTACTATCTTTTGCTTCCTCAAAAATAACCGTGTTGATTTTTTTTCTTTCTAATATAGGATAACTATAGTTAATTGGATTAGAGTCTATTAGAGAGCATACATGCTCAACCTTTTTAAGTTATCACTCAAACCTGTTCTCTTATGTTTCACTGTTACAGTTCCTTTCATCCGCTGAGTGGCCATGTGAGAGCAGCTTTGCTAAGAGAAGGTTGTCTTGCTGGCTTTATCACTGCTTGTGCAATAGCGGTCTTTGACGCAAAACTAAGTAACCTGAGTAAATCCATTGATCCTATGGTGGAATCAAATCCCTTGTTGATAATATCAAATGTTATGAAAGCTGCTGCAAGATTATCTGGATTTATTGCTAGTTCAGAGGAAGAACTCTGGATTAGGAGGCAAGACCCATACCTTCATGAAATTATAGAGTTATCATCTATCCAGCAAAATCCAAACAATCCTGAAATTTTAGTCTCGCCATCTAACCAGCAATCAGCCTCCCCTGAACTCCTATCTGTGAAATCATATTACAGGTATTTTCTAACTTATGCTACATTAAAATAGTCATATTACCACACTCATGTGAAAAATAAAAAAGGTATTTGACGATGCATCTAATTTACTAGGCCTATTTTAAATTAAACTCAATCTTTACATTCTTTTAAAATACACTCACCTATTAATTAGGTTGATTTATTAAAAAAATCTATTTATATTTAATCTTAAAAATAGAACATATTCAAGAATGAAATTGCAAGATTTGCCATTAAACCTTAAACCTTAAAACCCTAAACCCTAAACTTTAAACCTAAAACTCTAAACCATAAACCCTAAAACTCTAAACCCTAACCCCTAAACCCTAAACCCTAAAACCCTATACCCAAAACCCAATTCCTTCATAAACCGGACCCTAACCCCTAAATCCTAAACCCTAACCCCTAACTTAAAACCATATGCTCAAAACTCAGTTCCTCTATTTGTAACCTAATTTGAAGGTAGAAAACAAAAAAATATATGACAGTGAAAAAATTAAAATAAATTTAAATTTATGAAATAAAATCTATAAGGCAAGCTAAATTATTGTATTGAGTGTAAATTTAAAAATAAAAAGTGAAATAATTTATCTTAAAAGAGGGTGATTTTTTTTAATTTTTCTCTAATTATCTCATAAAAAATGTGAACTCCCTTTTGTGCATCATTTTGTATTTAGGTACCAAACATTGCGTAAGTTAGTTTTACTTGGATGTAGTTCTGCAGGATGCTTATTGGCAACACCTAGTGGACTTTACAAGTTATCCAGAGGGGCAATACTTGCTGCTGAGTTACCTTTGGCATTTACTACGAATGCAAAATGGAAGGGTTTGTTACCAAGGGAGATGCTCTGTACATTGTGTCGTCAGCATCGGCTTTCTCAGCCCATCTTCTGTACTTTAAGCGGTCTAGAAGAATCAACCGACTCCTCACAATCACACAAGAAGCTAAGGGTGACAGACTTGGCTGCGAAAGTCACACAATATGCAACTGGTTGTGTTGCTACTGGTGTAAACAAAACAATGGAATCTGGAGGTAGATATAGATGTGAACTAAAAGTATTTACCAAGTTTCAGGATTTGCTTTTACAGTGCTCACCAAAAGATTCTTTTAAGATGCAGAGTGATTGTGTCCAACATGCGTCTTTGAAAGTTCTATTATGGTTAGATATATATATTTTAGGGACCCAAATGTGCCTTTGGAGACATTAAAGGCTTCTGCTGATGGCCTTGACATTACATTTGAACCAAAACATTTTGTTGAAGCATTTCTTTACCGATCTCTTCATAATGTCGGTTATAATGAGATTGAAGAAGGCAAATTAGTACATTTCTAGATAGGCAACCGATTAATTTCTGATTAATCTTCTGATTACCCCGCCTAAGCACTAGTCGTTGGTTGTCCGTCCAACTAGCACCTAGAGTTTTTAAGAAGATTGGCTAAACTGAGTAGTCAATGTTATATTTGATATACTACTGTATCTCATTATTATTATTATTATAAAAAATCTATCAATTATAGCACAATAATCATCCCTTTTTGGGTGGAACAGCCCATGTAAATCGGGAAGAGGGTGAGGTGCTTCTTCCTTTATTCTAATTAGTCGGCAGAGGTTGAAGTACCTAACCATCACAAGTTCACAATAACTATAAAATTAAGGTTTATGTCACAATTCACGAACCCAAAAAAGAACAAGTCTCATTACCACCCTATGATCACCAACTTTGCGACCAACTATACCTCTCTCTCCTGCTATTCTCTTGCAATTTATCTCTCACTTTACCTATCCTTTGTTTACTTGGTAATCAATTAATTGATCACATTCTCTTCATTTTTCTGAAATATTTCGGTTTAGATGGAAGGATTAGATGCGCTGATTCAGAGATTACTGGAAGGAAAGGTCAATAGAGGCAAAAGGATTCCTCTAGTAGAGACCGAAGTCCGCCAACTTTGCATCACTGCTAAAGAAGTTTTTCTCAGGCAGCCTCTTCTTCTTGAATTGGTAGCTCCCATCAATGTTTGTGGTATGCTTTCATCTGCTCTATCTCATATATATATATAACCCCATGAGGGATCTTTTTTAACATATATAAGGGATCAAGATTTATACCAACCTTTTTATCACAAAATCACATTTTCACCGTTTAATATGTAATTATATATAAGTAAATAACTTTTGCAAAATTTCATCAAATTGGTAATCGTTAAGGTGCTCAAAACTACGAATTAAAAGTTAAAGCATGAACAGTTTAGATTTGACATATTTGATCCAATTGATTTCAGTTAGTTTGAAGCTTTAACTATCACCAAATTATATGAAATTTTGCAGAGATGATCTACATATATGCATCTAAATATTGAAAGTTGAAAATGTTGATATGTGATCAAAAAGTTGGTGTAATCTCCGATCCCTCATATATGTCAAAAAAGGGACCCCTTAGTGGAATAGTCCTACATATATACAGGCCCTTCCGTTAAGGGATCCCTTATTGTGACTTATATAAGGGATTGAACATTAGACTAACTTTTTGATCACATTTTTCAATCTTCACCATTAAACCTCTAAGTATATATAAGTAGATCATTTTTGGTTATTTTCAACAAATTTGGTGGTCGTTAAGACTTCGAGCTAGCTTAAATCAATCAACGGTCAAATCTGAACCATTCATGAAAATCACAGTTTTAAGCACTTTAACGATCACCAATTTAGATGATATGAATATATATATATATATATATATATATATATATATATATATATATATATATATTCATCAAGGTCTATTAATTCTTATCCTAGTATGATACCTGCAAGCATTTTTGCCTCTAATTAGTTGTACAAAGAAATGGATCAGATCTCGTTATTTGCCATACTCAAGGTACCGTAATTTCTTCATCTCAGAATCGCATAAGTTTAAAATCCATGATTCCCATCACTAATTTTGAGTCTCAGCTGATGCATAAAGTCATAAACATAAGTACATAACACCTTTTGTCCAATTAAGATGTGAAAATGAGAAACAACTATGCCCATTTCTTCTGTATTGGAAGCAGAGATCACATATATTCACTATCTTGTTGTTGTTGAGAATCAGATATACTTGTGGCCATAATATTTGGGGTTGAAATGTGCAGGTGATATACATGGTCAGTATCATGATCTCTTGCGTCTGTTTGAGCTAGGGGGATTTCCGCCTGATGCAAATTACGTGTTCCTTGGAGACTATGTAGACAGAGGAAAACAGAGCATAGAGACAATATGCCTTCTTTTTGCTTACAAGATCAAATATCCAGACAATTTCTTCCTCCTCCGAGGGAACCACGAATGTGCTTCCATCAACAGAATCTATGGATTTTATGATGAATGTAAGCGTCGGTTCAGTGTCCGGCTATGGAAGGTCTTCACAGAATGCTTTAACTGTTTGCCTGTCGCCGCGGTCATTGATGACAAGATCTTCTGCATGCATGGTGGCCTATCTCCTGAGTTGGAGAGTTTGGATAAGCTCAGAGCTATACAGAGGCCGGTTGATGTGCCGGACCAGGGACTATTATGTGACATTCTTTGGTCTGATCCAGATAGAGACATTAAAGGGTGGGGTGAGAATGATAGGGGTGTTTCGTATACTTTTGGACCTGATAGGGTATCTGAGTTCTTGATGAAACATGATATGGATCTCATATGCCGGGCACACCAGGTCTTCCTCTTTCAGTTTCTTCTTCGTATTGCTTTCTTTGTTAATGCATAATCTTATTCCCATTATCTTGCCCCTAGTATAGCCTCTTTAGAGACATTTCTATAATACCTTGCCCCATTACCTTGCACAACTAAAGGCATTTGCCTATGCCTACATTTTCCACTAGATGTAATACAATCTTCAACTTGGTATAAATATGTTCAAGTCTTTTCGAATTGCAGTTGATCTATATGGCAGTAGTTTTGCATATGGGAATGTTGCAGGGAATTAGAGTTTGATTTTAGATGATTCTTGGCACATGATTGATCTTCATCTTTGAGGTGGCTAAAATAGAACTTTTCTTGCCTTGGTTGACAGGTTGTCGAAGATGGTTATGAATTCTTTGCAGAAAGGCAGCTGGTTACCATATTCTCTGCACCAAACTATTGCGGAGAGTTCAACAATGCAGGTGCCTTAATGAGAGTGGATAAGAGTTTGCTTTGCTCATTTCAGCTAGTGAAACCTTGGAGAGAGAAAGGTGTAGAATATTGACTCTCGTGTTATCGGAATTGCGGTGGTGCATGATGAAGAAAAAGGCATGTAAGGAAGGAGAAAACCAGCATCCAAGGAGTGTCAACTTGTTCTGGGTAATGCAGAAGCATTATGTCTTCCACTGTTTTCTCCGGCTGCATATGATCCGATCTTTCAAGCAGCAAATTTCGTTAGAAAAGCTGTGTACATAAAGTTGTTAACCCTCATTAGTTAGAAATAAGAATACCTTGTGTTCTCACAATCCACAGGATACAAGTAGTTACATAAATATCTAGGCTCGCTTATCTTTTGTGAATGTGGTATGACTGGTATCACTAGCTACTTGGCTAGGTTGGTAACATCAAACAAGATCCAGAAACGAAACATCGATTCGTTTTCAATTTTTCGTTAACTGAAATACCGAGTTCTGCTAGTATGTAGTCCCGGCTCTTAGATGTTATGAGAAATTTGAGATCCAAGACTTGAAAGTGCCATGTTTTCCATTCACCTAAATCAACCTCCTTGCTTCCTGAGAACCATCCTCCAATGGCACTTTGTATCATAAAGTTTTAACACCATCGACTAACAAATTCTACCCATATTTTGTAGGCTTTTGTTTGAAACATTTGACAAATGACAATGCCACTTGCTTGTTTGAAGCAAACTTTCAAGTACTTTGCTCGGTTATTGCCAACCTTCCTGATGAACTACTAGAAATTCATCTGCTCCTGCTTGTCCAAATAAATCAACCAATTTCCACTACTTGTCTCGTTAGATTTTAGAGACGGATGATATCACGCGTTATTGCAAGATATTCTTGGATACTCGCAACAAATGCCTGATCGAGTTGCATATCAAGCAAGCAGAAGAAAAAGGCATATACCAACAAGACCAGAACCCTAGATTAACATTTCAGAATCGTATAATGTTACAAGGCAAGGGATTTCAGAGTCATCTAAAGATACAGGGAGCTTGAAGATTTCCCACACGCAAACACTGAACTTCTATAATAAACTATTTCCCTAAACAGCAGCTTCATATCCTCATAAGGCCAAGTAATGATCTGACCTTCAGTTTGACCACACATGAACAAGACCATGCCTATTTCCAGTATAAATCTCATTGCGCTCTTCATCATAGAAAAGGGCAGTTATGTCTTCCAAGGCCTCAGCAACAGTGCTTCTCACCACAGATGAGTTGAACCTTTTTCTTGAGGTGCTTGAACTGGTGCTACACTCATCAACCTTGGGACCGGCATTGCTAGCATTTATTTTGGCCAGGCATTTTCCGGTTAAGATATTGCTGACATGAATAGAACCAGCTGCATCAAAGACCATATGTTAGACACATCCTTATTCATCCAAGCCAATAGATCAACGAAAAATGTCTTGCCTCTTAGAAGAGATTGGAACATTCAAAGACAGATAGCATCTCCAACTTGTGGTGCCCAACAATGGCTATGATTAACTTATGGTTTATCAGTGTGTATACAAAAAGATACACTCAAGCAGAAGTGTAGGGTAAACAGGCACTTTTAACAATGATGCACCACACTTGTATGCCCATTTGAGAATACACTAAATGCACTTGCTGTTTTCCGGTTATTAACTGTATGTCAAAGAAAGAGAACAAAAATAACGCTGTCCTAACTCCAACAAATTTGATGTGAACCGATGTTAAAGTTCACATCTATATTCTATAATACTTGTCAGAAATACAGAAACTAAGATGATAACTGATTGTGGCAAAGCAGTTGTTCCGAGTCCAAATAACTATGCAACCTCTAGTTATATGATCTAAAAGCAACTGAAAAGCATTACCGTTTGGCTCCAACCAATTGTCATCAGACTCAGCCTTGCAGTAGGATATGATCAAATCTTGATCACTTGTTATATAAATGTTGTTGGTATTGCAGTCAGGATGCCACAACAAGTGATCATCAAATGACGTTACAAGTTCTCCACGAAAGTTCCAGACAGCCACAGTCCTATTTCTGAATGTCAAAAATAGCTGGTTCTCATACAGAAAGATAAATGCTGATGGAGTCATGAACTCAGCTCTGTTAACTTCCATCTGCTCCGCATTTCGAACCTAATCATAAATTATAAGTTATTTTCACATTCATCAATAATCAGGTGGCAAGAGAAATTCCACTAAGGGCTATGGTTCACTTACATCAAGAATCTGAAGATTCTCGTTTTCTTGCTTAACGAGAAGCTTTTCGTTGAATTGTTCTATGAAATCCACCTTCTTGTTTCGATGAAGCAGATGATTAAAGGATTTGAGAACTGTGCCATCTTCTATTGACAGAATCTTCAACGGAACATGGCTACTAGCTCTATTGTAAATCAGCAGCATGATACCTGGACTGTTACAAACAATACACATTATGGATAAAGTGAATACAGAAGAGTTCCATAAGAGCATAGGCAACATACATTTGTATGCAACCATTATGAGCTAACTGAAGAAGCAAAGAATAAGTAGTTTAAAAAAGACATTTGAAAGAGAGAGGAAGGGGGATGGGGAGGGAGATACCTGATCTTGATTTCTTGTACATTTTTGTCTGATATAGAGTACAGCATGGTATAATTTTTAAGGTCGAACACCTTATAAATACTGGCCCAAGACCAAAAACCAAAAACCAAATGCAAAATGTGTTAAGTGTCCAAATGGAGTAGATGAGCGTATATTTGAACGGTAGAACATGACAAAATGAAAATATACCTATCTTGTGCAGAGTATGTTAAGACCTTTCCATTAACATCATCAAACTCTACAAACCCAGGCCACTTCAAGGACTCGGACTCGAAAAGAGCAAAACCAGCATCTGGCTGGCCCCTCCTTATATACCTATAAATAATAGACAATACCTGAAATAAATATAGATAACATGTGAAAGAATTGAAAAAACCAAGCATATATATTAGATAAGACTACCCACTCAATCCTTGTGGATCTGCATTTCAAAGAGCTGAAGTTGTCTGAAGCATAGACTGAAACTGTGATGAGTGAATCATTGTTCTTGTTATAGAACAAGCTTCGGATGACTTCATCAGGACTAACATTTAAGAAACAGATCCTTTGATTTGTATCTGCAGTAAGTATAGCCAACAAAAGATATAAGTAAATACACATAATGTAGGCCTGATAAAAAAAATTGTTCTTTGATTAACTGATTTATGTTTACAATTCCACTTCCCACCATGACTGGGAAGTTACAGTTGGTTCTTGCCTAAAAAGATTAATTCATACATAGATCAATTTGTCCCTGATCCTGTCTCTACTTTTATGGTCAAATTGTAATATATTCAATGTTCTGCCACTTAAGTTTTGTATCTCCCCCTCCAACTTTAGGATTAATCATTCAATGAATGCCAAAAGATCGACTGATCTAATGGCCAGTAGCCTCACATGAGTATACAGATATGTGAAACTCCAATAAAAAGGGCACATGCCAGGAAACCAGCCCAGTTCAAAGTCTATTGGCCCATTCAAATTTGGCCCTGGAACGTGTACAACTTCATCATATACACACATAATACTTCGTGTTTGTTATAACATTTCTCACAGGATAGTTAGGCAGGTTACCTCTACTAAAAGCCGCACATACACCAGAGTGTGCAAGAGCGAAGACTATGTCACGTGCTGCAACTATCTCAATGACCCTTGTCCTCTTCAACAGAAAAGGCAATTTGGGGGTCGAATGACCCTTGGGATCATGAGTATCATATTCCTCCTGGAGCAGAATGAATTAAAAGATGTCAGAAAAAAGTAATCAACATGACGTTCATGGCATCCCATTGATTACAATTTAACAAACAAAGCTAAAAACTGTTACAAATATCAACTTTACTGTTTTGACGGTGAATAGAAAAATGTTAAGTCATGATTTAATCTTTTAATGCTCCGTTAAACAAAGTACAATTTTTTCCCACATGATCCTGAACGAAGAAACTTTAGTAGGATATATAATCAAAAGATCTTCCTCAGTGCCAACTTGAGCAGAATCGAAAAAGAGCCCCTAGGTAACGAAACCGTATATTAACTAAGGTGATAACCATAACTGCTGTGTCAAAAACAGAAAATCAAAACATTTCCCGATTAAAAAACTTTCAAGATACAGGACAAGTAATTTTCTACCCTAAAGCAGAACATAATTTCCTTAATTCACAGCATGACATTGATTGAATCCCTTGATTATAATTGACATGTAAAGCTAAGGATCATCATGAATATCAAAACTAGTGTTTGATCATAACAGGAAAACTAGAAAAGGCCGGGTCATAATTTGAGCTTTTCAAACTCCGTAATACACGGAATACTTAATCATTTAATACAATGTTTTCCCACAGTTAAGAGCAACTTTTGTAGGTTGCCAATAGAACAACCACATGGTATTCTTCAGGTACAGCTTCAGCATTACCTAGAGGACACAAACCCTAGTTAATGAAACAGTATATAATTAAAAACAAGCTCTACCCTAAAGCCGAATTCGAACTTCAAGTTTTCTTCCAAGGATTCAGAGCCTAAGTTATGTAAATTTGCCATGCACATATTAGAATAGACAAAACTAAAACACAAAACCAATCATCACTTCCCCTCCTAGGTCAATGGGTTACATTTTTCAACTCCAATCAAACCAATTCAATCATAATTAACCACAATGAAAACCCTAGAGTGAAAAATTTAAGGTAAAGAATCGAAATTAAACCGGATTTCTCAACTGGGTAAAATTAAAGGAGAGAAACTGAGCCGAAGAATCAAAGAGAAAATCAAACCATCAAGTGCATGTTGCGGAATCTCTCTTGGGCATTGCTCATCCCAAAGGCTCGATCACGCTTGGATGAAATCTCACGGCGCTGAAGCTTCTTGACGCTGTTGACGAACCCATCTCCGGCGGCCCTTTTCTTCCTCGCCAAAACTCGCCGGCCGGAGCACGGCCGGGGACTCGCCGATATTCTCCTCCCCACTTCCATTCTCAACTCTCCGATTTCATACAACCCCAACCCAACAAAGAAAAAACTAAAACCCTTTTCAGATCAGAGCAAGGCCCCCAAAACCCAGAATTCTGATTTTGGGGTTGAAACTTGGAAGAAGAAGAAGAAGAAGAAGAAGAAGAAGAAGAAGAAGAGTAGTAGTGAGAGAGAGAGAAATTGGTGTATATAAAATTAATGGAAGTAGAAACTGATAAATGGAATGAAATATTTATATACAATGAGGTGAAAAGCTAGGAATGGTAAATTTGTAATAATTAATTTCAGGTTCAGTGGTTCACAATCCAGATACATCATACTGTTTTGATTAATCAAATATGGTGACATTTTTTTAGATTTACCCGCCAATCCGCCATGGCCAACTCAAAATTTCCCACTCATGTATTTCCGGTGGTACTTTCTTTTTGTCATTTTGAAATTTGAATACAAGCCATCTTCACCACCATCTCACTGCTTCTTGTATTCAAATTTAGTAAGATGGTGATGAAAATGATTCAAAACTTAATCATCTTCATCACCATCTCACTTGACAAAAGAACTGGTTAGACGGTGTAAGTTCAAGTATAGAGTTATTTTTAATGGAATAGTTCTTGTGAAACGGTAATATTGTTTTGGTATGGAATTGTACCGACCAAATACGTGAAACGGTGTAAGTTCAAGTATAGAGTTATTTTTAATGGAATAGTTCTTGTGAAACGGTAATATTGTTTTGGTATGAAATTGTACCACCAAATACGTGAAGTTGTGAAGTTGTGAAGTTGTTTTTCAGATCGTGATTGTAGACTTTGAATCATAATGTAAGGTCGTACATGTTGTAGCCTGTAGCGTTCACCCACCCTCATACGGTCCAACTCTCTCTATCTCACTCGAACTGTAGATCTTAAGAAGCAAGTTAACAAGTTCATGAGAGAGAGCTGCTGAGTTATATTCGAGAGCTTCATACATGTTTAGCTGCTCAATTAACATCTCTCACAACATACCATTTGACTGACATAATCGTCTATAGAGGAAACAGGCATGGGAACTACATGTGTCCTACCACCTATATCTGATGGCTTTAACCTTCAACAGAATTTTCACACATTTTTTCCTGTGATTCATTTTCTAATGGACTTAATCATGAACATATTTGACACATTCTATGAACTCATGAAGTAAACCAAAAGGAAAATAAGCATGTAAATAGTCGAACTGGCTACACAGCAGTCAGATTACTGGTTTCCAAATTCCTTTGTTAGCTGGTCTACCATTCCTGAGTATCAAAGCTATACTGCATGTAAGTTGTAACATCAAGATAGCAGGTAGACAAACCATCCGCAACTAAGACACAACTTTCTACCCTATCCCTCCAATTAAAACCACTAAAGTTTACATCTTTAAAGTTAAGTCACAAAGTGGTTATAGCACAGTGGTAAGGCAAAAGAAAAAACAAGTCTGAACTCAAGATTCAGTTCAATGCATTTACCAGTTCTGCAGCAGACCCTATGGCAGAAGCGCCAACTCTTTCAAGAAGAGAAAGGGCAAACTCACATTCATGCCACCCCTGTAATCCACCGGCCAATTTCTGCAGTGTCCACCTTCACATCTTTAATCCACGTTGGAGCAAACTTTACCATTAATCCCACCAAACAAGAAACATAAGATTTCCATGTAGCAGGATCACAACCAAGTGATATGTTTCCCTCTAAAACCCCTGCCAGAAAGTCCATATAAATTCCAATAATGCTGGCTCTTCTAGAGAGTGCCCATGCTGGCAGCTTTCTCTAAATCCCCATTCAATTGAACCTACCAGAATCACCAGATACATTGCATACCCCTCCATTACACGTGATACATAACTTGCCTGGCCAAGCTTCTCTTCCTTTGGTGAGAGTAACCAGGTTGGAATGGTTTCACGGTACAATACTTGGACCAGCCGGACACCACCTGCAACACATAAGAGACATGCACCCAGTGTTCCCGCCTCTTTTGCTTTAGAAAAGGCCAGACACAGTGACGCTTGGGTAGAATTCAAGCGAGGGGAGTCTGTGCTTGCCCATCTAGAGGCTAATTTCAAAGCATACTCTGCTACAAGCTGTACAATCACATTATTAACATATTGGACAACTGATAGTGTCCTGCATGAGCGAATGTATAGAAATCCAGGTGCTACAGAAGGACGGGCACTACAGCCTGTGATAGTATAACCCAAAAGACCACTCATGCTGCTTTGGCTGGACAACGAAGAGGTTGGCGTGTGGTGGGATCTAAAAAAAGAGAAGCAACTTCTTAGGAGCTGGGCAACAGCATCTTTGTTTTGTTTAAATACAGACCGAGAACATGATACCACAATGAAATGATGCCAGCGGCGAACCTTCTGAGCCCACAAACAACCAACAATAGGCATGCTAGGCCAAGGGCAACCTGATGCACAGTTCTCCAAGGCTAGCCCAGCAACTGCATGAATGTATTCAACACTCTTCTCAAGTTTAAAAGTAATGGTCAAACTGACAAGAGCAGCTATCGGAAGGGGAAGTATTACAGTTGAAACCTCTGCAAGGCAGCAACAAGTTTTAAGACATTCTTAATGAACATTCAACCAATCATAATTACAATTGGTAACTGACAGAACACTCGCACACATAGATATAGTGCAAACACGGATGCGTATTAACATCTATACTGTCAAGAAGTTGACAGTTGAAAGTTGAAACATATTTTCCCTAAGATCCTCACTACTTGAGAACATTAATTCTGAATTTGCTTTCCCTTCCTCTCTCAAAATGAATTCAAGTGTGAGGCACAGAGTATCTGTTATACATATATTTAAGAATTTTACTCAAATTTGACACAAGAACTCGTTAAGTTCATTATATTTTTCAGGAATCACCATGTGCTAGGCATTAAGATTCTGTATAGATTGTCTAAACATTTAATCAGCTGTTAAGTTTTAGATACTTAGAGCTTCAACGATACTTTTTTACTTTTCATCTTCTTCTCTAAATGTATGACTTGAACATATTCATGGCATGCGTGCATGCAGCTAGAACTATAGAATAAAATTATTGAGTGAATCCTAGGGATAATATGAAGACAAATAGAGTAGATTGAAATGAAATGGTAGCACTACCAGTGAAACAGCTTGGAACACTGACACCAACAGCCTCAAGTATTTCTTTAATTTCAGACTCGACTGATTTGAGAATCACTGCCTGACTAGGCCAATCTGTTCCATTCATAATTTCATAGGGACTGGTTTCCATATACCATGAGTGACTTCTGCAGAGAAGTAACTGATAATAGTAGCAAGAGAAGCAGGTAGAAATTCAACTAGGTCTCTCAAGCCTGCAAGTATTTAATTTGAATACATCATAAGAAGAAATTTAGATGAACAAAACAGAAAAGAAGTTAAAGTTCAAAACGATACAGAACAAAAGGTCTCTTAAGTGCCATTAGGATGGATGAATAATATAAAAGAGAAAAAGAACAAATAATGAGACTCGACTAAGTGCAGTAGCAAGATGGCATCAAACTAACCAGTGGTTAAGTCCCTAGATGAAAGGCTGCCATGGGCACAAGCTGTTAAAATAGCCTCAAGAACAAGAGGAATGGCTTCCAACACATCCCATGCAGGAAGCATCGGTCTCTGATTCACATCCTCCCCAACATCAGTAGGGGAGCCACTAACACTGCTGCTGGATGGTGCAGGAGAATTACTTGATGGGGCTCCACTTCTAGTCATTTTCCAGTAGATCATACTCAAAATTTTATTAGCAACTTCATGAACAGGATTTCCACTGGAGAGACCAGAAAATGTTGAAGCTTCACAAGATTTGTTTTGACTATACCAGGCTTGTAGTTTTGGATAAGAATCAATGTACATTGGTTTTTCAGATGCTGATTCATATTGATGAGCACTGTTGTTTGAATCATTCCAGGCAGAGGCAACATGGCTATTGCGCAATATCAAAAGATACTCCAAAGTCAGCTCACCTTCTACTGCTCCTCCTCTCTCTGCAATGTACTGCTCAAGAGGTGGTCTAGAGAATTTCCATAGACGAAGAAGGAAAAGAAACGCCAGAGAAAAAACCATGTGAATGGAGGAATCATCATCTATGCCTGACTTATTATTTGATGAAGGCTTAAGTGACCCAAGGTCCTCACATAGTGAAATTAAGGAGCCTGCCACTTGTGGGGCCTGTAATAAAAAATATAAATAAAAAAAATAAATGCAGAAGAATATCAACCAAAATCATATATTCCTTGCAGAAACTTGAAGGTGATTCCATAGATACAGCACAAAATAAATTCACTCACTATACCATGCAATGAAAGTATATGAACTGTCTCTACAGTGGAAGCTCCAAAAAGGATAGCACTCAGCATTGACATATGATCAATTAAGTGACTCGGTCCAGTATAATTGGGAGGTACAGGAGGAGAAAGAAGCTTAACCACAAAGTGCACCACATGTTCCTGAAATAACCATTGTAGATGTAAGAGGTCATAAAATATGAGAATATCCAGTAAAACTGCATAATTGTTCAACCTGAATGTTCCATACACTTCTGAGGGATGCACCACATAGTATCTTTGCAGCTGCCGACTTCTCCTCTTGTGACCCATTTAGTGCAATATGATACAACTTCTCAATCTCTTCCAAACTTGAACAGGAGATGAAAAAAAAGTATCAGCTAAATTCAGCAAAGATTAGCAACTCTTACAATTGAAATTCAGATATTTTGCATGATACCTTAAAGCTGGGGTCATCATAAGAGTGTTTATAAGAGAATCCCTTAATGGTGCGCCTTCCATAAATGTTGACCATGGGGACTTTTGAACAGAGGATGTGCTCAATGGTGAGATCATGGATGCAGACACATATCCAGGCCAAAAAGATGCTGATGTGTCAGTTAAATTTCTTGCAATGCAAGCTTCCACAATAAGGTGCCTCATGTCACCGCCTGAAAGCAGAAATGAATTAACTGCAAGCCTATGACAGAAAGCACCCAAGCAAATTAACTAGACCGTGCACAGATCCATGTGTATATGCTTCTTCTTCTTCTTCTTCTTCTTCTTCTTCTTCTTCTTTTACTCTCCGAAATCAAATGGATAGATCAAATCATAATGTGTGATAAGAATACAAGTGGACAGAAAATTTCCAAAATATACCTGCCTTTACACAAGTATCACTACAGCTGCCTACACCTGATGCATCCTTTTCAATGTTAGAATTATGTATAAAGCGAGCTGCTTTTGTTGCTGCACTATTTGCTGAATCAGAGACTGATGAAGGAGGGCATAGGAGACCAAAGAAGTTCCCAAGGATTTTGAGAGAAGAAATCAGTCCATGTTTCCTTGAGGTACTTGCTTTGCTTTGCTATTCAATTCATGTCCATCTCCATTTTCCACATTCCTGGAAGCTGTATCTTTAAGAGATGAGGAATTCAAGTTGGCCTTGTCCTCCAAAACGTTAGAAATTGCCAAGGGGACAACAGACAAGAGGACACAGAGACGTGACTCATGATGCGGTATAGGTCCCTCAAGAGGATCACGTTCCTGAAAAAAAATATATTGAAGATGAAAGTAAATATCTATTTAGTTTTCTCTTTCCTGTTAAAGATATTATAAATGGATTAGTCCCAACTCGTTGCACTAGCAGAAGGGCTGAGAGCCAGAGTGCTAGGATGGTTTCTTGCCAGGTAGCCTGGTTAATTACTTGGAGCATCATAATTCCTTCTGCAGTTAGGTCAGTGGAGTTAGGGATTAATTTGATGTGAGGGATTTCTTAGAAGCTTGTTTTGCATACCTTTACAATCAAACACGCAGAAATTATATCAGATATTCATATGAGACTTTTTAAGAGGATTTACCTGCAAGTATACTAATAGCTGATTTAATAGAAAGCTGTTTTCCATCCATTGCATTCTCCATTTATATATCTAAAGGAATCCAACAAGTAGAAGGACCATATCCAGAATTACAGTGGAATGTTGGCTTCTGAGATCCAATATCAAGAAGCACTCCAACGAGTTGGCGCTTATTCAACTGGTATTCAAAGCCCAAGACTCTCTGTATATTGCCTGACAATCTTGCCAATAGTTGCACTGGAGAATTCAAATCTGAGGATGCCGATTGATGAGCTTCAAGAAACAGTAACCTCTGCAGGAGGCCATTGAACTTTTTAGGCCTATTAGTACCATTCAATCACAAAACAATATGGTATCAGTCTCAGCATGAAGCACTTACTGCAGTATGAAGTTATGTGTGTTACCAGTTTACCACAGCAATGCAACATATTTATAATAATATTCTCGCGCAAATGTGGTCAATCATATAATAGACAAAGAATGGAAGTTATTAAGAATGGAAAACATACATATTCAAGAGAACAAGCCGATGCAGAACCATAGCTTTTCTGCATTCTAGTAGCTTTCCCAGCACCTCTATGGCCAAAAAAGAATTTGTTGTCCTAATCCTCTCCTGATGTTCGTTACTTCGAAATTCTCAGTTCTTATAGAAACTGTCTCACCATCATGGTCGCTTGAACCTCCAAAAGCAAATATTGGTCTCTTTCGAGATGTCATCTTCGAATCCCAATCATCCATGGTGCTATCAACCAAGCTGATGATGGTACTCAAAAAGAACAAGACCAGTGCATGTCCATACTCCACAACACAAACCTTGTAAGTCTCAGAAAGTTGAAGAGCTAGATTAACCGATTCTGCTATGCAACGTAGAAAAGCTAAGGCACTTGAACAATCCATTGAACAGATTCAGTACAAAACCAATCCTAGCAATACCTACATTCCTTTTGCACTGCATTTTGGCTATTGTTATAAAACAAGACTAAAACATGTATACCAATCATGGAATCTCGCCCACTAAGTTTTTAAGTCTAACAGCAAAAATCCATAAATACAAAAGCAAATCATTCAACTGGATTAAATGCAAAACCCATCCCATCATTGCATATACTCCTCATTTTAGAAACTAAACCATATACACTAAAGATCAAAACTTTTCCACCAAGTACTTCATTAATTCATTCAATTGTTTCATTGCAAAACCCATGCTGGCAATGCCTGCATTCCTTCTGCAAGCATTTCAGCTAATGCTAAGAACCAACACTAAACCCATATACATTAAACCCCAAGGAGACTACCAAATTCAATAATCAAAACTAAAGACTCCAACTTTTCCAAACGAAATTAGCAGACTCACTTTTGTTTGGGCTCATCTCCAGCAATTGGACCAAATGAGAATGCAAACCGCCGCAAAAGCTCAAGAAACAGCCTATAAGCTTCTGGCTGAGATCGTCGTTGAGGAATCACCCTGTAAAACATTAGACAATGTATAAGCACATAGTGGAAGAAAGAAATGGAAGACTACAAAAATAAATGATATATATGTTATAGAATATTTTGTTATGTGTGTCTTGGGTTTATGCGATTATGATAAGGAATCTATATTCCGTAAAGAGATAGGTTTATTAGTTATTTAATGATATATCATATGTAATCCTCTATAAATAGATGTGTCTATCTATGAATAAAGTACATCTCTTTCACGATTCTCTATTCGCATTATTCTCATACTTCATCACGTTATCAGCAGCTCTTGACTTGATAGCAACCATAAACCCTAAAACATAAAACAAAAAGCCTTCAAGCCCCTCAGCTCCTCCTCGGATTCCTTCTTCTCGACTCATCCGCCCGCCGCCGCACCGTCGCTTCCCGACCACTCATCACCCGTTGTCGGCTCCAAGATCATCTCGCCCAATTTCGAGACTCATCCGATGCCACATTCTCAAGTACTCTTCAAGCAAATTTTGAGGTAAGTTCAAAGCAAAATTAAACTCTTTTCAAGTTCAATAACCTTGGGGAGAATAAATCGGGTTCCTCCCTTCTTTTACACCATTATATGCTTGGAGTTGTGAAAATTGCAGGTTTTTAAACCATTTAGCATCGTACCTTTTAACAAGGTCTCGAACAATTGCTAACACCTTGGTTTTTTTGTTTTTGCAGATGGATTCTGCATGGGTTGAATTCGACGTCCTTGATGCCGATGGCACTGAATACCTAGGTAGGTTTCGGACGTCAAACAGACTTTTATCGGAAGAGATATCATAGGGACGATCCACCATGATCCCAAAGCTGCTCCGCCTGAGAAAAAGATGCAGTCACATGCGCTAATGTTTCTACGTCGACATATGTGCCCGACTCTACGTTGCTAATATATGAAAAAAATCAAATTCGCTTGAACTCTGGATAGCGCTGGCTGAGCGCTTTGGCAATGTTTATGAAACGCTACTGCCAATACTATTGGCTAAATGGGATGACATACGCCTACTAGATTACAAAACCGTGGAGGAATTCAATAGCGACATGCTTCACCTTCAAGCTCAACTCACTTTTTGTGGCGTCGACAAGTCTAAAGATGATATGATTACATAAACGTTCTTGACTTTTTCTACTCAATCTAAAGTATTGATGAACCAATATCGCCATGATCACCAACAAAAGAGACTCACTACCTTTAGTGGTCTAATGTCACAGCTAATGATCGAAGAAAAGAGCAATCTAGTCCTTGATAAAAACAATGTTCGCCCTCGGACTGCACCGGAGAGCAACTATACTGATGGTCGTGGTGGAAAAGCTCCTAAAACAGAGGACACAAACGTCGTGATCCATATGCGCATGAGAAAGCTCCTCAATTCATCAACAATCAGAAAATATTTGGTGACTGCAACCAACGCTGCTCCAATGTTTAGCGACGAGATGGTGGTGCCGCCGGCCCTAGTGGCAGCGCACAAAAGCCCAAGAATCCCGCCAAACAGCATACTTGTGCTCCCTCAGTTTGTAACCGATGTGGTTCTCTTGACCATTGGTATCGCAATTGCCGTGCGAACTCAAATGTTGTTGCTACTTACAAGAAATATAAGGAGACTCTGGAAGTCAACTATATGGAGACTAATCATACTGACAAGAATGTCAAGCTCAAAATTAATGACTTTGCACCTGATTCTAGCATGGGTGCACTCGACTTCGATGTAGTCGATTAGAAAGTCTTTACTCTCCTATTTTTACCAAGTTTGTTATGTAATAAGGCATCTTAATGCCATGCTTAATTTTGAGACTCTGGATGTACTCAATTTTTCATTAGTGCTTATGAATGACATTTCGTTTTATCGAAACATTCCTCTTTGTCTCTTATGGTTACAATAACATGTACAAGTCCTTATATAATGACATGAATCATAACCTACAAGGTTAGGTTGCTGCACTATCTCGGTCCCTCATGAAGGGATGGTGACGCACGGCCCTATGCACACTCATGTGTGCTTCATGTGTTTTCTAGCTAAATCTTCTATTGTAGTGGATTTTTCATCATTGATTGTATCAACTAGGCTCATCCAAGTATAATGTGATATCTTAGATTTGTCTGAAATTAAGGAGCTAGCGGTTTTAAGTGTGTCTCGCACTACCGACCCTCCACAGACATGTCTAGTCATATTACACTTGGAGTTACCATTAAAGCTTTTGATTTTGGATCTCCCTACGCTATTAAACCAAATGTCGTCTTTTACTAAATGTTGAAGACTTCTTATGCCGCATCTTTGATAAGAAAACACGTCACTTATGGCCTAGATATCGGCCTAAACGCATCTTGCAAGCTCCAAAAACTCGCACATGCCAATTCTGCAAAAACAGCAAAAATGTCCCTCACTGGACAACAACTTCAAACGAGCATTGTGAACTGCTCCAGACGAACTAAAACGCCTATTTTATATCACTGGAAAGCTATACTAGTCTATTTTCCAGAATAGTTGGTCGTTCATTCATATCTATCCTAACAAAGAAGTTATGGCTGTTTGAATGCGCACAGGTCATCCTACGCGGAAAAAAAATTTGCACTCTAGGGATTGATGATCTTATAAGTACTTTCCAATCCTTTATAAATAGCTCTAAAATGAACTATTTACTCATATATCTACTCTCGTTTATAGGTATGACTACTAGAGAGATTGAGTGCCTCACAGATAGTGGAACTACCCACACAATCCTAAGGAACCGACAACTCTTTATTGAGTTAGTACCTTGTAAAACGTCCGTGACAACAATGATTGGATCTTCACCTGAAATTCAAGGACGTGGATCTGCTTGATTCTTATTGCCTCATGGAACTTTGATCCATGTTGCGGATGTGCTTTATGCACCTAAAAGAAATCGAACCATATTGAGTTTCAAAGATATGCGCGCTAATGGTTTTCACCTGGAAACTCATTGTGAGAATGGACAAGAATTTATGTGTATTAATTCTCATGAATACGGACGAAAACGCACATTGGAGAAATTTATGAGTCAGTCTAGTGGGTTTTACCTCACTACTATTTGGATTACTGAATCAGATGTAGTCGCTAAACAAGAACTTTGAGACTCTGACTCATACAAGCTTTGGCATGACCGTCTTGGTCATCCTAGAAGAGATATGATGATCCGGATTTTGGAAAATTCACACGAACATCCCTTATTTAGATCGAAACGACGACGTTTGGGACATCATGTTACCACGTCTCAAGGTGGTGACGCCACCATTGATGGTGGCAGCCCATTGCCGGCATTAGTGCCTACCGGGCTCAGCTCCGTCATCCAGGATGCTGCTCGGCCGCCTTTGACAGGACCCATCCCGAGATTTCCCAGTAAATCCCAGAATGACTCCTGCGGGACCCACCTAAAAGGGTAGTTACCGAAAATTCGACATAATGTCCCCTAATAGTGAGTAACCCTTCACCTAAAATCCAAGTAAACACATGCAGTACACTTCTAATCTCATCCCCCTCCTTATAAAAAATCCAACCTGCTCAAAACAACACAGAACTACCTCCACAAATACAACCACAATAACATAACACAATCACAAACATCTTTCAACTTAATAAATATCCGAAATTCCTGGAATAATAATGAATAAGTTCCGTACTCTACCCCGAAACATAATAATAATATACCCAGGTTATCAGAGCTCTAATACAAAGGAGGAAAAGGGCACTTGTAGGTTTTCAGAAACCTACTAGTGAAAACGGTGTGGAGAGGTAACCACTATGCGCCTCCTAATTTGCTGGCCGAACTCTGCAGTCTGGGCATTTTACGAAAAACAAAGGCCCAGGGGAGAAACATGTAAAACGTTAGAGTGAGTGGACGAAAATAATACATGAAACGCCAAAAATTCACCACAATAAATAGAACCAATGTTTCATGCTCTCCCAAAGATTTATTTATTAAAATAACATTTATGCATGCCCACAAATAATAACAATTCCACAAATGCAAGATAAAATAACCAAGTGAGGATTATGGGAAGAGAAATATTCACAAACATAATAAGTCTGACCTCTCAGACTAGGGTCGGAGCTAAGAGCTCTAGTAGCGCCCTCACGCTACTCTATGCTAGCTATATAAAATAATACGGTCAACCCTTGAAATATCAACCTGACCTCTCAGGCTTGTCTGTCCTCTCAGACCAGGGTCGGAGCTAAGAGCTCTAGATAATGTGATAACGGTCAACCCTTATAATATCAACCTGACCTCTCAGGTTTGTCTGACCTCTCAGACCAGGGTCGGAGCTAAGAGCTCTAAATAAAGTGGAAATGGTCAACCCTCATAGTGCACTACGTAATTTGCCTGACCTCTCAGGCTAGGGTCGGAGCTAAGAGCTCTAGTAGCGCCCTCACGCTACTCTAGCTAGCATATTCATTGGTCAACCCTTATAATATAATTTCATAATAGTACTTTACTCAATTCTCTTCCCAAAACCAATAAGTGAAACAAATCCTCAACATATATGTATCCAGCCAAATACACAATCAAGATCCCGAGGAAATTATAATGCTCGAAACAATCGTATAAATCTTGCAAATAAATCAATAATTAGGGCATGCATTCATTTAAAAATAAACTGTCCACTCACAGTAAAGGGACTAGCCCTGAGAGCGATCCTGTGCCTCCCCGGAACGTAAATCCTCACGTCCTGTTTAATAAAATAAATACGTTAATTATCCCAAATCGTAAAGTCGGGTCTCCGGAGACATTAGTATAAACTCCGTAATAAACTAGCTTAATTCTTGTTTACTCTTAGCAAATCTTCGGTCAATCCCGACCAACGATAACATGTAATTCTTTTTCCGAACCGAAACGATATTTCGAATTACAATCGAAACCTAATCGACTCGGCTAATAATCCCACCTCCACAGAGTTTCATATACATTAAGTTCTATAATCCAAATACTTCCAATTCTCCACAATTATCACCTTTTACCTCCAAATTATCTTAGAAATATTTTTACCTTTATCCTAACTCAATTACCAAACTGTCAAAAGTAAATTTTTCCCGTGAAATGACTGAAATGCCCCTGTGAACAGTAAAGTTCGGCCGCCGGCCAGATGACCTCCGACCGGCGATCTCCGGCCATCTTCTTGCTCCTCTCAAACTCCCCTACAACTTTCCTTTACAACTCAACAACCAAAAACAACTCTAACAACAACAAATCACATGAACAGTATAAAATCCCAACTCTGGAGAAAATCCGGATCAATCCTCTCACCTAGCTCAAAATCGTCCAATTCTTGAAGTGGAAGACGCAGAGGACGACGGTGGACCTGCCCCGAACGACTGGCGACGGCTCCGGTGGCTGGAACCGGTTGAAACCCGATTGTACAGTAACCTTTCAGAAGGTTTTCTCTCCCTCCACGCAGCGGCGCTGCTTCGATCCGCAGGCATGCTGGGTTGCCGGACCTCCACCGAGTCGAGGGAGGCCGGTCACGCGCCCCACGGCGGCCGGTGGTGGTAGCTCCCTTCGGCACAGTGAGGTGCAGTGCCGCCTGGGAAAAGAAAAGGAGCGAACCCGAAGAAGAAAGAGAAGGACGCGGAGAAAAGGAGAAGAAAAGAAAAACAGGAGAAGAAGAAAAAGAAGTTTCCAAACGAGGAAACTTCCTAAAAAACATAGGGGACCTCTAAATTTTTCCTCCGTTCCAACCGGAATTTACCCTCTAATTTCACTCATTATCTTCCAATAAAATCCCCACAAATTTTTGCATTACCGTCAACAATTCCGACCGTTATTTTGTTGTTCAAACCTTACTTTCGACACGGTAAATCCACGGATAACGTAAGGAAAGTAATTCGCAGTAAAATTATAAGATTCGGGGTGTGACAATTCTTCCCCCCTTATAAAAATTTCGTCCTCGAAATTTACATACCTGTTACTCAAATAGGTGAGGATACTGATGTCGCATCTGAGCTTCGGGCTCCCAAGTAGCTTCCTCCACCTCATGACTCCTCCACAACACTTTAACAAGAGGAATGGTTTTGTTCCGAAGCACTTGCTCTTTTTGATCAATAATTTGCACTGGTTCCTCTACGTAGGTCCAGTCTTTATTCAGACTAACAGGTGGCGCATGCAACACATGGGAAGGATCAGCAATGTACTTCCGAAGCATGGATACGTGAAAGACATTATGAATCTTGGACCACTCAAGAGGTAGATCCAATCGATAGGCAAGTGGGCCAATTCTTTCGAGGATCTCATAAGGACCAATGTATCTAGGGCTAAGCTTGCCCTTCTTCCCAAAACGCACCACTCCCTTCCAAGGAGATAATTTCAAGAATACCCAATCACCGACTTGGAATTCCAAGTCCTTCCTGCGGTTATCCGCATAAGTCTTTTGCCTATCTTGAGCCACCTTGAGTCGATCTCTTACCACCTTGATTTTCTCATTGGTCTCAAAGATGATATCCGGGCCACAAAACTCTCTTTCTCCAACTTCATTCCAACATAGGGGAGTACGGCATTGCCTTCCATATAATGCCTCAAATGGTGACATGCCAATGCTAGAGTGGTAGCTATTATTATAAGCAAACTCCATTAACATCAAATTTTTATCCCAACTCCCCCGAAACTGTAGAACACATGACCTCAACATGTCTTCCAAGGTCTGAATGGTCCTCTCTGACTGCCCATCAGTCTGAGGATGAAAAGCAGTACTGAAATGAAGTTGAGTGCCCAATGCTGCCTGCAAAGCTCCCCAAAATTGGGAAACAAACCGTGGATCTCTATCTGACACAATGGATTCTGGAACCCCATGTAGTCTCACTATCTCGTTCACATAAATCTCCGACAACCGATCAAGAGAAAACCTTTTATTAACCGGGAGAAAGTGAGCAGATTTCGTCAAACGATCCACAATCACCCAAACTCCATCATACCCATTACGGGTGCGAGGCAGGCCGAAGACAAAATCCATAGTAATATGGTCCCACTTCCACACCGGAATAGGCAATGGCTCCATCAAACCCGAGGGTTTTTGTCTCTCAGCTTTCACTTGTTGACAAACCAAACACCTGCTAACAAAAGCTGCTATTTCCCTCTTCATATTCGGCCACCAGTAATAATTCTTCAAAGTTCTATACATCTTTGTACTACCTGGATGGGCGGCATAAATGGAACTATGAGCTTCCTCCATGATCTCCCGTTTAAGCTCTTCATTCCTTTTCGGTACACACAACCTACCCTTAAATAAAAGGGTTCCATCTTTCCTAACCGCAAAGTTCTCCGCTGAGCCCTCCTGAGCCCTCTCTATCAACTGTACAATGGAGGGGTCATTACATTGCGCCTCCCGAACTCTATCAATTAATACTGGCCTCACACGAAAACTGGCCACCAAAACACCCATTTCATCCACTGTTAAGTCAACACCGGTAGCTCGAAGCTCATAAAGAAGTGGAACCCGAATCATGTTTATATACGCCAAGGATAAAGAGGGATTGCGACTAAGAGCATCAGCTACCACATTAGCTCTTCCTGGATGGTATTCAATCGAGCAATCATAATCTTTAATTAATTCCATCCATCTCCTTTGACGCATATTTAAATCCCTTTGAGTGAACACATATTGCAAACTCTTGTGATCAGTGAAAATTTGGCACTTGGCTCCATAAAGGTAATGTCTCCAAATTTTAAGAGCAAACACTACAGCAGCAAGCTCCAAATCATGGGTGGGATAATTTACCTCATGTGTTTTCAATTGTCTAGAAGCATAAGCGATCACTCTCCCATGCTGCATCAACACACCACCCAATCCGTGTTTAGAGGCATCACAATAGACTTCATATTCCCCACTATCATCTGGTAGTGCCAAAACTGGTGCACTAGTCAGACGCTCTTTAAGTTCCTGAAAACTTTGCTCGCACTTGTCAGACCATTCAAACTTAATATCCTTCCGGGTCAATCTTGTAAGTGGAGCAGCAATCTTGGAGAAATCTTGAACGAAGCGACGATAATAACCTGCTAATCCCAAGAAACTCCGAATCTCTGTCACATTGGTGGGTCTACCCCAATTAGCCACTGCAGCTACTTTTTGAGGGTCCACACTAACACCTTCTTCTGACACAATGTGACCCAAGAATCCCACTCTATCCAGCCAAAACTCACATTTGCTAAGTTTTGCATACAGCTGAGCTTCTCTGAGAACTCGCAGAATCGTCCTTAAATGCCTGGCATGCTCCTTCAAGCTTTTGGAGTAAACCAAAATATCATCAATAAACACGATCACAAAACGATCAAGAAATGGACTAAACACCCTATTCATCAAATCCATGAAGGCGGCGGGTGCATTAGTAAGTCCAAATGGCATCACTACGAACTCATAGTGTCCATACCGTGACCGGAATGCAGTCTTGGGAATATCACTTTCCCGAATCCGCAACTGATGATAACCCGATCTCAAATCAATCTTCGAGAAAACAGAGGCACCCCTCAACTGGTCGAATAAATCATCAATTCGTGGCAAAGGGTATTTATTCTTCACCGTCACTTGATTCAGCTTCCGATAATCCACGCAAAGTCTCATGGTGCCATCTTTCTTCTTAACAAAAAGTACAGGAGCACCCCAAGGAGACGTGCTAGGTTGAATAAAACCCTTGTTCACCAACTCCTGCAATTGAGTTTTTAACTCCTTCAATTCCGCAGGTGCCATTCTATAGGGAGCTTGAGAGATAGGAGCGGTTCCAGGAAGCATCTCGATGGTGAAATCGATCTCTCTTGCTGGCGGTAATCCAGGCAATTCGTCTGGAAATACATCTGGAAACTCCTTTACCACAGGAATGTCTTCCAGGTTCACTTCACCCTTCCTGGTATCTACTACATGTGCCAGGTAGGCTTGGCAACCCTTGTTCAACAATTTCCTAGCTGTAACAGCGGAAATCACACAGTTTGGGAGAACATTTCTTTCCCCTTGAATGGTGATCTCAGGCTTCCCTGGACTCCTTAACACTACCTCCTTTCGGAAACAATCCACCATCGCCCTATGGGATTCCAAGAAGTCCATCCCCAAGATCACATCGAACTCAACAATATCAAGAGGTATTAGATCAACCTCAAAACCGCAACTCTCTATCAGCACTTCACAACTCTTAAATACCCAATCTATCTTCATCACATCCCCAGAAGGCAAGGACACGTGCCATTCCCCAGGAAGTGGTGATGACGGCACATTGGCATGTAAGGAAAATCTACTGGACATAAAGGAATGCGACGCTCCAGGGTCTATTAATGTAAAAGCGGGTCGGCCAAAAATGAATAACGTACCAATAATAACATCTGGAGAAGAGCGACCCTCTTGCTGAGTCATGGCATGTAGTCTCGCATGTGTGGCAGGACGGCCTCTACTACCTCTGCTCTGCTGTGTGCCGCCTCTAGTCTGTGTCACAGAGGGGGTACCACTACTAACAGTACCAGAATGCGTCTGCCCCAAAGTCTGGGCAGGTGCCAATGCTGTTCCCTGACTCAAGAGAGGACAATCTCTTCTGAAATGACCTGTCTGCCCACACTGATAGCACTGACCATGTACCCACTGACTCTGCTGAAAACTCTGAGACGGTCTCTGACTCTGCTGCGCACTCTGACCTCCAGAAGGCCCACTCTGGCTGCTAGATCCTCTTCTAAACCCCCTAGAGGTCTTCTTGAAGAAGCTCTTAAGCCTCCCTCGGAATCCTGACCCGGATCCTGTGCTGCTATCAAAGCCACTCCCAGCAGAGGATACTGAACTAGACCTCGTCAACAATCTTCTAGCTGAGCCAGAACTCGCAACTCCAACATCTGAACGCCGACCATAAGAAAACTGTTGGGCCTCAAGATTAAGAGCAGCCATCACTGCCTCCATGAATGATGCATATGGTACAGCCATCATCTGTGCAGAGTAGTTACCACCAAGGCCTCTAACAAACTGATAGACCTTATCCTGCTCTGTCTTTACCAACTCAGGAACGTAGTAGGCCAGCTCCCTGAAACGCTGCTCAAACGCTGAAACCGACATGTCATCACTCTTCCTCAAATTTAGAAATTCTTCCCTCATGCGGTTCATGTGTGCTCGGCTGACATAACGCTCCTTAAATTGGGCGGAAAACTGCTCCCAGGACATCTGCTGAGCTGCATCACCCACCCTGCGGCTTACATCAAGCCACCAATGCCAAGCTTCTCTCTCCAGAAACTGCGTAGCTATTGCCACCTTCCTTTCCTCTGGACAATCTACTATGCGGAACATCTTTTCAGTCTCCTCCAACCAACTGAGTGCTTCCATGGGTTCACTAGCATGGGTAAACACCCTAGCACCATGCTTGCGGGCTTTCTCATAGTTAAGCTCAGAACTCATACCAGAGCGGATACCCTGCACTAACCGCTCTAACAAACCCGCTCCCATAGTAGCTGACTCCTCACTTCCTCTTCCAGGAGGAGGAAGAGGGTTTTCTCCTTCCGGTGGAGGGGAAAGATTCTCCCTACGAGCTCGGCCACGTGCTCGGCGCATAATTAACCTGAAACCAAGATGTTTAGTACCATGTATCACACATAATACCGTAATAGCTACTGCAAATACCTGATGATCACTTCGTATCTTAAGCATAAATGCTGATGGATCCGCCGCGGTCGGTCCATCACTCTATAGATACTAGTTTCACACAAGGTATAAGCAGTGACATTTAGAAAAGGAATCGAATAACCTAGTGCTCTGATACCAATGACAGGACCCATCCCGAGATTTCCCAGTAAATCCCAGAATGACTCCTGCGGGACCCACCTAAAAGGGTAGTTACCGAAAATTCGACATAATGTCCCCTAATAGTGAGTAACCCTTCACCTAAAATCCAAGTAAACACATGCAGTACACTTCTAATCTCATCCCCCTCCTTATAAAAAATCCAACCTGCTCAAAACAACACAGAACTACCTCCACAAATACAACCACAATAACATAACACAATCACAAACATCTTTCAACTTAATAAATATCCGAAATTCCTGGAATAATAATGAATAAGTTCCGTACTCTACCCCGAAACATAATAATAATATACCCAGGTTATCAGAGCTCTAATACAAAGGAGGAAAAGGGCACTTGTAGGTTTTCAGAAACCTACTAGTGAAAACGGTGTGGAGAGGTAACCACTATGCGCCTCCTAATTTGCTGGCCGAACTCTGCAGTCTGGGCATTTTACGAAAAACAAAGGCCCAGGGGAGAAACATGTAAAACGTTAGAGTGAGTGGACGAAAATAATACATGAAACGCCAAAAATTCACCACAATAAATAGAACCAATGTTTCATGCTCTCCCAAAGATTTATTTATTAAAATAACATTTATGCATGCCCACAAATAATAACAATTCCACAAATGCAAGATAAAATAACCAAGTGAGGATTATGGGAAGAGAAATATTCACAAACATAATAAGTCTGACCTCTCAGACTAGGGTCGGAGCTAAGAGCTCTAGTAGCGCCCTCACGCTACTCTATGCTAGCTATATAAAATAATACGGTCAACCCTTGAAATATCAACCTGACCTCTCAGGCTTGTCTGTCCTCTCAGACCAGGGTCGGAGCTAAGAGCTCTAGATAATGTGATAACGGTCAACCCTTATAATATCAACCTGACCTCTCAGGTTTGTCTGACCTCTCAGACCAGGGTCGGAGCTAAGAGCTCTAAATAAAGTGGAAATGGTCAACCCTCATAGTGCACTACGTAATTTGCCTGACCTCTCAGGCTAGGGTCGGAGCTAAGAGCTCTAGTAGCGCCCTCACGCTACTCTAGCTAGCATATTCATTGGTCAACCCTTATAATATAATTTCATAATAGTACTTTACTCAATTCTCTTCCCAAAACCAATAAGTGAAACAAATCCTCAACATATATGTATCCAGCCAAATACACAATCAAGATCCCGAGGAAATTATAATGCTCGAAACAATCGTATAAATCTTGCAAATAAATCAATAATTAGGGCATGCATTCATTTAAAAATAAACTGTCCACTCACAGTAAAGGGACTAGCCCTGAGAGCGATCCTGTGCCTCCCCGGAACGTAAATCCTCACGTCCTGTTTAATAAAATAAATACGTTAATTATCCCAAATCGTAAAGTCGGGTCTCCGGAGACATTAGTATAAACTCCGTAATAAACTAGCTTAATTCTTGTTTACTCTTAGCAAATCTTCGGTCAATCCCGACCAACGATAACATGTAATTCTTTTTCCGAACCGAAACGATATTTCGAATTACAATCGAAACCTAATCGACTCGGCTAATAATCCCACCTCCACAGAGTTTCATATACATTAAGTTCTATAATCCAAATACTTCCAATTCTCCACAATTATCACCTTTTACCTCCAAATTATCTTAGAAATATTTTTACCTTTATCCTAACTCAATTACCAAACTGTCAAAAGTAAATTTTTCCCGTGAAATGACTGAAATGCCCCTGTGAACAGTAAAGTTCGGCCGCCGGCCAGATGACCTCCGACCGGCGATCTCCGGCCATCTTCTTGCTCCTCTCAAACTCCCCTACAACTTTCCTTTACAACTCAACAACCAAAAACAACTCTAACAACAACAAATCACATGAACAGTATAAAATCCCAACTCTGGAGAAAATCCGGATCAATCCTCTCACCTAGCTCAAAATCGTCCAATTCTTGAAGTGGAAGACGCAGAGGACGACGGTGGACCTGCCCCGAACGACTGGCGACGGCTCCGGTGGCTGGAACCGGTTGAAACCCGATTGTACAGTAACCTTTCAGAAGGTTTTCTCTCCCTCCACGCAGCGGCGCTGCTTCGATCCGCAGGCGTGCTGGGTTGCCGGACCTCCACCGAGTCGAGGGAGGCCGGTCACGCGCCCCACGGCGGCCGGTGGTGGTAGCTCCCTTCGGCACAGTGAGGTGCAGTGCCGCCTGGGAAAAGAAAAGGAGCGAACCCGAAGAAGAAAGAGAAGGACGCGGAGAAAAGGAGAAGAAAAGAAAAACAGGAGAAGAAGAAAAAGAAGTTTCCAAACGAGGAAACTTCCTAAAAAACATAGGGGACCTCTAAATTTTTCCTCCGTTCCAACCGGAATTTACCCTCTAATTTCACTCATTATCTTCCAATAAAATCCCCACAAATTTTTGCATTACCGTCAACAATTCCGACCGTTATTTTGTTGTTCAAACCTTACTTTCGACACGGTAAATCCACGGATAACGTAAGGAAAGTAATTCGCAGTAAAATTATAAGATTCGGGGTGTGACAGCCTTCCCATACAACTGAGGTGTGTCATCTCTCCCATAGTGTGTCATTGGCTCCTTCCAATTCACATTGCTCGTTTTGCAAAGCTTGTTCCTTAGAAAATATCACAGGAATACCTTCATATGCTAATGATAATACAGCCAATATACCGTTCTTACATAGGATTCAAGGTGACATATGTGAACAGATTCATCCAAGTTGTAGATCATTTAAGTATTTTATGGTTCTAACAGATGCCTCCACACGTTGGACTCACGTTGCGTTGTTATCTACACGCAACGCTGCATTTTCAAAACTCCTAGCTCAAATCATAAAACTCAGGGCTTACCACACTGATCATCTAATCAAGTCTATTTGGTTGGACAATGCTGGAGAGTTCACATCAAAACTTTTGATGAATATTGCATGTAAATAAGGATTGAAGTTGAACATCCCGTACCCCATGTGCACACTCAAAATGGTCTTGCAGAAGCTACCATTAAGCAACTTCAGATGATCGCTCAAGCTTTAGTTATGTGCACCAACCTTCCAATTGCATCATGAGGCTATGCAATACTACATGCATCATTACTTATTCGTTTCAGACCCATCACACACCAAACTTTTAGTGCGTACCAGTTGGTAACTGAGTATGAGTCTGATATTTTGCATCTACGCATCTTTGGTTGTGTTGTCTATGTGCCAATAACTCCACCATTGCGTTCAAAAATGGGTCCTCAGAGACGATTGAGTATCTATGTTGGATATGAGTAACCAACAATCATTCGATACCTAGAGCCTTCTACATGAGTTTTATTCACGTCGTGATTTGCTTATTGTCACTTTGATGAGACACTCTTCCCGCCGTTAGGAGGAGATAAGAACACAAGTATTCATGAGAAACGACGTGAAGTGTCATGGTTTGTTTCCTCACAATCTCATCATGATCCCCGCACTTCTCAAGTTGATAATGAAGTGGAATGAATGCTCAATCTCTAAAAAGTAGCAGATTCAATGTCTGACTCCTTTGCCGAGGTTGCTAGAGTGACAAGATCTGAAATACAAGTTGTAAATGTTTCTGCAAGGCTCAAAGTCCCTCGAAATGAGGGCATAACCGTCCCCGGGCTTGGTATGGCTGTCGATGGCGTCGCCGCCCATGGTGGGGGGATGGAGGTCGTTACTCCTCCTCAAAGAAAAAGGGGAGACCACATGGTTCGATGGATATGTGTCCCAGAAAGAAACAGACTACTAAGGCACAACATGATCCTTTGATCATTGATGTGGAGAATCCCTCCCATGAGATTATCTCTGATTACAGCTATGTCCTAGAATCGATGTTAGAATCCATGGGAGATGCCTCAAGATCAATGTTGACATCAGAGAATATAGAAATCTTCATGTGTTATGATAACACTTATGAATTGATAGACCGGTCATCTATGCAAGTCAACGACATATTTGCATATTTCGTAGCTCATGAAATCATAGAGCACGACGACATCGAACCATGCTCCGTTGCTGAATGCCAACGTAGGCCAAAATGGAAAGATGTTATCTATGCAGAACTAGATTCTCTAGCAAAGCGACACGTATTTGGCCCAATAGTGCTAACTCCGCCAATTGTAAAGCATGTAGGACATAAATGGGTCTTTGTTAGAAAGCGTAATGAGAAGAACAAGGCACTTAGAAACAAAGCTCGCCTTGTGGCGTAAGGTTTCTCACAACGCCCGGTTATAGACTACGAGGAGATATATTCTCCCATAATGGACATTATTACTTTCTGCTACCTCATAAGTTTGGTAGTGTCCGAAAAGATAGATATGCAGCTTATGGATGTGGTTACAGCTTATCTCTATGGAGATCTTGACTCAGATATATACATGAAAGTCCCAGATGAGATTTCGTTGCCTAAATCAGAGGACTCTAAACCACGGAGTGTGTATGCTATAAGATTACAACGTTCACTTTACGAATTAAAGCAATCTGGGCGAATGTGGTATACTCGTCTAAGTGACTACTTGATTAGGAAAGGATACAAGAACGATGAACTATGATCATGTGTGTTCAAAAAAACAAGCTCTGCATTTGCTATTGTCGCCGTTTATGTAGACGACATGAATATCATTGGTACTCTTGAAGAGATAAGAGAAACCATAGCGTATCTTAAATCTAAGTTTGAAATAAAAGACCTTGGGAAGACTCGATTATGCCTTGAACTTGAACTAGAGCACCGAGCCTGTGGTATTCTAATCCACCAGTCTGTATATGTTCAAAAGATGCTCAGGCAATTTAACATGGACAAATTGCATCCGGCTAGCACTCTCATGATTGGTCGAAGTCTGGATATCAATAAAGATCCATTCCGTCCAAAATATGACGATGAAGAGCTATTAGGCGTCGAAGTCCCATATCTTAGTGCAATAGGTGCGTTATTGTACTTAGCTCAGTGTACTCGACCTGACATTGTCTTCTCAGTGAATTTGCTAGCTAGATTTAGCTCAACGCCAACCCAATATCATTGGGCCGGTGTAAAGAATGTATTAAGATATCTTAAACACAACATTGACCTAGAATTGTTCTTTCCCTACACAAATGAAAAGAATACCGAAGATGGTCTTGCAGTACATGAGGAACACGGACTCGGCTGTAGTTGGGATCGGACCACCGCCGTGGACTCCGTCGCCGCCAACGTCGCACATGGGACCAACGTTGTGCACGGCACTGCCGTCCTTGGTTATGCCGAGACTCCTAACAATATGTTAGTAGGTTTCACCAAGGCAGGATACTTATCAGATCCACATAAGGGATGTTCTCAAACTGGTTATGTATTCACCATTGAGAATACGACAATATCTTAGAGATCTACTAAATAGACTCTTGTGACAACATCCTCAAATCATGCAGAGATCATTGCTCTACATGAAGCTGTTCGTGAATGTGTATGGTTGAGATCAATCATTGGACACATTAGAGGAACTAGTGGATTAAGATCTACAACTGATAAGCCTACATGCATATATGAAGACAATGTAGCCTACATTGAGCAGATGAAACATGGCTTTATTAAAGGTGACGATACGAAGCATATTTCACTTAAGTTCTTCTACAATCAACAGAAACAAGCGTTTCTTAACATTCAAGTGAACCAAGTGAGTTCTCAAAGAAACATGACAGATTTATTTACTAAGTCTTTGTCTAAATCTACATTTGATAAACATATGAAGAGCATAGGCATGCGTCGGCTATCAACCCTTCACATGATTGGTGTGTTGCACTCTTTTTCCCTACTCTTTTTGTTACCTGATGAGGTTTTTAACGAGGCAACATCTGAAGCATCACCAGTATAACGGCGCGCGACACAAGGGGGAGTGTTCTAGAATATTCTGTTATGTGTGTCTTGGCCTTATGCGATTATGATAAGGAATCCATATTCTGTATAGAGATAGGTTTAATAGTTATTTAAGGATATATCCTATGTAATCCTCTATAAATAGAGACGTCTATCTATGAATAAAGTATATTCTCTATTCGCATTATTCTCATACTTTATCAATATATATATAGAGAGAAGTGTGAACCTGGAAGAGAGGAGAGAGAGGACATGAAGAGGAGAAAGGAGACCAGAGGTGAGACAAAAGTTGACAACCTTCCAGAGACAAGGCTTGTTGTGCCACAAACAGAGTTGGGCCACGACAGCCTCCCCCAATTCAATGCTAGGAGCTGCCTCCGCCGCCGCCGTCACCAGCTCCACCACCCGTCGCTCCAATTCGACAACACTCCCCATTAGTGGGCCACTCACAGTCCCTAGTTCCCAACTCTAGAAAAATAAACTGAAAAAAGTTTGTTGTGATATGTGACTCTTATTTGTTTTGGTAACACAAAAAAAGTGGGGAGCACCAGCCACACCTTTTCTACGTTGTTTGAGCCTTAACGGTTTGAGTAAGATCTGACCACCTACATAGTTTGTGAGAAATCATAGTTGGAAACAGCTAGGTCTGAAAAAGAACTCAACCTGTGGATAGATCGGCATCTACAGCACAACACTTGAGAAGAAGAAAGAGAGAGCAGAGCACAGTTTTCAGCATAGACATCAAGTTGCATTGGACTCATCAGTGCTAGCACGCCATTCAAAGCCGATTTTTAGAGAAGTGAAATTCTAGCCCGATCACTCAGCATAGACATTAGTTGTTTGAGTAAGACCCGATCACCTACTTAGTTAGCAAGAAATCTTGGTTGGAAACAACCAAGTCTGAAGAAAAACTCAGCATGTGGATAGATCGACATCTGCAACACAACGTTTGAGAATAAAAGAGAGAGAGAGAGAGCAACGTACGATTTTCAACATAGACATCAAGTTGCACTGAACTCATCAGTGTTGGCACGCAATTCAAAGCCGGTTTTTGAAAAAATAAAATTCTAGCTCGAACACTCAAAACAAGCTCGACCCCATTCGAAGCCTGGAGTATCCTTTGTCACATCTAGAGGTTGATCAGATCACGAGTGTTGAGAACTCTTGGCTCTCCCCCAACGATCATGATTAAATTTAACAAAGCAACAATTATTCAAGAAAAACAAATATAATTGCAAGATAGGATAACTCAAATGTAACCAATGAGTTAAAAGGCACAACAGAGGTTGTTAAAAGAAACAACAGAGGTTAATGAACAAAATGATAATGATCATTGAGTAACAAACAAAATGAATCAATAGAAAACTGAAACTCATAGATCATGAACATAGATCAAGAGCAACAAGTTTCATCATATGACTTTGATCATCATAGAGTTCTAGAAATAAAAAGAAACAACTCAAGGTAGAGTCGTGTTGATAACGTTTTATAAATTAAAAAGAAGAGAAAGAGAAGACACAGAGACAATAGTTGGAGGAAGTAAAAGTCTACTCATTCATTCTCACTAACCTCATTATATAGATGTACGGTTTACATCAAAATACATAACTAATGAGTATTTACGTGGATAGCCACAAATATATAACATAAAAATTTATTTTGTCTCCCCCATGTTTTAAATCCGGGCTCCATCACTGACTAACACTGGGCTTAAGGCTTTCTAGCTTCTTAAGCAAATGTTTTACTCAATTTGTCTCCTCAAATTGTCCGGGCGTCCACGACATTGAAAATTTGGGCAATCTACAATAAAATATAGGTTGATGCATGGATTGTACTTGAGGGTGTATAAATTCACTCCCTAAAATACTTCCTCACAAAAGTGTTTGGAAAATTGTTTCAAAGAAGTAAACGCAAAAATGCATAGCCGTATGGTGCAGAATCTCTTCCTGCTTGACTTTGTGAGCGTCAAGGCCGTGTTGGTAAGTCATTATGCGACGGTGTCGGCCGTCTCTTTCTATCAGACTGTGCAGTGTGTCAACCGTGAATCTGTGCTCACATGCTTTTATGCTCCCAATACAGCAAATACTAAAATCCACAGGACAACTCTTCTTCTGCTTTGCTTTGTGCCAAACCCCATGCTGCAATGTGCATGCCATGCATTGCTGCTCCATTCATTTATTGTCACACGGGCATTGGGCACAACCGTGCAACCTCCCTGTTACTCCTCTTCCTTTATGCTCGCCTCAAAATTCTTTAAATTCTTTAATCACCTCGTTAATAATATAGAAAATTGCATATAAGTCAGCAAAGATGCATTAAGTTTCTAAGTATTGGCTTCAGAAATTTGCTCAGAACACAGAATGATCTGTTTCTAATTTTGTAGAACCCACTTCATGTGGGTGTGAATGTGTGACAAAGCTCCTATAATAAGAAATCGATTTTCTGGCATGAAAAAATAGCAATGCTAAAGTAGTTGTTAGTTTAGAAATGAGGTTAGCTGGCCTTATAATTACTCAATAAATCACCATATGTCCATTTTGATCCCCCCAACCACCTAGACCTAGGAAAAACTTGGCTCCACTTCGAGTATCAAACTTGGTCGGTCCATCTCCTACTCCAGACCTTACAAAACTCACTCTGCTTCTCTCCCTTCACTTTCTTCTTCTTCTTCTTCTTCTTCAAACCTCTCTCTGCAGCTTCCCTCAGGTTTTTCAAACATTGATCGATCAACGATGACAGAAACTCCCACAGACAACAAACCCAACAAGCCAAAGCGCCCATGTCTCATAGCACTCGGAGTTGTCCTGTCCTTGATCTTTTTGATGTTCATCATCTGCCTCATACTTGCCCTCACCGTTTTCAAGCCCAAACAGCCGAGAACCTCACTTATCTCCGCCACCGTCAACGGCGTGGCTCCACGTGTCTCGTTCCCGGCGATCAAGGTCAGGCTTAACATCACCCTTAGTCTTCTTCTCCTCGTAGAGAACAGGAACTATGCTAGCTTCAAACATGGGACAGGGAAGAGTTTACTGTTGTATAGAGGAGTTCAGGTTGGAGATGCTGATCTTTACCCTGGTGACGTTCCGGCGAGGGGTAATGGTACGTTGTCGGCGAAGCTGACTATGCAGGCGGATCGGCTGGCGTCGGATATGAACAATTTGGTCAGTGATGCAATGAGTGGTCAATTTGTGATTGCAACAAAAACGAGCATTCCGGGGAGGATTACTTTCTTGGGGTTCATAAAGAAGCATGCAGTTGCAGTATCTGATTGCGCATTGACTGTTGGGGTTCCCAGTTTTAAGATCAAGAATCAAGTTTGCAAAAACAAGACCAATTTATGAGAAGAGGTTGCGAATGAGTTTGGTGCACAGTAGTGTCTTGGTGTCAAGAAGATTATGAAAACAAAATTTTGGTTAAAATCCAGGAAGAAGAGGAATCTTTATGCTAGCAAGGATAGATTTTCAGGGGAAAGGATCAGTCTTTCACTGTGGCTTGGATTTGCAGTGATGAGTATTTGACCATAGCATAGAGTTGGGATAGATATTTTGAAGCTTTTTTCTTTATTGTTCTTTATTTTCTGTAGTTGATAGTGAAGCAGAAGGAAACAGAGTTAGATCCATGGAAAGAAAAGGAAACAGAGTTAGATCCAATACAAAGTCCAAATAGGAGAAGTTAATGTTCTTATTATGTGTCATCTTGATTTGTCTTCAGGTACCTAATTAGCTTTATACAATCTGTTGTGTTTGTAAGCATATGTGATATCACCAGGCATATGCCAACATGTGACAGACATCACTATCTACCAAGATGTGAAATTTAAGAGCATAAATAACCGTACTCTGGAAAGTGGAACTGAATGGTTCAATCAAGAAGTATAAATAGCCTACTCATTGGCGTTTTCCTCATCACCACGCACAAACATTTGAACACACAACCTGAGAAGTTTATGCAAGAGCCAATTGTATTTGCTTATAAACCAGAGAGGCAAGTGCTAAAAGCAGTCAGCTTCTGCGTTTCAGTTTCAGTCACTACCATAATCCAGATCATTCTGAGGTTTAGATGCAAACATATGCAACTATACATCAGGACAATACGAGCGCACACTCAAAGGAATGGCAAGTGCAGCACATAAACTACAGTCCATTCAATATTGAAATCAGAAAAGCAGAAGGAAAAAAAATTCCAAATCAATTTGCTATCATCCACAACTCTTGAAATTAACTAATTGGTTTTCCATTTCATCTCAAAAGACTTGGTACAAGATGTCAAACTCTAAGAAAAACATGGAGAGACCAACAACATCAATGTGCAGCAACCAATTATGAATATACTTTTGAGAAGGAATACAACCACTACTACTGCCGATGCTGAAATTTAAATGAGGCCTACTTTTCTTAGCTGAAGCACAATAATTGCATTAACTACTATACAATGCTAGCACTGCTGTAGGATCTTGGTCAGAAAGACATAGAGAGAGAGGAGCAGAGAGAGATTAGCAAAAGATGCAGCTGTAGGAAAGAAGTACCAGTACTTCAGCATGTAACCGCATGACTCAATTAAAATTCGAGCTTTCTGATTAAGCTCGAATCAATCTTCCTTGATTTCCCTACAGGCCTCAAGGGAGCACCGGGGCAGGTTTCAGCAATTCCATTTAACCGAGTTCCTGGAGGTGTTGTACAGTCATCAACACAGTCCCAGTCCTTCCCTGCATGTTCACCGAGGGCGCTGAGAGTCAGATCAGATACAATAGCTTCCAACAAACTTTCATACACAACTTCAATCATTTCTTCATCAGAAAGAGACTCCACACTATCGGTAGAAATCTCATCTTCTGAAGTTTGACCCGGAGAATCAAAACTCAGTTGACGAGCAACCACACTCCTTGACTTGCTGACAAACTTCTTACACATAGGAGCCATTACAAGCTTCTCCGGACCAGGGGCAAAGGAATCAAAAACTCCATCCTCAGGTGTCCTGGGACTGCCACTGCTACCATCAGAAAGACCAAAAGGGTCATCCCCATCTCTGTTGGACATGACAGTTAAAACTGATGGTTTCTTAAAAAATGTTGGCAGGGATTCCCCATTCTCTCTGTCAGCTTCAGGGGTAATAGGCCCTAATTCTACTTGTAGCTCAGCACGATCCGTTTGCTGCTCCCCAGCCTTGTCCAAATTTTCACAAGATCCATTACATTCCAAAATATCATTGGCACAACCTCCAGAACCCATGAATTCAATTAAGGGATATTGCAGCTGAAAATCAAAACTTTATCAGTAACATTGAAATATGGAAGCAAAATCATTCTCTTGTCTAAATTCAAAATAGAAATCCAATCCAGATTACACACATGCCAAATAGTTCAACTTACATTCAAATTTGGGGATAAACACATGCTTAATGAATGAATGAAATCTAAACAGATAAGACATTAGCCAGAAGATAAAATCCATATACTAAATCCAAAACGACAATAAAAAATTCAACCCTTCAAATAAACCCACAAAAGTATTCAAATTTTTTCTTAGCCAAATGGGAAGAGAAAACAAACCTAGGAATGGAACAATAAATAAAAATTCATGAATGAGGAAAAATCAATAAATGAGAAAGAAAATTCACCAGCACAAAACCCGATTCAAACCCATAAAGCTTCTCCATATCTGAATGAAACAGAAAAAATGAATTACCAGAGTGAGAGAGCAGAGTTGCAGAAGAACAAGAACAGTCCAAGCAATCGAAGCAGCCACAGCTTAAGTCTTTAAGCTGCAAAAAAGGTACAGAAAGCGATTTAGCGTACTGATATCTGAAAGTGAAACGTTGGTTCTTGTTCAACTAGAAACCCAAACAACGCAGAACTCACTTTGTGAACTTGCTTTCCGGTTCGCTCCGTCTCTCTGCAACTTTCACACCAAAAAAACAGAGTACTTTAACTTATTTATACCACCTCGACCAATCAAGATCCGGAATCCGGGCCCACTACCTAGGAAACTCACTCCCCTTATTTTAATAAAACTGAAAATAAATGAATAATAATTAGCAGAATATTAGCCAAACATGGAGCAAACTTTAATTTTGTTTGCTATTTTTCGTTTAATGTTAGTTATATTCCTGCTATGTATTGATTAAGATTCTGTTCTCTGTTATCCTGCTCATCACTCATGATGTATTCAAAGATGTAACATGAGAATTTGAGTTGGAAAATATAATGATTTTCCATATAAAAATGGCTGTTAATTTTGAAGGGAACATATGACGGGAGAATTTCTTCCCTCCAAAATGTGTTTCCCTCCATAATTACCCGCCAATATTGTGTATGGAAAAAACTTTAAGCATTTTCCATATGAGAATGATATTTCCTAATACTAATTCTAATTAAATGTAATACATATGCATTAAGGATATATGATTTTGGTTCTTCCTGCCCCTTAAACTTACTAAAATTAGATCATTAGACCTTATCTTGGATACCAATTTAGTTTGTTCTTATCTAGATAATTCTATAATTGAAGTTTTGGGGCTTCGGGGTTCAGATATGTGAGCTGAATAAAATGATTTGTACCTGCTTTAATTAGCCTCTACATTCATTATGGGCTATTTGTACTCTAAATCAGCCCCTTCCCTGTGAAGCCTTTGTACTTAATGGCCTTTTATGGCTGCCAAGCCCATCAACATTAAAATCAAAATTGAGTGGTTTTAAATACACATCTCTAATTATTTAATACACATCTCTATTATTTGATATTTCAAATAAGATTTTATTGATGGTTAAATGACAAAAAAAGAGATGTAATATATTAAGAATATAAATTAGAATATAAAAATATGAGAAAATGTTCATTTACTACAATTTTTTAGACCTTATTTCTCATTCCAACAGTTTTTTAAAAACATTAACCATTTCAATTTTTTTAATTTGTGCCTATTCCAACAAATAAACTCATAACAACTCTAAATAATGTATAATTTTTCAATACTCATGCTACCCTCACCCATTAAAACATACTTAGAAAGAGAAAATTGAAGAGAGAGGAGACATGGTCACCGACCGTCGGACTCCGGTCACCGGCCACCAGAATCTCGCCGGAATCTGAAATCAAGTTTACTAACCCCTAATAAACTCTCACAGAACCATAAACCACATTGTTATCATCACAACCAACTTTACTACCCCCTAATAAACTCCCACTGAACCGGTAAACCACATTTTTATCGTCATAGCAAATTTTATTACCCCCTAATAAAGTCATATTGAACCCCTAAACCTCTTTAATAACCCCTAATAAACTCTCACTGAATTCTTAAACCGTATTCTTATTACACAGCCAAATTTACTACTCCCTAATAAACTCCCACGTACTGAACTCCTAAACCGCATTCTTATTGCACAACTAACTTTACTACCTCCTAATAAACTCTCACTAAACCCCTAAACCATATTCATATCGCCACATCCAACTTTACTATCCCCCAATAAACTCTCACTGAACCGGTAAACCACGTTCTTATCGTCATAGCTAACTTTATTATCCCATAATAAACTGCTATCGAACCCCTAAACCACATCCTAACTAAAGCAGATAAAACAATCTTCTCCAAATACATGTGTCTCTTCTCCTCAGAGACCAAAACTCCCAAAACTACAAAAACAGTAGCAATCTAAACCACCTCCAAATTAACATGTCGTATACTTTAGAAATCCTACTCTGGAATACTCTGCTGCCGAGCCCTAAGTCTGCTCCCGAGGCTTCAAGGTCGTTAATGTTGTTGCTGCCGGCCTCATTTCTCCCTCAAGACCCCTCCAAGTTGCTGCCTCACTTTGCTGATCCTCTAGAACTCCCAACGCTACCCTGCAGCTTCACTACCGAGCTCTACCACACAGCCATCCTCTTCAATCACACCAAAAACCCAAACAATCATCCACAACATCACCAAGATCAGATTTAATAGAACAAGAACAAAACCACGTTACCTATCCTTCTCTGCTCCGAAGCTCCAATGCCCACAACGTTGTTCCATCTAGCTCCAAATCTGCTTCAAGAGTCATTCTCACGCGCGTGGACGTCACCGTACCGAAAAATTGGAGAGAGAAGGCTTGCCAGAGATGCTGAAACCTAGAAAAGAAGAGGGAAGTAAGATTGGGTCCCAAACTGGACAACAACTCTACTCGGCCAGGTCTGGACGGCGACGCGCTTCTAGCTCGACGGCGACGAACCTTGGCTTGGACAGCGACGCGCCTCGGCCTGGACGACGACTAACCTATGCATGGACGGCTAGAGAGAGACAAAGAGAAAAAGATCGGGGAAGAAATAGAGAGAGAAAGGAGAGAGTAAATGAGATGTTTCGATCTTTTTATTAAAAATAGAGGGACAGTTTGGTCTTTTAGTTATAAAAGTTGAAATGAGCAATGTAAAATTCTTTTGGTTGGAGTGGTCAAATTGTTTTCCAATTTATATTAAATGGTCAATACCCCTAAACATATAGAACGTATATTTAGAAGCTAATGATATGAAAACATAAAACAAATTAAAACATTACAAATGAAACTTATTTTTGAAAGCTAAGGTATATCCATCCAACTATACCAATACATATAAAGCACATAGTACAACTCTTATCGGCAAAACAAAACAAACAACCTCATTTAAACATATGATGATATTCCAACATGATTGCAATATAAGACATAAAAACTTGTAATAACAACAATAACAATATCGATGTTTACACCATCTTCATATACATAGTGCAACAACTCAATGAAATAACATATTTTGATTAACAATCGTTATTTGGAAGGAAACTCAATTCACCTGCAACAATTTTCGAATTCACTTATACCAATTCTCGAACCTTTAATCCGAAGCCATAAATTTGATTAAGCCGAAGCTGGAGAGTAGTGCTTAATCGTTGTTGAACTAAATCCAATTGGAAACGTGTTGTCAGCGTCGATGATGGACGTTGCCAACGAGAGAGATCAGAATCACAATCAGATCATCTAGGTGCTCGGAGTCTCCACCAGACTTTCCCCCGAAACGACAAGTATCAGGACCCACCCTAGATTTCTACTTGAAATTCGGGACGAACCCTGCAAAGACCACCTCTAAAGAAAAATTCTACCTAAAATAAAGTATAACTTCTTTTAAAACTGGACGACCCTACCTACGAGAACCATTTTCTTACTTCAAACTTAAAAGTCATGTACTTCTCAACATTTATTAATAGTTCAATTTGAAATCGCAACCAGAACTATACATCAACATAATGATTCAGCCAATTATTGTAACCCAGATTAATGAACAAATCAACAAACAACAATGAGCTCACAGGTCATTTCTGGATTAGTATGGAATACCACCACAATACGATCCCTAGGAAGGTCACTACTCTGCATAGCAATAAATTTTCCACATTCAATATTAAATCTTTTAATAAATCCTTGACTCATAGTTCTTCTTGAGTCAACAAGGAAATCATTTTCCCTGCTCCAGCATTTTATACTCACATAATGCAGACCCCAATAAACCGCATCTCATAACTCTTTCGCTGCGCTCAAAACTTGTGTCTTCAAGATTTGTTACTAAATCGAATCCTGATTCACACAGGATCAACAATTAATTAACCTCTGGCTTTCACTCTACAGTCAAGTCTACAATCTTCACGGGAACCCAACAATCTAACAAAGTTTCTAAACTCTTTTTTAATTATAGTGTCCACACCTCACAATGACCAGATGTGTGGATGCTACCCAATACTGTAGAAGAACATCTTATATATCTCCAAACACGTCCAAAATAAAAACTTTGATCTGATCCGCCGAGATAACTATAAGGCTAGTGAACAAATCATCACCTTAATATGTCACGGTTAGTCACCAATTACCAACGAAATCATATTAGTAACCAACTTCGACCACAAATTCAAAACTTTTGAGAAAAATCTCATAACAACATCGCTTGCAGTAAATATGGACATTTCCACTCTTACTCCATGATTCAGAGGGCTTTGCTGCATCATTACTACTGCTACATATATCATATTCACCATTTGTTATCATGAAAATAGAGTGACCTCAACTATCAACTTCAACTAACTGGGAGACCCTACCACAACCTTATAAATAACTACCTTAACCAACACATGTCACACTCATCAATCAAAAATTGACTGAAATTTAACATTTTTAGTGACACCTTTCAATTTCTAAAATTTCTTTGATAGTGACCCAGCAATAAACTTGTCACAATACTCCGTTCAATGACTTCCAAAAAAGGTCACCAACTCATTAAGTAAAATCTCAGAGCCATCTTGTTTAACTCTTTACTCAACTTTAGCATTCTTCCTAGGCGAAATCAAATAAATAAATTTTATTACTCATCGACTAAAAAATAATCTCCATTTCAAAATTACTTTCACTATGTAAATTTCACTCTTGCAGTTTGCATCAATAACCACACATCATTCAAGATTTTTCATTCTGCTATTCACTCCCAAGAGAAACATAAATTGATACCAAGACGTATCATCATAATTCAACATTTTCAATCTTATCCACTCTAACAAAAATTCCAGGGCCACGTTAAAATAGTTCAAACTCAATAAATAAGAATCAGATGCTAACTTGGCATCTTACCCATAGCCTAAATAACATCAAATAAGTGAGTTCTAAAATTCCGAGTGCTCCAACTCGTAACTCAACTCAAAATCCTAGTCAAAACTCAAAAACTCATAAGAAAAACGTAGATAAATTACCTTTTCATTATGGGAACTCTGAGAGGTCAGCATATTGAGGAATAGTCTTGAAAATTCAAATATTTATGGAATCACCCAGTCCATAAACATAACATGAAGTACTAACTCATATCCTTAATAAACACTGAGATTGCAATAGGAAAGGATAAACTAATGCTCTAATATCATTTACCAGGACCCACCTCAGATTTTCTCTTGAAATCTGTGATGAACCCTGTGAGGACCACCTCCGAAGGAAAATTCTACCAAAAATACGGTATAAACTCTTCCAAAAGTGGACAACCCTATCTGTAAACTAAACAAACACTTCTATATCAAAATAGATCAACCCCAACACCTGGAGCCATTCCACTCCCCAATCTTATCTACGTTTCACCAATCAAATTTAACAAAACTAAAGCAGGGTAATCAGAGCAATCTGAACAGATATAATATATAAACAAAATACTAGCGACAACGGATTAATTAACTATGTCTCATCTCCTAGCACGCACGACCTCATCTCTCTTATCCTGCAAATCTGAACATTTGAAAACGAATGACCCATGAAAAAGCATTTAAAAACACGACGTTAGAGTAAGTGGATAAAATAACTGTATTTACATAATTGAAAACGTATATACTTTCCTGATATTCAAGCATTAAAAGCTTCAATGTACGCAACGTATTAAAATATAAACTTAAGGTCCGAAAAATCTCGTAAAAACGGATGAACCAGCCCCGCTAGTTAAACAAGTACCCACATGGGAAAATAAAGGGGACGAACCAATCTCATTGGTTCAATAAATAAATAAACAGGGGAATAAGGTTTCACCATAACGATGAGTCTCTCAGGCTAAGATCAGAGCCTACTAAGGCTACAGGGCGTCCCACATAACATAATGTGACCAGCTCATATCCAGAGGGGATCTATAAAGGCTAGCTAGCATTATATATATCTAACGACCATTCATGGAGAAATAAAAATACAAGATAATAGAGGATAACTCACCCCCGAAATAATCTTAAAGGCATTAGGTATGCTTCCCTGACCATGTTAGAATATATAAATCAGGCAATCTCTCCAACATGTCCTGCTCATCAAATCGATTCAATAATTAAATCCAAATTAGTCGTATGATGAACTCACGGAAAGGGAATGATCCGCCTTTCCAGTCCATCGATACTGAAAGAAAAATTAACCAAGAGAGCTCACAAGACAAACATCCCGCCTTCTAGATAGCTTGCGAGATGAGGTATCCCGGTCCTCTAGATAGCTTACAAGAAAAGTATCTCTATCAATGTTCTAAAACTCGGTCAACTCGGCCGAGTACTCGCTACTCGGTTGCTTGTTGAGCTGATTTTCACCTACTCAGTGCCTTTACTCGACCGGAAGAAAATCAGCCGAGTACTCAGTCTAACTCGATCAAACTCAATCAACTCAGTACAACTCGATCCAACTCAGTGAACTCGGTCAACTGGGAAAAAAAAGAAAAAATATCAAACAATGTTGTTTTTGTTCAAACCTAATTCTCTAACTATGTCTCTCGCTCTCTTCTCTCAGTCTCTCACACTTTGCAGTTCTCTAACGGAAATAGTCGCACTACCTTGGATTGCCGAATTGGATTTTGATATGTCACACTGTGTTCTTGTTCAGTTGTTCTATTGTTCTGTGTCACAAAATAGATGATACGAGTTTTAAATTTGAATCGAATTTGAAGGGATTACTAGATGGATATGGAGAAGTAGAATTTGAGGCATAGTTACAAATGATATGTTTAAGATTATTTGCAAGAATTAAATTTAGAATTTCCTTTTATTACTTAGAACTTATTGAGTAATTACAATTGTTGTTTTTACTTTTTAGACATTATTATCTTTTGAATATGGTAATGTTTTATTGACTATTTTTATTATTTTGAACATTATATATTCAAATATATATTTTAAAAATAATAAATGAATCCAAGAATTAAAAACCGAATACTCATCTACTCGCTACTCTCCGATCGGCCGACCGACCGGCGACTAGCAACTTTTAGAACCATGATCTCTGCCCACATGTCCAACAGATAATAATAAATCTCGGGATCATCCCAAATATAATTTCCAAGGAGCTCAACGCATAATATAAAATTCATTAAAATTTCAAAACTCATATTTGCAAATCCGAGCTTGAAAACCATGATCCCCTCATATCCCTGATAAGAATTATAATTATAACATTATATGACCATAAACAATTACAAATTTGAATTCCATTTTCCAAAAACTTTCAAAACAATACGGTTTCCCCATAAAATATGGTCATATTCTTCCAAAAATATCTCCGTGAAAAAATAATTTATAAAAAGAAGATCGACCCCACCATTTAAAATCCACGAGAATTAAATCATGAATTTAAAATAAAATCATTATGTGCATTTAATTTAAAATAAAGGTTCACTCACAACTTTAGGCTAGCTTTAGCTTGATGAACTCTGAATCATCACTCAAATACGGTCTCCTTAAACCCTGACACAAAAATCATGCTTAGCACCACACTTTAAATTCAGGGTAAAATAAATACCTCTTAATATAAAAATCGACCATTTTCACTTATCACACTAGCTCCTCAAATTTTCACAACATCCTAACCGGCCTTCAACGTTAGTTGAGCAGTCCCAAAAATATTCTATAAAGCTTAACGAACAATAATCGATGGCCGGAATAACATTTTCTTATCCGCCAAAATTATTAAACTTAGAAAATTTCAAAACATATCCACAACTCTTCTGAAAATTATAAATTTCACACCATTAAAATTCTATTATTTTATACAATTTATCTAACAAGAAAACTACCCAAAAAGTGGCAACTCCGCGGCCAACTGTGCCACTGGCGGCGACCGACCTGCAAAAACTTCCGGCAAAACTCCTGCATCCTCTAATCATCACCAAAATTTGATGGATTCTTCCTTTCAATACTTCGAACAACTTTCTAGAAGAAGTCGAATGCCAATTCTCAGCCTAAATAGGTCAATTGAATCAAAACATAAAAATTCTCAATTTCAAACAGTAAAAACTTCAAATCTTCGATTCTCCTCACATATATCGAATCGAGCTACCAAATTCTAGAAGAATGTAGTACTGCAAGCCTAACAAAACTGTAATGAACTCACCAAGTGGTGTCTTGAGGAGAGAGAATTTCGGCCAAACCCGAATCCAAACTGTCGAGACTTTGGGTCTCGATTTCTCCCACACCACGGTGTATCTCGATGAACTACCTGCCCATAAGTTGAGTAGAGATGACGAGGAACTTTTGGGACCTGTGCGGTGGCCTGAGGAAGAATCGGCAGCGAAACCGGGTTGAGAGAGACTGCGGTAGTTTTCATAAATTTTGACTTTTCACTTTCCACTTTGGGTAAGTTTTCATTTTTATACCATTTTCCGAAACAATAACTTTCCTTTTTAGATCATAGCATTATAACTCTGATTTGAGCATGTCACGTGTCCACGAACTCGTATTAATGTCTTCTACGACTTTCATGAATAAAGTTTTTTAAAATAATGGTCTTAGAAAAAAGTCAACTCTAAATATTTATACGGTAAAATCATTACTTAAAATGGTAAAAGACCAAAGTAACAAAAAGTAACCAACAGTAAAATAATTTTTAGGACCAAGTTGTGATGACAACAAGGATCAAAGCTCGGAGTCTGAATGAATGTGATGTCGGATCTAGGCGAAAGAAAGATCGATGGCGAACGGTGCAGACGAGGATTGACGACGGTAGCCTCCGAATCTAAAATCTTAGATCTGAATCTGGATTGTGTGTTGTCGTGGAGGAGTTGGGTGGTGTCAGCAAGGAGTTGGCCATCTTCAGGTCGAGAAGAGAGAGAGATAAAAACAGATTTGAAAAAAAAGGACAGAAAGAAGAAGAGAGTGAGGAAAGTTAGGGATGAGAGGGTATTATAGTCAATTGATAAGTAAGTTGTATGTGGATGCTATTAGTTTTGGGTTTGTACTCATGTCTTAAATTGTATAAAAATTAATGAAAGTGATTTTTTTGTGTTTTTTCATTTGGTTATGTGTACGTTAATATAATTTTTTTCAATATCTCTTAACAAACTGGAAAGTTGACTAAGCATGAACAAAATAGCTAGTAGGCAATTTCGTCAAACATCAAAAATCATATGGGATAAGTTAGAATTCACTAGCAATTACGTTGGAGTCCATGAAACAGCAACCTTGAATCCATAAGACTAGAGTTTCTCAAATCTACGAAAAGTTCTTGAATTTAGGAGGCCGGTGTTTCTCAAAATTAAAAGTATGATTTAGAAGGCTAGAAATTTCTCACCCAGCAGTGTTTTAAGGTGCCAAGTCCGTGAACATTGTGTGTCCTAGGTTTTAGACCATTGTTTGTTCCAAACACCCAGCGCCTAGGCGGTCGAGTTCTAGGCGGCCGCTTAGTTGACATCATGTGATCATCCTTAAATCCTTAGAGTGCTGCAAATTAAGATACTTAAATCGATTGAAAACTATGTGATCATTGAACTTGATCAACCCTTTCATTGTCATTCACGTATATTGAAGGAGAATGTTCAACTATGAGATTTAGATGTATAATTACCGTTTATCATCATTCTTCAAGAAATCTTCCCTAAATAAACAAGTAAAAAAATGTATATATTTCACGAAAAGAGATTAACAAAGAAAAATCAGACATTCAACATTGAGCCACATGTGATGCTTGCGGGAATTGTATGGGAAGAACATGATAGTATGTAGCGAATGGTACTTGTGTCTCAACTCACATGGATCAATACATAACTCAGACCTAAAACTAATAGAATGATGATTTCGAAAAACCAAAAAACCCTAAAGCTCTAGCGCCGCAAGAGAGAAGACCACCACCCACCAAACTTCCTATCTGGCGGTAACCATTGGTAGCGTCGACATCACCATGTTCTATCAACGGGGTTCGCTGCCGGACGGGTAATAATGGACCAAGAGTCCGTAGCACGACTAGACTTCAAGTCGGAGGAGAGTTCATTAGTGTCTCTATCGGTGGGGATTGTAGAGATGTCGGGGATGAGGTAAAGCGGCCATGGGCGGATGGGTCAGAGTTTGTGTGGTTGATTGGGGCGACGATAGGGGTTGTAGGACTTATATCAGATCGTTTTTTTCGATATGCCTTGGGTACAACAGATCTCTCTCTCTCTCTCATGTATTTTGACCACCCTCTTGGTGTGAAGTGGGTCCGTGACTGACAACGAGGTTGGTTGGATAGATGGCGAGGCAGCAGGGAGGGAAAAGTGGCGGTTGGGGAAGATGGCGGGTATCTGTGCAACCTGAAGGAGAAGTGACGCATGCAACTTTTTCTGGGCTTGGGCATGGTGAAATTTGGCTTGGGCTGTTTTTTGGGCTTGAGTCCAATTCACAAAATTCCTTGCTATGTAAGGAACCAATGTATTAGCTTTGTTGATGGTAGCTGGTCATGGTTGACGTCGGTGAATGTTGGGTTGGCATGGTGGCAGTGTAGAAATGCAGCGTCGGTCGGATTAGAGGATGGTGATTTTCATGCTCACCTGTTCGAAACTTGGGATTGGGCTTTTGTTATGGGCCTTAGACTTAGTCCTTCGGGCATATGTCGGAGTTTTCTTTTATTTTATGTTGGTTTTTTGTTTTGGGTTGTTTAGGTGTTAGTTTGTCCCTTTTCATTTGAGAGAGGGTTCAGGGTTTTAGTAGGGTGGTGTTGGTCGTCCCTCCTCTTTTAGGTGAGGGTTCGGGGTCTTACTAGGGTGATTTTGGTTATGTCGTTAGGGGAAGTTATGGTTATGGTGTCGTGGCTAGGGACTATCTTAATATCGGTTAGTTTCTTGTTGTCAATGTAATTATCGAGGAGGTTACATGTGCATATATGCTGACAGTTTTGACATGTAGTATTCTAAATGGTTGTTTCTTCTTGAGGTTGACTGTAAGGATGTATCGATACTTCTGAAGTTGTTTAGGTCAGGTATGGTTGAATCCATATCGGTTCTTGTCCACCGTAATAGTTGTTTGTTTTGGGTAGGGAGGTGAGTGAAGAATTTATTTTCATCACCGATATCTTCTATAATTGTATTATTGTTGCTAATTAATAAAATACTTGTTATTTCTCTTAAAAAACCCACATAAAACAGACCACACATAAACTGATAAACATAAAGAAATGTGTACCACTCACGATCGATTCAACTTAGTCTCGCTATTCTAGATCTCATACTATTTCTCCAAGTCAAAAACCGACGATATAGTTTTCCCTCATTTTTTCTTCTCCTTTCTTCTACTATGGAGATATATTTTACAGTACCATATTTAAGTTGGTTTAGCTCCATAGGCATCTGGAACAAAACGAAATAGTCCAAACATAATATAACAGTAAAATTTCCCGCCAAACGCGCCCAATCCCTTATATTATAGCAGCCATAATCGTCCCCTAGCTCATACAATAATCATTCATTTCTCTCATTTCTTCTCTCTGAAACGCTGCTGCGTTCCATAACCCTAGCTTCATCGCCATGGAAGCAGCAGCGCCTTCTAAACCAGGAACCAGTGAACAACGCACCCTCTCCAAGAGGCCCTCAGCCTCTTCCTCCTTCCGTCTCCGCTGCCCGAGTCTCAACTCTCTCCGCCTCCTCCGCATCTTTGACATTTTAGACAAGAACCGCGACGGCATGGTCAGCGTCGAAGAGATCAACCAAGCCCTAAGGCTCCTCGGCCTCGACGTCGAAGTCTCCGAGCTCGAGGCCACCATAAGGACCTTCATCCAGCCCGGAAACCAAGGCCTAACGTACGATGATTTCGTGGGGTTACACCAGTCGCTTTACGATACCTTCTTCTTTGAAGGTCATGATGAGATTGAAAACGCGGTGGAAGAAGCAGCGGCGTTGGTGGTGGCTGCGAGGGACGAGGAGGAGGCGAAGAAGTTGTTGCAGGAGGAGTCGGATCTAAGGGAGGCGTTCAAGGTGTTTGATGAAGATGGAGACGGGTTCATATCGGCAAAGGAGCTGCAGACGGTGCTAGAGAAGCTAGGGTTCCCGGAAGGGAATGAGATTGATAGAGTGAAGAGGATGATTACTTCCGTTGATCGGAACCAGGACGGCCTCGTTGATTTGTTCGAGTTTAAGGACATGATGCGCAGCACAGCTCTTGTTCCTAATTTCTTATAAATCATATCCATTATTCCGATATATCCACACTGTTGTATTATATACATTATTACATATGCATGAATCATTTTTCGAGATTGTACGTTGTTATTTAATAAACAGAATTTTTCCTCATGAATTTGTTATGGAATAAATAAAGCAAACCTTCGTTTCTTTATTAATCTTGTACATGCATGCATATATCCATGACAACTAAAGCTAGCTCCAGATTCCTGGAGTTCTAATTGGAATTTAACAGGGTAGAAGAACACATTTATTAGTTCTATTTTCAAGTTAAGAAAATACATTCATGCCTGTCGATGCAGATCCCGATATGGCATTGATGAATCTTTAAACTATTTTAGGAGGGGTTGTATTTCAGTAAATTATTGTTGGTTGTTTGATGAACTTGTATTTTACTAAACTTGGGAAGGGACGGGATGGGACAATGTCGAATTGTGTACCGTCCTGATAATATATTTTCAGGATAAGATTATATTTTTTAGAAATTTATTCCGTACGAGATGATCCCGTTTGGTACCCGTACGGGATCGGGATCCCGCCACAATAAAAAAAGAAAAAAAAAGATAGAAAAATTGATACTAAATCCTATATTTGGTTCTGAAAATTATTGGTTGTAATTTTCTATCTTTATCTCCAAAACTTGATGGAGAAATTGAAAGAAGTGTTAGAGTTTGATTAACTAACATAACAATATATATACTTATGCCTGACAAAATCACTCATAGCCACCAAAAAAACATGATCTAAATTTCTGAACACTATATAGTTTTCTTCTTGATATTGTTTTTTTCCTCTAGCCACTACGTTTAGAAATTTAAATTTGGAGAGACAATTGCGTGTGTTTATATAGTTTTAAATTATATATGTAGGAAAGAGTAAAAGACATGCGTCGAGTTTGTGAGTGCGTTTGAGTTTACATTTAGGTTTTGAGAATCTCATTGAATATGTTTCGGTTCATTGTAAGATCACAAGTCACCTCATTGGTGAGACTATCTCGGTTGTCGGAGATCCGTAATAGAGAGTCTTTCAGATCCACTCTTTCTCCTCTAGAATTCTCTCATCCATCTTGGTTGTCAGAGATCGGAAATCGCTCTGATTGGATGGGGTTTCGAACTGTAAGTGGAAAACTAAACTCGAGGATAACCTAACTCTTAATCCAATTCTATGTCGAACTGGGTTTTGGATTTGGGTCTCAATTTAGGTTTTTATTTGTTAACATGCTTGATTTCATCGATTAGATGTAGATATATTGGTGTGGTGCAATTTTAAGCAGGAGTTTGACTTGATTTACATGGATATGCTGCCTCAAAGGGCATGAACTAGATTCGTTTTATTGTCCTCAAATGGGGCTCAAGTGAATGTTGATCAGTTTTTGAGCAGCAGGGAGTTGAAGTGGCTTCGCCAAACTGGGTTGTTGTACTGCTTCCACATGGTTATGATGGTTAGGGAACTGGACATTCTAGTGCAAGACTGGAGCGCCTTCTTCATGTAGTCTAAATTCCCCCACTGTTTTCTTTTTGGTTGAAAGTTGTGTTCAACATTTGTTTAATACTTAGCTAATAAAGTTTACGTTAATGGCATGACAGATGAGTGATGACAATCCTTATGTCATACCTGAGATGGATCCTACTCTTAGGAAGCAAATTCAGGAATGAACTAGTTCATCAGGAAGTTTTTTTTTCAAAATCATTATGTTTGAGAAAAAAATTACTAGTTGTGGTTTTATTGGGTAAGAGCTGTGTTCATGGAGCTGATATCATGTTATTAATAAATATTGTTGACAGATCCTTCAGATGCTGAGATAGTTTGGTGCCAAGAAGAGCTATGAACATGGCTCATCCTCCTCCGACAGCAACAACTCTTCATCCTCTTCTCCTCCTCCTCCTCCTCTAACTTCTTCTCCTCCTCCTCCCCCTCCTCTTCTCCTCCTCCTCCACCACTGGTGTAAAAACGAAAAAAGAAGAAAAAAAATTAATCAAAAATATAAGAAATAAAAAATATATAAAATAACTAACTATAGCCGTTGAAATTTATTAAAATTCGTCGAATAAAGTTAAATATTTAAATAAATAATAAAATAAATAACTATAACAGACAAATTTTATTAAAATTCGTCGGCTAAAGTTAAATATATAAATAAAAATAATAACTATAGCCGAAGAATTTTATTAAAATTCGTCGGCTAAAGTTAAATAACTAAATAAAAATAAATTAAATAAATTATTATAGCAAAAGAAATTTATTAAAATTCGTCAGCTAAAGTTAAATAAATAAAAAATAATAACTATAGCCGACGAAATTTATTAAAATTCGTCGGCTAAAGTTAAATAAAGAAATAAAAATAAATTAAATAAATAAATTACTATATCCGACGAATATTAATAAAATTTCGTCGGCTAAAGTCTAGATTTTAAGCAACGAAAAATTTCTTCGTCGGCTAAATAAATGATTTTAGCCGACGATGAACAGTAATTTCATCGGCTAAAGTCTTGGCCGATGACTTCTTAGCCGACGACGTTTTGTCGGCTAAGACTTTAACCGAAATTTATTTTTACTTAGCCGACGAAAAAAATTTCGTCGGCTAAAGTAGTTGTTCCAGTAGTGAACTATATTGCACCTCGCCTATGCACTGTCATGAAGTTGTTGAGCAGAGGAACTAGTGACGACATCAAATATATTGGTCGCGATCCATCTACTGCCACAACCACTAGTAGTTCTCCTATTTTGATTAGGTGACATCACTTGATAAAGGTGTAGTCATATGTATTTGAGATAGTCATGATTTTCAAGATTCCCTGATGGAAGCTTTGGCTTGGTTGGTTGTACTTAGGTTGGTTTTGTGCTTGTGTCGAGGAAGTAGTTGGTAGAAACATGCTTGTATAGTTATAGCTCAGATGTAAGATTGTCATTAATTTGAAGACACTTAATTCAGTGTAACAATGCTTCTTCTAATATCTTTCTTTTTGCATAATGTTTGTCCAAAAAAATATGACAAGCTAATATATGCTTGTCAGATAATTTTTTTTAAAAAAAATTCAAAATACAATTTTACGACGGCCTTTGCAGTGGCTAAATGTTGTCGCCACCATTTGGCGATGGGCCGTTGCTTCTGGCTACAGTAACGACAATGATTGCGGTAGTCAGAAACAACAGCCACGCCTTCAACGGCAACGGAAAAATTGTCGTCGTTGCTCTTTGGCGACAAAAAAGTGGCTTTTGGCGAAGGCATTTTGTCGTGGCTAATTGAATTCTTTTTTGTAGTGTCAGGTCGGTCTCATCCCAATCTCATCTCATCCCGTTCCATCCCATCCCGTTTTCAGATTATCAGGATGAGGTAGTACGGTACCGTCATTTTAAAACTATATCCGGTCTCATCCCTCCAATTTTCGATATGAGACAAGAATTACGGTATGAAGTGTCCATCTCTATATTTACTATGGCCTCTTGTCCTATACTTTAAACTGGCCAACACGTTAATTAGTTGGCATTTCAATTCTCGATTATTTATCTTTGAATATAAGGAGATTTCCAGATAAATCGAAAGGTGTACGTGGTCGATCGATGTGCTCACTAAAATTTGAATAGTTCAATTTGCTTGGCCCGACTCCCATGCATGCCTTTCATCTTTCCAGTCAATACATTGACTGCATGTTCTTGGTGATCCAATAATCAAAGGTGTTCTTCTGCGAATCTGCGTTACTTCAACGTCGATCAAAGTATACTATACGGACCCCCAAGTATATTACTCATTGACAGAATTAAGCAAATATTATTCTAGATTAATTCCAGCAATCTGCGAGAAAATTCCAGCAATAATCTAGCTTTGAGTAGTTGTTATTTGTCTCAAGACAAATTAATCAATCTAGTCTACATCTATTAGACTACATGCAGTACTCCATCATCAAGTTTCTGTTGCTCATGAATTTCAAAAATCCTACGATCTTATTAATTAGATCAACATATATTGGGCCCGTTTGTCTCAACCTAAAGGAAAATTTGGAAGAAAACATACTGATACAGTTTTAGATCACCTCCATTTTCACATTTCTCTTGTATACAAATAATACAATACGGTTATCAATACTATAAGGCATTACGCATTGAAGAGTAAGAGTAAGCGTAAACTTGAAACTTAATAGCATATTGGATATGTTTGTTTGTTAATTTATAATGATGTATGTTTACACCCAAATTTACAATCTGGACAACACGGTAAATGTCTTGATTAAATATGAGCTAATTCGTAATCAACATCACGTACAATCGACGAGCCTGAATAATATTGGGTTTAACTACAGTTCGTTGACCTAAAAAACCATGTGAGCTGGATAAGTAATTCACAAGCGAGGTTGACCTCACGTGTAGGAGTAGTTGACTCCGCGTAGGATTATGAAGAGGAGTTCGCATATAAGACTAGATGTCGCGAGCTATGCATGGTGACTAATTGGATGAGGATACATTATCCTTAATTACTTGGAGTGCACGTGTGCATGTGAATGTGTTGGTCAAGGATTCAAACCCTTGATTATATCATGTAGAGTGCATCAACTACTTACACCTGTAGTAGGTTTTGGTGGAAACATGCATAATTAAGGAGTATTCTCCTTGAGTTGTAATTAGCTCCATGAAGGAGTGTATCCATCATGATTCCAAGTTCTCCGTAAAGAGTACATGGAGATAACCAATAAATAGCTAGCCTTATCTAGCTAGTATAACTATTTCAAGCGGCAACGAACTTTTGCCTACGATATTAACGTTGAAGACTTCTACAGGTCCTTGGGGTTAATACATGTTGTCCTAAAATAAGTCTCCATACGTCATTGAATCTGTATCACCCAATTATGTAGTTGTCAAGTAAAACGAGACATTTTGCAACTCAACAAGCTAGCAGTAAAGACCGATCCTTATCAACAACTAAGCGAATTCACCCCTATATAAGGGAGTTCGAGGATCTGGTTCAGGGCCTGCAATCATAATCACAACAACAACAAAAACTAACACACACCTTGACCTAGTCGACCTCGACGCTAAAGCATCAAGCTTTAGTACTATTTTCCTCTCCATCTCCTTGGAACATTACCTTGTTCACGTTTCACGCTCTTCAGAGCTTCATACCTTTACTTCTCTACGCTACTCGGAGCTTTGATTTGACTCTCCCTCTCCTTTCTTTTTGTTGCTCTACTCGTCTCTACTCGAGTATCGATATTGGTAGTGAAGAAACTACTGTAAAATTTCTTCTGAGATGACACCGGTAACCTACAATCGTTTAATGTGAAGCTGAGGTGGTGCACACCTTTAATCTTCTCAACATCATCTACATTCCGCATCCGTGCGGTGTCACGTCCACACCTTTATTACTTTTTGTATAATTCACTTTATCCACTTTAATTTCAGTATTTGTACTATATTCCCCTTGTTTGGAAAGCGAGGCCAAAACATTGACACGCCCGGTGGGATCAGAGTAGTCTTTTTCATCCACCACCATTGCAAAGGCAAGCAAGAATCTGTATTGCAAGCTTCTTCTAAATTGCACCACAAAAATACCGAACAAACAACATAGCAGTGTTGTTTGTTACAGTCTCAAACAAGAAAACGTTTGTGAAAAGAGGTAACTCAGATTCACGCACAACAACCATGGCGAATTCAATGATCAGGAACCAAGATGTTGCAGGATGAACTAAGGAGTTCGCTGAAGAATTCTTCAAACAATGACAACCATTGACAAGAGGCATGCTGAACGAAAGGCTGCCCATGAAAAAGAAAAATAGGAGGCTGAACGAAAGGCATGTGAGGAAGAGTTACATCGACTGTGGACTTCCTTCAAAGACTGGATGACGAAAAAGAAGGATGAAGCGAGTGATCCTCCTCGTAAAAAAGTACAAAGAAAAGGCTTTACAACGTCAAGTAGTGAGGCATACAACTGACGAACGTGTCTTTACCAAAAAGATTGAACTGCCCAAAAACCAATCTAATGGCGAAGATTTTTCTTTGGACGAACCAACATCTAAAGAAGATATCACTTTGTTAAACAACAATGAAACCTCCAACATAGAATCACTAGGGAGACCATGAACAACAAAGTTGCTATGTTGATAGTGAAGTGGGTGTCTGGAGAAATAGCCATCTCGATAGATGGAGACACGTGGGTAGACACTAGTCAAACTCATGAAACTCACACCTTTGACCACCAAAAGCAAATAAAGACCAATTGAATTATGGTCTTGTTACTGGGCATCACCATAATCAAGGGCATAATCAATTAAAGGTTTGTCCTCTTACTGGATGTTATCAAGAACCTGCCCCTGGTCATCCTTATCACCTAAGTCATTACAAGCTTAATTATATATGGTTTGGTGGTAAACCGAGGCCAATCTATGGCTTCACATTTCAATATAGTTGAAGTCTTTGCATGCAAGTACGAAGGCCAAATTATGATTTTAGTATTGTACGTGGGAAATGTTTTACAACCTAATTTACAAATTCATTATACATGGGTGTAGAGTCGATTATCATTTGGGCCATCTCACTATAATTTGTAACACTTATGTCGCATCCCGGAGACTATTCTCGGCCCCGGAACACGACGGTAACCGCCGTAACTCTGATCTAGCGAGTAATCAATACGTCATTTGAAGTATTGATAACCCTCCGGACCGAAACTACAAGGCTATGAATAAAATAAACAACACATGAACAATATGGATGTCAAATACGAAATGACAAATACACAGAGTAGCATACAAATGTTATACAAGCGGAAGATAATGGAAAATACCCGAGACGAAAATAATACAAGCAAAAGTCTCGGAACAGCGAGCCCGAAAAATGTCTCAAAGTATCCAACAGAATAACAAACATCAAAGATACGGAAATCAGATGATATGGAGTCCACACCAGAATGGGTGCCCTCGAAATCGGAAATGCACGATAACCGTCGACGCTCCGCGATCTCCTAGTCCTGCTCCTCTAGTGATGGGTGCTGTAGACCTGAAAAGATGTAGAGGTGAGCAACTCGTCTTCGCTAACCCAAATGGGGCCAAAGCCAACCAAGTCGGGGTTTAAAACCCATGAGAAAACATTTAGCTTATATATGTAGGTACTCGTAAGTATACGAAAAGAGCATGTGGAAATGTAAATGCAAGCCACACACACAAAGCTCGGTAAAACATGTGACCACACATGAAAGAACTTTTTGGATCTAGGCGGCCGAAATCCCGGGTTTGTCTTCGCTGCAAACCGGGGCCAACTACCTAAGCGCCCGAGTGCGCAGAGTAGCGAGAGCGTCCATTTACAGCTAACGCCCAACAAACAGCACACCACACTTACGTCACGTTTAACTCTGTACGAGACGAGCGTAAGCGGGATAAATAAAATAAACAGGGCATTGCCCCTCCGGAGGTTCACGGTCATCGACACCGCGGGAGTGCTAGATACTAGGTCCCGTCGCTCTCAGGCCAAGCACCGGAAATCAGGACGACGGTACTACTTTTCGATCCAAACTCACACACTCACACAAATGCTATAAGAAGCGTGTGGTCAAGCTTAAAACAATGCAACAGTACTTTTATAAATATAAGTAAAGTGAAAGAGCCACCGACCCAAGAGGGTTTCGGCTCACCCATTGGGCGTGCCCCCTACTACCTGGTATGACGGTACAGCTGGCTGCGCTCCAACTCCTGGTCCTCCTGAAGCCTACGTCGACGAGCTCCTGAGTCTGTGGGTGAGATAACAATGATAGTCAAGTATAAGTAATCCGAGGATCTACTATCTACGATTAAGACTTGATAAACATTCTTTGTTTATCTTTCTGACATTAGGGTTTGACTCATTTGACACTCCGATTCTCGAACCGGCGAGAACTCGGGATTAATTCTTATTCAGTATTTACGTCGTTTTGCCACGTTTGTAAACCAAAAGTCTTTAAAACGTTTAACCGTAGTGTTCGAAAACGTAAAATAGGTGTTCTACGGTATAAGTTAAAAGTCAACTTTGAAATAGTAAAAGTCAACGGTCAATAGTAAAGTCAACGGTCAAAAAGTCAACGGGTCAAAGTCAACAGTAAAAGTAAAAGAGTAACAGTAAAAGGTAAACAGTAAAACAGTAAAAGTAAACAGTAAAAACAGTAACTGTAATTATTCAAATATTCAGGGGCAAATTGGTAACTCTACCCCTGGGTAAACTGTAAAAGTAAAACTGACCCGGTAAAAACTCTGGTTTTTACCGTGCCGGTCTCCGATCGACTGGTTTCGCCGGATTTAGCCGGTTTTCCAGCCAAATCGAGTTCCTAGGCCTGCAAAACAACTTCTACACTATCCCAACAACACAACAGGCCAAGAATCAAGAGAAAAGGTGGAGATTTATACCCTTGAAGTCAAGCTCCACTGTTCTCCGGCGGTTCTCCTCCGGCGGAGCTCCGCTGACCTCCTCCTTCCTCCTCCTTGCTCCTGGGCAGCTCTTGGTGGCGCCTGGGAGCTTCCTAGCTCCTCAAATGCTCTGGTTCGGTTCGATCTCCTCTACACAGTGCTTCCGAGTTTCTCCTCGTTGCTGGGCGGCGCTGGCGGCGGCGCTGGCGTCGCTGGTGGCCTGGTTGAGGTCGCCGAGGCAGTGCGAAGCCGATGGGGGCGGCGGTGAGGCTCGACGCGCGCCTGGGGCGGAGCAGCTGTGGCTGCTGGATCGAAGAGAGTGAGAGCAGACTTTCTGCTTCGGGAGAGAACGAAAGAGGAAAGAGAAGAAAAAGGGGAAAGTGAGGAAAGGGAAAGGAGAGGTGGAGAGATAAGGGAGAAAGAGATAGGGTTTTAAAGGAAAACGAGTGGCCACGATTCATCGATCGAATCAACGGCCACGATTTAATCCCACTTCCAAAATAATTTTTAAAACCAAATCCATTTTCGAAAATTCATTTAAAACAACCAAACGTCAAATTAAATCGTAAAAGTCGTACGAAAAATACGTGAAGTGCCGGAAAATATTCCGTAAATACTTTCACGCATGTGGCGACATGTGTCTTAACGTAAAAACGTTAGACGAAATTAACGAAGTACTGAAAAGTAATCGGAATTAAACCCTAAATGTGTCGGAAAATAAAATTAAATTTTCGGGGTCTCACAACTTAATTAGGGTTTGACAACGGCGATGCTACAAGGACCTTGGCGGTATCTAAACATGATGTGCATGGCTTTCATGTGCCTATGTCTGAGGAAGAGGAGGCTTTGTTAGACTGGGGTGACTCTGAATTTAACTTCGACGTGGAGCCAATTTATGATGAGTATGATGATGACTATATGTTAGGACGCCGGACGTTGGATAATCATATTCCACAAGAGTTCAACCCAGGTGAAGCTCTCGATATGGTGTATAGAGACCAACAGATGGTCTTCATCGATAACCAATGTGTGGTTATTTTTGATGAGGTTATGTATTATGACATGATAGTCAGTGACAAGGCAGATATCAACACCATACCATCCGTGAGAATACAATTGATAATCATGCTTGGACAAACGACAAAGATATGTGGGGGCGGGGTTCAAAAAAACGTGTTCTAAGACTTACCTTGTCCAAATTTTTAAGTTGTTAAAGTGCAACACGTTTGCTCGACATTTGAAAAATTTTGTAAACAAGAGTCTTATTCCGGCAATATAATGACTGCGAGACTTAGAGTGAAACATCATTGTAGTCTTACGAGGAAACCAATGATTTTGCCTAGAAAAGGCTTGACCTTTATCTGTAGCCTATCCAAGAGGCTTGAAGAAAGTAGGAGACAAAGTCGATGGCACCCTTATTGAGGACCTTGAAGGCATCACAGATATGGCAATTGGAAGACTTCGGTTACTTTGATTGGAAGACGTTGGAGGATTTTGATGCCTCAAGCTTGGTAACGGCGATGTCATTATTTGAGATTCTCTCTTGAGACACGCTTGGAATTTTCGTTGTCGGAGACAGGCTAGGAAGAGAGAGACGATGATGTGAGAGAAAGAGAGAATAATAGATCGGTGGGTTAGAGGTGAGAAAGAGATAGTAAAGATAAAATAGTCTCTTATTTAAGATTAATTGAATAAGATTTTGACTCTTTTTTTCATTGGATTTGGGTCTGACTTTTTATTATTATGCAAATGGGCATTTTCCCCTTCTCTTATTAAACAGAGTGCCAAAATCATTCTTTCAATTTTTTTCATCAAATGCACAATTGTGCTGTAATATTGTGAGTCAAATTCACAACCCTCTCACTTACTATAGAGAGACTAATATGACTAAAACAAATGGTGTTGGACCTTAATTAATTTAATAGTCTTTAATTCAGATTAACCAAAAAAAGAAAGCTAGATGGAAACCGGCATGTTAAGTCTATCCAATTGAACACAAATGAATGGTGGGAAAGCCCTAACCAATCTCTATTACAAAGAGAAATAACAAAATTTGGAGGCAAATCTCACTACATCAAACCTTATGAATTTATCCTTTCATTTGTCAATGCATCTGCAACTCTGTTTCCTCTCAAAATATATGAGAAGGGCAAAAGTTAATCTGAGAAATCTAGTACAAGCAGTTGTCACTTACCAAGGCACTAAAGTGGGATAGCGAAAAAAACTAAGAACTAGCTTGATCTGAGTCTACTTCCAACCAGATATGCTTTCATTCCCTTACCCTAGCTAATTCAATAGCTTTATTAATAGTCATTACTTCAACAGCAACAGAGCTTGGAATGTCCATGTTAGAGCAAAATGCACTCATAACTTTGTCATTGTAATCACGAAATACCCTGTCATAACCAGCTTTGTTTGAACTACTTTTCCATGTCATTCAGTGTTCAACATAATACACGTACCCATACGAGGAACGGGAGGAGGGTGCTAGTTAACTTCGGCTACTCTTGAAGCGTGTCGGGGTCTGCTTCGTTTTCTTAGTTTGAATATCATTAATTTTGATATGTAGAAGTACCAACAAAGCTGATAAATCCTCAAATCAAGGGGTTGATCACTCGATTCAAGTGAAATCACTACTACAAAAAAGTCTTAAGCAACATAAATTTTCAAGACCAAAAAAGTTATGTCGCTTAAGAAGCTCTTAATCGACAAAATTATGAAGGCCTTAGAACTTTTTGTCGCTTAAGACCTTTTTCTTAAGCGATGGAAATTATTTACTTAAGGCTTAAGCAAAATTTCAAAATTAGATACAATTGGCGTTCAAAATTGTTGTCCAAAATTTCAAATTTGCTTAAGCGACGAAAATTATTTACTTAAGCAACGGAAAGTTTCGTCGCATAGATACATGTCTTAAGCGACGAATTGTGTATTTCCGTCGTTGTACAAAAATGCGACTAGCCTTAAGTGACGGCCCTTCTGTCGCCTAAGCTCTTACATGATGAAAAATCAGTTTTAAACGACGGAATTAAACTGTCGCTAATAGAAAAAGACCCTTAAGCGACGAGATTCACTTAAGAGTCTTTTTCTACTAGTGAATGTAGCTTAATTAAGACTGAAAATTGTTGGGTCCATATCTATTTTAAGAGAACATTACATCATTACTTCAGTACCACAATACGCATTTCCCTGCTGGTGATATCAAAAATCCCAGGTTTAGTGCGCCTTTTACTCATAAATCTACAGTTTTTGCTCACTTGAATCGGAGACAGAATGCCCTATACATTTGTTCACTCGCCTTACGTTGTTCACTTATTGATGCTTGTTCAAAACTAAGGGACAAGACCCCTAAGTTCTCAGATTAATTAGCTAGGTACGTAAGCAAGATCTACATCGTTTTGGGGTTAGGGTTGAGGCAAATGGGCAAGCTCAAATTACGGATTACCCTAACCAAAAATGGGCATAATTGCTTTGGTGATGATGTTAACCAATTCGTCACTTCTCTATTATCAATTTCAACATCTGGAAACTATGGAGGTCTGTCCTCATATGCCAATTAGCTTCTTGTTGTGTCACTGGTTTCACTAACCACTACCTGAGGTCATTTGTTTCCATGCTCATTCGTGAGCAACAACAGTACAACAGTAAAGTTTTTTTTTCTGGAGGAATTCCAGGGCCAATTACAAAAATATACTACTAAATTAAATCATATCTTGATCTGTATATGAACTCAGGGGATTCGATTCATTCAATAATTATCTTAATTTTGATCACTTAGCCCTCAATTAAACTTCCAACTTTGGACCACTTGCCACTAATTTTTGGATTTAAGTTGTTAAACAATGTTATTATTTCTTAAATTAAGTACAGATTAACACAGAAGGTCCAAATTGATGACCGATATATATAAAATGTGACCGGCTAGCTTGGTTGGACCAAGTGATCAACCCCTTGCAGTTTGGGACTAGGACTCTCCAACCTCCTCCCTCAAATTAACAATGGCTTAGCCCTACTCCATGCACAAGCAAGCATATCCCTCTATATCAAGGGAGAAATCTCCATATGATTTTTTGCCAACACAGATGATAATTATAATCATATAAATCTTCCATCATTGCTTCAATATAGAGCTAGAGATGGAAATAATGAGTTACAGTAGTACTCTGCGAGAACTGGGATGTGGAGGAAGCTTCTCCTTCAGCTTCTCCGACTCCGACTTGAACTTCTCCTCCGAGCTCTCCCATTTCACCAACGACGTCGGCGATGATGTTGTTGTAGAATATAGTGACGTCGACGATGAAGAATCATACATCGAAATAGCACTGGATCAATATCATCATCCTAACCCAACTCATCATATTGATTGTGATGGAGAAAGGTTAGACAATGTCGATTACTTGCGCATATCTTTCTCGTCGAGCTTTCCCTTCCCTGACTTCGCCAACCACACCATCACCAACCCTAATACTCAAGACGACACGAACGACATCGTCTCCGTGACGACTACAGACGTCCCAGCTGCAGTAGCAATGCAGGCAGCAGCATCTTCACCAACGACGCCAATATCAGCGTCGTCGTCAACCTCAGTGGACGAAGACTTTGGGGGATCCGATCGTGATGTTAGAACCAAATGGTCGAGATTGCCGGCAGTCAACCGCCTAGTCAATACGTTGTTCTTTAGTCTCTGGTCATCGTCCGACACCACCACCGCGAAGAAAGCTGGTGGTGCTGAGGACCATTATAGTATTCGTCCTCCCCAATCGCACGTGGACAACGATGACTTCTTACAGACCAGGTATGCCGTAAACAAATTTCTTGTTAATTTTTTAGCAAAACAAATCATAGATCACCATAATCATATATACAAATGATGGCCAATTTAACGAAACTACCCCTGACTATTAGAATTAAGCATGTCTAGCGGAAGGGTGTGTAATGACTAGTTATTTTGGTGTTTGTTTGTTGTCTCAATATAAAATCAATCGATTTACGTAGTCGATATAAATAAGTATACCTAGTTATTGTTTTGCCTTAACAAAAAAACGTACTACTTGAAATAGTGTGACAAATTAGATAACAGATTTAACTTCAAATGGATATTGAATATTCATTTGTTTGGTTGCATCTGATTAGGAAAGTATCAAACATAAAGACCACAGTCAACGGCGGCATCATGAAGTTGTTTTTCAAGTTTCGAGCTATGAATCTTGGAACGTCGGTAGCTTCATTTGTTAAACCCCGAAAAATTGTTTGTTCTCCTGATCAAGAGTACTGTCATTTCAGTTACGGAGTACGCAAGAAAAAGAAATCAAAAGCTCAGTCGACTATTCAAAATCAGAAACCCTTGGACAAATTCTTCGTACAAAAGAAGAAGAAGCAGGAAAAACGTACTGTCAAGATGGTCTGCCCTTCACGAGAGGTAGGAGGAGGAGGAGGAGGAGGAGGAGGCGAGAAATCAAGAGTGTTGGAGAAAAACTTGAATGCATTTAGAGGGGTTTTGGAAGCTATAGGAAGTAGTATGAGCACAGGCGTTAACCGCAAAGAAAAAAGAACAAGGAGCTGCCCAAGTTCTATTAAGTCTTCCCCAATTCATAAAGAATTTGCAGGAGGTCATGATCAGAGTAAAATATTTGCAAGAGAAATCTCCATTCAAGCTGCAATTGCCCATTGTAAATTTTCATTGGAACAACTATCTTGATTTTGATTAGCTACCGCGTTCAGATTCTCTCAAGGGCATCAACGACAATACATCATGATTTGGAAGGAAATGGAAATTTGATTTTTTTATATTCAAGCCAGGAATATTTTAAATTATTGTAGTTAATGCTGTTAATCCTTTTCCAATATACTTCAAACAAGCTCCCAAAGGAGAGAACAGACACGGCTCCTTCTCACAATCTCACTCACTTACTCGATCACTCACCCACTCGCTCACTCTGATCAACTTCTGCATTTCCAAACGTAGGTACTTTACTGATGGTTACTTTCCGCAAACCAAAGGAGGCCTTAATTATTCAAGCTAAAGCTAGAAAACAACCGTTTCGTTTCAGTAGAGAGAAAAACCATTCATGTCAGATTCCCTAGGCTAGAGGACGATATGACACAGGGAAATGTATGCAGTAGCAAATCTATGATACTCATTGTTATATATATATAGGAATTTTCTTGGCTACGGACGTCCGCACCAAGTTGGTGCATCTGGTTGTTATATGCGCTGTCGAATTTGTTTAAAGGACGGTCACAGTGCAGCATAATGTTTGTATAAGCATCATTATGATTTTCGACCACCAACAACTCAAGAAGAGCCTCAAGCTGTGACTGCTTCCTTCTACTCTCAATCAACGGCAGCATCCATTCCTACTGAATCTTTTGTGTCCAGCAACTCTTCATCTTCCATTGAGATTTCAAATGGTAATGCTTCTTGTTCTACCACTTCAGTTTCATCTAAGAGATCAGAATGACAACATGAAATCCTCAAGCAGCTTGCAGCTTTGTCAATTCAAGGCACTAAGCAGTTCATGTCTGCTCCTTAGCATAAAACTACGTACACAATGTAGGCAGGCCTCTCATCCTTCAAAGCTATGTCACTCACAGTCATTTATTTCTCCTGGGTTTACTGAGCAATATGCTGTTAGGTTCTCTCCCATTAGTTTGAGGGGAGTTGTTAATTAAGGATAAACATGTAATTACTCATGACCTAGTATAAATAGCTACATATATATTTCTTATGTATAAGAGTAATAAGATAAGACCTTTTCATTCATCGTCTGTGTTTTCTCCCTAAATTCCATTATCCTTGTTGCTTTCTTCCTAAAGCTTTCAATATCTAACCATAACATCTCATGGGTAGCTATGCGAGGGATATCATTGAGAAGCAAACTCCCATGGTATTTGTGGTTCGATCTTACTAGCTAGAACCATTTGTCACGCAGGATAGTGCAAATACTGCTATATCCACGCAAATTAATGGACCCGAAAAGATATATATTTCTGAAATGTGATGTCTGCTTCATTTGATGTGAAGAGATCTAATCCATCAGTGTTCCAATCTAATACATTCTAATTCTCATCAAGAATCATCGATCCCCATTCCTTTTACACCGTACCGCTGCCAAATCCAACCTATATCTATCCGAATGATATACCTGGACAAAAAAAAGACAATTCTAATCAAGAAACAGAATATCTCTACGTCCACGGACACAAGAGCTGCGCCGGTGATTGGAGTTTACACTTTGTACCTTCTTTTCTTTTGTCACTCTACCAAATACAAATCTAGACGTAATCCATTCTTCGTCCTCCAAAGTGCATAGCTAGAAAGGAAAAGAAATTATAGAGTACGTACTAGAAAAGCCTTTAATTTACAGTACTGGAGCCCTTCCTTTTGTCTTCTAATAAAATAGAATAACCTAGATCGAGTACTTAATGACCCAAATATACCAGCAGGTTTACATCAGCAACTATTTTGTAGTAAGTTAATTAATGATACAAGAAAGAGTACGCAGTGCATCCAACATGTATGATCGACATCATATATATAGTCACTTTCGAGGTAGGTACATTTGAACAAAATATCCAGGCCAGCTAGGTCTTTCCGAAAGCGAAAATATGAAACCCTCAATCAATTGAATACAAAATCCAAATACAGTTGCGTTCATAAACACATAAGTATCCATAATAGAAATAATATATCAATGTGTATCTGTTGGAATCGATGAAACCATCTTAGAATACCGACCGTCAGCACGTTTTTTTTGTTATCTTTCTATGGGTTAAGAATTGAATGGCTAAATACAAAGAGTGTATGAACTTAGTATTTATAATGAGAGCATCCTAATACAAAGCCTTCTCATAAAAGACTTTTATATCTTATTAATGTCTGCAATCGATATTAATTTGTCAGTGTCAACAATTCAAGATAAACAAATACATATGTATGTATATATAAATAAATTATAACTCAAAAGCAGTGAATTGATCATTTAGAAAATCAAACAATTCCAAACATCCAAAAATCAATCTCAGCCAAACTAAAGTAAATTTCATCTAGACTCCATCTACTCTAACTTAGATGCACGCCGGAAGTGCCTCTAGTGTTCAATTGCTCAATCCAACAAGAATCATATATACATTAACACTACGTTTTGGATAAGAGTTTTATAAATTCCTATGAAATCTGAAATGATGGAATTTAGATTTTCATCATTTGGGATTCCATTAATTGCAATCTTCATTGTTTAGATATGTCTATTTGGTATTTTGAATGTGTGATAAATTAAGAAAGTTTGGAATGAATTTATAATATAAAATTTTAAAAAGTCTTATTTTGAAAATAAAAATGGATCCAACAAATGAATTTGTAAATGAAACATATTTTGGTGGAATTTCAACCGAGGAATTTAAACAACAGATTTCTTCATTTTCAATTCCATCAAAATTTCAAATTTCTTATCTGATAATACCAAACGAGATAATTAACTCATTGGGATTGAAAAATCCCTATTTTTAATTAAATTCTTGAGAATTCATCCGTATCTAAACACATTGTAAAGAAAATGTTGAATTTTGTGAACTAACCCGGTGTTCCTTCTGCGATGTAGAACAATAGTTAATCAAAGTACGGTAAACACGTACAGAAATTTCAAACTTGTATCTCACAACAATTTTTCTCAATTATGCGGAATCACATGATCAAAATTTTTTTCTTTCTCTTAGAACCCTAATTCCAATTTTGGGTTTAATAGAGAAGAACGACTTCATGTCTTTTAATTTATTTTCGTCGCATCAGTGTGAACTCATGCGACGAAAAAATATATTTTCATCGCATAAGCCATTTCCTCTCCTAGTGGGTGCGCATGTGCGCTACTTTTGTGTTTCAGAACATTGGGCTTGAAAACAAGCCTAAAGGTTGGGGTTTCATTAAAACAACAATTCACGTCTTAACAGAAAATCATTTTTAAAAAAAATAAGCATGAGGTGTCGGCCTTAGCCAGGTTCCTCATTGCTGCATCGATGTGTATTATTTAAGAAAGAAGGAGACATAGGGGGGACATGTAACCTGAACCCCTAGACATATTACATGAATCCTCGTACATGACATCCTGTATAATCACAGGAGTCTCCTCTACCCACATCTCATCAAGACCACCCAAACTCGCAAGGTGTGCTAACCTATTGGCGACAATGTTTGCTTCACAATAAATCTGTCGTAATTGAAAAGAATAGAAAATACTCGCGTACCTTTTACAATCTTGAACAATACAACCCACCTCTGATAAATCATCTTCATCTCTTGTAAGGGCATTCACCAGCATACTACAGTTAGATTCAACCTCAATGTCATCTCATCCTTGTAGAATTGCTACTAACAAACCAGCTCGAAGGGCTTCGGCTTCGACATGATAAGCAGAACTCACAAAATGTATAGGTTTAGCCAATGCAGCAATGCAAGTACCATTTTCATCTCGAACAATAACACCAATTCCTCCAATACCTTTGTCCCCAAAAAACCACCATCAACATTTACTTTGAGTCGGCCTCTGGGTGGAAACTCCCATTTATTTTTCTGTCTGTGAACCCTTTTGCCACTAGACTTGTGACACTGCTTATAGTCTTCTAGAAAAGAGCTCATTCTCTTTATCATGTCTATGGGACAAAAGGACTCTTCTTTCCAGACCAAACCATTTCGTGCATCCCATATTGTCCACAACGACATGAAAAACCATTCTAGTTGCTGCCTTTTAAGACTCTCCAGCATGTCCTATACCCATTCATGTAAAGACAAAGAATGGTGCAATCTTGGATTGAGTTTTAAAGGACAACTTCTCCAGAAAACTCCCACACCAGCACATTCCTTGAAAAGGTGCAAGCTGTCTTCTCTACCATTTGCACAAATCAGGCACTCCATATCTACAGGAACCATCTTCTTTGCTAGTGCCGCTTTCATAGAGACCACATCATTAAGAATTCTCCATGCCAGCATGCGGACCTTTGGTGGAACATTGATGCTCCAAAACTTCTTCCAAGAAGACCTCAAACCTACTCCGTTGTCCGATGTTGATGCAGATTCTCTTAGGCTCTCAAGCATTTTGGTCACATGGTATCCATTCTTGACACTGTACAATCCTTTCTTATCATAATGCCACATTAGCCTATCATCACCACCAACCATACCTAGAGGGATTTTGGCAATATTTTCTACTTCATCGGATGTAAAAATCTCATTAAGCAACCACATATTCCAACTTCTGTCATCATTGTCAAACAGTTCACCAACCACCATCTCTTTGGATCCTTCCATGGGAGCTGAATACGACTTGAAACTAAAGGGAACTGGAATTCATGGATCATTCCATATTGAAATTGAGTCACCACTCCCTACTTGATACCTTAAGCCACGGGACAGCAAATCCACTTTCAATAAGTTGCGCCAAGCATACGAGCATCCATTTTTCACTTTGGCATCTATAAAGCTCGATTCTAGAAAATACTTTACCTTCAAAACCCTAGCAATTAGGGAGTTGGGGCGTCTCAGCAAACCCCATTCTTGTTTAGCTAATAGTGTTGTATTAAAGCTATGCATATCACGGAAGCCTAGTCCTCCATCTTGTTTAGGAACACACAACTTTTCCCAAGTAAGCCAATGAATTTTCTGGTCTTTACCTTTATCTCCCCACCAAAAGTGTGTCATCCATCTATGCAGTTCATCACACAAGTGCTTAGGAAGTTCAAAACAATTCATAATATAAGTAGGAATAAATTGGATGACCGTTTTAATTAACACCTCTTTGCCAGCTAAACTTAAGAACTTGTCCCTCCACCCTTGAGTCTGTTTCCTCATCCTCTCAACAAGGAAGTGGAAAGCCTCAACTTTCGAGTAACTGATCTCTATAGGCAACCCTAGATACTTCTCATGATGATCGACTCGTTCCACTTCTAGTAATGTAGCAAGCTCATCTTGAACATCCCTGGGCACATTCCTACTAAAACAGATACTACTCTTTGCCAAACTAATCTGTTGTCCCGACAAATTCTCATATGCCTGGAAGGTGAGCTTCAAAGTTGTTATTTCTAAGACATCAGCTTTTATGAAAATGAAGGAGACATCTGCAAAAAATAGGTGGTTAACGGAAGGTGCCCGTCTACATATTCGGACCCCATGAATCTCCCCTTCCCCCTCAGCCTTCAATAACAACCTGGACAAGAACTCCGCGAATAAAAGGAACAAGTATGGAGAAATAGCATCTCCCTGCCTGAGACCTCTTTCAGGAATAAGCTTTCCAACCGGCTCTCCATTAACAATGAAGGCATACGAGACTGACTTGACACAACATCATCCACTTCACCCATTTAGAGCAGAACCCTAATTGAGACATCATGGCCTCAAGAAATTTCCACTCCACCCTATCATACGCTTTGCTCATATCAAGCTTGAAGGCACCATAACCTGTATTGCCTCTCCTCTTCTTCTTTAAACAGTGAGAAATTTCATACGCAAGAATCGAATTGTCAAAATCAACCTCCCAGGGACGAAGGCACTTTGATATGGTGAGATGATTCCATCCAATAGAAGCTTTAACCTGTTCGCCAAAACCTTAGAGCCAATCTTATAGATGACATTGCAAAGGCTAATCGGTCTTAATTGATCAACCTGCTTTACTTTTTTAACTTTTGGAATTAAGGTGACCCAAGAATAATTGATTTCCCGCATGCACTCCTCTGAAGACAAGAAAAACCTAATCGACTCCACCACATCACCGCCAACTATACTCTAGAATTGTTGATAAAACATAGGAGCAAAACCATCAGGCTCAGGAGCCTTAGAGGGATGCATCTGCTTCAACGCACCCCACACCTCATCCGCCGAAATCTCTTTAAACAACTCCACATTAACTTCGTCACTTATCACTCTTGGGATGAAACTAAGGGCTTGCATATCAATACAAGGGGTTGTCGACATAAACAGCCTCTTGTAGTACTCACAATAATATCTTGCAGGTCTTCATCCTCTGTGCACCATACACCATGTTCATTGAACAGACCACGTAAAGTGTTTTTCTTCTTCCAGTTTGAGGCCTTTTGGTGAAAATACTTGGTGTTTAGGTCCCCGTCAGCTAACCACAAAATCTGAGATCGTTGTTGCCAAAACACCTGTTCTCTGCGCAAGAGCTCCTTTAACTTCTCATTTAACTGCACTATAAACTCATCATTAGGGGGAACATGGGTATATAGGACTGCAAGTTGTTCTCTTGTTATCTTTATCTCCTCTTGAAGACTACCAAACCTACTCCTACTCCAAGTAAGTAACAAATCCCTAGTATTTTGGATTTTGTTACAAACTTTTGAAAAAGGGCACAAACCAGTAGCACTCTCCCATCCTGACTCTACTACCTCCTTGCAATCTGGTTCCCTCAACCAAAATGTCTCGAAACAAAATTTCTTGCGTCTCCTCCTTTTATGTTTCTTTTTTCTTCTCATCTCTGATATGATAGGTAAATGATCTGATGTACTAGGATCCAAGTGAGAAACCCTAGAGACAGGGAAGCAGTTCAACCAATTAGAAGAAGCTACAAACCGATCAAGTCTACACTTCACCTCTTCACCATATCGTATGTCTCTCCAAGTGAAAGGAGGACCAATAAACTTTAAATCAAGCAAACCACACTCTGATAAGGCCTCTTGGAAATCATGCATCTGTTTATCATTCCTTAATGAACCTCCAAACTTCTCCCTATTAGACAATATCTCATTGAAATCCCCTCCAACCACCCACTTCCCTTTACACTGATGCCCTAACCTTTTCAGCAGAGACCAGGTAACAATTCGATTCTCCGCTTTAGGTTCTCCATAGATACCTGTAAACCTCATACTATGTGATCCATCATTCAGGCTTATCTCCACATCAATATGATTATTACTATAAGATCTCAGTCGCACTTTAACATCATCTTGCCAGAGCAGGCTTATGCCCCCCGAACGACTCACTCTCGTCTTCCTTTGCACAAACTTACAACCCACAGAAAAAGCATGTCTCCATTCTATCTTCCTTTTCACAGTCTCCATCTCTGCTACTGTACTTTTAGTCTCAGATAAGAAAATTAAGTTAGGAATGTTGAGAGCAATCAACCCTTTATGCCCCTTAACTGTCCAAAGGTTCCCCATCCCTTGGCAGTTCCAACATAGGATGATCATTTCTCGTGATGGGTCAAAACCAGACCCATCACGGAGAGACGATTTGGAGCACCGTCCACACTATTTTTTGTAGCTTCCCGACCCCTTGAACTAGATTTCCCAATTTGAAAACTCTTCTTCGGACTGAACTGTGTCTTTCGTTGCTGCTCACCTTGGGGATGCTTTCCTGGATTGTTAGGACCATAATCGAGGTCTCCAGAATTTCCCACGGGCCTGGGCCCCGTAGCACAGTTTAAACCAGCAAGCCCAGTATCTTTCTTTTTGGGCTCAGTTTCACACGTGGGCAACTTAGCTGAGAGAGTTTGAAAGGAAACATTACCGCCATCTCTTACATCGTTACTGTGATTCCCCATAATCTGGCTTCCTGAAGATCCACCCATTTGATCACAAATAGCCACCTCCCGATTTGACTCTTGATTAATACCAGATTTGCTATTAAAAATCCCGAGACTTTGGCCATAACAATTCGATCCCCCAAATCAGTAGAGTTTGAAAAAGATGACAGTAGAGCAATGAATGGACCTTTCCTTTCCGAAGGACAGACACTAATGCTGATATCCATAGACTCCTTGGGGCACGCACCTTCCTTATCGAGGACCAACTCTGCATCCGTGGCTGTCGCCGGACTTCGCCACAGCTTCGCTGACAACGACAAACACCGCCTCTTGGCCTCCAGCGCGTCTATACCATTATCAGGTTGATCCACTTCCATGTTAGACTCTTGAGACATCAACATCTCATTATACTTCTCCATTTCAGCTCTGGTACGAACAAAACCAATGGAAAGAAGCTCCGGCACCTCCATTTTCTAACCCGAGCCCTTGGTCTTTTTGACTCCAAAGCACGTACCTGCACCCGTGTAACGTTGTTCAGGCAATTTGCTACCAGAATCATGTTTCACAATTCATTTCTCTTTCTTCTCAACATTCATGAGGATATCAAACGCCGGTTTTAGAACTTTTCCGGTGATGTGGCGAGGACAACCTCCACCTGTATGAGAGTAATCCACAGTAAAAGAAAAAATGTGGGAGTCTTTCATATTCAACATCTAAAAGCTTCACTTCTTGTCCCTCCCGCTCAAAAACCACACACTTCTTCAAAGGCGCTGATACTTTAATGCCAACCCTAATCTTCAAATAGCTACCCATATATCCATCATATCTATCAGTCGCAGTACGTACATACTCACCAATAACACCTCCAATACTTTCTCCTGTCTCCTTATCCATATGCTTTGGGGGAAGGCCCCTAACTCTAACCCAGAAGAACTGAGTATCAAGATCGACTTGCAGAGGGTCTACCAATCCATCCGTAGCTGTGATGGCAAACAACATATTATCAAACGACCACGGACTCCCTCTTATAGCATTTCTGAAATCCTCAAACTCTCTAAACGAGAAGAGGATCCTCTTACTCCCCTCCAAAGGACTCCAAAGGAGCCGTTGAGATCCGAGATTTATCGACAAGACCTATTTTAGGGAGCTATAGACCCTTCACTGTGTTGATAATCAAATCCTTCCGATGGGGTTTGTCTGACCACCACTCCCCCACCAGAAACCATCTTTATCACCACAACAGCGTCCGGATTAGCCAAAGCCACCTTCTTCGCAAAATTCTCCACAACTTCTTCCATGGTTTGGAGGCAGAACACAACGGTTGACCAGATCCACACTATAACGCGCATATGGATACAGATAAAGAACCATTTAGGATTTTTAGAGCCTAGAGAAACTAACCGACCTCTCATTTTCGTAGCGGCGCGTTAGAGAGGAGAGACTAGATCCGAAATAATAATAACTTTCCATCTCCTAATGCAGTTCACAAACACCTAGAGAGGTGTAAAGAAATAAACCACAACTATCTAATTCAATCCCAGAATATTTAAAAGGAATTACAACTAACGAGCCAAAAACCACATACCTCCAGTATATGAAGCCAAAAATGCCAGAATAAGACTGACCAAGACCGTTGGCGCTTCCATACTCCGTTTCTAGAAAATCATTTTTTTATTGTACAAAACCCAATCTTGCAGACTGAAGTGGTTTATGAAATATGCAATTTGCTCTGATACCAATTGAAAGCGAAAATATGAAACACTCAATCAATTGCATACAAAACATAAACACACAAGTATACATAATAGAAACAACATATCAATGCGTACATGTTGGAATCGATGAAGCTATCTCAGAATACCAATATCCTGCACGTACATCTCTTTTATTAGCTATCTTTTTATGGGGCAAGAACTGAATAACTGAATCCAAAGAGAATGCAGAGACCTAGTATTTATAGTGAGAGCATCCTAATACAAAGTTCTCTCATAAAAGGTCTTTATGGGGCAAGAACTGAATAACTGAATCCAAAGAGAATGCAGAGACCTAGTATTTATAGTGAGAGCATCCTAATACAAAGTTCTCTCATAAAAGGTCTTTATATCTTATTAATGTCTCTAATCATTATCATTTGTTTCAGTTATCTTGTTTAAAACTTCTCTACAGTATCTCTAATTACTTATTTTGTTGTAATAACAACGGTTGTACTAAATATAAACATGTTGAATTCAACTTACACTTCCTTTATATATGTTTGGTCTTTTCGATCAACCTAGCTAGTGTTCGAGATCATACTCATTGCTGGGTGCATGTTATAGCTTCAACATGGCAAATGCAAGCTCGCATCATCAGTAGTAACTAATTGCTTTGTTGAGGCGAGGCGTCTGTCTCAACCAACCATTCCCCAGCGATCGATCTGTTATAAAGTCTGAGAAATCATCCTCTCGATCTCAAATCTAGCTCAAGCCAACTAACCATCAAACATAGCTAGCTAGGTTTATATATGCATCTTCGCCACGAATAACCTTATGTTCTTGATTATCAATGAAAACGAACAAAAAGCTAGCTAGCTGACGATCAATTGTTCTTCGATTATTTAAGCAGAATTAGCATTTATTTAGCTGACTTGAAATAACACTCTTTTAATTTGCAATAAAACTATACTGGAGTTTTTATAAAATAACAAACTTTATAACATTTGAAATTTACAATATCAAATAACAAAGCCTTTAAAAACATCACAAAGAATCATTATTACTAATATCTCTAATGAACTCAAATCCATTACAACTATATTACTTGTCGAGTACCAGTCGGTGAATGATACAAAAGAGCAGTATAATTATAGTCCATTGGAGATCGACAGTTGCCTATGTGTGACAATTGATTTGACATTATCATCATTTCTTATATACACGTCTTGTAGAATTTAAAATATATATGAACAAAATTATGCCGTCTCTTTTGGATCCATCTATACTTGGCTAGTGCTAATTGCACTCTGCATCTTAATTAGCTAGAATGATGATTGATGACTTTTCATCTTTGATATTTAGTTTTCACATCTTATAAGATATCGTCGTAACCTGTTTACTATAATTATTTATTGGTCGACAGTGTTAATATCTTCTCGTTTTCATTTTATATAGTATATACTGTTGTTTTCCGATCGATCGAGAAGGTGCTATTACGTAATTTTACGTTTCCATTAAGGCACCAACATCAAATATCAGGTTAATTAATCTTATTTAAACAAATAATTTTGTTTCAGTCGAGATTGAGCTGGTTTTGCCGGAAATAAATTTGGTGAATTTAAGATGGAGAGGATTATGAGAATGGTGGAGATGGGAAATCAAGCAGGAAGTGAGTCGTTACTTAGATCAATCAAGATTGCAGTACTGCCAATAGCAAAGGTTTTTACGGTTTGTTCCTTGGGTCTTCTTATGGCTTCCAAGTATGTAAACATCTTGCCGGCTAATGGGAGGAAGCTCTTGAATAGGGTAAAAGGCGAAATTCGACTACTCCTTTGTATTTGGATTTGTGTTATGTTGTGGTGGATAGTGAGTTAATTGCTTTCCTTTTTGTTTCTGGCAGCTGGTTTTCTCGCTTTTGCTTCCGTGTTTGATATTCACCACACTCGGAAAAGCTATCACCTGGGAGAGAATGCTCGAGTGGTAAGATCTGTTTCGGCTGTTTTTGATAGGAGAGCATTGAGATCTGTAGTCTGAGTTCCCTATGCTTTTGCAGGTGGTTTATTCCTGCAAATGTAGTTCTTGGTAGCATATCAGGCTCAATCATAGGTTATATAACCGCATCCATCGTTCGTCCACCATACCCGTACTTCAAGTTCACAATTATACAAATTGGAATAGGTACACACTGTTTCACTCCCCTCCTGTATAGTTTCGATAACATGAACCTGTTAAAGGTGTGGGATGATTTAGATTTCAGGATAATGAGCTCACTCCCCTCGAACTGAATGTATTGTACAGACTTAGATCATCCAGCCAATTTCACAAGTATTGAGATTGGACACTGTTGATCTTATGTATTAATTGTGCTTGGGTTTTGTGAAAAATAACTAAGCTTATTTTCAATAATGTTCAGGAAACGTTGGGAATGTACCACTTGTTATGATTGCTGCTTTATGTAGAGATTCATCCAACCCCTTCGGTGACACATGTAGTAGAAATGGGACTGCCTATATTTCGTTTGGCCAGTGGGTAGGTTTTTGCATTTCACTCTTGATCACCTGAGTTTGTAGCTGTAATCCAAGTTGCAAATTATAAAGTGATGCAACACTAAATCATTTTGCAAACTATTTTAATCATTTAGGATACGGTACTAAACATTTTGCATCATTCATGTCTTGATGGTACATATATAGGTCGGTGCAATCATCATTTACACATATGTATTTAATATGCTGTCCCCTCCTCCGGAGGGTACCTTTGACATTGACGAGGAGACACTCCCAACCCCTAGTCATGGAGACACGACTGGACAAGTTCCTTTGCTCACACATGACGAACAAGCAGAAGAGGAAGAGCAAAAACAAGAAGTTGTACAAACCAACCCAAATTCTTCAATGAAATATAAGGTAAGAATCACTTAAATTGTATACATCTGATTTGTTTGATTCTATTTGACTTGTCTATACATCTTCTCTTCTTGACCCGGCGTCTAGACAGGGCATTGCTTCGATTTTACCTGAATCGGTCATGCTGGACACCGGCGTGAAATCGACCGTCTAAACGGCGTCCTAATTAGGTTTTAAAAAAATAATTATGAAATACATAAAAACTTATCTAAAATAAAATACGAAATACACAATATTCTAATTTAAAGTCTAAACGAATGTTACAATATAGTTTTTTATTATTTATAAGAACATTGTTGTTTTATTTTTAAAGTATTTTAGCTATTTTAAAACATAAAAATCATGTTTAAAATTTTATTTATATAATTATATTTATTAAATAAATAAAACTATAGAAAATATAAAAAAACCGCTTATGTATTAGGCGCTAACTATCCACCTAATTAACATCTAACCTTTTTAGAACCTTGACGTGGCTTTACTCTCCCCGTTAAAAAAAAGACTTTACTTTACCATGTTAGCAAGTCAGTTGTTGGGATAGTGATAGTTTTGATAGCAATGATTGATGGATTACAGTTTTGTAAAACTTTTTATCTGCTTTCATTTCCCTCGTGTCTGACAGTTATGCACTTGATTGTTGGGATTTATTTTACATAATTCAATGCTTTATATTGTGTGGTGGTGTTTGGTATATAATGTGGTTCTAATTACATGGCATTAAATATGATGCAGATTAAAGAGATCTTGATTTTTTTATATGAGAAGTTGAAGCTTACAAGACTTCTTCATCCCCCTATAATAGCTTCCGTAAGTTTGAACCTTTTTTTTAAATCATTCAACATCTATCTGTATCATTGATTTTATGATTGAAGTATTACCACGGACATTCAAAATTAATGTAATCGAATTTGGTGCAGGTCCTAGCCATGTTCCTTGGCGCCATACCATTCTTAAAGAAACAGATATTCGAATATGACGGTCCACTTTCCTTCTTCACTGACAGCTGCACTATCCTTGGGTAAGCTCAGTTGAATCTTATACTACAGTAGATGATAAAGTTACTGTCTGTCTTCACTAGGAATGCCGCTGATTCCTCAGATTAAAATAAGGAATGCTAGTCTTAACATATGTTTATAAAGGTGTTCCAACGTAGAGGTTTGAGTAGTTTTGGGTTGCGATATGTGATATTAGAAAATGCCCCAGTACTGATATAGCGAAAACATGGAGTTTTGACAATCACAATCTTGTAACATCTCTCTGTGGATCAATAGTTTTGTAAATAAAACTTAATTATGTGGTTTTCCTCTCTTAGGTTTTGGTCTTCACTGTGATAGGGTTGGAATATATGGGATTAAATGCATCCTTAACTTGCATTGCTTTGATAATATTCTGTGGTTATAGAGCCACAACATTTTGACACATCAGGGTAGACATGGAAATGAGGATTGTTTTGATATCTGTGACCTAGTTAGTTTGGGTTTTATTTGTATGTTGTGCTGGACAAAGCATGTACGATTTTATGTACCAAAGTAGCTGAAAATGTATCTATTAGCACTTTTAGTTCCCTGTTAAGTTCATTTTCAATCTCTGCGGTACTCTGATATAATCTCACAAATTTGGTGACACCAGGGATGCCATGATTCCATGCATTCTTTTAGCATTAGGCAGCAACCTTATCAATGGTGAGTTGACATCCCTACATCTTGTTTCCTGTAATTTGTTTGGGTTTTATTTGTGCATGGAAAATCAGTAATTGGCAGAGAAAGTTACTATATCTTTAATATTCAACCTGCAGTGTTCCATGGTCTGAGTTTAGATGATATCATTATAACATGTCTGTTCTTTGCAGGCCCGGGGAGTTCCAAACTTGGTTTTCGAACAACAGCCGCTATAATATTTGCACGATTGGTCTTAGTCCCCCCGGTTGGACTTGGGATTGTAACGTTGGCCGATAGGCTCGGTTTCCTCCCTGATGGTGATAAGATGTTTCATTTTGTCCTACTGCTCCAGCACACAATGCCAACATCTATTCTTTCTGGTACTCAATCTAAACTTACAGAGCTAAAATGTTACACGATTCTGTATCTGTTATGCACATGGTAGTGATTAATGAATCAACCATCAACCTTTTCCTTGTAGGTGCTATTGCCAATTTAAGAGGCTGTGGAAGGGAGGCCGCCGTCGTCTTGTTCTGGGTTCATATATTTGCTGTGTTCTCCATGGCTGGGTGGATTGTTCTTTACCTCAGCATACTCTTTTAAATTTGGGTGTTCCCCCTGCCTTCCGCTTTTAATTTTTCTGCTTATCAATGTTAATAGCTAATAGTACGAAGTTAAGCTTGGAAAATCCATTCGTGATGGAAAAGAGGTTTCAAGCTGTTTAGCCGTGAACTGAGAGGCGCACCGGTGAATGATGTTGCGGGCAGCTGCCTTTGCATCCAAGAATATATATAGGTCTGTAGAAGGTCAGTTGTCTTCTTCATTGGGAGGTGTGCCTGTAAATGTATGTTTACCATATCCAAGGATTAACAGGGTGCGACTGTTAGCTACATTACTCCCTACACCTAGTTGTTATGTGGAAGCAATTATTTATATTATATAAATAGGAGGCCCTGCCCCTTTCTTCCTCAGTTCCTGTTATCGTTTTTCTGTTTATTTTGTTTTTCATCTGAATTCTATTGTCTTTCTTAACTTTATAAAGGTAATATAACGCTTTGTTTTAGTGTAGTAGAGATTTAGACGCAGAAGCAGTTTTGTTATTGTAGTAGGATTGATTGTGAAGTTAACTTCTGGTGTGTCTTACCTCACTATTTACGTGTTAGGTAGATTAATCTCAGTACTTGAGGTTTTGGATTGAATCTCAATGTGTTGCTAATTCGTAAAAGAAACAAAATACTTGTTTGGAGGTCAGACCACGAACAAATTTTTTTTGAGAAGGGATGGTAAAAAACTAAGAAATATCAAACTTGTAACAGGATTGATCAAACATATTGAAGGAGGATGACTGGAGAGAGCATCCATTACTAGACATGTAATATAACACATCAGCCGCCTCAATAGCCATTTATACAAGGCCTTTGACAAGCTCAGAGTAAGATAAAGGATCCAAAACCCAGTTTTTGGCACGATGTGATGAAATATATCAAGAGCTTTTTGGAATCTCGCTCATTTTACAGTTGCCAACAACAAGAGATTAGTATGTAGCACTGTTAGGAATAGAATATGCAGGTATAAATCAGAGAAAATTAGAGAAATTTTTTAAAAAAAAATAAATCACTAACTTTTAAGATAAAATCATTCACTTTTTGTTTTTAAATTTACACACAATTCAATAATTTAGTCTGCCTAATATATTTTATTTTAGAAATTTAAATTTATTTTAATTTTTTCACTGTTATTTTTAACATTCTAATGCTCATTTTATTTCTACCTTTAAATTAGGTTACAAATAGAGGAATTAAGTTTTGGGTATAGGATTTTAGGTTAGGGTTTAGAGTTTAGGGGTTAGAGTTTATGGAGGAATTGGGTTTTGGGTATAGGGTTTAGGGGTTAGGGTTTTAAGGTTTAGGGTTAGGGTTTAGTGGCAAATTTTAGAATTGCATTATTGAACATGTTCTATTTTTAAGATTAAATATAAATATATTTTTATAATAAATCAACATAATTAATAGGTGAATATATTTTAAAAGAATATAAAGAGATGCGTTTAATCTACAATGAGCCTAATAAATTAGCTGTATTATCAAATATCCCAATAAATATCTAGCTCACAATCAAGTTTAAACATTTTGCTTATTAAAACAACAGCTTCATCCAACAATCTCAAAGGGAAAGATAACCTAAAGTAAATTGTATCCACACACACCCTATGCCCCTATGACTTGTTCAGTTATTAGGAGCTTTATGTTATATGGGTTACAACAGCATTTGGCTTTTCCTATCTATAACAGGAGTTTCCAAAGCGATTCTCTTGCTATGCTGCTTAGTGCCGGGGTTTAGTTTTGATAAATGACAATGGGATCTGATCTTCTATTACTTCTAAGTTAGAGAGGAAGAATTGTTTCTTCGGTTGTCTCACAAATTGGCGATGAGGAAGAGCATTTCACTTTCACCATCATCGGATTCTGGGGATGGAATTCAGAATTTAGAATGTTCAGTTTGATAAAAGTAATTTGGAGTTCAACTTTAAAATCAATTGATAATGGAGAAAGTCATCCAAACTCTTTTAAGCCAGGCAAGGTCCTATTTTTCCTGATGTACGTGAATGCTGCACCGATCGCCGAAGCTTGACGGCCACACAAGACGATGACGACCGAATCAGGCCGACCAGAGAAGACAACGACGGCCCCGAATCGGGCAGATCCTGATACTCGATGACAACGACCGAATCAGGCAAATTCAATGCTCTACAGAGACTGTTAAATCTGCGACGAGATGACGGTCCATCCTTTTGATCCTCTGAATGTTGATCATTGTACATATATTCCTCAATACTTAGGCGGATCATCTCTGACAAAGACTGGGTTCACAATCAGCGTTGGAGTTTGACGACGGTGCCAACTCAGAGTTTTCACTTCACTAGTCCTTGTAATTAGTATTCCTCTCTCTCTCTATCTCCCTATTTATCTTTCTCTTTCTCTCAATTCGTTAAATTCAAAATCCGGCAGTCTGATGTTTGTGTAAAAGGATATGATGCTACTGTGTTTGCTTGGTGGCCTAGACATGTGTAGAATTATTTGAGAGGAAAATGTTTGATGGTGTGCACTTCTAGGCTTGATTGAAATTTTTTTGAAGCTTTAGTGATCATTTATAAGACGAAATTCATTATCGTCACTTAAGTCGTAACCTATGTGACGAAAACGAAAATATTTTTGTCTCTTCTTATGTTCACACTTATGAGACGAAATACTTTATTTCCTCGTATACGTTTTTAATTAAAGCGACAAAATATTATATTTCGTCACATAAATTTTTCACTAAAGCGACAAAATATTTTATTTCATCACATAAGTCTTTTCGAATTTTTAAAGCGTCTATACATATATTTTTTTCAAAGGGAATGAGTATGTAAAAAAAGATATTTTTTCAATTTATTGGTGAGCCAATAGAGTATTCAATTTTGGAATTGTGAATGTTGATGGTTCGAAAAAAGGAATTACGACCAATCGATCGATTATGAACGTTTTTATTTTGTATAGATTTTCATTTTATAATTGACTCGCCAAATTGGTCCAAACTTTTACCATTTAATTATTATCTTATAATAATCATATCTAATGGTCATTAATGAAATAACTGATTATTTACAGTCATTAACGAATGTAAAATCGATCAAAACTTTTACCATTTGATCATTTCGACTTTATGTCCAGCCACAATAATAACAACTGATTTAAAGGAAATCATTCCAATTAATTATGAAATTTATATTACTTGTATTTATATATATTAACATTGTAATAACTGATTTTTCTATGCTTGTTTCCAATTAATTCAGTTTTATTTTTTATCTGAATTCCTTTTGTTTTTTTTTATGAATTCCTATTTTGTTTTAATGGGTATTTTCTTTTTTATTTTCTAAAAGGAAGGGTATTTTTAATTACTAAACAAGTTAATTAGCATGAGTCATTTATCTAAGTGTACTAGGATTTAAAAATATAAGGCGTCGAAATAGATTGTTTTGCGGGTATTCGTTTACGAATAGGGCTTTATGAAGTGAGATGCACTATTTTCTCACGGATGAGGCTTGGTAAGGTAGATGTGAGAACATGTCAGGACCCACCCTGGATTTTTACCTTAGACCCGGGGTAAGTCCTGCGGTGACCACCTCCAAAGGAAATTCTACCGAAACTTCGGTATAACCCCCTTCAAAAATGGACAACCCTTCCTAAACAACACTTCAATATTCCATAATCCAATCTTACACCTGGAGCCATCCTGCTCCCAATACTCAAACGTCACTTCACAATTCCAAAGATAGTCAGAGCAATCTAATTCAATGAGAAATAAAAGATAAACGACAACGGACAATTGACTATGACTCGTCCTCTTATACGCCTGACCTCTCCTCAGCTCACCTACAATTTGGACATTTTTAAAACGAATGGCCCAGGGGAAAGTATTTGAAAACACAATTAGTGAGTGAAAAAAGTAAATAATTAACATAATTAAACGTGGAATAAAAACCACATCTTTACTTTCCCAATTTTGAATAAATGAAGAAAATTCGTTGCACGCACGTTTTAATAAAATCTTCATTAAACACTTCCTCAAGAAAACGATTAGCCACGCTAGTCGAAAAACCACAAACCAGAAAAACAAAATTATCAAGGGAG